>CM062291.1:441003361-442203361 GCA_031216915.1 Pictodentalium vernedei | reverse complement strand
AACAAACCCGCCCAACAGAAAAGATAACGGATGTAATTTAGACTGTTTCCCTAAACGTTGTTTTGATTTTTATCGATCCATTTGATCAGTGCAGTTTCAAACAAAAATAACGGACTTTTCACCTTTGGGTTTAACCATGGGAATTAAATTTTTTTATTTAAATGAATGTTAATGCATGGGGATGTGTACCAAACACAGATCCCGATGTATGTTTGAATCGATGGGTGTTTTCCACATCTCGTTGGAATGGCGTAGTCATATTTCGCTCGAGCCTACGGCTCTTGCGAAATATGACTACATCATTCCAACTCATTATGCAAAACACCCATCGATTAAAACACACATCCCGTTCTTTTTATGTCTCAGGTAAACAAGTATTGAAATACAACAGAAGAAACCAACTTATTAACCACCCTACGACGTCTACGTTAACGTCTGGCGTCATTCCCGTATAGATGTGTTGTGGACGATATTTTCTGTAATAAGCAATTTGGTGGTGATAATGTGATTCTTTCTCCGATGGTGGTGAATAATGCAGTGATCGATTGCGTTAATTTAAGTTTGCGCGTGTTGGGAACATAAATTCAAAGAGAACATCAGATTGAAACTATCAAGTTTTTATGTAATGTGCACCTCATCATTATGTTGTCAATTTGCTCCAAACTCTGCGTCTTCATTATAGTCCGGCCCCCAAATGCCAACTTTCTGCACAACCTCAATGTCAATTTTCTCGGTGGTTTCTGGGGGCGACATCTTCTGATTCAGGAAAAGATTACTGACGCCTGACAGCATTGAGCAATTTAAGATATTCGTCGCAGAAAAGGGGTACCCAATCTCAATTCGCATAGTTAACCTAGGTTCTGAAATTGTCATATATAACCAGCATTTACCAGAAAAATCTCGAAATTTGTACTCATATAAACACAAATGACATTATTCAATGCATAAATAAATGCATGTTCGCCAACAACTATTTTGTTTTGAAAACAAGCGTTTTATGAACAGCATTTATAAATTAGCCCTTTGAACCCTAGCGGTTGCTTTTCCGGCCAGGCAAATGATACGCCATAACGTTATTAAATAGGATGGCTGTTCGGTAAACATGTGAGGTAGACCAAGCAATATTTTCAACGTGCAGCACAGAGGCTGCACGTTGAAGATATTGATTGGTCTACCCCAAATAATGAATATGGACTCTTCTAATTGTTGCTATTGAACTAGCATGGAAGATACCACCAGAGCTTAAAGGGTTAATAAAGAGCGTTTACAGGAAAACTTCAAATTTAAACTTATACCTTATAGTCGATTTAAGTGCTGAATCTGCCATGGCCGACCGTTGCTTTTTCTCATCGGAATACGGATGTGAAGTGGGTTGAGTAAGTGACTCTCTGATACACCTGGCATCGAAGCGAATCGAGAACATAATCAGATGCAGCAAACTGTATACTGATGGTCTACATATAGATCTTTAATGGAAGCTAGATTTTGGATGCCAATTTCGTCTTGAAAAGTCACAAATATTCTGTAGAGAAATATGTTAGTCCGAAAAGTGTCAAACTACCTAAACCAAGCCGAGATATTCAAATGACACAGTCTGTTTTGTGGTTGCAATTGTGATGTGACAAAAAACCCCCCAAAACCCGGTAAGGTCGATAGAGGCTTATATTTTTCATCAAGTAGTGAATTCCGAAACCAGCACTGGTGCACCGTAAAAGGATGACTACTCCGGGGATGTGAGCAGCGAAAGAATAAACGGGGTGAGGAGGAGTAGGTTAGGTTGAGGGTTCTAGGTGCTATTAAGTGATTTGCATACGGCAGACAATCGTTATCTCTCGGTCTGTAGAACTACATTCATGAGTCTATGATCTGTAGCGCACGCGGCAAAGCAGTGCATTGACACAACCTCAACAGATTCAAATCCCGATATTGAAACTTTGAAATCGGTGATTGCTTTCTTGAGAGATGACAATCCCTTACTTGTAATTCGGTCAACTTGTTCAAATTGTGTGGTGAGATGGGGGTCCTTGTATTTCCCGTCAATATTTTGTTGCTAAGCTTGCGGAGAAATACGCCATTTTAGTCCTTTCCTCGCCTGGGATAGCCATGAGTTTAATGGATAGATCGTGATCGGCTCTACATGTTACACAGGATCAAGATGATTAGGATGGCGAAAGCGCAGTGAAAGTTTTGAAGAAAAATATATGCGCCGAAATGAAGGATATGGAAAAAATCGAAACATTTATGATCTCGAGCTCAATTTTGACAAAATATCAGAGTTTTCAAGCGGGACATTGTTGGTTTTTGTGGGTAGCTGTCACCGAAATTAGACCACATCCTACCCAGAATGCTGATTAGAAACATTGTAACATCACTGATACGTGGGATACCAACAACAATGCAAAGTGGTCTTGGTGCTATGATGAGGGATCCTAAATATAAAATCTATTCATGACTACGGAATAAAATTCTCCTATGACGAATTGTTACGTTTCAAGAAATCGGCAGTAAATATGGCAGCTCGCATCGTTGACATCACACCAATATCTAGTTCTGATGGTCGGCTAATACAGTTAGTGGTAGATAATTTCGTTGCTGACATTGTATCTCAGAATGGAAAACTTGGTACCCATTCTCTGGCTCTCTTGTTAACTCAAGGAAATAACACGGCCCACTCGCAACACAGTCGGCTCCCACGACTTAAAAAGTCTGAATTGTCAGAGACTAGTGACTATCAGTTGGATGCTATTCATTATCACGGACAGAAACGCCCGGATATGCATGTTTCTCGATCAAGCAACCCAATTTATTTCTCTCGGTTATGGTTCCAATGTAACCACATCAAAAATTAATGTACGCACTGATGCGTGGTTTTCGAAAACCTGGAATCTTAAGGCGCCTAATGCGCTGAAACTTTGTTTGGGAAAATATAAAAAGACATGTGCGAGGAAGAACGCCCTTCAAGAGAGATCTCCAAATTTAGATCCTATCAAATATGACTTCTACAGTTAAAACTAGAAGACCTGTCATGAAATGCGCACAAATAGCACGCTGATATGCGCGTTAATGTACGCGTCATGGCCCAAGTAAAGCTACCAAATTCTGTACATATGGCCTGTGCACAAGCAATGTTTCAGCCAATGGACCTCCGGGTAACCCGGAGGTCCATTGGCAGAAACATTGCATGTGTTTGCTATGAGTAACCAAGACAATCTGCCGTGCTTTGGATGCCATTCGATATGGCAATTGCCCGCAATTCCAACGCGAAATTAAGCCTAGATAAGCGCACTATTCGTGTCAGGACTTCTAGTTTTAACTGTAGAAGGAACTAAAGGCTATGTCAGTCCAGCGCGTAACAGTTCCGTCAGATGTTGTTCTGACCCCAGATGAAGTATAGACATTATTAATATGTCTTTACGATCACGATTAGCCATTATGCACACGTATGTGACATTAAGCACCAATAAATAAATAATATGTCTTTGTTCAAGTCAGGCGCCATGCAGAACAGGTGCAAATATAATGTTGCTAAAATGACATGCAGCGCTATACTAGAGTGTTCCAATGAACAAACAAGGTTAGCAGATAGATCAGCTATAAATAACACTGATGAATAGAACCACCAAACACCCAAAATATCACTTAAAATCTATAATTGCTAGAATGCAACCGAAATGTTGTATTAGCCGCACTCAAACATTGCAGTCCGCGAAATGAGAATGTCACCGTAAACGTGTCTATCTGAAATTGATCAAGACTGCCAGCCCTCCAGAATTTTTTTTTAGGCAGGAGATGTTACTCTTACACATTCCATCCAGAAAAAAATCTTCGATATTCTATGCCCTGGCGGCTATCAATTATCCCCCACCTCAAAAGTAAACACCACAAACGGCTCGCGAGATTCACAAAAATCTCAGTTCAAATTATATTTTTTCAATGTTTACCTCAATAACATAGCCTATGACTGCCCACTGAAACAAGTACATTTTATGTTTCAGACAAGAAATGACCATGTTTAGTTTCAAAAGAATTTATTTGGAAACCTCATGTTCTAATCCTGTTAGGGTAAGCATTCGAAGGGAAAAACAATCACTTTCTAGGCAAAAATCCCAACCTTTAGGCTTAAACGGTTGTAAGTGTGTGGGGAGAGCGGGATGCATTTTTTTATAAGCCTTGAGTGGTGTTTAAATTTAAACTATGTGATCAATTGTTACCTGTCAGTGGATAACATAACAACCTTTATACAATTATTGGTGCGCATTTGTTATTTATTTTTTTCTTATCCGCAGACATTACATTACCCGGTTTATCCCTTTGAACCCTGATGAAATCTTCCATGTCAGGTCAACGGCGGGATATGGAAGAGTGCGTATTCATTATTTGGACATAGAACAATTAATATTTTCAACGTGCAGCCATGTGTAGCAGCCGGCCTACTCAATGGAATTACGACCTTGTGTGTTCCTGGGCTGGAAAAGCTGCGTCTCGTGTTTAAAGATTTAATGAATAGATGAAAGTGCTTTTATTTTGTTTTCGAATTTAAGGATACTGATACAAGGGAGGACAGGTGTAGAATGTTTAGTGATAATCCTCTTTTTGCGACACTTTCTCTCTTATCTCTCCTTTATCAAGGACTTAGTTTAACGTGTATTTTTTCCATATCATTCCGGTAATCAGTGTGTGTCATCATCACACCAATATGTTACGTGTAGAAGAGAATGTGAACATACCTGATACCTCTGTCAGTTATTGATTTTTGTAATTGTGTTCCGTCTGGAAATGATCTCGAAAAAGCTTAAAGCTTACTCTCTGATCCAATTTATTGTGCCGATGTGCACACAAAACAAATTTAATGGAAATACACATTGTCCAAACTAAGGGTAGAGTGTTGGAGACGACGGCACCTCTCTAAAATCTTTATGAGAAAATTTTCAGGATTGTCGGAATTATTTAGACCTTTAGTTTTGGTAAATAGTAGGAAATGAAACAACGATTCGATTTGATTGGATTTGCGGTGTGTTTATTCGGAATTTTTCGAATCGTTGAGAAGTTCACCGAATCCTACTAAGTATCTCCTCCTCGACACTTGAGTCATCATGTTTTCTGCACACGAGACCTGATAACAGAAGAATAGTTTAAGAAGGTTCCTCTTCCGAAATTAATATTTTGATTTAATTCAGGAATATTCCACTTTCTTGATCGACTTACTGAAACACACCAATCACCGTTGAGTATAACATGTTAGTGGAGACTGGCAAAATTTACAGTTGTAAGAAGGTGCAATATTTATAATTTGAAATACGATGAAGTTCGATTTGGGATTCGAAATTTTCTGCTTGATCGATTCGGAATTCGATCGACTGAATTCACTTCACTTTCTTTATTACATTAATGAACTATTGACATGTTTTTTGGCAGACATTAGCAAAATATACAATAGAAACTGTGTACAGACATTAACATTAATCACAATTGGAACAGGAGGAAGGTGAAGGGGCCGAATTGAGCAGTGCTTTTATCACAATTGAAATGAAATATACCAGAGGGTTAAATGGATATTTAATAGAGCCGAAATCTAGAAATATATGTCCCGCAGAGAAATAATCGGTGTGCCCCGAATGTTTTCTCAGGCCGAATAAAATTAAATTCAAGCAGTTACATCTTCACAGATTTTCCATTAACCGAAATTTCTGTGTTGAACAGCTGCGGCCATGGATCATTATAACAATAATCTGTTACACTTTCATCGAATGTTAAGGCAAACGACCAGCAGGTAAATCTCACAATAAATACCTACTTCATGTAGACAATATGAATCACCACTGACAATAATCCCAATAAGTTCGGTAATTGTCAATTCTCGAATGTCGGTCTGGGGTCGGGCTGTAAATGTGAACTGACATACTAGCTGTGCTAATTTCAAACTTTTGTTAAGGCTGCCGTTATCTCTGTTGGTATAGTGGTAGAGGATTATGACTAGGCGATCGTGTGCCGAAACTCGGGATCGCTTTTTGTCTGGGTCAACTTCCGAAAAACTTTACAGTTTTAAGTTCTGTAGCTTGGACCCATCACCATACCTGGTGGAATTCCTCTTTGACATAGGTGATAAGTAGTATAGTAGAGATAAATCGACCCCCATTACGAGAAGCTTTAGCGGTGCTACGGTGTACAATTCCCATAGAAGCAAGAGGTTGCTGCCGCCTTTTCACCTGTGAATCTAGTAGAGTGCTCTATCACCCGGAACTCGAAAACGATGTCACGTCATGTGACCCAGTGGGAACCATGTTGTGTTTTCATCGTAAGCCACTTGAGCAGTCATGTTGTGACGTAATTACCATAGTGACACGTGGTGTTAGTGCGCATGTGCAGCGCGTGTTGTTAGGCCAGTTATATACGTCGCACTATCGTCGCGTCGAATTCAATTAATTCCAATTGATTTAATTCGAAGTAGACAGTGGTGCGACGAATATAATCATTAAATGCGAACAGACGAACTTCAGACGAATTTTCGTGTCTGCCAAACAAATTCCCAAGCTTGAACTAGATCCGTTGCAACACCGTCGACTCGAATTAAATGCAAATGAAATTATAATGGCATGCTAATCAGAGAAACATCGAATATCGTGATGTCATTTACATGTTTTGCCAATAACGTTGGCTGTGGAATTGAATTAAGAGTCGACGGTGATGCGTCATCTATACCAGACACGGATCTAATTCGAATTTGGGAATTGTTTTTCTTCCTTAGTTTGGGTTGGGGGTAGGGAGGCAGCCAACTAAGCTACAAAGACACTACTCGGCAATTTTCTTCTAAAACATTTTGCGTAATGTTACCAAATTAAAGCACTATAAAGTGCAAACAAATATCTCGTATATGCAGGTTAAACTATATAAACCTTATGACATGAAAGACAAATGAATTCAGAACGATGATGGAACGACCGTATTAATAAAAGTGATATTATAATGTATTTATATACATGTACACAGTGAAAATGTATATTGTGTGTAGATTTAAACATTGTCAGTTGAGATCGTGTGTCAATTGAATTCGACTCAACGGTAGTGCGCCCGTATATAGTACGTGGGGAGTGGATTGTAATTAAATCACCCACGGATTGGAGTTATCACCCAAACTATAACTTTAAAATTTTGTATATATCGGCTAAAAACACAAGCAATGTTTCAGCCAATGGACCTCCGGGTATAACCCGGAGGTCCATTGGCTGAAACTTTGCTTGTGCTTATTATGCTTTGCAACAAATTTGCAATTACTGCTTGGGTGGAATCTCCACTCTGCGGGTGATTTATTGATAATACAATCTCCACGTCCTGTGTATCAAATGAAGATTTGACGGATTTCAGACTAATCTAATTAAAATGAATTCGAATTAACGGTAGTGAGACGTACACGGGCCCTAGTGTGTTACGTGTTTTCGTAGTCCATTTTGTATACTGGAGGCCGCCATATTGGTTTCTATGGAAGAACGTGGATAGTTTGATAGTAATATGATCTGCTACTCGTAGCGGCAGTAGTGTACTAAGAGCCGTAGCAGTGTCGCAAGTTAGAACGGTATGGAAAGGTAGCACGGGACAGAATAGTGGTGGCCAATAGTACTGGTACAAGGCAGTAATAGTACAAGACTGCAATGCTCGTAGAACACTACAGTGTTGGGTGACTACAATGCGTCCGCTAATCAAAGATCAGATAATTCAAGACAAGGTAGAAACCGGTAATATACCTCCAGGGGCTTTATAGGAGCTAGAAATCCCACTTAAGGAATCCAACTCATAGGTCCCTTTAACAGAATCCCTATAGAATCTCTTTAACCAAAATGAGTAGAAGAGCAGTATGTGGAGTCATTTGTTCGAGCAATTGCTCGATAGCGCATTTGAGCGACAGCTCATTGTGTGAAAGTGAGTTGCGACGCGAGTGCGATCTGATCAATAGAAATACCATTTTTGTGATCACAGTTGCTCCTTCGGCCCTATAAGCCCAATAGGATTATAGGATGCAAAGTATTAATCTATGATCGTTGCCCTCCGACACCATTGACGTTTAACTCTTTTACCCTAATAGTATTTTCACGTCATTTGGGGTTCCACCTATTAATATTTTCAACCTACAGCCTCGGGGCAATATACTGCACGTGCAAATATTGATTTTGCACTACACAAAGACTCTGAGCTATAATGATCATGATATGGAGCAAGTTCTCAGATCACAATCAAATTATATACGGCATCCTGCGATGTTATTGGATATTTGTTCACCCACCTTTAAGATATCATTTTTTAATGAACAGAATTATTCGAACATTTCCAACTACTGAAGCGTTGAGATATTGTACAGGGGTGGATTACTACCTTAGCGTGATGGAATCCTTTTCAACTGGGCATATATTTACAAGAACTAATAAATTACTGGCAACGATAGAAACTTACAGCCCATAGAACACTGAAGCAACCCAGTGGTGTATGACCTATATGTTTTTAGCTTTGTTCTGACAAATCTTGGACATTATTAGGCGGAAGATTCACGAGCTACCTTAACATTATTTGTGGAACTATATGCGGCGTAATCATAAAACTGCGGCTGTGGTGAGTCTTCATTTCTGATTGCAATCTCAACAAAATGATGATCAAATCACTTGTTGATTGAGCAACATTTTAGCTTTGATTCAGAGAAAATGAATCTGTATGAAATGTTTCAGATTCAGTTCCGGAATATATCAATTGATCGATAAAGTGATCCTTAAGTTCGCTTTTCCAACCAACTGAAATATTTCAGGCCAGAGAAATAAAATATGTAGGCGATGACCTATTTGAGGACTAGTCTACGTCCGTGCTAAAACAGCGTCAGATTTCTCACAGAAATAGATTGTTGGTCTGATAGCTTAGGAAGTGTGTTGTGTATAAACTCTTTATCTATAACGAACAGATGATGTGACTTGCAAAAACGTGTCTTGGTTAATTAAAACGCTGATCGACCTTTTTATATTTCAGTTTGGTAAATTTACGATTATGTTATTTTTAGCCATAATCCATTAAACTTGGCTCACTGTGGGATCGCTCATTTCTTTTAAAAGATTCAAGTATACTAAAATCATGTTTCCTGGATCATATTTGAGCTCATGTATTTTAAATTTTGTTCAAAATGGGAAGTTAATGATTAAAACTATTCTGAAGACCCTGTGAACAGAATGTTTAGATACTTCATATGAAACAAGATGGGAGTGTTACAATGTAGAAAAAGGGCATCGTTGTCAGTGCGTAGTAGTACATTGTTATAAAATTGTTTTCTTAACAGCTACTTGTATTTAATGGGGTGAAGATATGCAATATTTATTCAGCTCAACACAGAGTTAAATGTTCCGTCAATGGTATGAGTATCTGAAATGATTCGTCTCGGGATTATGTTATTGCCGTTTAATTGACTTTTTGTTGATGTCAGTGAAATGTATAATACGACAATTGGAACACTGTCTTATTAATATTCCTCCCGATTAAATATTCCGATACAATACTAGAACCGATACACACACGCTCAGAAATAGAGTGCGTGTCTCGTTATCCGTTTGTAAGGTACGATATTGTCATGTGCCGACCCAGATAATAACATAAGATTCTGCCTGGATTATCATTGATTCTATTTAATGATTAACTTTACATTTCATAACATAACAACACGTGATCACCGCTCTCCCTGGAGGCGGTCATACCCAAAAGATCCACTGTATAGCGGTCACACTAAAATGACAAACTCATATGTAGTTCTGATTACCACTAGGTTATTATCACGCCTCCCCTCTGTTAAAAGAAAGTTTAAACCTTAAACTTATACACCAAATTGTCTAATTTCCAAATCAACAAGAATTTAAGAAATACACACATGTAGATTGTCATAACCAGAAATACCATGAAACTGATATGGGATTGCTGACTCTTCGTCGCCTGAGTGCTAGAATGTCCTATGTCCCATAGTGGACATCTTGACAACCGACATGTCAAGTTACTGTTTCAAAATTACACTGGATTATTGCAACGCATTATCTTCAAAACGCGTAGGTTTGCTCACTGTTCTGCCATAACGCGTCATCACTTTGGGAGATGTAATCTCATTGGCGGGGTTGAACTAATCAGTTCAGGACTTTTGGTCAGAAAGTACACTATTGTTCAGTGTGTTGATTACAGGGCCTGGAGTATCAGTAGCATTAGAGTCAGCACTATGGGTCACTTTCTGCAAATGTCTACGATTGCGGCGCACAGTTCCCTTTGGGATTTCTACTAAATATGATCTGATTACTACCGGGTTATTATCACATCTCCACTCCGTTAAAAGAAAGTTTAAACCTTAAACTTATACACCAAAGTGTCTAATTTCCAAATCAATAAGAATATAAGAAATACACACATGTAGATTGTCATAACCAGAAATACCATGAAACTGATATGGGATTGCTGACTCTTCGTCGCCTGAGTGCTAGAATGTCCTATGTCCCATAATGGACATCTTGACAACCGACATGTCAAGTTACTGTTTCAAAATTACACTAGATTATTGCAACGCATTATCTTCAAAACGCTTAGGTTTGCTACCTGTTCTGCCATAACGCGTCATCACTTTGGGAGATGTAATCTCATTGGCGGGGTTGAACTAATCAGTTCAGGACTTTTGGTCAGAAAGTACACTATTGTTCAGTGTGTTGATTACAGGGCCTGGAGTATCAGTAGCATTAAAGTCAGCACTATGGGTCACTTTCTGCAAATGTCTACGATTGTGGCGCACAGTTCCCTTTGGGGTTTCTACTAAATATGATCTCCCTTGATAATCAGTATCTTTCACAATGCCTGGAGTAGACCAAAGCTTTTGATCGTCCAATTTGATTTTCAGACCGTAGCTACTTGAGTCAGCACTGACGACAACCGATTTATTAGGGTCATAATATGTTAACATCGGTGTGGTCGATACCATTTGTTTCTTGAGCTTCCGGTGGCCCAGCATCATCCACCCGGTTGAACCACATCACCTAAACCCGCCCTCAAAATCGATCTTAATATGCTTAAAGCTACTTCAGATTTATGTACAATAGTTTGTATAGCTCATGTTATTTATCTTTTTCTCTTCATTGATGTTCCTCTATGCTTTTCCGATTTGGATCTTTGTCTGAAACAAACTCTGGACAAAACTAAACATGATCTGATGACGCCTTCGTACTGCAGTTACTTACCATATAGTGTCTTACACTCATATCACAGTGGGGATTGAAATAACACAATATAGGCAGTCGGTGGGCGTCTTCTACAACTCTATGTACTCCAAAGTAAAGGCCTGTCATGGACGCTATACTGCGTCATCGTACGCAAATATCTTGTTTTTGCTCACATTCCTTCTATTTTCTATTTCTGTCGTCTTGAACCTAATAATCGCTCGATGTGGAGACATCCATGTAAATCCCGGTCCTACAAAGACATCAGTTGCCGAATCATTTACTGTAACAATACTAAATTACAACATTCGGAGTATTCGTCACAAACTGCCTCTTCTTATTGATGATATTGACGATTTTGACATACTTTGCTTCACGGAAACTCACCTTGACGACGAGTATGATATTAGCAATATTTTATTACCCAACTTTTCAATTCCTTTCACACACAACAGGAACCAGTTTGGTGGTGGCATCGCAGTGTATTTCTCAGACAAAATTTATCACAAGCAAATAGACGGTCTCTCGTTCAACGACGACATTCTCTGGTTCGAGGTTGGAACCAGCCACAAATTTCTTTTATGTGTGACGTATAGGTCCGAGAGAGAAAGTATTGCAGAATATTGGTTTAAATTAGAAGAGAAAATTGATCTTGCGTTAACCATTAACCCGGCAATAGTTATTACAGGAGATATCAACTCTGATCTCCTGAAGCCTCAAAGTAAACTGTACTCTCTCATTACATCGTTCAACCTAAACAACGTAATAACGGAACCCACCAGAGTAACTACCACGTCGCAGTCACTGCTAGATCCGATAATTGTAAGTGACACAGTCAGCATGGCCAATTCAGGAACACTTGAACTGGGGTTATCTGATCATAGAGCTACATATGCCCACATTTCGCATTCACGTTGCAACAAATCTGTGACCACAGGTGACATTTGGCTTTACAATAAAGCCAATTTTGAAAGAATGAATATTATGATAGCTGAAACAAACTGGGAAAATCTAATATGTAAAGCCCCAACAGTAAACGATTCTGTATCCAACTTTGTTTCTGAATTCTTGAAAATAGCACAACATTGCATTCCCAATTCCACAATAACAGTGAGGAAAAATGACAAACCATGGTTTGACAGCGCCATTAGAAGAGAGCTACGCCACCGCGACCGACTAAGGAAATTAGCCTTGAAAAATAATAAGCCCCAACTATGGGCAAAGTATAAGTCAGCCAGGAACAAGGTCAACAACATGAAAAAATTTGCCAAAAATGCGTATTTGGAAAAAGTTGACGATTCATTATCTCATGATACGGAACCTTGGCAGTTTTGGCGTGTTGTTAAGAAGTTTTTGAACAACTTTTCCAGCTCTGCAGGCATCCCCTATCTCCAGCGTGAATCTGATGAAGGCTGTGAAATAATCGAAAATGACACAGAAAAAGCAAACCTCCCAAACGAGACTTTTATTATTAACAGTGAATTAAACTCACATTTCAAAAAACTCCCACCCTTAATACGTAGATGTTCACAATCCATCAGTAACATATCTTTTTCTGAACAGGACATTATCGACATTCTAAAAAGCTTGAAAACCAACAAGTCAAATGGTCACGATGGAATAGGCCATAAAATGTTGAAGGAAACAAAGTTTTCTGTCAGTAGACCGCTTTTCCTTCTTTACGAGAAATCCCTATCAGAGTGTGCCTACCCAGACCAGTGGAAATTTGCTGACGTGATTCCACTTTTTAAAAAGGGGGACAAATACGACCCCAAAAATTACAGGCCTATATCCTTATTATGCTGTATTGGGAAAATCATGGAACGAATTGTTTTTAAAGATATTCATAAAAATTTCCTTAATAACAGGTTATTTTATAAATTTCAATCTGGATTTTTGCCGAACAATAATACGGTATTCCAGTTAATAGAAGTCTATCACAACCTTTGCAACGCAATAGACAAAAACATGCAAACCTGTGGCGTTTTCTGTGATATTTCCAAGGCTTTTGACAGGGTATGGCACAAAGGATTAATTTTTAAACTAAAGCAGTATGGTGTTTCTGGTCCACTCCTACGATGGTTTCATAGTTATCTTACAAACCGAAGGCAAAGAGTGATAATTAACGGCTGCAAATCGGATTATAAAGATATAGAAGCTGGAGTCCCACAAGGTTCCGTTCATTGCCCTTTTTTATTTCTCGTGTACATCAACGACATAACCGACTATATCGAGTCTGTTGTTCGACTGTTCGCTGACGATTCTTGTCTGACAGAGTCATCTTCTGATACTCATAGAATTCAGTCTAAAATGAACACCGAACTCCAAAAAATTAACAAATGGGCTGACACGTGGTTGGTCACATTTGATGCTAAAAAAACGAACGTAATACTATTTACACTCAGCAGGGATGTTATATTTCCAAATATTGTGTTCAACAGCGAAACATTAGATTTTGTTACTGTCCACAAACATTTAGGGTTAACTATTCAATCCAACTTAAGTTGGGAAGCCCATATTGATGATATCTGTAAAAAAGCTTGTGCAAGACTTTCTCAGTTGAGAAAATTGAAGCACATTTTTAACCGACAGATCCTGGGAAAGATGTATAATGCTTTCGTACTACCAATATTAGAGTACGGTAGTCCTGTTTGGTGCGGTGCTCCGCAACATTTAATGAAGCGCCTTGAGGATATACGCTGCGATGCCGCACGAATCGTATCGGGCCTGACACGATCAGTATCACGCGATCGCCTCTTGTTAGAAGTTGGGTGGAATAATCTAGAAACAAGAAGACACGTTCAAAAGATGTGTATCTTTTACAAAATCATACACAACGATGCTCCAGATTTTCTCTATGAACTTCTTCCACCACGGGTTTGTGACACATCTTCTTATAACCTCCGCAATTCATCAAATTTTATGCCTTACAGCATGCGAACTGAGCTATTTAAACGATAATTCTTTCCGTCTTGCACGGAAAGGTGGAACAATTTATCCCAATCAGTGCGAAATTGCTCATCGCTTACTGAATTCAAAAAACTCATATCGCCCCCCGTATGCAGACCACCTGCATATTTCTCGCATGGTTCTAGAAAACACAATATCATTCACAGTAGAATTAGAACCGGTTGTAGTGATCTAAAAAGTGATAAATTCCTCAATTACATCTCTGAATGTCCATATTGTCCACATTGTATAACTTTTGTTGAGGACGCAGAACATTATTTCCTTGTCTGTCCATCTTATTCAAACGCTCGTAACGCTTTTATTGGTAATTTATCAAATCTTAATATTACTCTGAATTCGGTGGATAATCTACTGTACGGTGATCCGGTGTTAGAAACCAAAACTAACACTTTGATTTTTAAATTTGTGCAACAATTTATTTGTAGCACTGGGAGGTTCGACAACGAGTTTCCCATCTAGTAATATTTGTAAAACAATGCTGACTCAAGGTATCCACTTCAATATAGAATGCGCATGGAGGGGTCACGGAATGGACGCGTCATCGGGGTGACGTTGAGCCAGCGCATCGGTACACAAATTGTGCAGTCACGATGATAGTCACGGTTGCGCTGTTTGTGGCCTGAGTCGCTGACGCGGCGTTTTCCCTACCTTTTGTGTGAATCGGCATGGATCTAATGAGACACGTCCCTAAGCTGTAGTACAGAAGGCGAAGAAATGATGATGATTATTATTATTATTATTATTATTATTATTATTATTATTATTATTATTATTTTAACACATCCTAAACAGAACAGCGCCCAAGCGGCCTTTGGCTTTGAATAATAATTGATTCAAATCGAGAGAGATACAGAATGCAAAAGGGACATCAACAGCTTTTCTTTCTTTCTTTCTTTCTTTCTTTCTTCCTTTTTCTGTCTTTGTTTAGTGCTACATATTCATATTTATTTATACACATACGCACATATATACATATAAACCCATTCAAATAGTTTATTTTACATTTATGAATTTCAAAAACTTGTTTGTTTCGCCATTGTAACATTTTCTGGATTCATGTTATGGGAGCGGAGGTTTCTACTAAGTGGAAAGCACTTGTCCTCCTATCCCTTTTTGCTCAATAGTTATGGCAAATAAAAATATGTTTAAAAAAAAACAAAACATTTGTTTCACTTCTAAGAATGCTTTCTGTTGTTGTGGTCCCCACAACCAAACACAATCTGATTTAAGTAGGTCAGCGTAAGCCTTTACCTAACGAATCGCCCGCATCCGCCCCCGTAATATGCAAATTGAGCAGTTGAAAAAATTAAATTTTTCAAAATATGTCGACAAAACCATATCATGTGACCCCTCATTGGAACGAGCTCATTGAGCTCGTTCCAATGAGGGGTCACATGATATGGTTTTGTCGAAATATTTTGAAAAAATTAAAAAAAGGATATTTAAAATAATAAATTTTGATATCGCCTGTGTTGGGTAAAGGGTTAATAACACTTGAGAGTTTAGGCACAAATCTACCTAAGTAGTTGATCATTCCGACAGCGCGTCGAAGCTCACCGATAGTCACCGTTAGTCGGTTCGGCTAACTCATTTATCATACGAACTCGATCAGGGTTGGGCCGTATTCCAGCTGCACTAATGATGAGTCCGAAATATTCGATTTCGGTTTTGCCAAATTCGCACTTATCGCGATTGAGTTTCAAACCTGAAACATTAATTCTATTCATCACACTATTCAAATGTTTATCATGGTCGGGTTTTGTCTTGTCATAAATGAGTATATCGTCCATTATAGCTTCGGTACCGGAAAGACCAGATAACAGTTCAGACATTTTGCGCTGAAATATTTCCGGAGCGGACGTTATTCCGAAAGGGACTCTACGGAAGCAAAATCTACCCAGTGGCGTGATGAAAGTAGTTAGTTTCATACTAACAGGATGCAAGGGTATTTGGTAAAATCCACTGGATGCATCGAGCTTTGAAAAGTATTTAGCACCCACAAGTTTTGGCGAAATGTCATCCAGTTTCGGTAAAATGAAATGCTCCCGTCGACCAGCTTGATTTAATTTCTTAAGATCAACGCATATGCGTACCTGACCCGACTTTTTTAAATACCAACGGCTCTGCCGGGCAAACACTACGAGATTTCCTTTCCCCCAACATGGGGCTCTACATTCTAACTCACTGAAACAAATACAAAAGTCCACCTCACACATTAATGGACAAACTTAGAAACATACCTCTCCCGGACTCCTTAAGTCCAAATGCTCAAGGGGAGCTAGGTCAAAAACCATCCGACTGACTATGAGAAAGGCAACATCTCCATGTTGATTCCAAGTGACTTCTACGGAACCAACTGAATGAGAAAATGCAAAATATATTGGTCGGTTAGCAAAACACAACCGTATATACACAAGCCTATCTTCTTAAACATTCTGACAACGATAAAATAGTATGAATGATAGACTTCATAGCGGTACCTATCAAACTATTCCAAATATGATAGGTGAGCTGTTCATATTATGAATAAGCGAAGCTCTTCTATAAAACAGCCAAACGCTACGCTTACGCAATCAAGCTCGTCGACAAAGCAGCCAAGCTCCTCGATAAAGCAGCCATTAGTCAAATAAATAACCCTTAAATAAGGGTGCTGTCATCTGATACAGCCTAATCTGTTCTTAATGGCAATAAAGGGTTATATAATTTCAATGAGTGGAAATCCACCCACATGATTTTTCAGCACAAATTATGTGCAAATAAAGGGCACGAACTGACAAATAATAGCGTACACTGCACACTTGCTCTCAATCTATCGACAATATCCTTTGAAATGTCGACAATTAATTACTCAGGCAATGTACTCAGCCTAATAGTTGGAAAGCACATTACCTCCAACAATACAGCACACACATGCTGATGAGCCTTTTGGTACGGCCATATTTAATATTGCGCGCCGACACTGATTCGGCCTTACACACTAAAAATAGGGCCAGATCATTTTATTAGAAACACTGACGGCCTCGGCACCGTATCATGGAAAGCACATGCATTCAACAATATAGCATGCAATTATAGATGAGCCGTAGACCGAGGTCTAGGGGTGAATGAAGGAAACGGGTAGCTAAGCCACCCATCTTTGGTCCTCCACCAGTGCCATCGACCTTCACGCATACCAAATACTGATACGATCTCACTAATAAGACAGTGTACACGTAGTATATTCGAATTGGACCCAATTAGTGAAACACGTATTCTCACACGCAGCAGTTACTCAAAAACCACAAACAACACGCTGTATCATGCGCTAAATAAGTAACCCGTACCTAAGCTCAGCCTACAGCTGATGGAGAGCAATCCATTTTCATAAGCAGTGAAAAGTTATACAACTCCATGGGGTGGAAGTCCACCCATATGAGTGTCCAAAACATGGACCACAATCCATAACATTTCTCTGTCCATATACTCAGCGTGCAGAGAGCCGTGACCGCATACTCTAAGAGTATTGGGGGGGGGGGGGGGGGGGGGGTACCACCCTCCCCACATACACACTATGTCGGACCCACCGAATGCCTCTAAACGTGCAGTGGTAAACATGCAGCCACAAGACTAGCTCTTGAGACATCCTAACTCTCTCTTCGCAAAAAGTCATGTAATGGACTCCCACAACTGCCTGTAAGCATGCCTTTGTTTCTGCCTCCCCCGTTTCAATCAATAAAGAATCTCTTCCTTGACTTTACCAAATAAAGGAAATGGAACACCGCGCGAAGTATTCACACAATACGTTTGAGCATTGTCTTTCAAGCTAATTTTCACAGGTTCACAATTTACAAGGCCATGAAAACCAAAAATGTCTTTATCATTCACAGCATCGAGTCTTTTAATAATACCAAGCTTTTCCGCATCCCAACGACCAAGAAGATTATTCATTTGCGCAATTTTGCGGACCATCAATAACGTAAACGTCAACATTAAAATTTTGGCCTTTGTGACACACTTGAGAACTAAATCTTCCTAGACAATTAAGCCTGCCCCATGGGCAATAAAATTCTGAACTAGCGGAGTTCAAAACTGGTCGAGGATCAATCGAGTTATATGTCGATTGCGATAATACAGTAATGTCTGCACCCGAGTTGATTTTGAATTGTACAGATTCATTAAAAATGTTGAGATTTACTTTCCACGCGTCATTTCCATTTGACGAAACAGACCCGAGGAAGAATGAATCACGACTAGCAGGCGCGGTGGCACTTGTATGTGGTGCTTGCTCACATGTAACTTCACGAATATGTTTCGGTTTTGAGCGACAACAAACTTGAAAGTGGTCAAATTTCTGACAAATCGACAACGTTGACCTTTTGCAGGACATTTAACATTATTACCGTGACGACGGTTACACCCAGTACACTGTGGTTGGTTACTAGAACTTTTATAATGGAATTTGGGTTTGCTGAGGAAAGCCTATCATTTGGTTTTACTTCCCTGTAACCCGAATTAACAGCATCAAGATACTTAGCAGAAGCATAATTTTCACACTGGCTTTGATCTTTTATTTGCGATTTTACGAGTTCTGACTGTCTCGCAATTTGAACAGCTTTAATCATTGTGAGGTCGTAACTGCAGCTTTTCCCAGAGCTCTTTATCCAAAATTCCGATTACCAGTTGATCGCGAATTTGATCGTCTTTGTCTCGAAAATCACATTTTTCGGCAATTTCTTGCAGTGTTCTTACAAAGGATTCCACACTTTCTCCCGGGGCTTGTTTACGTTCATGAAATCTTGCACGTTCGTGAATAGTGTTCTTCCTAGGAACAAAATAATCGTCAAACTTCTGGAAATTTATTTCAAATTTCTCGGAATCCGACGGATCCTCAAACTCAAAGGATTTCAATACATGCCCTGCTTCTCCCCGCATAGCATAAATACGAGAGCTAATCTGAACCAGATCACTGTCTTTGTCAAGCTTCGTTGCTACGCGAAAACGGCTGAAACGCTGTTTCTATCGACCCAGTCGTTTGGGAGACTAAAATAAAATCTTTCCGATGAGGAAAATTTGGGCATGTTTGGATTAACTGTGGTATGAAACACCAAACTTTACTTCTGACACCATGTCATGTGCCGACCCAGATAATAACATAAGATTCTGCCTGGATTATCATTGATTCTATTTCATGATTAACTTTACATTTCATAACATAACAACACGTGATCACCGCTCTCCCCGGAGGAGGTCATACAGAAAAGATCCGCTGTATAGCGGTGACACTAAAATGACAAACTCATATGTAGTTCTGATTACTACTAGGTTATTATCACGCCTCCCCTCCGTTAAAAGAAAGTTTAAACCTTTTATGCCTTAACGGGATTTCCACCCGAATAAATAAATATCAACAACTAGCGCGTGATCTCGCACGTTATTTGTTGCTATTTATTGATTTTGACGGAAATTCTTTTTAGATGGAAATAGCATTCCATTCTGTTCAGAAAAAATTGCAATATTCAACCATCGAATCGAGATAGTTCCGAAAGTTCGAAATGTCTCTATGGTAAAACACGCGTGATTAATAATTAATTTAATTAATTTAATAAAGTTATTTGTATTATCTTGTCGTAACCTGTAGTTCGTTCGCGTATTCTACAATTGACGTAACCCATACATAACCTGGACGATCGTTCGCAGGTTATTTCCAGATCTGTATACGTGTAAGGAAACACTTCATATATATGACATTGTAGCTGAATATAACTTTGAAAATAACTTCATACTGTAAATTGAAATTTTGTAATCTGACCATTCATTGGCAGTGAAAATAGATAACGCCATAAAGTTGACATATCAACGTATAGCAGAAACATTGTTATCCTTAGATCGCTGAATGCAGCCGTTCAAAGTATTTCTGGCTAGAGTTACTGTCTGTGGAAATGAGACCCAAATATTATACGGTTCTCTCATGAAGAATCTTAAACAGAAATAATTTGGCGAAACTCGAGGAGTACTTTTTTTTAAAATTTATATTTTATGATGATTTCTTGGTGAAACTTCATTCTCTATTTTAGAAAAGCTTCTTCCAGTTGTTTTGCAAATCCGCCCAAAGTTGTACATATATTTTACAATCAGTAACAGCAAGCAAATGGTTAGGCGTGAATGGACATCAGCCAAATAGAAACAGCGTTACGAATTTCAACAAACACGCCCAACAGAAAAGATAACGGATGTAATTTAGACTGTTTCCCTAAACGTTGTTTTGATTTTTATCGATCCAGTTGATCAGTGCAGTTTCAAACAAAAATAACGGACTTTTCACCTTTGGGGTTAACCATCGGAATTAATTTTTTTTTATTTAAATGAATGTTAATGCATGGGGATGTGTAACAAACACAGATCGCGATGTGTGTTTGAATCGATGGGTGTTTTACAGATCTCGTTGGAATGGCGTAGTCATATTTCGCCCGAGCCTCCGACTCTCGCGAAATATGACTACATCATTCCAACTCGTTATGCAAAACACCCATCGATTGAAACACACATCCCGTTCTGTCTATGTCTCTGGTAAACAAGTAATGAAATACAAGAGAAGAAACCAACTTATTAACCACCCTACGACGTCTACGTTAACGTCTGACGTCATTCCCGTATAGATGTGTTGTGGACGATATTTTCTGTAATGAACAATTTGGTGGTGATAATGTGATTCTTTCTCTGATGGTGGTGAATAATGCAGTGAACGATTGCGTTAATTTAAGTTTGCGCGTGTTGGGAACATAAATTCAAAGAGAACATCAGATTGAAACTATCAAGTTTTTATGTAATGTTCACCTCATCATTATGTTGTCAATTTGCTCCAAACTCTGCGTCTTCATTATAGTCCGGCCCCCAAATGCCAACCTTCTGTCCAACCTCAATGTCAATTTTCTCGGTGGTTTCTGGGAGCGACATCTTCTGATTCAGGAAAAGATTACTGACGCCTGACAGCATTGACCAATTTAAGATATTCGTCGCTGAAAAGGGGTACCAAATTGCAATTAGTATAGTTAACCTGGGTTCTGAAATTGTCATATATAACCGGCATTTACCAGAAAAATCTCGAAATTTATACTCATATAAACACAAATGACATTATTCAATGCATAAATAAATGCATGTTCGCCAACAACTGCTATTTTGTTTTGAAAACAAGCGTTTTATGAACAGCATTTATAAATTAGCCCTTTGAACCCTAGCTGTCGCTTTTCCGGCCAGGCAAATGATACGCCATAACGTTATTAAATAGGATGGCTGTTCGGTAAACACGTGAGGTAGACCAAGCAATATTTTCAACGTGCAGCACAGAGGCTGCACGTTGAAGATATTGATTGGTCTACCCCAAATAATGAATATGGACTCTTCTAATTGTTGCTATTGAACTAGCATGGAAGATACCACCAGAGATTAAAGGGTTAATACAGAGCGTTTACAGGAAAACTTCAAATTTAAACTTATACCTTATAGTCGATTTAAGTGCCGAATCTGCCATGGCCGTCCGTTGCTTTTTCTCATCGGAATACGGATGTGAGGTGGGTTGAGTAAGTGACTGTCTGATACACCTGGCATCGAAGCGAATCGAGAACATAATCAGATGCAGCAAACTGTATACTGATGGTCTGCATATAGATTTTTAATGGAAGCTAGATTTTGGATGCCAATTTCGTCTTGAAAAGTCACAAATATTCTGTAGAGAAATATGTTAGTCCGAAAAGTGTCAAACTAGCTAAACCAAGCCGAGATATTCAAATGACACAGTCTGTTTTGTGGTTGCAATTGTGATGTGACAAAAACCCCCCCAAAACCCGGTAAGGTCGATAGAGGCTTATATTTTTCATCAAGTAGTGAATTCCGGAACCAGCACTGGTGCACCGTAAAAGGATGACTACTCCGGGGATGTGAGCAGCGAAAGAATAAACGGGGTGAGGAGGAGTAGGTTAGGTTGAGGGTTCTAGGTGCTATTAAGTGATTTGCATACGGCAGACAATCGTTATCTCTCGGTCTGTAGAACTACATTCATGAGTCTATGATATGTAGCGCACGCGGCAAAGCAGTGCATTGACACAACCTCAACAGATTCAAATCCCGATATTGAAACTTTGAAATCGGTGATTGCTTTCTTGAGAGATGACAATCCCTTACTTGTAATTCGGTCAACTTGTTCAAATTGTGTGGTGAGATGGGGGTCCTTGTATTTCCCGTCAATATTTTGTTGCTAAGCTTGCGGAGAAATACGCCATTTTAGTCCTTTCCTCGCCTGGGATAGCCATGATTTTAGTGGATAGATCGTGATCGGCTCTACATGTTACACAGGATCAAGATGATTAGGATGGCGAAAGCGCAGTGAAAGTTTTGAAGAAAAATATATGCGCCGAAATGAAGGATATGGAAAAAATCGAAACATTTATGATCTCGAGCTCAATTTTGACAAAATATCAGAGTTTTCAAGCGGGACATTGTTGGTTTTTGTGGGTAGCTGTCACCGAAATTAGACCACATCCTACCCAGAATGCTGATTAAAAACATTGTAACATCACTGGTACGTGGGATACCAACAACAATGCAAAGTGGTCTTGGTGCTATGATGAGGGATCCTAAATATAAAAACTATTCATGACTACGGAATAAAATACTCCTATGACGAATTGTTACGTTTCAAGAAATCGGCAGTAAATATGGCAGCTCGCATCGTTGACATCACACCAATATCTAGTTCTGATGGTCGGCTAATACAGTTAGTGGTAGATAATTTCGTTGCTGACATTGCATCTCAGAATGGAAAACTTGGTACCCATTCTCTGGCTCTCTTGTTAACTCAAGGAAATAACACGGCCCACTCGCAACACAGTCGGCTCCCGCGACTTAAAAAGTCTGAAATGTCAGAAACTATTGACTATCAGTTGGATTCTATTCTTTATCACGGACAGAAACGCCCGGATATGCATGTTTCTCGATCAAGCAACCCAATTTATTTCTCTCGGTTATGGTTCCAATGTAACCACATCAAAAATTAATGTACGTATTGATGCGTGGTTTTCGAAAACTTGGAATCTCAAGGCGCCTAATGCGCTGAAACTTTGTTTGGGAAAATATAAAAAGACATGTGCGAGGAAGAACGCCCTTCAAGAGAGATCTCCAAATTTAGATCCTATCAAATATGACTTCTACAGTAAAACTAGAAGACCTGTCATGAAATGCGCACAAATAGCACGCTGATATGAGCGTTAATGTACGCGTCATGGCCCAAGTAAAGCTACCAAATTCTGTACATATGGCCTGTGCACAAGCAATGTTTCAGCAAATGGACCTCCGGGTTACTGGCAGAAACATTGCATGTGTTTGCTATGAGTAACCAAGACAACCTGCCGTGCTTTGGATGCCATTCGATATGGCAATTGCCCGCAATTCCAACGCGCAATTAAGCCTAGATAAGCGCACTATTCGTGACAGGACTTCTAGTTTTAACTGTAGAAGGAACTAAAGGCTATGTCAGTCCAGCGCGTAACAGTTCCATCCGATGTTGTTCTGACCCCAGATGAAGTATAGACATTACTAATATGTCTTTACGATCACGATTGGCCATTATGCACACGTATGTGACATTAAGCACCAATAAATAAATAATATGTCTTTGTTCAAGTCAGGCGCCATGCAGAACAGGTGCTAATATAATGTTGCTAAAATGGCATGCAGCGCTATACTAGAGTGTTCCAATGAACAAACAAGGTTAGCAGATAGATCAGCTATAAATAACACTGATGAATAGAACCACCAAACACCCAAAACATCACTTAAAATCTATAATTGCTTGAATGCAACCTCAGGTGTGTGCCCGAAATGTTGTATTAGCCGCACTCAAACATTGCAGTCCGCGAAATGAGAATGTCACCGTAAACGTGTCTATCTGAAATTGATCAAGGCTGCCAGCCCTCCAGAAAATTTTTTTAGGCAGGAGATGTTACTCTTACACATTCCATCCAGAAAAAAATCTTCGATGTTCAGTGCCCTGGCGGCTATCAATTATCCCCCACCTCAAAAGTAAACACCACAAACGGCTCGCGAGATTCACAAAAATCTCAGTTCAAATTATATTTTTTCAATGTTTACCTCAATAACATAGCCTATGACTGCCCATTGAAACAAGTACATTTTATGTTTCAGACAAGAAATGACCATGTTTAGTTTCAAAAGAATTTATTTGGAAACCGCATGTTCTAATCCTGTTATGTTAAGCATTTGAAGGGAAAAAGAATCACTTTCTAGGCAAAAATCCCAACCTTTAGGCTTAAACGGTTGTAAGTGTGTGGGGAGAGCGGGATGCATTTTTTATAAGCCTTGAGTGGTGTTTAAATTTAAACTATGTGATCAATTGTTACCTGTCAGTGGATAACATAACAACCTTTATACAATTATTGGTGCGCATGTTTTATTCAATCTTTTCTTATCCGCAGACATTACATTACCCGGTTTATCCCTTTGAACCCTGATGAAATCTTCCATGTCAGGTCAACGGCGGGATATGGAAGAGTGGGTATCCATTATTTGGGGATAGAACAATTAATATTTTCAACGTGCAACCATGGGTAGCAGCCACCCTACTCAATGGAATTGCGACGTTGTGTGTTCCTGGGCTGGAAAAGCGGCGCCCTCGTGTTTAAAGAGTTAATGAATAGATGAAAGTGCTTTTATTTTGTTTTCGAGTTTAAGGATGCTGATACAAGTGAGGACAGGTGTAGAATGTTTAGTGATAATCCTCTTTTTACGACACTTTCTCTCTTATCTCTCCTTTATCAAGAACTTAGTTTAACGTGTATTTTTTCCATATCATTCCTGTGATCAGTGTGGGTCATCATCACATCAATATGTTACATGTAGAAGAGAATGTGAACATACCTGATACCTCTGTCAGTTATTGAACTGTTTTTGTAATTGTGTTCCGTCTGAAAATGACCTCGAAAAAGCTTAAAGCTTACTCTCTGATCCAATTTATTGTACCGATGTGCATACAAAACAAATTTAATGGAAATAAATATTGTTTAAACTAAGGGTGGAGTGTTGGAGACGACGGCACCTCTCTAAAATCTTCATGAGAAAGTTCTCAGGATTGTCGGAATTATTTAGACCTTTAGTTTTGATAAATAGTAGGAAATGAAACAACGATTCGATTTGATTGGATTTGCGATGTGTTTATTCAGAATATTTCGAATCGTTGAGAAGTTCACCGAATCCTACCAAGTATCTCCTCCTTGACTCTTGAGTCATCATGTTTTCTGCACACGTGACCTGATAACAAGAATAGTTTAAGAAGGTTCTTCTTCCGAAATTACTATTTTGATTTCGTTCAGGAATATTCCACTTTCTTGGTCGACTTACTCAAACACACAAATCACCGTTGAGTATAACATGTTAGTGGAGACTGGCAACATTTACAGTTGTAAGAAGGTGCAATATTTATAATTTGAAATGCGATGAAATTCGGTTTTTGATTCGAAATTTTCTGCTTGATTCGATTCGGGACCCGGTCGACTCAGTTCACTTCAGTTTCTTCACTTTCCTTATTACATTAACTCCTAGCACTCTGGTAGTGCAAAAGAATTTCTACAATCATTCTGTTTTTCTCTTGTTTAACTATGAATTTAACCAATTATATCTTGTTTGACAGAGCTCACTGAGCTCTGTCAAACAAGGTATAATTGGTTAAATATCAAACGGCATTATGGGAAATATTTGCTGCTGAAAACATTGCAATTTTGACATCAGTGTGCAGAGGGTTAATGAAATATTGACATGTTTTTGGCAGACATTAGCAAAATATACAATAGAAACTGTGTACAGACATTAACATTAAGCACAATTGGAACAGCAGGAAGGTGAAGGGGCCGAATTGAGCACTGCTTTTATCACTATTTAAATGAAATATACCAGAGGGTTAAATGGATATTTAATAGAGCCGAAATCTAGATATGTGCCGCAGAGAAATAATCGGTGTGCCCCGAATGTTTTCTCAGGCCGAATGAAATTAAATTCAAGCAGTTACATCTTCACAGATTTTCCATTAACCGAAATTTCTGTGTTGAACAGCTGCGGCCATGGATCATTATAACAAGAATCTGTTCCGCTTTCATCGAATGTTAAAGCAAACGATCAGCAGGTAAATCTCACAATAAATACCTGTGTCATGTAGACAATTATTAATCACCACTGACAATAGTTACAATAAGTTTGGTAATTGTCAATTCTAGAATACCGGTCTGGGGTGGGGGAGGGGTAGGGGGAGGGGGGTGGCGTTGGCTCAGTTGATAGAGGTGCAGGCTGCATGCCGAGAGGTCCTCGTTTCGAATCGTACCAGCGGCAATCGAGTTGTGTCCTTGGGCAAGACACTTCACCCCATTGCCCACGTGGGGGCACGGTGACGTTGTGTACTGAGGCGTACTGCACGTCGATGGCGCACCTGCTGTCTTCAACCAATGATAACCCTTGTGTGGATTTACTATGTTGGGGAGCTGAGAGTTGCTCGCCGTTGTTCGATGGTTCTCTCCTGGTACTCCGGCTTCCTCCACCCGTAAAACTGCAGTGGTTATGATTAGCCATTGTGTAGAAATATGTGACCTTAAACATCAATAAATAAATAAATAAATAAACAAATATCGGTCTGGAATAGGGTTTTAAATGTGAACTGATATACTGACTGTGCTAATTTCAACCCTTTTTTGACTCAGGATTTTCGTCTAGATCAACTACCGAAAAACTTTATAGATTTATGTTCCGTGGCTCGGACTTATCACTATACCTGGTGGAATTCCTCCTTGACATAGGTTATAAGTAGTATAGTAGAGATAATTCGACCCCCATTACCAGGAGCTTTACCGTTGCCACAGTATTCAGTTCCCGTAGAAGGAAGAGCTTGCTGCCGATTTTTTTTTTACCGGCGCATCTAGTAGTGTGTCATGTGGTTTTCGTGCCCTATCACCCGGAACTCGGAAGTGGTATCACGTCACGTGACGCAGTGGGGGGGGGGGGGGGGGGGGGGTGTTGTGTTTTCGTCGTAGCCTGTTTGAGCTGTCATGTTGAGACGTAATTAACATAGTTGCACGTGGCGTTAGTGCGCGTGTGCAGAGTGTGTTGTTAAGCCAGTTGAATTCGTTGCACTACCGTCCCATCGAATTCAATTAATTCCAATTAAATCAATTCAAGTAGACAGTGGTTTGACGTACAGTACGTGTAGAGTGTATTATAACTAAATCACCCGCAGAGTGGAGATTTCACCCAAGCACCCAAGCAATAATTGCAAATTTGTTGCAAAGCATAACCAGCACAACCAAAGTTTCAGCCAATGGACCTCCGGGTTAAACCCGGAGGTCCATTGGCTGAAGCATTGCCTGTGTTTTTTGTCGATATGTACAGAATTGGAAAGTTATATCTTGGGTGATAACTCCACCCCGCGGGTGATTTAGTCAGAATCCATTCTCCACGTACTGCATGTACCCATTAAATGCGAACAGACGAACTTCAGACGAATCTTCGTGTGTGCCAGACGAATCTAATTCCAAAACTTGAACGGGATCCATCGCATCACCGTCGACTCGAATTACATGCAAATGGAATTATAATGACACTCTAATCATGAAAACATCGAATGTCGTGACGTAATTTACATTTTTTGTCAATACCGTTGGCAGTGGAATTGAATTCGAGTCGACGGTGATGCGCCGTCTACACCCGTCACGGATTTAATTCGAATTTGGGAATTGTGTTTCTTCCTTAGTTTGGGTTGGGGACAGGGAGGCAGCCAACTAAGCTATACGGACACTACTCGTAAATTCTCTTCTGAAACATTATGCGTCATGTTACCCCATTAAAACACTATAAATTGCAAACAAATTTGACCGTATATGCAGATAAAACGATATAAAGTTTATGACATGGAAGACAATCTTCAAATGAATTCAGAACGATGAAGGAGCGACCGTATTAACTCCCTTCGCTCTGATGTCAAAATATCCAAATTTCAAGTAGCCATTTTTCCCATAATGCAACTGGAAATTTAACCAATTCAATGAGCTCTGTCAAACAAGATTAAATTGGTTAAATTTCTAGTTGCATTATGGGAAAAATTTGCACCTTGAACTTTAGATATTTCGACATCAGTGTGCAGGGGGTTAATAAAAGTCATATTATAATGTATTCATATACATGTACACAGTGAAAATGTATATTGTGTGTAGATTTAATCATTGTTAGTTGAGGTCGTGCATCAGTTGAATTCGACTCAACGGTAGTGCGCCCGTATACAGTACGTGGGGAGAGGATTGTAACTAAATCACCCGCGGAGTGGAGTTATCACCCAAAGTATAACTTTAAAATGTTCTATATGTCGGCTAAAAACACAAGCAATGTTTCAGCCAATGGACCTCCGGGTTTAACCCGGAGGTCCATTGGCTGAAACTTTGCTTGTGCTTATTATGCTTTGTAACAAATTTGCAATTATTGCTTGGTTGGAATCTATTTAAGGGCTAGACTGATTCCATGCAATAATGTTTGACAGCTGGTTTGGAATATTGGGCTGAAAAGCCGGTCGACAGTGTTCACAGGTCAAACATTTTACATACATCTGGCAGTACCCTTTAAATTTTTAGTGGAGTTTTAGGTAATATAAGCTGCCTAAAAAGCAAAGGTTATTATACATTAATGCAGCGAGCCTGTGAAATCCGTTCTATTGCGGTTTTAATCAGAACATAAGACGTTTTAATTATTTCAAGAATTGTTTTGGAAAAATCGTGTAAGACAAAGAATTAAACAAATCTGCCGTTTGCTCCACTTTACATCGCCCCGAATCTGTTCGAACGCAAATAAAATCATATTTTTCTGTCTGTTCTAAATAAATACGTTTTTATACTTCTGTTTTAAACATACCTTATGTCGTTCGACCGGAATAAATTCGCTCCAGTTGAATGCTGGGAAAATTGTTTCAAACAGAATGCGAAAAAAATCGAACGAACAAGAAACAGGAGGAAAACTGTCATTCGAAAATGTCTGTCTATACTGAATATATGGATAACATTTTCATAAAAAGTATAGTTCTCACGTTCATTTCTTGTCGCTAACCGATCAAGAATCTTTTATTGTGCTCTCTTTCTATTATAATTGCTGTCCCAACCGGAAAAGTAAATTATTAAAAGAAAATGACCCAGAGCTGTCTGTTGTTTTCCTTTATTACAAGTAACAAAAGGAAAACTTGTTTTTTATGGATCGACGTTCGTAGGTTATTTCCAGGTCTGTACACGTGTAAAGAAACACTTCATATATAACACATTATAGCTGAAAATAACTTTCAAAATAACTTCATACTGTAAATTGAAACTTTCTGATCTGACCATTCATTGGCAGTGAAAATGGATAACACCATAAAATTGACGTATCAAAATATAGCAGACAAATTGTTATCCTAAGATCACTGAATGCAGCAATTCAAAGTATTTCTGGCTAGAGTTACTGTCTGTGGAAATGAGACCCAAACATTAAACAATTCCATTAAGGAGAATCTAAACAGAAAGAATTTGGCGAAACTCTAGGAGTGCAATCTCTTTTTAATTTATATTTTATGATGAACTCTTGGTGAAACTTTACAGATTTAAATTCCGTGGCTCGGACCTATCACTATACCTGGTGGAATTCCTCCTTGACAAAGGTAGTAAGTAGTATAGTGGAGATAAATCGACCCCATTACCAGGAGCTTTACTGTTGCCACAGTGTTCAGTTCCCACAGAAGGAAGAGCTTGCTGCCGATTTTTTTACCGGTGCATCTAGTAGTGTGTCATGTGGTTTTCGTGCCCTATCACGCGGAACTCGGAAGTGGTATCACGTCACGTGACCCAGTGGGGGCCATGTTGTGTTTGTTAAGCCAGTTGAATTCGTTGCACTACCGTCCCATCGAATTCAATTAATGCCAATTAATTCCAATAAATTCCAATTAATTCAATTTAAGTAGACAATGGTGCGACGTACAGTACGTGTAGAGTATATTATCACTAAATCACCCGCAGAGTGGAGATTCCACCCAAGCAATAATTGCAAATTTGTTGCGAAGCATAACCAGCACAAGCAAAGTTTCAGCCAATGGACCTCCGGGTTTCCGGGTTGAACCCGGAGGTCCATTGGCTGAAGCATTGCTTGTGTTTTTTGTCGATATGTACAAAATTTGAAAGTCATATCTTGGGTGATAACTCCACCCCGCGGATGATTTAGTCATAATCCACTCTCAACGAGCTCGTTCCAATGAGGGGTCACATGATTTGATTTTGTTGAAATATTTTGAAAAAATTAATTTTTTCAACTGCTCAATTTGCATATTACGCGGGTAGATGCGGGCGATTCGTTAGGTAAAGGGTTAAAATCTAAAAATTTAATAAACGGACTGAATCATATGTAAGATATGCTGATGTCTCCGAAAATCGTTTTAAAATAGAAAATATTTCATAAACTAACTTTTGAAGAATATTTTTCCGCGCACTTATTCTCTCTGTCGTGGGTTACAACCTCAACAAAACGAATGTCAACAGTTGTCTCTCTTTATAGGCTTTATGAGCTGAGACCCTGACGTTTGACATATCTGTATCATATTGGAAATGAGAATTAAAGTTTGGTAATGAAGTTGATGTAAACAGAAAACAGCCGTCTTGATGTTTGTTGGGATGAAGAATTTCTCAATAAGTATGGTAGGCAGTAATAATAAGAGATGTAATCCAGAATGTGTTTGGTGACAATTATCGGAACAAATACAGATATTTCATAGATGACCGGGTCACTATTGTCTGAGATACCTCAGTGATTATTGTCAGACAACGCGCGTCTTGTTTGGATGTGATACAATGCATGCAGTTGTGATCACATTGAAACGAAGCATCATCTTTTACTCTGGGGAGCTATAAATATAAAATATTAGGAAATATTTCTCTTTCTGTGCAACTGATGTATGTAAATGTTTTTTATGTGTATATCGAAATCACGCTACGTGAAATATAAAGTTTATTCGGGTCACATTCCTGTGTCAAATATGATTGTTCCTTGGGTTGAGTGGTTTGTAACAAACTGATACTTGTAGTAAGTTAAACACTGTCATAGAAAACAGTATTCACTGAAATGACTTACATGAGCTTGATTAACATATTTTGAAAACGTTTAAAGTTGATTTTTTGTAGCACAATACATCGAAACTACCCCCTTTACGTTTTATTTGAAATACTGTAATGAAAAATGTATATATTTTTTATTTAATTATATCTTTAATGATTTAAGTACAGAAATTAAGATTTTATTTGTGTTTGACATTATTTTTTAGCTTTTGAATACGATAACCATGGAAAATGGATATTATTGGTAAAAGAGGAAATTTTTCAATGTGCCAAAAAGTTGACGGAGCGAACTGGTATGGCTTCATTATCGAGTATGAGACCCATTATTATTAATTACAGCTTGACCAGGCCTTCTCATGCTCCCAATCAGGTTCCTGGTGGTCCTTTGTAGGATGCTGTTCCATTCTTGGACCAGCATGGCACCAAGCTCCTGGTCAATTCTTGGCTGGACCGGACGGGCTGACATTGCAAACTGCAACTCTTTCCAGACATGTTCGATTGAATTGAGGTCACGGGATCTTGCTGGCCAGTCCATACGCTCAATCCCCTCCCTCTGTTTGTACTCCCCGACAGCATGGGCAACATGAGGACGGGCATTATCGTCCATCAGAATGAATCTATCACCCACTGCACCTGCATACAATCTAACGTGGACATCCAGGATCTCAACAGTATACCGTTGTGCAGTCAATGTTCCACGTTCAAGGACACGGATCTCTGTACGTCCATCCCGGCTGATGCCGCGCAGACCATGATTGAACCTCCACTATAGCGGTCATGCTCAGCAATGTTGGCTGCATGGAATCGCTCTCCTGGTCTTCTCCATACCCTAGAACGCCTATTTGTGTGGTCTTGGCAGTACCTTGACTCATCTGTAAAAAGGACAGGTCGCCAATCTTCTCTGGTCCATCCAACGTGGTACATGGCCCATTCAGATCGGGACAGCGGAATGCGAATACACGGTCTTCTCGATCGGAGACCACCTTCGTGTAACCTTGCCCGGATATTCTGCGTCGAAACATTTACCCCGGATGCATTTTGAAGGTCACTGCGAATTTGGATTGCTGTGGCAAAGCGGTTCCTACGGGCCTGAATGATCAAAAACCGGTCTTCAGCCGTAGAATTTGCCCTGTCTCTGCCATCACAATGCCGTCTTACTAGTGTGCCATATTGCTGAAATCTTGCCCAGGCTCTGGTGTTCACCGTCTGGTGCACACCAAGAGCTTCACCAACCTGACGATGGGTAGCCACTTGCTCCACCATCCCTACAGCCCGCCACATTTCTGCTTCAGACATATGTCTTCTTACGTTTGCATTTGCCATATTCAGTCATTAATTCACAAGGGTTTGTGTTGAAATGAAGACTGAATACCCTACACATGTCATGTACATGCAGAGAGTACACGAAAACATCATGAAAATCAAGGGGTACATGCTTTCCATGACTGTCAGGGAAAGTCAGCCTGTCAAGAGAGCTAATGTAAACACTGGAGACCATCTCAATACATTCCTCAATCGTATCCACCAAAAATCTCGCAAATACGTCCCAAGCAACTTTCACAGTGATGTGTCAAATATTTAGTGCCTAGCAAACTTTGAGAGTATAGCATTGCTATATAACTAGTATTGTTAGTATAAACCTGCATCAACAATTTCTAGCGTCCAATTTTTCCCACAAAACATGTTGCTCTTGTTTCTCTTTTATAGGCATTCTTTGCTATTAAAAAAATGTACATTAGAAAACCTCCCTTTATCTCTCGAATTGCATTCTCCATTAGGATTTTATACATCTGTCATCGAACCATACGCACCCGCTTACAAGATATTTTGTGCTCCATAACAGGACAACTTTTCGCCACTGATTTGATAATTCGTCGCCTGAGTGCTAGAATGTCCTATGTCCCTTAGGGGAGATAATACATAGTCCCATAGGGGACATAGGACATTCTAGCACTCAGGCGACGAATTGTGTGTATTACATCAATTAAACCATTGACAGCTGAATGGGTGTCTTCACCTCTAAAATGAATTCAGGTAACACTTTAGCCATATATCACGACCACTCACCAATTTTCCTTTCACTCTCAAGTTACCAGTTTAAGGATAACTTAGGCCGAGTGTAGTCATAGTTTCTTCCCAAATTTCAAAATAGTGCCATCAAATCTCAAATGCAGAGCGACCTAGCAGTGATCTGAGACCTTGGTTGGCGTTTTAGTTTTTAGCAAACTTTGAGTAGTAAATATTATTTATTGTATAGATGAAAGGGGACGCATTGGCGTTGCAACCGGCTCTCGACAGATCACCGAAGTTGAGCAACGGCGAGCCCGGTTAGTCCTTGCTTGTGTGACCATCTGAACGATCGATTCAGACTCCCTCGTTGTGTCCTTGGGAAAGGCACTTACCCCGATTGCCCACATGGGGGCACGATGATGCCGTGTGCTAAGGGCACTGACGTCGTTGGTGCGCATGTCTTCAAACAATCTAACCCGGCTGGTTCTGCAGTGCAGAGTTACGATGTTGGGGAGCTGGCAGCTACTCGTCGTTGCTCGGTGGTTCTCTCCGGCTTCCTCCACTCATAAAACTGCTACCGACACGATATGACCTTGGCTGTTGAAATGTCATTAAAACCTAAATAAATAAATAAATAGAATGACAATGAACTAAAATACATCAGAAACTGGAATTAATAACCATTTTTGCCAAGTGTGCCATCTGGCGATATTCCGCATACTGTTTCTGCTCTGTATTCCTTTTCATATGAACGTTTTCTGGCGTTACTTGTTCAGGATCAAATGTAAAACATAAATTTTGATATTTCCTTAAAAGTAACAACTCTTTCCTGTTACTTCCTTACTGGCGAATAGAAAATTGCGAAGAACGAACATTGGTTGAGACAAAAAAAAGAAAAAAATAATGAAAATTAATTGGCGATATCAAAGGATATTTTAAAAAAAAGAGATTTGAGATTGTGAAGCGTGGAGAAAGTGAAAAAAAAATGAAAAACTTAATTTCGTTAATGAATGAGTGTTTATTCATTAGAAATGAGCGGAATTGGAATTTTGAGTTCGGTATCGGTTTCGGTGTTTTTAGGGGGTATACCTCGGTATCGGTTCGGTATTCGGTATCTCACTTGACTGAGATTTGATGATAGTACCAAAGAGGAATTCACATCAGGAAAAACAGGCTAAGTTATTATTCTACCACAACGCAATAAACGACACTGTTAATGAGCTCAACAGTGGCATGCTTTTACGACCACAAATCATATCTACAGTAATTTTGTGACTTGTTCTAAACGTCCTTAATGTTTAAAGACCTATTTCGGCCTTTCCGATCTCAGAGCATATGCCCTGACCATGCCATCTTTAGGAGGTCCTGATGACAATAGGCAAACATCCTGGGCAGTGATTTTTAGTCAGGTCTTGGCTACATTAACAGGAAGTCAGAACTTAATTATAAATCATTGCTAAGCAGTTGGACATGTACGGGTTGTAGTCTAGTGGGAATGCAGGACAGTTGCCCAGTCCATTGAGGGTTAACAAAATTGAATAGGAAATCGGCCACTTCTTTCATGAAAATGAACCTTTCAGCAGTTATCAAGTCTCAACAGGGACTTATAAATAGCGAATGGAGGAAATGTGAAAATTCAGACGGTATCGGTATCTAACAATTGGTTCAATTATAACTATTATATCGGTATAGGTTCGAATTTTCATTATATTGCCCATCTCTATTATATATAGCATCTCCCCCCTCCCCCTCCCCTAAGATAGCGGCATTAGAGAGTCCTTACTATGTGTGACCAATAAGCGTTCCAGGAAGCCTATTGTATAGAAATCAATATGCCGTATACAGTACAGTCGCCGTGGATCGGTCATAATCCACACGTGGGCAGTTATGTCCACGCATCTGTTTACCAGGCAGAAAAAATCATCATTAGCAAAATTTTAATTAATGAAGCACCGGGTTGTACCCGGTGCTTCATTAATTAAATTTTTGATGATTATTCCTGTAATTAGTGTTTGGAATCTAATATTACTGCGTCCGTGGAAATATTGCCCACGCCTGGAAAAAGACCAGTCCACGGCGACTGCACTTCACGCATGGGGCTAATTTTTAAATCAAATTTCTGACAGACATTGTGTTATTTCCTGAATGGTGCAACAATTTACCTGCCATTTAATTTGCTTTCTCTCCCTGGGAACGCGTTGTAAATGCTGAATCAAACCGATCAAGAAGAATTATTTCATTACTGTCTGGGACTAATGAGAATGGACCAATGATAGTTTTCTGAGGACTGTGAAACCCAAACACACACACATACGCTGTCATTTAGGTGCTGAATATGGCTATGCAATGTAATATGAGCAATATCATTTCTGTCTGGGAAAATAACAATTACCAAACCTTTTGAAATTGAATCTTTCCTGACAGTTCTAATTTTATGCAGCTACATCCGGTATTGGGTAAGGCGTGATACCCAAACGTGTAGAAAGACATTTGTTTCCACAATAAATGCCAAGTATAGCCTCCAAAGCAATGTTGGCTACTGGATGTCTATCTGGGAAAATGTAGACAAGATAAAACTTCAAAATTTACTAAAACATTGAGTTTTTTGGTAGTACTACGTTTAAGTAGTCAAAATGAATGGCACCAAAACATATAACAAATCTTTTTGTTGCTCCATAAATGCTGAAAACAGTTGTGCAAATCAATATATGCCTTAACTTTTCTGTCTGAGAGAAAATGAAGACAGAAAGAACAGAATTTACTGAAAAATCTTCTTTTTTCTGACAGAATTAATTTCCATGCAGCCCAAATAGGTACTGAATAAAGGGTGACACCGTACTCTTCTTTAGGCAGCCTAAACAGATATAGGGTTAAAAACCCTACATCAAAACTTAGAAATGGAAAAATAGAAACATTAATAATTAAATGACACCTGTTGGAAGCTTAAAATCAATTTGTAAAATGTATTTGAAGAATAACCAGTGAGTCGCATAGCGACAACTCATTCCGTTACACACGTTTTTTGTTCTGACACATCTGCCGCCATAGATATATCTATATATTATTAGACTTGGCGTCTGGAAAGACACGACGCTACTCAGAGGCTATACAGAAGGCTTTACCAAGGTGAGGCGCAAAACATTATTTTATTTGATCGTGCAGTCTATTATTGTCCCCGGGCTCGGTATTATAAGTTACATGGCGTGTAGCTGGCTGATACGTTCCCATACAACACAATGAGAGTTCATATCAAGTGAGGCGAAGCCGAACCTGACATGAACTCTCAGAGCCTTGTATGGAAATGTATCAGCCTGATACACGCCATGTAATGTATTTATTATGTCGAAAGTCCGTGTAAATAAAGGGATTAATAATTTTTTCACGAGAAACAAAGAACGACCGGGCATTTTTTTAGAAGCTGCTACCGACAGCACCGCACAGACTGGTGAACGGAAACTGGCAGGTCACAATAGAGTGTTTTTTTTCCATTGACGACAGTACTAATCTTTCCTCCTCTCCCCATCTTATTAAGCTGATAAATATAGGTCGCCATGTGAATTTTACCTTTAAATTTGGAGCTTACTGTACTCCCGTCCAGTTTTGCACTGAATGAAATAAACATATTTTTACCTACCGCCACCCAATTTTCATTTTCTCTCACACATTTCAGAAGACAATAGTCACCAATATTTTATATCTTTTCCAAAACATGCACTTTAAAATTTTATTCACACTTACAAGCTCAGTTCATTTTCCACCAATCGGATAATTCCAGGAACTTTTATACTCCATTAAAGGTTGGGTGCAAACCACTAGAGGCGCTGTTTACCACGAAAACACTGTATTGTAACCTGGCACCGATATGTATCCATGCTGTCAGTAAACAATCATCGCTGTTCGAAAAGCGATATTTCGTCCCCTGAGTTGCAACATGTTCTATGTGCCAACTGGCGACGATTTGTTTACAAAATAAAACTTATCGCCACAAGCATATCTACCCTTACATACATTTACCTGAAAAGGATTAAAACAGCACTTTTAAACGTTAAAAAAATCACTTTCAATCTGCTGGGTAAACTGTAAAGAAAATGTTCGCTTCAGGATAAAAAATCGATAGACTTTGAAGTTTGGTCGGTATAGGCTAGAGTCGTAAAACAAGAAATAACTTTTGGTACTACAAATTATATTTTCTGTCCATTTTTTTAAATGTTTAGTGTTTAAAATCAATAAACACGGTACCTTGAAAATATTTTTGGTACTTTAATCAGGGGGAGGCCACCAAACATTTGCAAGACGTGACGTGGGGGTGGGTGGGTCTCTTGAGTGCGCCAAAAATGTGCATTTCCAACTTGTGCAATTTCTTGAATTGTTTAAAAATAGATCAATAAATCAGCTAATATATACCATCATTTGTGTTTCAAACCTTAAAGATGATGTTGTACATCACACTCTTAACATAAATACAACATCCGGAGGCTTTATATGTGAGAATATTGGGCTTAAACTGGGAAAATGTCACACGTTAGTAGGGGGTGGGTGTCTTGTTCGAAATGTAGAAAATGTGCAGACAATATTTTGGGAACAATTTAAATGAAAATTTGTTCCCGTATATGTACACCTTCTCTGGCCAAGCCTGATAATGAACAGCTTGTCATTTGTAGATTGGGGCCCACAGCAGCCCAGAGAGGTTTAAATTGGTGGTACCAGTATAACTTTTTACCTAACCTGAAAAGCAGACGACACTTGCCAAAAAATGATTGAATAACTAATTTTTTCATTTTTTGTCTCAAAAACATAGGTTATGACCCCTCATTGGAACGAGCTCGACGAGCTCGTTCCAATGAGGGGTCATAACCTATGTTTTTGAGACAAAAAATGAAAAAATAAAAAATTAATTGGCGATTTTTGAGAATAGTAGCGCTGGCCGGTTTTGCCCGTTACGTTGGGTAAAGGGTTAAGAACATTATGAAAACCCCCTAAAGACAGCTGTGCCTACTAAGACTATAAGCTTATTTTGGATTTTAATGGGAGAGAGGGGGTGGGTGTCTGAGAACGGCAGTAGAAAATTTGCACGCAGTGAGTGGGTGGGTGTAAAAAGGAGCCGAATAAAAAATAGGACGTCACGTCTTGCAAATTTTTAGTGCCCCCCCCCCCCCCCCACACACACACCCGCTTTAATACTCTTAATTTGTTTCAGTTCAAAACTTGAAAATTGGAAGCGAGTGGGTCAAAATAATAATGGCTGCTACTAACCTGATATAAATAATATCAGGTTAGTTACCTGATACTGCGGAACCCTTAGATGGTATTCAAACGGTCTGTTTGGACAAACTAACTTTCAGGAATAATAATAGTGAATTGTACACTCTAAACTTAGTCGGGTTAAAAATCAACCGAGTTGAGAGAATATGAACCCAATTGGGTTCACATTTACTCAGCCCAGTTGATTTGGGTTGATTTTTAACCTAACCGATTTTTGAATGTAATACTTGTTGGAGTATCTTAGAGCTGAGTGCCTTGATACACTTTCCGACAATGTTTAATGTTTGGCACATAAATCTGATCTGCTGTGTGTGTCCCATGATTTGATACACTTTCCGACAAGGCTTCGGTTTGGAACATAAATCTGGCGTAAATTTTGTTTCTGGTTACGACCAAAGAACAGAATATTTTAGATGATAACAAATGTTTTTCAGTATCAGTGAAATATGTGACGACAGTCCCACGAAATATTTGTTAATCTCCCTCCTCAATATCGCAGGCCACGAGTCTAATTATACCCCTCCCTTTTTTCAAAAGGTGGGGTGTACTGGATGGCACCTGTCCGTACGTGCGTCCGTCCGTACATCGGTCCGCCCGCACTCAGGTGTCTGTTCGCGTTATAACTTCAACATTACTGCTCAGATTTCGATGAAATTTCATACAGATGTTCACTATTCCCGAGATCTTTAAGTCGCATAAGCCGCTTTGCTGTTGGAATATGGTTTCTGTGAGTTATGGCCCTTTTGTTATACAAAAATAGCCTATTTTTTGTCTGTTGGCCTAGTATCTCAGGTTTGGGTTATCAGGTCTCAATGAAATTTGGAATGAAGATTGTTTATGGGAACGACTTTCCAATGAGTTTCTACTAATATTTCTTACTTTTCGCCTTTTGGACTTATAAACTTTGAAAATTCACTGTTTGCCTGGTTTGCCTCGTAAAATAGCCAGTTTTTGTCAGCTCGGCTCATATTTCAGGTTTAGGTTATCAGATTTCAATGAAATTTGGACTAAAGATTATTTATGGGACAGGCTTTTAATGTGCCTGCAGTTAACAAAGAAAACACATGCAAATCTTCTCCCCACATGCGGCGTTATGTCTTTTCTATATCTCTTATGTGGATGGTCTGATCGTCACAAGACTTAGGTAACAGGTGTTTTTGCCCCTCACAATTACCTCGGGGGGGGGGGGGGGGAGGGGTGTAATTTTTGCTTCAAAACATAGACAGTAATTTTGTTTGGCGTATGCACTATGGAGGGGTGCCCCATGGCGTGGTACCCTCTTGTTTTTTAAGGAAATGATGCAATGCCATGCCCCCCACAGCTATACAAATATTCTGTCATACTCGAGTTAAAGATATTCTAAGCAACAAGTACTTAATTGTTGGAAGTTGTCGACGTTATCATTAAGCCTTTGAACCCCAGCGGCTGTTTGTCCGACCAGGAACATGATACGTCATAATTATATTAACCCTTTACCTAACGAATCACCCGCATCCGCCCACGTAATATGCAAATTGAGCAGTTGAAAAAATTAAATTTTTCAAAATATTTCAACAAAACCACATCATGTGACCCTTCATTGGAACGAGCTCATTGAGCTCGTTCCAATGAGGGGGTCACATGATATGGTTTTGTTGAAATATTTTGAAAAATTAAAAAAAATTATATTTAAAATAATAAATTTTGATATCGTCTGCGTTGGGTAAAGGGTTAAACAGGACAGATGCTAAGTGCATATATGTGGCAGACCAATCAATATTTTCAACGTACAACCCTAAGGCCGCACGTTGAAAATATTATTTGGTCTACCCCTAAATAATGAACAAGGACTCTTCCAGTTGCTGTCATTGAACTAATATTAAAAATACCACCTTTGTTCAGAGGGTTAAACTACGGGTGTGGTGAGTCTTCATTTCTAATGGTAATGTCATCAAAAAGTCCTTGAAATGTAGTCTTGATTTCAAAGAAAATGTTTATTACCCAACGAATCGCCCGCATCCGCCCGCGTAATATGCCAATTCAGCAGCTGAAAAAATATTACTGTTCGAAAAATTTCAACAAAAGCATATCATGTGACCCCTCTTTGGAACGAGCTCGTTCCAGAGAGGGGTCACATGATATGGTTTTGCTGAAATTTTTTGAAAAAATTTAAAAAATGATGTTTAAAATAATATATTTTGAAATCGTCTAATGATTACAAATATCTTTCGATATCAGTGCAATATATGATGACAGTCCCAAGAAATATTTGTTCAACTCCTACCTCAATCTCTAAGCCCACGAGTCTAATATTGTATGGAATTCGACACTTTTATGGGTTCTTTCTTAACACACTTTTCGTAGAGTTTTCGCACAGACTAACGTCGATATAATGTGATGTCCCTTTACTTACAAACAATACAATTATTCTTTCATCTCCAGTTGTAGATATTCTAATCAACAAGTATTTAATTTGCCTTTGAACCATCATGATTTTATCATAATTGCTGGAAGTCGTCGATGTTATCATTAAACTATGGATGTGTTGAGTCTTCATTCCTAATGGAAATGTCATCAAAAAGTCGGTCAAATATAGTCTCGATTGAGAACCATTGCTTTCGTTGATACAAAGAAAATGTTTATGGTATTGTTTTAGAAAATTAATCGTCTTGAATATTTGGTAAATTCGCTTTTCCGACCAACTGATATATTCCGGACGAGTGAATTTAAACATATGCTGTTTAAGGTCTAGACTTGTTCTAGACCATAACAACATCAAATTCCTTACATAATTAAATACGTGGCTTGAGAGGTTGCTCCAGCCTTAACAATGCAAGCTCAAGGCGTTGATATTGGAAAAGATCGTATTCGAAAAACCAACGTGAAGCGCTGGAGCAACTGAGGATTGAGAAATGAAAAAGAGTTAACCGTTCAATTAACCTACACCTGGTTTACACTTAGACTATTCTAACATTATTCTAACAGGCTTCCTACCGTTGATATAATGTGATGTTTCTTTAGGTACAAAATATTCAAATATTGTTTCGTGCTTCAGTTATTGGTATTCTAATCAACAAGTATTTAATTCGCCTTTAAATCATCATGATTTTATCATAATTGCTGGAAGTCGTCGACGTTATCATTAAACCATGGATGTGTTGAGTCTTCATTCCTAATGGTAATGTCATCAAAAAGTCGGTCAAATGTAGTCTCGATTGAGAAACATTGATTTCGTTGATTCAAAGAAAATGTTTACGGTATTGTTTTAGATTTAATCGTCTTGAATATATGGTAGATTCGCTTTTCCTACCAACTGAAATATTCCAGACGGGTGAATCTAAACATATGAGGTGTACTATTTAAGGGATAGAGTTGTACCAGGGCATAACAGCGTTAAATTCCTTACAGACTGAGATTCGTGGCTTGAGAGGTTGCAGCGACCATAATAATGGAAGATCAAGTTATTGATTTCGGAAAGTTCGTATTCGAAAAATCAACGTCAAATACTGGGGCTATTGGGGACTGAACAATGAAAAGAAAAAGAGCTTCCCATTCAATTAACCTACATCTGGTTTACACTTACACAATTCCAACACTCTATTTGTCTGATTTTTTTGTTGTTGTTGCATTAAGAATTTTTTATGCGCGAGAGTTTTCTTACATGAGGTATACCGCTTCTTTACTTAACTCAACAAAAATAATTAAAAGCGCAATTAACAAACAAGAGTCACAACGGGACCTGAACCTCTCACATTGAACAGAACCCCATGTAAACAGTGGCTTATAAGAGATATACATTAAGCAATCAATCTCCGTAGTATCCATTGTCATTTTTTGAGACTCTCTGGCGCCCCTAAATAATCCAAGTATCATGCCTTTTTTCCAGTTAATCATAACTTAAAAAGTATAACAGCCCCATCTGCCCCCTTGATACAACCTATGGGGATTTGTCTCAGTTACAGGCCTCTCTAAAGGGTACTTAAGTACAAATAGCTTATTTTTCAGCCACATAGTTCCTAAAAATGATCTTGGAATTATGTATTGTTTCTATTTTTAGCACATGACGAGTCCCATGAGAGCTGGGGTTAATTTTTCCATATAAATCAAATACCTGTTGCCCACTTATGCAGCTTAATAAATTTGGGCAGTGCCCAAAAATTTGCCCCTTACAGGCTGACTGCAAATATTGAACCACAAACTTCATTTGAACAAAAGGAAGCCGAATACCAAAAAGAGAACCCATGGCGCTCACCTGACCATAGTTATTTAAAGGAGGATTTAATTAGCATCGAAAGCTAGTTAACACTACAGAGGAATGAAGTTAGTTAATTATTCATAACTCTGTTGCTCATGGCAGATGATTTTTTTCTAGTATTGGGATGCTACCACAGAAATAAATATCAAACTAGAGATTTAACTTGAACAGACTTGAAGAATGTTGTACACCAAATATCAAAATATTCTCAATGGTGGTTCTGTAGAAGATTTTAAGAATATTACCAATTTGCAGTCTCCCCTAATCACGCGGAACACAAATATCAACCCAGGGAATCAAGAAGCAGATTTTTAAAGATTATTCCTCATATTGGCCTAAGTTAAAATTCGGTCTCAAATAAGGAGCCGACATATTAGCCTAAAGACTTGATTTTAACAAACTTAGATCTGACAACCTTACGGATGCTGTAGACCAAATATCAAAAGAGTGTGTCTGGTTGATCTGAGGAAGAATATTTTCAAAGATTATTCCTCATATTGCACTAAGTTAAAATTCGGGCTCTCTTAGAGAGATCAATTATGAACTGATAGACTTGATTTGAACAAACTGAATCCGATCCCTGTAAATATTCTGTATGCCATGTATTAAATGATTCTGACTTGTGTTTCTGGAGGAGAAGAGTTCTAAATATTATTCCTCATATTGAGCTAAGATAAAATTCGGGCTCCAATAGGGAGCCCAAGTATTAACCCAGACACCCGATTTGAACAAACTTGAATATGCCCCCACCCCGAGATATTGTATACCAAATATAAAAGCATTCTGACTGGTGAAATGTGAAAAACAAGATTTTTAAAGAAATCTCCTCATATTGCACTAAGCTGCAATTCAGGCTACCATAGGGAGTCCAGATATCAACCCAGAGATACGGTGACTTGAACAAACTTGAATCTGAACACCAACCATCCCCACCCCTCCCCCGTCATGGAGATGCTGTATACCAAATATGAAAGGATTCTGACTGGTGAATCTGAAGAAGATGTTTAAAGACATTCACTCATGTTGTACTAAGTTAAAAGTCGGGCTCCCATAGGGAGCCCACATATTAACCCAGGCACAGGACTTGAATAAAGTTGAATCTTGTGACGAAATTCAGCCTACTTAAGGGCTAACCGTAGAGTTAATAGGGGGTCATAAGCACTCCCGTGGATTTTCACTTTACTGAGAAAGGTGCGACTACAAACTTAAAAACAAGGTAACCTAAGATTATATAATATTCCCCATACTCGTGTTTGATAGTTGCTGACTTTTAATTCTGTAAATTAAATTAATTTGAAAGTTGAAATATTTACACTGATGAAATGTAGAAAATATTCCAAATCAACTTGATGTTGGAGTTCTTAAATGCAGACATGTTGTCGGCATACTCAAGTTGTTATTTCCCACAGATAAGTGGAACATCTGGTGATATCAGTGCTGTATTATTATTAGAGGATGTCATAACGATACTGCACATGATATATGTGTTCAGAATTAGGGTTTCTTAATTTTAGTTTTCTTAATTGAAACTTTGTAGAATTTCGTCAGCCCTTCCACGCCTGAAAGTTTTACAGACCGTATTCCTGACGAACCATTTTCAACAAATCACTAACTGTCAACAAGAACTGGAGGATCCCCCCCCCCCCACGCCCCCCTTGCATCAGCAAGATCTTATTCACCCGCTTCAAAGTTCAAACTTGTCTTCATTTTCAGAATCATTAGTATCACTTTTCTCTCCACAGCCGTCACCAGTCTCATCTGCTCAAAGAAGAGGAGACCGGTGATGGCCGTGAAGGGGGTGTTGATGTGGAGAAGATAGAGGTGATAATGCGAGTGATTCTGAAAATAATAACGAGATTGAAGCGGGTTTGGGTTTTCATACTTATCTTTGGAAAAAAACGTTTCCGTTTGGAGATGGGAGATTGCCAATGAAATATGCTCATTATCATTAAAATAAATGCGTCGTGTTACCCTCGTAAATGTGCTTGATATTACCCCGGAAATTTGCCGGTTCCCGGTTCTAAGAGTAATTTTATTTCCGTTCCCGGTTCCTAGGAAACCATGGAAAATATTAAACCACATTTAGGGTGTTATTAGATAATAACTGACACTTGAATAACTGATATCTCAAAACACTTGTCACAAAATCCGGTCACAATGGTGTTATTGGCTTAGCTGGGGAGAGCAGTTTTTCCGCCAGCCAAACTCATTACCGGCCGCCTCTTTTGGAGAATTGGAGACCCTATGAATTGGCATGGGGGACCTGCTGCTAGACCAGGCTAGCTCTACCTTTATGGAAGGGGTTCAAGTCGGCTACAGAATCAGCTAACAGCTGAGGTTGCAGAATTCTGCAACAGTTGACCAACTATAGCAAAAGTCTGCTCTCCATCGGCACAAAAACATTCTCTACATGAACACCTAGTGGACTGGTCATTTCGCCTGATCTACAATTCCGACAGACCGTGTTGTAGCTGAAAATAATTCGTTTGGAGCGCTCATCACCAGAGTCACACATTCTAAATTTCTAATTGGGCAAAAGCCCTGATAAAACCTTATCGAATTAATAGTCAAGTCGACAGTTATAATTGTGAGCTATCTAATATGAATTGAATCAGTAGGAGCTATCCTGGTGTAATGATTATGGTTTAATATGTTCCCTGGTTTTCTAGGAACCGGGAACGAGAATGAAATTACTCTCAGAACGGGAAACCGGAAATTTTCCGGGTAATATCAAACAAATTTACGAGTGTAACAGGACGCATTTATTTTAATGATAATGAGTATATTTCATTGCCAATCTCCCATCTCCAAACGGAAAAGCTCTTTTCCTGAGATAAGTATGAAAACTCAAACCCGCTTCAATCTCGTCTTTATTTTCAGAATCTTTCGCATTATCACCTCTACCTTCTCCAACATCAAAACCCTTTTCACTGCCGTCACCAGTCTCCTCTGCTTCGAGCAGAGAAGACTGGTGACGGCTGTGAAGAGGATGTTGATGTTGGAGGAGGTAGTGAATAGTGACACTAGTGATTCTGAAAATGAAGACGAGTTTGAACTTTGAAGCGGGTGAATAAGATCTTGCTGTTGAAAGGGAGGGGGTGGAGGTTTTCCAGAACTGGTCGAGAGTTATAGTGATTTGTTGAAAATGGTTCTTCAGGAATCAGGACTGTAAAGATTTCAGGCATGCAGGGGCTGACGAAATCCTACAAAGTTTCAATTCAGAAAACTTCAGTTCAATACACAAACAATGCCACGCTCCATTCCCAGTTCCGTGTTGTAGATTTCCCAGGTATCGGGGCCGGCCTTCGGAACACGGAACCCAGGAATTCGCGTTCCCGTGATTAAACCCTAGTACTGATGTCGAAGAGATACGAGTGAGGTGAAACTGATGTCCGAGCGCTAACCTATGTTAAATAGTAATAAAACTGTATTTACATTTTTGGGGTGTTGACGAAGTTCCCAAACAGTCCACTGGAAACCGGGACCTTAAAAAGAAAACCCAGGTACAATCCTTGCTGTAAACCGAAGACAATCAAACGGTACACAACCCTAGGAAGCCCGTCTACCTGACGACCACAAGCCACTCCGTTTCAACCTCAGCCCCAAGAGACGTGGTATATCAAATATGAAAGCATTCCAACTGGTGGATCTGAGAAGCTATTTCTTCATATTGCACTAAGTTAAAATTCGGGCTACCACACGGAGCACAAATGTTAACCCAGGAACCCGATTTTAACAAACTTGAATCTGACTTCCCTAGATATGTTGTATACCAAATACGAGAGGATTCTGACTGGTGAACCTGAAGAAGATGATTTTTGAAGAAATCACCTCATGTTGCACTCAGTTAAAAGCTACCCCTGAGGAGACCACATATTAACCAGGGATCCGAAAACAAACTTGAATCTGACCTACCTAGAGATGTTGTATCCAAGTATGAAAGGATTCTAACTGGAGAATGTGAAGAAGAAGATTTTTAAAGAAATTCCCTCATATTGTACTAAATTAAAACAAGGAGCCCAAATATTCACCCAGACTCTGGATTTGAATAAACTAGAATCTCAACCCCGTATATATATTGTATACCAAATATGAAAGCATTCTGACTGGTGGATCTGAAGAAGAAGTCTTAAAAAAATTAAAATTCTGACTACCATAGGAACCCAGGAATCCGATTGGAACAAAATAAAATCTGACCTCCCCAGAGATGTTGTATACCGAATATGAAAGGATTCTGACTAGTGAATCTGAAGTCGAATTGTTTTATAGAAATTCCCTCATATTACACTAAGATAAAATCTGTGCTCCCATAGGGAGCTCAAATATTAACCCAGGCATCCGATGTGAACAAACCTGCATCTAACCCTCCAAGAGATGTTGTATATCAAATATGAAAGCATTTTGACTGATGGATCCGAAAAAAAAAGATTTAAAAAAGTTAAAATTGTGAATACCATATGGAGGCCAAATATTAACCCAGGGACCCGATTGGAACAACATGAAATCTGACCTCCCTGGAGATGTTGTATACCAAATATGAAAGGATTCTGACTGGTGAATCTGAAGACGAATACTTTTATAAAAATTCCCTCATATTTCACTAAGTTAAACTTTGTGCTCCCACAGGGAGCCCAAATATCAACCCAGCCCAGGCACCCAATTTGAACAAACCTGCATCTTATCCTGCTTGAGATGTTGTGTACCAAATATGAAAGTATTCTAACTGGTGGATCTGAAGAAGAAGATTTTTAAAGACAATTCCTCATATTCTAATATGTTAAAATTTGGACCACCATATTGAGCCCGAATATTAACCCAGGGACCCGATTTGAACAAACTTGAATCTGACCCCCCTCCCTAGAAATGTTGTAAATCCAATATTAAAGAATTCTGGCTGGTGAATCTGAAGAAGAAGATTTTTAAAGATTATCATTTTGCACTAAGTTCAAATTTGGGCTTCCATAGGAAGCCCAAATATTAACTGAGGGATTTAATTTGAACAATCTTGAATCTGACCCTGATAACAATGATGTATGATGTATGCGAAACATTAAAAGATCCTGACAGGTAGTTCGGAAGAAGATCTTCGACGATTATTCCTCATATTGCCTAAGTTAGAAAAATGGGCTCCTATATTGAGCCCAAATATGAACTGAGGGACTTCATTTTAACAAACTCATATCTGTCCTCTTATAGATGCTGTAAACCAAATATCAACAGATTCTGATCATTGGTTCTGGAGAATTCTTTTTTTTTATCTTTGCAAATATGCTGACTCAACATTTTTTTTCGATGCCCTCCACAGAACACCCTGACACAACCGATTGCATTCAATTCTACCAAATAGCAGCTCTCTGGTCCGTGTGGTTTAGGAAATATGGGTATTTGAAAATATTTCTATTTTCAGCTACTGGTATTCCCACGGGGAAACGGGAAAATGTTTTCGCATGAGTCAAGTACTTATGACCCAATAATGCCACATACCAAATTTGGTTCAAATCGGACCATCGGTTCAGAAAATAGAAAGTTTGGGCGGGGTCCTCCCATTACAAAGGCAAACATTGCTCCACGAACTTCGTTTGAACAAACTTGATTCTACACCTCAAAAGGAAGCTCCATACCCAATGTCAAGTCATTGTACCTACTGGTTCACGAGAAGAAGATTCTTTTTAAAATGGAGCATTTTCCCCCAACCCCTCCCCATGGGGCTGGGCATGTTGATTTGAACAAAAACGCAATGCCCCTTCGGGACCATCACTCACACAAAATATCACTTGAATTGGCCTAGTGGTTTTGGAGGAGAAGTCGTACGACGGACGACGAATAACGGACAGGGAGCGATTAGATAAGCTGAGCTTGACAACGTCAAGGTGAGCTAAAAATGTCCATTCAAATTTTATTATTTTTATCTTCAATATTTTGCATCAAAAGAAGGAAGTTTTGGGTATTCAAGCAGTAGAGCTGTAGGTTTTTAAAATTCTTGTTCGGTTTCGGTTTTTATTTTTCAGGTGGAATAAAACCTCGGTTCGGTTCGGTTTTCGGTTTGTTCATGAGGCCAAATAAAATTCAATAAATCTCATTCTTATGTCCGGAGTCATAACTGAATGGCAGTAAAATTGAGTGAAACTCAATGAATGCCCAAAATAAGCTATAATACATGAAGAATCAGGAAGGCCAAATTAATAATTACCTAAATATACGGAACTTTTATTGTGCTTGGCCATTTTTCGAGGTCTGACACCTACACGCAACTTGAGGAAAGCCGCAAACAAAACTCAACTGAAATGTAGGAAATTCACAGTATGTAGCTTTCCCTGAGTAGTGAGAGTACCCAGACACTGCCATTGGCAGTGTCTGGGTACTCTCACTACTCTGGGAAGGCTACATTCTGTGAATTTCTGCAGCAAGAGAGTATTTAATAAAAAACGAAAAACCTTAGATTGCGGGATGTCGACGGTTTCGGTTTCGGTTTAAAAAAAAAATAAAAACCTCGGTTCGGTTTCGGTTAACCTACAGCTCTATCAAGCAGGGGCTTAAAAATCGAAATTCGACTTATCATCAATTCGGGAATGGAATGGAGCAGAAGATTTACGAACCGATTCTTTTCGAACTGAATTGTGACTTCCCATTTTCACCACCTTATGCAGTGGATGGGACGACCCGGGTCAGCGGTCAGAATTTGACTCAGTTGCAGCGCTTTCTTCAAACAATAATTCTCTCTCTCTCTTTCTTTCTCTCTTTCTCCGTGAGCATTGTCAGAAAAACAGTAACCATCCCTTAAGAGTAACAAGACATCGGTATCGGTATTTTGGGGGAGGTAAACCTCGGTATCGGTTCGGTATCTGACTTAACTGAGATTTGTTGATAGTACCAAAGAGGAATTCACATCAGGAAAAACAGACAATGTTGTAGTATCATTCATCACAACGCAAAAAATAGCACTGCCAATGAGCTCAACTGTGGCATTCTTTTACGACAGCATATCATATCTACAGCAATTTTGTGACTTATTCTAAACGCACCTTAACCCTTTACCTAACGTAACGCCAAAACCGGCCAGCGTTATTGTCAAAAATCGCCAGTTAATTTTCATTATTGTTTTCATTTTCTGTCTCAAAAACATAGGTTATGACCCCTCGTTGGAACGTGCTCGTCGAGCTCGTTCCAACGAGGGGGTCATAACCTATGTTTTTGAGACAAAAATTGAAAAAAAATAGTTATTCAAGAATTATTTTTGCAAGTGTCGTCTGCTTTTCAGGTTAGGTAAAGAGTTAATGTCTAAAGATTTATGTCGGTGTTTGCTATCTCAGAGCATGTGCCCTGACACTGCCAGTTTTAGGAGGTCATGCTGTCATTAGACAAAATAAATGGGCAGTGAGTTCTAGTCAGGTCTTAGCAGCTTTCACAGGTAGCCAAAACGTCACTAGAAATCAGTGCAAAGTAACTGTATAGGTTGTAATCTAGTGCGAATTCAGGACACTTGCCCAGTCCATTGGGGGTCAAGAAAACCGAAACGAAAATCTTACTTCTTTCATGAAAATGAACCTTTCAACTGTTATCAAACCACAACAGGGACTTTTAAATAGCGAATGCAGAAAATTTGATATTTCCCGGTTCCCGGTTCTGAGAATAATTTCATTCCCGTTCCCGGTTCCTAGAAAAACAGGGAATATCTTAAATCCCAATCTCAATGGAGCGTTTTTAAAGAAATATGCCCAAAATAGACGAAACTTTGTGAAGTGGCCTAGAAATTTCAAAATGGTGATAAATCGAACCACCTCCCCCCCCCCCCCCCTTTGAGACTTTGAGAAAAAAATCCGACGCATTTCATTTTTTGACCTTATGACCCCTTATGACGTCACTCAGATTTCAGCTATAACAGTTGAAATTTCGTAGAAAGGCACCGAATTTTAGATATATTTTTGTGAAGATTATATTCCCCAAATTTCAAAAGACTGTCGCTCAGAATGAGGTTGAAAATTAAAGGTCAAGAAAATGATGTAAAATTAGCAAAACTGACATGTGGCGACATCTTAATTCCAAAAATGGTTATGCACAATCCGATACAATTTTAATGTTTGACCTTATGACCCCCTTATGACGTCACCAAAGCAATTCTTTTTTCACCTTAGACGCGATGTGCTCTGGTGCAGGCGGTCCGCATACAATGGACCAAGATAGTCTTGAGGTCTGAGCAGTTGTTTCTAGCCATATATCGTCTGCCCGAAGAGAAACATCTGCGCGCCATATGTTTTGTGCAAATGGTGATATTCAATAAATCCACGCTATTTTCCATGGCCTCTGTAAGTTAATGTCATATTCGTCTAAAATACAGAATCAACATGTTGGTGGTTTCTTTTCCAGATGGCAAAAGTCACAGGTATCGTTGTGTGTGTGATGTTGGCTATCTTCGCGAGTATTGCAGGTAAGTACCCTGTAGTAGATATTATAGAACAGATGTGCAAACATACTGTTCGTAAAATGCCTCGGTATTCAATTGTAGCATCGTTTAACTACTGTGATTCAGCTAGTTAGCGTTTTGTGTCCATTTTACTCTTTAAGATTACTCTGCTGTAGGGACTATTTTGTTATCCGTGTCACGACATGTAACAATCCGCATTATCTAAAGTATTACTACGTGCAATTCAATTGTTGTGATTGAACCACATCGAAGTTGGATACTGGGTCATGACTAGGGGATATTGGTTTCCAACTTTACCCTCATTGGTCTTCGAACTAAACTTTTGATAAAGCCATTTTCATCCTTTCCTGCAGAGTGGATGTTTTTCAACTGCTCCCGCTGAAGGAATCCAAATACAATCTCTCCCCTTGCGTTCGGAATATAGTATCTTTTGATCCTAGAGTCAGAAATCATCTCTTAGGGTGCAACAAGACGCCATGCACAATGCTTTAGCTTTATCATTGTAGATGGCGCCTTGTTGCACTCACTGGGCGGAATATTGAATGCAGTTAGAACACCCATAAAATATGGTTAAAAAATCACAGCGTCTGTTACAAACCATTACAGCGCTGGAAACAATGCCACGAAATCTCCTTCAAAAGGGCACGAAATTAAAAACTGCTGGTCGGGGAGGTTTGAGGCTTAAAATGCCTCACTTTTGAAAATTTTAGTCGGAATTAAGAGGAGGGGGTTTACATTTACACCCCCCCCCCCAACCCCTCTGTCGCCACTTACCTGGTTGGGTACTGCAAATTGAATATGAACAATTGTAGTAAAAGTTCGGTACCCAATGGGATCTCAGTTGTGGGAGAAGGAACGAAAAATGAGTTTTCCCTTCTCTTTATCTTCTTCGGTGTGATGTGTTTTAGATATTTCCTGATTTGAGCGAAGATGACGTCAGAAGTGAACGTATTTAACCGTATTCGAAAAACGTGCAAGTATCGAACAGAATTAAAGCGTACCTATAACATAGTCCTACAGTTAAAACTAGAAGTCCTGTCACGAATAGTGCGCTTATCTAGGCTTAATTGCGCGTTGGGATTGCGCGCAATTGCCATATCGAATGGCATCCAAAGCACGGCAGTTTCTCTTGGCTACTCAAAGCAAACATATGCAATGTTTCTGCCAATGGACCTCCGGGTTGCCCGGAGGTCCATTGGCTGAAACATTGCTTGTGCACAGGCCATATGTACAGAATTTGATAGCTTTACTTGGGCCATAACGCGTATATTAACGCGCATATCAACGTGCCATTTGTGCGCATTTTTTGACAGGACTTCTAGTTTTAACTGTATGTTCCTATTTTGGCACGTTGTCACACGCGGGTCCATTGTAAATAAACTGTGTTCACTATTTTACCTGTAAACGTCCAATAGTTGCTCAACTGGCTATTAATTCAAGCTTCGATAGTTTTCAAGCGAGATAATCTGCTTACGGGAGGCGGGTGAAGGGGATGGGCGGTTAGAAAACCCTAGCCCAACGGTCCTTATGCAGTGGAGTTTTAATTCGATAAGTCAGCATCAGAATCGAGATCATTTGCGTCCAATTGAATCTCGATGAAGATATGCACATCATACGACAGACCTTTGCAACAAAGAACGTCCATGTTAAGGCGTAACCTTTGAATATTAAGATAAAGGGAATTCTGAAGTGAAGAAGGGGATCTTAGTAGAATCATGGACGATAGTGGGTAAGTATCTGGACGTAGATTTGTCTCGATGGCGCAAGCTACTGTACATTGTATTAAAAAACACAATTCAGTACCAACAATTAGATAACAGGGGGGAGGGTGGGTAATTCATTATAGCAGCGTTTAGCATTGGGAATATGTCTGAGACTAGGATGGTGTCAATTGTTTGTAATGATGGTAATTTCATGCTATACTGTTTCTTGGACTAAGGCGCCTATATATTGTAGACGTCACACGTACCTACGAAAGAACATGTCTATCGGTAACCGATGATGTAAGTAAGTGCTAACAGAATCATGACTGAAAACTGTCGTAATTAAAAGAGATTTACGGAGGAGTTTTCTCCCCTTCATTTCCGAAAGCTGTCAGTAAACTTAACACTAAGGGTATGGGAATTTCATTCAAAAATCTAAATTTCGAAATGTTATAGAATTTGTAACATCGATGTGCGCATCACTTTACAAACTTCACACATTTTTCTGTTGTTTATTTATTTATTGGTGTTTAAGGTCACATACTACTGCACATTGGCTAATCATGACCATGACCGTTTTACGGGTGGAAGAAGCCGGAGTACCCGGAGAGAACAACCGAGCAACGGCGAGCAACTGTCAGCTCCCCAACATACTAACTCCACACAAGCAGGGTTAGCACTGGTTGAAGACAAGTGCACCATCGACGTGCAGTACGCCTTAGTACACAGCGCCACCGTGCCCCCACGTGGGCAATGTGGGTGAAGTGTCTTGCCTAAGGACACAACGCGGTTGCCGCAGGTGAGATTCGAACCGAGGACGTCTCGGCTTGCGGCCTGCACCTCTACCTACTCAGGCGACGAAGTATAAAACTCATTTTGGTCTCTAGTCAAAATAAGTTTTGTTTCACCTTTAACAACGAGTGGAGACCACCATCCATCTGCTTGCAAAGGAATTTGTGAACTTTTTGTAATTCTTGCATTAATATATTTAGCCACGGACTCACGAATCATGCTCATTTCTGAACCTGAGTCGATTGTAAGTTTGACGGTATGGTGAAGATAAAAAGCATTGAAATGTGGAGATTGTTTCACATTAACGCGTCGTACCTGTGAATGAGGAAGTGACGGTTGATCATGTGGCAATACTTCCTGCACATTATCATCCTCACTACCCGACTCATTGTCGAAAGATGCAATACACCGAGCTCGAGACAAAAACTTTCTATCACTGGCTTGTAAAAAGGAACAAGTATTGAGATAATGATTCACATCACGACGACCGGCCTATAAACACTGTGGACATGATCTGACAGAACGGGGTTGTCGCCCTAAAGGGGGCGCAGATTTATTAGGAGAAACATTGTATTTCAACCTTCGAGATCTAGTGACAAAAGAAGATGCTGCAGTGCGCATGACTTTGGCATCCTCTGAAGCATGTATTTCATTGAGTAATGAAATCATTGCCAAATATTTTTCGGGTTTAATTGAGGCAAGTGCGCGTGGCCGTAATTCTGTACCATATCTTTGTTTTACAAGACGGGGGAGATCTTTTTGTATCAATTGAAGCCATGTGTGAACAATAAAGTTTTCAAGTGAAGGAGACAGTTCTTCGTCGTCATCTGGGAGAACGCCGTGATGACTAATACCACCGTGTCGTTGTAACAGATTGTCATCAACAAAGGCGGAAAGTCTCTGAAAAAGATCCTTGGACTTTCATCATGTTCTAGACGAATTTCAGAAAAGTCAAGAAAGTGTGCTCCAGTAGATTGAAAACCACAGTGCATTCGAATGGATTGCCAAATCCCATCAATAGAGGTAGATTGCGTTACAATGGCAGTTCTTGGAATAACTGCACAAAAATTGGCAAGTTGGCCAAGCATAAGCTCAAGATGAGTCATTTTTGTTGTGCAGGCCTCATCCTGTCTTGTGGAACCTCACCTGAATCGTCGAAGAATCCACGAAGTGGGTTGGTGCGAGATTTCGTTACCCAATGAACATCACCAGACGGAAAAACTGAGACGTTTGTGTCCAACGGGAGCGTGTAAACTAAATTCTGTCGCCAATTTTCAAAAGAATTGATTGTCTCTTTTCTAGTTAGGCAAATTACTTTGACGCACGGCTAGAAGCCATGATTAAGACAGAGATGAAATCAAAGAAGTCTCTTTCAAAGCTGAGTTTCATACACCGTTATTTTGACGGCGCCACAGATTAAGAAAATTCTGGTAAAATATTTGAATAAGTTGTGGAACGTGAGTTCATAAAGTTCTGCCACCACGCCAGTTTATGAAGTAATGATAAACACTTCAATGACAATCACCATATCCGTGGACAATATCAGACCTTTTACTAAAGACACTTTTATTAACCAGCTAAACGAGAACAATAAAGACAGACAGACTGTTTACAAAAATGTCCAACTCGTTACCAAAACATCAAGGCGTGTTCGATTACCCCAAGAGTAACCTCTCACTCATGTACAAACACAAGGACATAAACAAGGATCTGGCGTAGAGAATCTCCCTTTTTACAATTTTGTCCCAATCAGTTTAAACGTTCAACTATTATTTAAGAATTGAATGAAATTTTTATAATCTTTATTGGAGTATGAACGTGTGGGAATAGGTACAAATTATGTATGAATCCCAAAGGGATTCATACAATTTGTACCCATTCCCACACGTTCGTACTCCAATAAAGATTATAAAAATTGCAATCAATTCTTATAATTACATTCCGTAACTGTTTATACTACTTTTTACCAAACAACAAAAGCAGAAAGACGAAATAAAACATGTACGAACGAATGAGGCGAAAGACCACCCTCACACAAAATACAAAGCGCACAACTCTGATTTTTAATTTTCACAATTTTAGAAATGGAAGCGAGTATTTTAGTAACGGGCTTTATGCCACAGTTGGGAAATGTCACCAAAGAAACAGCAGCGGAGTTGATCACTGCGAGGAGCGCTAAAAGTTAAAAACCCGCCCAAACACCGCCCGAATTACATTCTGTCAACTGCGCTCTACCGCAAATGCGGGTCAAAGCTCTACCAAAAGTGATCATTGGAAAATGAATTACATTTGGTCATGACGTTTTCATCCAGCTGACCAATGGGAATTGAGTATTTGGACCCAAAACGTATAACTACATTAACAATGTAATTATTCTGGGTTGAAACCCATTTAAAAATATAAAACAACTTTTTCACCATCATTTGATATAAAATACAGACACTATGCTTTCCATTAATCTAAATGTCTAGGAGGTGAGATTTGCTAATTTGTTTCCTGGGAAGAATAAAAACTTGCAAATTTAGTAAAAACACATTCGCTAAACAAAGAACAAAAGTGGACAGTTATTTAGTTTCGGTAGTTGTAATACTGATAGATACTGGTCCTGATATTGATTGATCTTGATTTATATATTCAGCAGTATACATGTAACATAAATATATAAATACCACAATAACTGGAATTGTACAATTTGTATACCGCAGGGAGACAACATAGCCAGATTGGCTGTCTACCGCTTGTCTGGAAAGTTATATCTCACAACACTGGAATCCGACTGCAAAACATCCATTAATCTGTCGCGTTGCTGATGGCCCAGTCTCTTTATCGACTGCCCCGCTCCTTGCAGCACAGAAAATTGATGACAAATGCAACATTTGTTTATTATTTACCTAACCCTACACCGCTTCTCCCTGACTGCCTTCTGCCCTTTTAATGTTTTTTGGCTAAACTTTAAACTATATAGCATTGGAAACATGTTGCAAGTAAATATTGGTGCACAATCAATATGTATCAAATCATATGACGGATAGAATTTATCGGCTGTGATAAGAGGTGACAAGAGAGGAGTGGAAATGGGAGAGAGAGAGAGAGAGAGAGAGAGAGCGAGAGAGAGAGAGAGAGAGAGAGAGAGACAGACAGACAGACAGACAGACAGACAGACAGACAGACAGACAGACAGACAGACAGACAGACAGACAGACAGACAGAGAAAGAGACAGAGCGAGAGAGAGATGGGGAGAGTTAACGTTTTTATGGTTAGGCGTCATTCATTTCCCTCTATTAGAACCTGGTTCTTCGCATTGTTAAGCAATGTGAGTCAAAGGATGAGATTGTCCAGACGTATGCATCGGTTGCAATGTAATGGTGCGCCTTTTGTGCTTGCATAGGTCTATCTACCCATTTTCTCGTTGTAATAGCGTGTTCTGGTACTTTCGTCCCAACCTATTCTCTCCAGGACATTGAGTATATCCTTATTACAATATGGATTGTTGCAGTCAACTCTCTCTGAGTATTGGGACAGTCATTTTAGCATTAATTGTATCTTGAACTCATTGCTGTTGGTTGAGTCTCGCAAATAAATGTCTAGTTCCAAAGTTGGGGTAGGAATTGTGTTGGCAAATTATCAAGGGATCTTGTCCTAGTTCTACTAATTAACCCTTTACCCAACGTAACGGCCAAAACCGGCCAGCGCTATTCTCAAAAATCGCCAATTAATTTTCAAAATATTTTCATTTCTTGTCTCAAAAACATAGGTTATGATCCCTCGTTGGAACGAGCTCGTTCCAACGAGGGGTCATAACCTATGTTTTTGAGACAAAAAATGAAAAAAATTAGTTATTCAAGAATTTTTTTTTGCAAGTGTCGTCTGCTTTTCATGTTAGGTAAAGGGTTAAGAGAGCATATATTCTTCTACTAGCTCTGCCCGAAGGGTTATTTGTGGTGCGAAAAAATACTTGAAAGATCTAGGCAGGTTATCATGATACCAATCAAATACGAAAAGGCACGCATGTGGTTTAAATAGGTCGTTTAATTTAAGAATTTTATTTTTTAGAAGGAGAGGATCCTTGTGAGCATTGATTTTCTCATTGTGGGTAGGTGGGGTTAGACTTGGGTGGAGTGAAGTGGACTGGGGCAGGTGAGGATAGCCTGGGGTGGTGTGTAGTGGATTGGGGTAAGTGAGGATAGCCTGGAGTGGAGTGAAGTGGATTGGGGTAGGTGGGGATAGCCTGGGGTGGCGTGAAGTGGACTGTGGTAGGTGGGGATAGCCTGGAGTGGAGTGAAGTGGATTGGGGTAGGTGGGGATAGCCTGGGGTGAAGTGGAGTGGATTGGGGTAGGTGGGAATAGCCTGAGATGGTGTGAAGTGGACTGGGGTAGGTGGGAATAGCCTGGGATAAAGTGAAGTGGACTGGGGTAGATGGGGATAGCCTGGAGTGGAGTGAAGTGGACTGTGGTAGGTGATGTGATAGCCTGGTGTGGAGTGAAGTGGATTGGGGTAGGTAGGAATAGCCTGGGGTGGAGTGAAGTGGATTGGGGTAGGTGAGGGTAGACTGGGGGTGGGGTGAAATGGGTTGGGGAAGGTGAGGGTAGCCTGGTGTGGAGAGAAGTGGATGGGGTAGGTGGGGATAGCCTGAGGTGGAATGAAGTGGACTGGGGTAGGTGGGGACAGCCTGGGGTGGAGTGAAGTGGATTGGGGTAGGTGGGATAGCCTGGGGTGGACTGGGGTAGGTGGGGACAGCTCGGGATGGAATGAAGTGGATTGGGGTAGCTGGGGATAGCCTAGGGTGGAGTGAAGTGGACTGGGGTAGGTGGGATAGCCTGGGGTGGAGTGAAATGAATTGGGGTAGGTGGGGACAGCCTGGGGTGGAGTGAAGTGGACTGGGGTAGGTGGGGATAGCCGGGAGTGGAGTGGAGTGGGTTGGGGAAGGTTAGGATAGCCTGGGGTGGAGTGAAGTGGATTGGGGTAGGTGGGGATAGCCTGGGGTGGAGTGAAATGGATTGGAGTAGGTGGAGATAGCCTGGGCTGGAGTGAAGTGGATTGGGGTAGGTGGGGATAGCCTGGGGTGGAGTGAAGTGGACGGGAGTAGGTGGGGATAGCCTGGAGTAGAGTGAAGTGGACTGGAGTAGGTGGAGATAGCCTGGGGTGGAGTGAAGTGGATTGGGGTAGGTGGGGATAGCCTGGGGTGGAGTGAAGTGGATTGGGGTAAGTGGGGATAGCCTGGGGTGGATTGAAGTGGATTGGAGTAGGTGAGGATAGCCTGGGGTGGAGTGAAGTGGATTGGGGTAGGTGGGTATAGCCTGGGTGGAGTGAAGTGGATTGGAGTTGGTGAGGATAGCATGGGTGGAGTGAAGTGGATTGGGGTAGGTGAGGATAGCCTGGGGTGGAGTGAAATGGATTGGGGAAGGGGAGGATAGCCTGGGGTGGAGTGAAGTGGATTGGAGTAGGTGGAGATAGCCTGGGGCGGAGTGAAGTGGATTGGAGTAGGTGAGGATAGCCTGGGGTGGAGTGAAGTGGATTGGGGTAGGTGAGGATAGCCTAGGGTGGAGTGAAGTGGATTGGGGTAGGTGGGGATAGCCTGGGGTGGAGTGAAGTGGATTGGGGTAGGTGGGGATAACCTGGGGTGGAGTGAAGTGGATTGGAGTAGGTGGGGGATAACCTGGGGTGGAGTGAAGTGGATTGGAGTAGGTGGGGATAGCCTGGGGTGGAGTGAAGTGGATTGGGGTAGGTGGGGATAGCTTGATGTGGAGTGAGGTGCATTGGGGTAGGTGGGGATAGTTTGGGGTGGAGTGAAGTGGACTGGAATAAGTGGAGATAGCCTGGGGTGGAGTGAAGTGGATTGGAGTAGGTGGGGATAGCCTGGGGTGGAGTGAAGTGGATTGGGGTAGGTGGGGATATTCTGTGGGTGGAGTGAAGTGGATTTGGGCAGGTGAGGATAGCCTGGGGTGGAGCGAAGTGGACTGGAGTAGGTGAGGATAGCCTGGGGTGGAGTGAAGTGGATTAGGGTAGGTGGAGATAGCCTGGGGTGGAGTGAAGTGGACTGGAGTATGTGAGGATAGCCTGGGGTGGAGTGATGTAGATTGGGGTAGGTGAGGATAGCCTGGGGTGGAGTGAAGTGGGCTGGAGTAGGTGGACATACCCTGGGGTGGCGTGAAGTGGATTGGAGTAGGTGGGGATAGCCTGGGGTGGAGTGAAGTGGATTGGGGTAGGTGGGGATAGCCTGGGGGTGGAATGAAGTGGATTGGGGTAGGGGAGGATAGCCTGGGTGGATTGAAGTGGACTGGAGTAGGTGAGGATAGCCTGGGGTGGAGTGAAGTGGATTGGGGTAGGTGGAGATAGCCTGGGGCGGAGTGAAGTGGACTGGAGTAGGTGAGGATAGCCTGGGGTGGAGTGAAGTGGACTGGGGTAGGTGGGAATAGCCTGGGGTGGAGTGAAGTGGACTGGGGAAGGTGGGGATAACCTGGGGTGGAGTGAAGTGGATTGGAGTAGGTGGGGATAAACTAGGGGTGAAGTGAAGTGGATTGGAGTAGGTGGGGATAGCCTGGGGTGGAGTGAAGTGGATTGGGGTAGGTGGGGATAGCCTGGTGTGGAGTGAAGTGGATTGGGGTAGGTGGGGATAGCCTGGTGTGGAGTGAAGTGGATTGGGGTAGGTGGGGATAGTCTGGGGTGGAGTGAAGTGGACTGGAGTAAGTGGAGATAGCCTGGGGTGGAGTGAAGTGGATTGGGGTATGTGGGGATAGACTGATGATTCTTATACAACAATAATTCCAGTCCAGTTAGAAGTTGTATTGATTCACACAACCTCGTAAAATTTTAGAAAACTAGCAGTAAACTGTTTATGAATATCTTTGCATATTAGCCATAATGAAATCTTGTAAAAGCTACATAAGACTGATATGTAAACATTCATGAAGTTAATTTAATCCTACACTTCTGTCGATTCAGTTTTAATCATTGCCCATACATAAATACAAATATGGCAAATATTTACACAATAACTATACGCGTTTTTTTTTTTTGACTGGAAGCGCATAAAAACGCAGAAACTAAGCGCATAATCGTACCGATACGGTGTCGTGTAGAATGAAATTTTATGAAAACAATGACCTCGACCCGTCTCTTTAAAACTGATAGTGATAAGATTATTACTTGATTCTAGGTGTGATCGTGGTTAGAGAATTGTTTCTTGGAGTAATAAGTTTCCTTCTCTCACAAAATAAAAAGCCAGTGTACGACATTAAGCCAATACTATTGACATACACCCCACCTCGATCAGAAAGAACTGTGTGAAAAACTGTCTGAAAAACAAATTCAAAATGTCGAAGCAAGTGCCTTTATATGTCATGTGAGTATCATAAACAGTTTCCGAAACGCCATACTTGACAACTACACCACGAACGCAGAAGTGTTCACTGCAGTTTATTTCACACTCGCATAATGAAAACATTGAATAATAAAACAGAACTGAAAGTGAAAAAAGGGGACGCGAAGGAAATTCTGCTGTTACCATTTATTTCAGTTGAAATATTTTCTTTTTTAGCTTCGTGTATCAGTTAAATGTTCGAAGAGACTGAACGGAACTCAGACAAAGTTCACACAGACCGTCACCAATATATACGTGCGCACTCACACCAAATAACAAGCAGCTGTTCTGGATCATTGACGACTATCTGTTGCAATGACTTGATTATAAAATGAAAATGGATATTGTAAAATTAAATACGACAGACAAGATGTAAATAATAGAGAGATAATGGAAAAGAAATGTCCAGTGTTCGGTAATAAGAAGCCAGAGTTGTTCATTTGCGTTTGGAGTCACATAGAAAATACATGCATGTCACTGAGATCATACGAGCTTTGTCTGAGACAAGATGTGGATTTGGAAACGTAGATCCCCCTCCCTCCCAGTTACCCTGCAAGCCAGAATTGTTGTGTACTCAACAACGATATTGGGGCTCCATATGTGCATTCTAAAATCAGCTGGGTTAAAATTCAAACCAGATCAGCTAGGCTGAGTAGATATGAACCCAACTGGGTTCATATCTACTCAGCTTAGCTGATGTTGATTTGGATTCATTTTTACCCCAATTGATTTTAAAGCGTGGTGTATATATATATGCACACTTAACCCAAAGTAGTCGTCAAAGATAATTTCACTTGATATATTTCGATGTATTCATCTCTTCAGAAATAAAACTATCAGCCTATCAATGCTTTTTCGTGGCGAAGGCGCGCAGGGACGGTTATGGGCAAGCCCCTTTCGACCCTACCTTAACTCTTTGGAATTGTGAGAGTTCACAGATCACCATCATGGCAGGTCGCAGCAGAGGAGGAAAAGTTGAGGGAGTCGGCTTCTGATGTATTGGTCTTCTTTTATCAAATGTCATTCTTCCTCGTGTGAGGACCAGCGTGGATGTGTGACCTCTCGACAAAGGTCATACCTCTCCACGAGGGTGATAGTGTCGTGTTTCCAGGCATCTTCAGGCACGTATAGTCTGCCACTTAACAATATTGATATTGAAGCCGTCATCGCCAAGTATAGTCTGCCTCTGGCTGATGTCGGTGAAGACGAATACTCTCGGATTCGGCGGACATACAAATCGATTCTCAATGAAAACAACGTCCCATTCAGGGCGCCACCTAAAGAAGGTCCGAACTTCAACTGGTTGGAGGAGGTTGGAGATTGAAGCAGCCTGCGATTATGGCATGCCATGCGCGTAGGTGTATTTGATGCTTCCGCACTGAGTTATCCTTTATTTATGGGTCGCTTTTTGAGATGAGTGTGTGTGTGTGGGGGGGGGGGGGGGGCAGCCTCTTGCATGCCACACCCGAGGGTGTTTGCTGCTCTCGCGGTGAGTTTTGGAATTCTTATTATATACGTCGCACCACTGTCTACTCGAATTGAATTAATTTGAATTAATTGAATTCGATTGGACGGTAGTGCAACGTAATCAACTGGCTTAACAACACATTCTGCACATGCGCACTAACACCATATAATATCACTTCCGAGTTCCGTGTGATAGAGCACGAAAACCACACGACACAGTACTGGATGCACATGCAAAAAATCGGCAGCAAGCTCTTCCTTCTATAGGAATTGCATACTGTGGCATCGGTAAAGCTCCTGGTAATGGGGGTCGATTTGTCTCTACTATACTACTTATCATCTGTGCCAAGGAGGAATTCCACCAGGTATAGTAATTCCCGAGCCACGGAACTTAAAACTGTGAAGTTTTTCGGTAGTTGACCTAGACGAAAATCGATCCCGGGTCTTCGGCACCCGATCGCCTAGTCTTAAATCGTCTGCCACTATACAAGAACTGTACTGACATGTACGTAATGGCAACCTCAGAGAAGATTGAAATTAGCACAGTCAGTATGTCAGTTCACATTTACAACCCGACGCCAGACCGATATTCATTTATTTATTGGTGTTTAAGGTCACATATTTCTGAACCAAGGCTAATCATAACCACTGCAGTTTTACGGGTGGAGGAAGCCGGAGTACCAGAAGAGAACCATCGAACAACGGCGAGCAACTCTCAGCTACCCAACATAGTAACTCCACACAAGCAGGGTTATCATTGATTGAAGACAGCAGGTGCGCCATCGACGTGCAGTACGCCTCAGTACACAACGTCACCGTGCCCCCACGTGGGCAATGTGGTGAAGTGTCTTGCCCAAGGACACAACTCGATTGCCGCTGGTACGATTCGAAACGAGGACCTCTCGGCATGCAGCCTGCACCTCTATCAACTGAGCCACCCCCCCCCCCCCCCCCCCCCACACACACACACACTCCAGACCGGTATTCTAGAATTGACAATTGACAAACGTATTGGAACTATTGTGTAACTCGGTGTTCTCAAATAACGAAAACAGTTAATGAGGTGGATACGATGAAGATTTATTCAAATGAATACCAGGCAGTCATCTTCAATACACCATAACAAAAACCTACAAATATATACAAATCACAGTTGTAAACTTCTATCAATCACAGATTGATTACACAGGACAGAAAGCGAAGTGAATCGATGTACAAAAATATATATTGCATATGTAATACGCGATTATATCGAAAATCGACAGCCGGTAATAACATAAGTCACACTCACCAGATATGTGGCAGAATAATATATTAACAAATCTTCGCAGATAAGTAAATGGAGGTTACAGCAGTTGATTGTTAAATATATATATGAAGCGAACGGTTTGAAATCAAAAAGATGAATGGGCAGATTTTTGGTGGGTAAAAGTGAGTTGTGGTTAAAGAATCATGCACATGCAGTGAACAGTCAGTGATCAGCTAGCTAATAGGTAGGGCGGCTGCAAGTCATGTGTCACTCAATAAACAGGAACAAGAAGCACATGTATAAACTAGGGCTGTCGCGACTATCATTTTTTGTAATCGACTAATCGTGACCAGTAATCGACGGTTAGTCGATTAATAGTCGCTTCCCATAATTTTTTAGCAAATCATTCTTCTGTTCGTATAACTCTGAAAAGGACAATGGCACCAGTCTGTTCAGACGAAGTGGAGTTGTGAGAACAACAAATCGGTCCCGACTGAAGCTACATGTAGTCCAATTTTGGACCCACAGTCCGTAATATAATTTTTGGGGTTGGTACGTCCTGTAGGACGTACCAACCCCAAAAATAATATTACTGACTGCGGGTCCAAGTTTGAACTAGACTGAAGCCGATGAATTAAAATGAATTTACCAAAGAACTTTCCTGCATATGTTTCCTTTCTGCAATAAGTTTCTCGAAATTTTGAACATTGAGATCTATGCATTCCCTCGTCAGTTGTTAAAATTGGATCTTAGTCTGAAGTTCCGAACTTTGAGAAGTGATCTGACGTTCTGACTTTCGTCATAATTTTGTCACTTCCGCGCTTTGGGTTTTCCAATGGGTGCATTCGTGTGTACAAGACTGGAGAAATTCAGAAGAATCTATTCTTCTCGAGTAACTGTGAGTGTTCTTTCTTACACAGTCAGTGACAGTCGTACAGTCTTCCGGATATGCATGTTAACTATGGTTAGATATTTAAAGTTATTCACCTTCATTGATCATTCATCTCACAAAACAATGCAATTTAGCCCCGACGTGTAGTAGACGTGTACCACCTTGAAAATGAACGACGATCGACTAAAAATAAAAAAACGTCGACTATTTCAATAGTCGACGATTGGTCGACTAATCGAATAATCGCGACAGCCCTAGTATAAACAATTAACAGACATGTGAAACCTAAAGTAGAAATGGTCAAATGTATTCTGTAGTTGGTAAAATAAAACTCATCACTAGTTACAATTGTCAGTGGTGATTAATAATTGTCTACATGACACAGGCTTTTATTGTCAGATATACCTGCTGATCGTTTGCTTTAAAATTCGATGAAAGCGGAACAGATTCTTGTTATAATGATCCATGGCCGCAGCTGTTCAACACAGAAATTTCGGTTAATGGAAAATCTGTGAAGATGTAACTGCTTGAATTTAATTTTATTCGGCCTGAGAAAACATTCGGGGCACACCGATTATTTCTCTGCGGCACATATCTAGATTTCGGCTCTATTAAATATCCATTTAACCCTCTGGTATATTTCATTTCAATAGTGATAAAAGCAGTGCTCAATTCGGCCCCTTCACCTTCCTGCTGTTCCAATTGTGCTTAATGTTAATGTCGGTACACAGTTTCTATTGTATATTCTGCTAATGTCTGCCAAAAACATGTCAATATTTCATTAATGTAATAAAGAAAGTGAAGAAATTGAAGTGAACTGAGTCGACCGAATCCCGAATCGAGTCAAGCAGAAAATTTCGAATCAACAATCGAATTTTCAAATTATAAATATTGCACCTTCTTACAACTGTAAATGTTGCCAGTCTCCACTAACATGTTATACTCAACATAACATGTGATTGGTGTGTTTGAGTAAGTCGATCAAGAAAGTGGAATATTCCTGAATTAAATCAAAATATTAATTCCTGAAGAGGAACCTTCTTTCAGTATTCTTCTGTTATCTGGTCTCACGTGCAGGAAACATGATGGCAGAAGAATTCAGGGGGAGATACTTGGTACAGTTAAAACTAGAAGTCCTGTCATGAAATGCGCACAAATAGCACGTTGATATGCGCGTTAATGTACGCGTTATGGCCCAAGTAAAGCTATCGAATTCTGTACATATGGCCTGTGCACAAGCAATGTTTCAGCCAAAGGACCTCCGGGTAACCCGGAGGTCCATTGGCAGAAACATTGCTTGTGTTTGCTATGAGTAACCAGGAGAACCTGCCGTTCTGTAGATGCCATTCGATATGGCAATTGTGCGCAATTCCAACGCGCAATTAAGCTAGATAAGTGCACTATTCGTGACAGGACTTCTAGTTTTAACTGTAGGATTCGGTGAACTTCTCAACGATTCGAAAAATTCGGAATAAACACCACGCAAATCCAATCAAATCGAATCGTTGTTTCATTTCCTACTACTAACCAAAACTAAAGGCGAAAATAATTCCTACAAACCTGAAAACTTTCTCATGAAGCTTTTAGTGAGGTGCCGTCGTCTCCACAACTTCACCCTTAGCTTAAACAATATTTATTTCCATTAAACTTGTATGGTATGCACATCGGCACAATACATTGGATCCGACAATACGCTTTAGCTTTTTCGAGGTCGTTTCCAGATAGAATAAAATTACAAAAATAGTTGAATGATAACAGAGATATCAGGTATGTTCACGTAACGGTGCAGATAGCTTACCATAATTCGTCACTCACAACGATAAAGAAGTTAATGATCGAATCGAAATAGCTGAAGAATTTAATAATTATTTTTCAAATATAGGGAAACGATTGAGTGAAAAAATACAAAATACTGACAAGTCATTTTACGACTTCCTCGATGCAAATTCGCCGAATAATTTCTGCATAAGTCCCACATGTGTCTTCGAAGTCATAAACATTGCTAAAGCCTTGAAGTCAAAAAGTACAAACGACTGCGACGATGTTAATTCAAAACTTATCAAGCAAATAATCGAGCCCATTGTCACACCATTAACACTTATTTTTAATTGTTCATTTACACAAGGCTACGTTCCTGATAGAATGAAAATTGCCAAAGTCATTCCAATATTTAAAGCAGGCGACCAGCACCTTCTTACAAACTATAGACCAATTAGTATACTTCCCACATTTTCCAAAATCTTAGAAACACTTATGACAGTAAGAATTTCAAAATACCTGGATCGATTCAGCATCTTACATCCAAACCAATATGGTTTCAGAAAAAAACACAGTACGGTGCATCCAGTCATGCAATTGCTTAAAACTAAATCAGAGGAAAACAACAAAAAAGAAAAACAGCACTTTCGCAATATTCGTGGATCTTTCCAAAGCATTCGGTACAAGAGATCACGACATTTTAATAAATAAAGTATACAGATATGGCATCAGGGTATTAAGTAATGATTGATTTAGAAGATATTTATCGGACAGATCTCAGTACGTTGTATACGGTGATCACAAGTCTAGGCGAGTTGATATGTCGCATGGAGTTCCACAAGGTTCGATTCTCGGCCTATTCTGTTTTTGATATATGTTAATGATTTATATCATGCAACATCAATAAACCTTCTATCTGTTGCTGGCGATATTACTGGTCACTCCACGTGTCCTGATTCAAATCTACTGGTTCTCCGTATCAACGAAGAGCTCAAGAAAATATTTGAATGGTGCTGCACAAACCGTCTTGTTCTGAATGCTACAAAAACCAAATACATTTTAATTATTCCATCAAGCAGAAGAAGAGTAATACTACACCACGATATACTAATCAATGGGCAGATTATTGGAAGAGTAGGTCTAACTGAAACAGAAATATCAATTAAATTTTTAAGAAGCATATTGACGAGAGTCTGTCGTACAAATATGATATATCCTACCTGTCATCCAAAATGGCTCGTGCAAATTATGCATTGAATAGAGTAAAATCTATACTTCCTCGTGCAGCTATGAAAACACTCTATTATGCCCTGATACACTCCCAGCTAATGTATGGAATAAATATATGGAGAAATGATAGATCAATTAAAAAATTAATGTTCCTACAAAAACGCTCTCTACGCATAATAAATAATAAGAGATATAACGCCCATACGGATCCCCTTATTTGGACAATAAGATTCTTAAAATAAATGACATCTTTAAACTCCAAGCGTGTCTGTTCGTACTTGACTGGCACTGCAATAAATTGCCAGTATTCTTCAATGACGTTTTTCAGTCAGTCGGTAGTTAATCGTACAGGAAGAGCCAGTAGACGGATAGACCACCTTCTTCAATCTCCCAACTAACATATACCCGAGAATCTGGAATGACTTAGACGCGGATTTACGTAACATGATCAACAGAAATATTTAAAAAAAAACAATTAACTTTGAAATTACTTTCCTTCTACTCGGATAATATCGACTGTAGCAATCCTTACTACCCTGCCTGTGTTACATGGCAGACATAATACATGTACTTCAAAGTAATTGTGTGGGCTTTAATGACTAAGAGAATACAGTTCAAACGAATATACCCCAAAATCTGGTATGACTCAAACGCGGATCAACAGGAATATTTTCAAAAAAAAAAATAAATAAATAAACGTTAAAATTACTTTCCCTTCACTTGAATATTATCGACTGTAACAACCCTTACCGCCCTGACTGTGTTACATGACAAACAGAATTTTCCAAGAGTAATTGGGTGGGCCTGAATGCTCAATAGAATACTGTTCAAGCGCATTGCAAGAATAGAAAAACGTCTGGATATATCTCGTTTCTCGACCCCTGTTTCTTGACATCTCGTAAAAGCTGTGTTAGATAAGTACAAAGGAAGTAATGGTCCCTCTCTTACGCGCCTTTTCCCCTTTTCTCCCTGGTCAGGTCTCAAAGAATTTTATAACTAAATAGGAAATTGGTATTAATCACACGATGATTCCTGGAATAGATTGGCTATTGTAATTATAAAATGATAACGGCAATTTAATTGCATTGTTTGTTTACTTTCTCATTGGGTTTTATGTGAAAATGAAATTGGGAATAGAGTAGACCTCTTAAACATGACTGTGTGGATCATAATTTGGATTACAAATGTTACCGAACACAGTAATTTAACTGAGAGTTCAGGGGCGGTGGGTCGGAAGGAGTGTAAGTGACACCGAGCTACCCAGTGACCAAGCAGTTAATAAGAAGCCCCGCAGTCTGGTTCCATTGTTGCACGATTCAACCTTCCGGTAGACAACAGGTAGACAGCCAATCTGTCTCCCTGTAGTATACACGTTATTACACAACTACTATGTAGTACTTACGTATATATGTACATTGCCAGTATACTACTGAATAAAGAATCATTCAATCAATCAATCAAGACATACTATTCGAGTTGTGCATGATCTATTAACATGAGACAATGCATGTTTGTTAATTTTTGGTATCTTATGAGGTAAACCCATTTAAAAACGTAATAAATAATTGCCACTCCATTTCACTCTTCGCGAGGCGACGTGCGATAAATGTAGGCAAGTTTGCACTCAGGTCGACGTCACCAAAGGTCAATAAGGATGTAGTTCTACTGTAGGTGCAAATTTTTACTATTGAAATCACGTGTAAAGCTAAAATTTATGTCACAGGTTTTTCATATATAGAAGAATAATCATGGTATAAAAATAAAACAATGATACTTTCAATCTGCGGTAAACAGGCTCTGTTTTACTGGTAAAATAGGACACAGTCACCAATTCTTGGGAGGTGCAAACCCTCTCTAAAATGGGCAACATGGCTTATTAACGATCACACCTGGTCTTGAGTTGATACTCCTGTTGAGGTCATGATTAGCCATTGTGCAAAAATATGTGACCTTAAACACCAATAAATAAATAAATAATAGTTTCAATCCGATGTTCTCTCCGCATTTATCTGTCCAATACGCGCAGGCCCAAATTAACGCAAATCTTGAATAATTAAAACATTTTATTTTCTGCCTAAAATACATATATATTCTCTATAGAACAGATTTCAACAGCACGTTGCATTGTCTCATCACAACCTTTGTTTTCGAGGCTACTTATTTCACGTTAAACTCAATAAAATATGTAAAAGTTACAGCCAGATGTGTATGAAAAATTTCATATGTGAACACTATAGACCGGTGTAACAGGAATGGAAGTCCGTAGGAAAATTAGTCCCTCTGGACTATTATTCCGCGGAATTATAGTCCTAGGTCTAACATTTCTAGGAATAGTAGTCCGCCGGACTACTATTCCTAGAAATGTTAGACCTAGGACTATAATTCCGCGGAATAATAGTCCAGAGGGACTAACGTTCCTACGGACTTCCATTCCTTTTACACCGGCTTTTCAGCCCAATATCCCAAACCAGCTGTCAAACATTATTGCCTGGAAACAGTTTAGCCCTTAAAAAGTAAGTTTCCCATGTTAAGTTTTACTCTTCTACGGTTCGCTTTTCCGACCAACTGAAATATTCCAGATGATAAAATCTACTACAGACCATAAATACTCATTTTATTTGAATCAAGTCAAGAAATTTTGGGACCGAATTTTTAATGCCTTTACCAATATTACTAGATTTGATTGTTTACTAAGAAATTATAAATGAAGACTCGTCTCACAGTTGCAGTTCTATAATTACGCCACATAGTTCCTCAGATTCTGTTCATATCTTGATATTTCTAACGCGAATTAAATAAAAAATGATCGGAATATCGATAACTGAAGCACGAAAGAACACCCCTATAGTTTGTGAGAAAAAAGACATCACATTCAATCAACGATAGTCCGCGTGCAAACCTCACAAAAGATGGGTGAACAAATAACCAATAACATCATATGATGCCTTATAGATTTTGATTGTGGTCTGAGAACGTGCTCCATATCATGATAATTTCATAAGTTAACTAGAGAATTCTAATTTGTTGGACAAATTACGGGCTTTCCCAACTTTTAATGTGAAAAGGCAAACTGTATTGTACACAAAACTATCGATCAGTTTTGAAAACAGAAAATTTAGTGGAAATCAAAGTTTTTGTGATGCTACTAGTTTTTATGCAGCCAAAACAGATATTTGAGATTCAGTAGGACACCAAAACATTTAACACAAAATTTGCTCTTCAATAATTACAGAATATTTTCATAGAAAGCAAAACAAGCGATGCCCTTTGTGCTTTGGAAAAAAATAGTACATATGAATTATGGGCGTACAGGCCGGGGTTTCATGAAGGACCGGGCCCCATCCCACCCCTGAGTCAGGAAGAAGCCGATTTTTCGGCCGATATGCCAGAACATTTCGGACAATTTAGTTGCCAAAAATGACCACAAAGCATTTTGGTTTTCCACACAAAATGTTGTTTTCCTATCTCATCACTTAGAAGTTGCAAATAAACTGACCATTATACTGTACAAGTTGATTCAGTGGAACCGTATCCATGTTAATATTATTCTTTTATAATCACTCAAGTACACATAAAGAGCTCTATTACTGCATATTACGTGAGCACGGTGGCTCAGAAGGTAGAGATGATTGTTGCAATCCAAGAAGTCATCGGTTCGAATCCCGCCTGTGGTAAACACATTGTGTCCTTGAGCAAGACACTTCATCCCAATTTAATTTCCCACGTGGGTGGGGGGGGGGGGGGGGCATGATGGCGATGTGTACTAAGGGTACTTTGATTGAGGGTGCACTTGTCTTCAACCAATAGTAACCCTGCTTTTGTGGAGTTAGTATGTTGGGGAGTCTGAGTCGCTTGCCATTGCTCGGTGGTTCTCTCCAGGTACTCAGTGGGAGGGAGACCCCGCCTCCCTCCCATACCCACATTTTTCATTTCCTCCTGAGATTCAACTTTTTCGGGCTAAAAGGGTTCACCTCTCCCCCCCCCCCCCCCCCCGAAAAATAGCCCTGTACGCCTATGCAATGAATATCTGGACGTGAATAAATACCTATATTATGGTCATGATATAGCTGTAGACGCGGAAAGTGACCTTAAATATCAATAATTAATTTATTCTCTATCATTTTGTCTGTTTGTGAATGTGTGGGATTTGTCAACAAACGAGGGTAAGCTTCCTACTCCATGATTTCACAATTTTTCCAACATATCTGTTTCAGATACAATGAATTACATGTAATATGAGTTACTGTCACACACAAATTAGTTGTATTTATTTGATATGGTTTAAACCATCTAGAGAGCTAGTATACACAGTGATGGATACAGTTCAAGTCAAAATGAGTTGATCAAAGGGATGTTGAACAGCTTGTTAATATTTCTTGCATTACATTACTACTTTGTTATTTATTGACAGAAGGATTTCACAGAGGGTTTCCTTGACGGTATTTATTTATTGGTGTTTACGGTCACATACTTATCCACAATGGCTAATCGTGAGCGTGACTGTTTTACAGGGGGGGGGGGGGGGGGAGTAGTCGGAGGACCCAGAGAGAACCGCCGAGCATCGACGAGCAACTGTCAGCTCAACATTCTAATTATGTTCAAGCTCCGTTGAAGCAGGGTACCATCGGGTGAAGACATGTGCACCATTGACATGCAGTACGCCTTAGTACATGGCATCATCGTGCCCCCATGTTGGCAACCGGGATAAAGTGCCTTGCCCGAGAACATTACCCAGATAGGGATCAAACTCGGGACCTCTATCAAAGAAGTCAAACAGCCTACCACTGAGAAAATGTGCTTTCTTTCCTGGCGGTATTCATATTTGTATGGCCAAACTGGTGTTGGATAACACGGAATACCAAAACATATAACACAAATTTTTTTCCCCATTGATTTTTGAAAGCAGTTATGAAAAGATCAAAGGACTCTTTCCTTTTTGTTTTTGGACAAGTGTGTATTCACTCAAAAGTCATTTTTGCAGACAGTGGTATTTTTAAGTGCCCAAAGCACGTTTCATTAAGTCCCAGAACATAACTAAAGACGGATTTATTGATTAAACATCTCTGCATATAGCGAAGCAAAGTGTCTCAAATTAACCCATTCCAAAATGATAGTAGAGAGTAACCAAAGTTGGATAATTTGGGTATGTCCAGGGTCCGTGAAGTCAGCTGACAGTTGACAATTCGAAGTGTGAAGTCAGCTGACAGTTGACAGTTGACAATTCAAACATAAAGTCAGCTGACAGTTGACAGTTGACAATTCGGAAAAGGGTCTCCAATTCACATTTACCACAGCTACATCACTGTTTTCGCATTTGCCACAGCTACATCACTGTTACGTCATTTTACTTGTCATGTACGCGAATATTTCGAAATGCCGAACTGTCAGCTGAATGTGAATTGGCAGCTAGATCAGCCCAGCTGACAATTCCGTGAAGTCAGCTGACAAATCGAAAGGCTTTATAAATATGAATTTATTCTCTGTTATATTTAAGCTTACAAGCTGTAAAACTATTCTACGTGGACCCACTCTCGTGCTTTAACAACATACTGTGAATTTTAAACAGTTTGTCTCTTGAAAATGACAGTATTCGCAGGTTTCCGAATCGTCAGCTGACTAGGCTACTTTCAATCGCGGGCGTGTGATGTGAAGTTAACTGACAATTCGAATGACTTTATTAATATGCGTTTACCATGTTGTATATAAGCTTACACGCTGTAAACTCGTTTACGCTGATCCACTCTAGTGCTCTAACACAATATACAGTGAATTTTAAACAGTTTTTCTCTTGAAAATGACGGTATTCGAAGGTTTCCGAATTGTCAACTATGAATCGATCACAGTGCCATTTCAACGAGTTGATAGATCTGATTTTTGACCCCGTTACAATACATGATGCAAAACAAATTATTTATTATTTTGCAATCTGTAATCTACGGGTGGCAGTTGACAATTCTGTAAAAAGAGTCTCCAATTCACATTTACCACAGCTGTGACACTGGAACATTGGTAATATTTCGAAATCTCGAACCGTCAGCTGGGCACTCCGTGAAGTCAGCTGACAATTCGAACGGCTTTATAAATATTTGTTTATTTTGTTAAGTGCAAGCTTACACGCTGTAAAACTCTTCTACGTGGACCCACTCTCGTGCTTGAACAATATACTGTGAATTTTAAACAAATTTTTCTCTTGAAAATGACAGTATTCGCAGGTTTCCGAATTGTCAACTATGAATCGATCACAGTGCCATTTCAACGAGTTGATAGACCTGGTTTTTGACCCCGTTTCCAATACAAATGTGAAGTCAGCTGACAATTCGAACGGCTTTATAAATATGCGTTTATCCTGTTATATATATAAGCTTACACACTGTAAAACTCTTCTACGTGGGCCCACTCGCGTTCTTGAACAATATACTGTGAATTTTAAACACATTTTTCTCTTGAAAATGACAGTATTCACGGGTTTAGACTTATTCCGGAATGAAAATAGAACTGGAATTCCCAAAAGTCGATCACGTGATGTAGGTACAAACACGCGACGCTGTCTGCTTTCTCTTTTCGCGAAAAAGCTCCGTTTCTCTTCTAATTCTCCATGGAATGACTTCGAAACAATACGCGTTAGTGAGTTACAAACATATACATGTATACATGAACGTGGCGTTCAGTTCAGCAAATTAAAAAGGCTGATTTAGTCAATTTATGTAAAATCGCGTCCGAGATTGGAATCGAAGTCGATCCAAATGGACTGATTGAAGACAGATCAGTCGTGATTGATGACAAACTGCGCATAAATGAAACGACTTGCTTGGTATTACCCCAGCTTATGTCGGGATAGGCAAATTTGTCTGTTATACCACCCTTGTCTATATTCGACATTTATAATTATTTGATGAAAATTGAAGAATTTGATCACGGCTCCCTCAGAGAATACCAGAAAATGGAGGGTTACACCCTGTTCACAGGCGGTTATGTTTTGAATGTCAAAAGATTTTTATACACAGCTACTCCAGATTATGTAGCGCTCAAAAGTCACGTGAAACCAAGGACAAACGAAAAGGACCCAGTTTCAAAACTCGGATTCTACTGTTTATGGATAGTCTTAATAAACAGTTGGACTCAAGGATCAATAAAGTCAGCATTTTGTAACTGCAAGGGAGGGTATGGTATAATGAATATTATCCAATGCATGTGAGCTTGGAACTATGTGCAGACCTCGAAGTCCCCCCCCCCCCCCCCTTTTCCCACACATGCACACGCGCGCGCGCCTAAAGTCGAAACTGAAAAGGAAGGTATGGTGTAATGAAAATTGTCCAATGCATGTGAGCTTGATACTGTGTGCAGACTTCGAAGCCACCCCCCCCCCCCCCAACACACACACACACACACACACACACACACCTGAAGTCTTAACTTGCAAAGGAGGGTATGGCGTAATGAAAATTATTCAATGCATTTGAGCTTGGAACTATGTGCAGACCTTGAAGCCCCCCCCCCCCCACACATACACACACACGCGCGCGCGCGCGCTTAACGACCCACTCTGGTTTAAATATACATTGAATGAATGAATGAATGAATCTTTATTTAGCAGTATACGGCAAGAAATATACATACATGAATATAAAACAAAAATAATCTAATATACCTGTATACCGCAGGGAGACGGCATAGCCAGATTGGCTGTCTACCTGTCGTCTCCCAGAGATCATATATGCAACAATGGAATCGGACTGTCAGACAACCGTACATCTATACTTGGTCTAGGGCGCTGGTGGCTAGTGCAGCTAGCACAATTGAGTCAAGACGAGAATTTGTCCAGACGTGTGCAGTATCAGCAGAAATGAGTCAACAACCACTGCTTCTCCCCCGCCGACGACCCCAAAGCCGACGCCCCTCCGTGGGGGCTTCCAGAGAAAGCCCCACACGGACTGACCCAAGCGTTGGTATCTTCAACAGGGGTAGAACAGAAACAAGATTTTCCTATTGTTGTATCACTGCCCATGGCTGCATGCACTGCGCTTGGAAAGCGCTAAAATTGAATAATCTTGAAAAGCAATACCCACTCAGTTTATTGTGACATTATTCTACCTACTGCTAGATGGCACAGTCAGTACAGTACGGATTATTACATTCAATGTTATCGGAGTATTGAGCCAATAATTTTGAGGTTAATTGTTTTTTAAAAATGTTTCTGTTGTTTATATTACGCAAATCAAAGTCTAAGTCATTCCAGAGTTTGGGGTACATGTATGTAGAAAAGTTATCAAGAGACCTTGTCCTTGTTCTGTCAATTTGGAGAGTATCTCTCCTTCTACTAACTCTACCCGTAGTATTGACTACAAGGCGGAAGTAATTATTGAAGGATACTGGTAGGTTACCGTGATACCAGTCAAATACAAACAAGCACGCATGGAGTTTAAATAGGTCGTTTACTTTAAGAATCTTATTTTTCCGAAAAAGGGGATCAGTGTGTGCATTATATTTTTTATGTACAGGTTATCGGACACTTAGTTCGAGGCCGCGGCAGCGGCCGAGAACTAAGGTGTCCGATAACCTACTTGTTGTTCAGCATTTCATCTTGCCGACTGTACGTGACAAATTCACCTCCCACTATAAGTTGTGCCAGTGCATCTGTGTTCGTATTGAGGGACTTGCTCAAAATTTTCAACTGTCACTGTGATGGCATAAAAGTGAAATCGACAAAGCACGAACTCAAGTTGGCAACGCGACAACTCCATCAGACACATTTCTGCGTCAGGCTATAAATCCCGGCACAACTTATAGTGGGAGGTGAATTTGTCACGTACAGTCGGCAAGATGAAACTCTGAACAACAAGTTGGTTATCGGACACCTAAGTTCTCGGCCGCTACCGCGGCCTCGAACTAAGTATCCGATAACCTGTACTTCTTGTCTTTGCTTTCAATACAAATCATTTCCACCGTTCCGTAAATACCGTTTCTCGATTTTTATTCCATATACCTCCTCCCAAATAAGCTGCACGTTCACCGAGACGGGTCAATGTCAGCTGAAGCCATCACAGTGATATATGAGAACATTAAGCGAGTCCCTCGATAAGTACACATGTCTCACTGAGTTTTCATAAGGTCAATGACGGCGGTGTCTCTTTGAAATAGGAGAGTACGATAACTTATTTATCGTATGCTTGGGAGGCTGCCAATTTCTTGAACTCAAAGTCTGTTGTACAACAATGTTTATTATGCGGATGGAGCGTTTCTGAAGAAGCAGTATCTTTTTAATTGTTCTAGCATTTCCGCATGCATTTAGCCCATACTCAGTGGGGCGTTTTAACTTTTTATTATAAAATTTGCTTTTATTATTTGATGAGACTACCAAGCCTCTTGTCATCCAGGGTTGCCTCTTTATGAATTTTTGATGTGTACAGAAGCGTATTCGGGGGAAAGCCGCATCAAATAATCCGAGATATATGTGTAAAAAGTTGTTATAAGCCGTGTTTGGGTCATCTGAACCTATAACTGAGGAGAAATCACATTGTGATAGGAGTAATTTAAAGTTTCCGTAGTTTCAGCATTTACCTTTCGAATCCACGGAATATGTCTCATTCTTTGTTTTGGGGGCACGGTTTCCACATGAAAAGTACCAAAGTGGTCGGAGACATCGGTTATTATTATCCCAGATATTGAAGTGGATAATATGTTGTTAGTAAATATGTGGCCAATGAGTGTGGCTGAATGTGAAGTTAAGCGGGTGGGTTTCGTAATCACAGGTAAAAATCCTTGACTAAACATCAAGTTGATATAATTTTCTGTTTTGGCGTGGGACTCATATTTGAGAAGATCAATATTAATGTCACCCATTATATAGGAAGATACATTTTCCTGATTTAATTTGTCAGTTATTTCGTTGAGTTTGTTCAAGAAAATATCAATGTCCGCTTTCGGTGGTGTGTTTGGTCTGTAAATTATCCCAATGACTCTCCGAGATTTGTTAACATTGATTTCAATAAAAAGAGATTCTATGATGTGTGGGATGAAAGCCGACAGGTCATGACGAATTTTAATATCAATGTTATCTTTAATAAAAAAACCCACACCTCCTCTACCGTCATCACCGTCGGGGCGGTTGTTTTTTATAAGAGTATGATAGCCGTCGAGACAGTATGATATATTTTAGGGGACATCGAAAATTTCTGTTAGGCCAATGATGTCAAACTTATTTTCGGTTCCCTGCAGGTTAAAGAGAAGATCGTGTAAAGATTCCCAGTGGGCGTTAATACTTTGGCAGTTAATATGAAAAAGCGAGAAAGATTGGGTTTCATTATTGATGGTCGAACGAAAATTTTCTGGCAGATAATACTTACATTCAGGTTTATGGCTATGGAACGGAGAATCCTCATTATCGTCGGGATGGACAGATGTATTGTTGTATTGAGCTATGAAGTCGTATTCCAAGTCAGTCTGAACCTCGCCTAAAGTTATGCTACCCGCCATATCGATTGACAGCACTGTTGTCACCAGCTTCACTATGAGTTCTAAATAGTAGTGTTAAGCAATTTGAAATGTGTTCGACAGCCCGATTCCATATGTTCATATTGAGTAGGATAGAGGAGGATAGAATTATCAGCAAGGAAGAAAAGATTGAGATACATGAGAGATACACAAATAATTTCATTTGTGTTGCCTTAATAAATGAGGATGGGCTCACGAGGTGTGCTGGATGAAGTGGGAGGATGAGCAGAAGTAAATAAATTAATGAAAATATGAATTGAACGAGTCACCGAGTGAGTGTTACTAACTGCTACTGGTCATATGCCTTGCTACTACGGGATGGGGCCCTTGAAGACAAACGTATTTCTGTCGGGTTGTCCACATTGATTTTTTAATTAATTAATCAACTAATAAGTCAGTCAGTTGATAAGTTAATCAATTAATCAACACATCAGTTAGTCAATCAATTTATATTGATCTACCCGTGGGCTTGATTGGAATGATATGGGGGTTGAAGCTCATTGCAGCTTGGGACCATGGGTCATGCCTTAAGAGGTCACAGACCAGACCACACCTGTTCACATTTGTTTCCAGCGGGTGAAAGTATGCACCAATGGGCAGCAAGAGGCGACTATAGAGAAAATTCCTTGAGCAGCTAAAGATTATCTTCTCACAAAGCAAAAGTAATACATGTATTGTGTTGATGAGCAATGCGGAACTCGATGCTATACCTTAATTTATCCATTAACCTTCGGGGCTCATGTAGTTCTGGGGCGGTTATGATAAACAATGAAGGCGTGTGGGACAATCAACGAAGGGAATGTTCTGATAGTATCCTTTGTGTCTCAAAGAGACAGCCATTAATCCACTGTTGCTCCAATGGGAAGACGCAAACTATTTGCCGGAATAAGGCAAATATTGACAGAAGTTAAACATAAGTACAATCGTCACTATACATGTATGTATTAGGTCGGGGTGGGGTTGGGGTACTAAAGTAGTCAAAAAATATTCTGGATTTTTTTTTCAGGCTTTTAGAATGAAAAAAAAAGGAAAAAAAAACCTTACTAGATGCATTAACGGTTAATTTCCCTGGTGTTCTCACATGAAGGGTTGGAACGGCTATCAAAATAAGGAAGAAAACAATTCAATAGAACCATTCATATTTATTTATATTTATTGGTGTTTAAGGTCACATACTTATGCACAATGGCTAATCGTGACCGTGACAGTTTTACGGGTGGATGAAGCCGGAATACCCGGAGAGAACCACCGAGCAACGACGAGCAGCTGTCAGCTCCCCAACATCGTAACTCTGAACTCTGCGCCGCAGCACAGGCAGGGTTAGATTGGTTGAAGACATGCGCACCATCTACGTGCAGTACGCCTCAGTACACGGCGTCATCGTGCCCCCATTTAGGCAATCGGGGTGAAGTGTCTTGCCCAAGGACACAACGCGGTTGCCGCAGGTGGGATTCGAACCGAGGACCTCTCGGCTTGCAGCCTGCACCTCTACCAACTGAGCCACCGCGCCCCCAATAGAAGCATTCTCCGGGGTTCTCACATGAAGGGTTGAAACGGCTATCAAAATAAGGATGGAAACAAATCAATAGAACCATTTTCACGGACCATTCCCAGAATAAACCCGCCAATTATAATTTTTTAAATCCTTTTCTTTTTCGGGTGAGAGAGTGTGAGTGCGGGGGTGGTTTGGGCTGTTAAGCACATTCAAGAGGGTGTTCCGGATATTTCCTGGCTTCGTGAATACCCTTAATAAAAATTAAAATATCGTCTCCCCAGTGCGGCAAGGTGTCATCTACATTGCTTTAGGCACCCTATCGCACTCGGGGGACGGTATTTTTAGCACTCGCGATCCGCCAATCATGAAAGGCCTTAACTCCTGTTCAATGCAAATTTGTACTTACACAAGCAAATAATTGGAAAACTAAGAAAAACCTTCATATCGTGTTCCAAAAGAGAGCTCGTATCCGTCATTGGTGCAAGCCTAACAAGACAGTTCCAAGGAAAATAATCACTATCTAAAAATAAGTTTATGAGTAGCAAATTGTGTTGATGGGCAATGCGCGAAATCAGCGCTTCAGCTTAATTAATCCATTAACATTCAGGGCTCGTATAGTGTTGCAACGGTTATGATAAAAAATTAGGGAGTTTGAGAACAACGAAGAGATAGCCATTAATCTACTATTGCTACGAGTTCAATCCAGTGGGAAGACACAAACTATTTGCAAAAATAAAACAATGAATTGACAAAAATTAAACATATGTACAATCGTCACTAAACATGTATATATTAGGGCGAGGGGGGGGGGGGGGGAGGGCGGGATACCTAAAGTAATTAAGAGATATTCGGGATTTTTTCAAGCCCAAGATAATCTTGGTAGGGTATTACTTTAACACTTACGAATACACCGGACTCTGTTGTTATTCGTTATGAATTGTGCTGCACCGTAGGGTATTCTTAAAAAGAAATTCGCGAAAAGAATGTACATATATAGCCCTTCATTACAAAAGAATGTTTTGTTTATTTATTTATTAGCGTTTAATATCCCTTTCGGCATCCATGGCTATAGCAGGTCTCAGCCCGAATATGAAGTCGTGTCCAACCAATCGTTTAAATTAGCGGCTCATTATAGGGGGTTTCCTGGCTGTTATATCTGAATCTTATTTCACCAGCAATATACTATTTTTAGCAAATTGTCAATTAAATTTTGGCTTCCGTATTGAAGCCATGACAAATCTTATTTTACCAGCAATATACTATTTTTAGCAAATCGTCAAATAAATTTTGGCTTCCGTATTGAAGCCATGACAATCATACAAAATGTTATATCCCCCGTAGTCCGTTGTCAGGTTGAGTCGTGGTTTCTGTGAGGAAATAAATTTAATTTTTTTTTAAGTTTTAACTCATTTCGGCATCGGTGGCGTCGGGGCAATATCTAGCTGAAAGGGGGTTTGGAGTAGCACAGCAGCAACCGTCTCATCACTACGGTCTTTTTTCATTTGTTGGGGTACTGACATGGATCGGTCAAGAGGACGTTTCCTTGTGTTTCGTACCCTGGAATACTGATCGGCTGGGATGGGGTTTTCTGGGCCATCTATGAAGTGCTGGAACACAAAGAGACAAGAATATGTATCAAGTCAAATCATACCTGTATATCTTACGGACAGGACCACCCCCTCGCCCACATACCACAGTTTATAAAAGACCCCCTCCCCCTTAAATTGACATCATTTCTAGATAATATTTTACAGACAGGGTCTGAGGGGCGTGGCAAAAGCTTTAATCAATTTGCAGATAATCAAAGGAAAATATTCCAAGTATCTAGAATACCGAATAATTTTGAGTCTGAATTATTTTTTCCAAGCGAGGATGTTCTCTGACCACCCCTCCCTCCTTCGCCCACCGTTCCTTATTAACGGCTTGTTCTTTCGAGGCCATAGGTCGAATATTTTAGATGGGACTGAAACATGTTGTCTGAAAAGTGATTCTGAAGGCATCAAGTACCGTAGAATTGAAGTGACTGTGTAGGTGGTTGAGGAATGAGGTGTTACCCTTCCACAGACCTGTGGAGGAAGGGTTTCGCTCCCGGTAACATGGTTTGAAAACATCTGATGGCCTGAGACCGAACTCCAACTGCCTTTCCTACCTTGTGATAGAGATAAAAGTCGAAGTCTGTTGCGCCTTATGGTTGTGAGTCCGAAGTCCATAATATATATATATATATATATATATATTTTTTTTTTATTTGGGAGGGGGAGCGTCCCACGCTACGTACCACAGCAGAAATTTATGTTGCGGACTTTAGGGCATAGTTTTATCAAATGAGGCGGAATCCCTTATCCTGGAATCAATTGGATCATTGGGTTGTGGTCAAACGAGCCCGAAATCATTATGAAAACTTCGTGGAAAATTAAATTTTGCCGAACTCGGAGGAGGGGGGGGGGTACATTGTGGCCCGAATGCCTATGTTCAAAGCCTTCTATGCTGAGGTCCGGCAAATTGGTTATGGCATCCACCCCCCCCCCCCCCACCCAACAGTTCTGGGCGCTTTCCTGCCCTGATATAAATGTCCCTTCAGCTGTGATAAGTTTATATAGATTTGTGAAAATAACACCTCATGGTACTGTTAGGCGATTTCCCTTATCTGATAAATGTCAATACATAAGTAGAAAGAATCCCCAGATTTATGTATCTTGTGTTCATATGAATAAAAGCGTTCATAAGTAAATGGAAATTGGTGTAATAATAATCACCTTGGAACAAACAAAATGGTGTCGCTCTATTCGATCAATATTCAGATCTTCGTGTGGTCTGCCACACAGCCTGATCCAAAGTTTACACCGTTCTTCTGCACTGAATGACTTCGAAAATGGTATAAATGTTACCCCTGTCACGTGTGGCTTCGCTTTGTAGCGGCTGTCGCTATTACACTTTCCCCACGAGCAACGCTTTGTTGGCATTTTACACGATTCACAGCGGCGGAACGGAGAACATAAACTTGTAAATGGCGGCTCATTCAACTCGAGTTGTTTGTACCTACATCACGTGATCGGCGCCGGGAAATTCCATTTCTATTTTCATTCCGGAATACCACTCGAGCCTGTCATTTGAAGTTGGCTGACAATTCGAACGGCTTTATAAATATGTGTTTATTCTGTTATATATAAGCTTACACGCTGTAAAACTATTTTAGGTGGGTCCACTCTCGTGTTGTAAAGATATGCTATGAATTTTAAACAATTTCGTCTCTTGAGAATGGCAGTATACACTGGTTTGCGAATTGTCAACTATGAATCGATCAAATTGATGTGCCATCACGACGTGTTGATCGACCTAATTTTTGACTTTCGTTTCCAATTCAAATGTGAAGTCATCTCACAGTTTTCTCTAATCCACATGAATTTTTTGCTCCAATTCACATCATCCATGGCTGTATGCACAGGCGTACGGGCCAAATATTTGTGGAGGGGGATGGAAGATTTTGCCCGAAAAGTGATAATGCAGGCATTATTGAGCCAAGTGGCCCTTGGGTGGGTGGAGGTTAGGAGGCGGTTTTCCTGTTCCCCTTCCACAGATGTGGGCTGGAGGACAGTTTTTGGTCTGAAATTATCTGAAATAAACTATGTTACGCCTGTGTGTCTATAGCCATCAGGCGCGTTTTCAATCTGCTGAGACGGTAGTAAAAACTTGGACAAAAAGTGCGAAATGTGATCAAATATTACGGACTTTGCGTCCAGGTTTGGACTAATGGAACAGAATCCCTTATTGAAGATAAGACAGCACAGGGAGGTTCCTCAGTCAAACTTTCGCTTGAAAAATATGAAAATTGTCCGAAAGAAAACAAACAAATATTTCCTCAGTAGTATATGTGAACTGGTTTTGGGGCCTGTTCTTCCGGAGTCCGGGGCCAGAGTCCAGGGCCAGAGTCCGGATGACGTCATCTTAATTAAAAAGTTACATAAGGTAATTAACGTCACTTAATGAATATTGTTTTTAATCACTTTAATAACTGTTGCTTAATTAATTTTAATTAATGACTGTTGCATAATTAATGTAATTAATGAGTGTAATTAGGGTTGATTATAATAATTAGTATATTAATAAATGAATTAATAATGTCGATTAGTACATATTTTTTTTAAAGTCATAATTTGGGATAGATATTATTAGATAAAAAAATAATATATTTAAAAATAATATATTTAAAAATAATATTGACGTACTGGACATATATATGAATGCTATCGACTGACCCTGACCTGGACATGTGCTAAGGTAAACAGTTCATTGCGTGTTTAGGTGTCATTAAATCGATTTTTCTTTTCAAACACCAACTACTATACGAGAGTGACAGATGTTGAAGCAATTAAATCTATTGTTCAAAAGTTATGGGCGTAATAAAAACCTCATTAAATTAGCGGTCATCACGCAACCTTCTTCCAGACTCTGAGATTCAAATTTTCAAATTTCATCGATTTTTTAACGGTCCAATTTCTACGTTTTGACTGGTTCTCAAAAAAATCAATCAATCAATTTTAAAACAACGACAGTCACTCATAGACCAAGGTATTCTGATTTTACGCCTCATGCAATAAAGTAATTTTTTAATCTGATGACCACATGAACAAATAACATTTCGGTTATTGAAAAGCAGGCATGTTTTTTCCCCCTATAAAGTCTGATGATTCGAACCTCACTCTCATTAGAAACTGTGTCAGAAAAGCCAAGATGACAAGCATCGACTATACTTCCATGAACAGCTATGAACGAACCAAGAAGCAGCGAGCCAACGGAGAATTTGCATTAGCATTAAAAAAGTGGTGGTCAGCGACGCTCCCCATGAAGGAACGAGAAAAGAGACTAAAATACTACCCTTTTGTTGAGGCTGCCAGACGTCCTTTCGGGGAGATCCAGTACAAAAATCGACCCAAACACTGGCTCGATCTTCCCGTACGCATGCAGGAGGAAGCACTGTTAGGCCACCAGTAACAATTGATGAAGATTGGGAAAAGGAGTTCTTCACCAAGGCGAGATTGGAGGCAAAAAATACCTTTCTATGGAAAGCAAAAAAAAAAACGGCCCTTTTCAGGGCCACCATAATCTTAAAAAGAGTTGCTTTGTCACAAACACACACTTTTTCAACCAATCAGACACCTCCATTATCCCACACTCTCTCCATCACACCCCTGTATCCCCTCACAGTACCTGAAACTTTCATGAACTCCCCTCCTCCAGGTCATCCAATACTAAAAAACTTTTGGAAACCTCTCTCCCCCCTCACCTCACAATAGCTAAATTATCTCGAACCCCAGTCCAGTTCTCTAAATGTAATGGACATGTCAGGCCCCAGATATTCCTTCCCCACAATTTTGAGTGATCAAATTACCCCGATTAGTCTCCTCTCATAATTTACCACACTCTTAACCCGTATTTGCTATGAGATTGTTCCCCTAATAAAAAGCGTATGCTCATTTAATATAATACATTAATAATTTTCATTAAATAATTCATTCCACAAGACACGTTTCGAAAAAAAAAAAAAAAATGGCAGATTAGTTTGACAGAAATACGTATATCGATTTATTTATGAGTGTCTGTCGGTTGTGTCTTTGGGCAAGACACTTCATCCCCATTGACCATGTGGGGGCATGGTGACGCTGTGCACTAAGGCATACTGCACATCGATGGAGCACCTGTCTTCAACCAATGCTAACCCTATGTAGAATTTTGATAGTTGCTTGCCGTTACTCGGTGGCTCTCTCCGGCTTCATCCACCAGTAAATGATTAGCCATTGTGCAGAAATATGTGACCTTAAACACCAATAAATAAATATAAATAAATAGTCAGTTATCAAAACAGCCCTTAGGAGTTCAACAGTTAATTGTGGACCAGTGCATTTAAAAATGAAAAATTTGGGTGATAACACTACGGACTGTGTTTAATCATAGAAAAATCACACCCACGCTATTACTAACCCATATGATTTATTTCTGAACGTTTACTGAAGAATAACCCACCTATCTAAGTAAAAGCATGAAAGAGCTACCATTATCTAATTACCTATGTGGGGTGGGGGTGGTCACATAAATGATCACTAGTAATCACGTGACATCACTAAATGATCACTAGTGATCATGCAACGTCACATAAATGATCACTAGTGATCACATGATGTCACGTAAATGATCACTAATGATCATTTACATGACATCACATAATAGTGATCACTAGTGATCATTTTACGTGATTTAAATCACTAAAAACCATTTTATTGAATTGTAAAATCAATAAAAAGACGTTTTATCGAATTGTAAAATCACTAAAAAAACGTTTCATCGAATTGTAAAATCACTAAAAACCATTTCATCGAATTGTAAAATCAGCGATCACTCATTATCTGATTAAAGGGATTATCTGATTAAACAGTGCGGTGAGGGTGGTTCAGATATGCTACTTCGGCTTGTCATGAATGTGACTTTGATGCTTCTTTTTTGAAGTAAACTATAGCAATTTGTGTGAAGTTGAGCAAAAACTTATTTTACCTCAGCGCTCTATCACTGTAATTTCCCACAATGCAGTGTGTGAGAATTTAAAGTAACCAATGATCAACAGGTTTGGGTAGAACCCACCTTATCTTGGTGTATAATTAGCCAATCAGCGATTGACAGGTTGGGGTGGGACCCATCCTATTCATACATATAAATGGCAGAGTGTTGGAACGGTATTGCCACTCTATTAACTCGCTTCTGAAAAGGATGAATTCATGCTACATCTGTGAATTGTGTCAAAAATCTTACTCTCATAAAACTAATTATTATCGACACAGACGAAAATTACACAAAAATGTAAATTTTAAACACACTATAGGGGGAGCGAACAAAAATACAGTCGAGGTAACAACCAGATCTGTCTGTAACCAGCCACCTTATCCTCCAGTGCATATGAAATCAGCCTTTAGTTGGAACAATGCATTAACAAGTGGAAATATTTTGGGGCTTGCAAATAATCTAGAGCCAGTAAAATCGCTAGTGATGGGGGAATCACTGAAGGAAAAACCTATAGATGACTCAACCAGCCTACCCTCAAGCAGAATTCATTGTATTGAACCATGGGGGAGTGAACAGTTGCAGGAAATCCGCACACCCCTGAATGTTGTAGCTGTCCCGCCCATAGACCAGGGTATGACACCAATTACTGAATCATCAACATCTAGTTCTGCAGAGAAAGGTCTGTTCTACAAGACAATCTTTCAGGGCCATTCAAATTTACGTAAAGAAAACACCAAACCACACTCCTTAATGACTAGTTTTTCAGTGGAAAATCATCCGGACTGGTTAGCCGTTATACCAGATTCCATGCAGCAGAAGGCGCTTTTGTTACTCCAGATAATAAAGAATATACCCAATTTATCCTGGGATGAGAAAGATCAACTCTTGTATAACGACATTACAATTCCGGGCTCCAATATGTGTGATCTAATAAATGATCTCCTGTGAAAAAGAAAAGATTTTCAACCGACAGGGTGGAAAATTTTGGCAAACATCCTTAAAGATCAAAATATCCCAAGGGGTCTGATTGGAAATAAACAATGTATGGACTTTTTTCTTCCAGAAAACAATATCTCTGCAAAGCTGTGATGGACCAGCCTTTGAAGAATAGCCCCTGGAAAAGATTGCGAATGTGGAATGGACTTCGTGGAAGCTCTCACGAAACTGGACAAAAAAAAAGCGAAAACTCACACCAATAGGATGTCATTCCGAATAGCCATATATGGCGGTGTTCATTTTACTGCAAATTTCATATTCATTTGTAATTTAATACTAATCAATTTGACTAGTTTCGACCTCTGGTTAATATCGATATTTAAATAAATGCAATATATCTCAGATTTTTGATTTTGTTTTTATTTGTGGAGTCTCCTAAACTACAGAGTGCCTTTCTTGACATTCGCCATTTGGCTGTTATTAAGCGGGTACATTAATAATATTCGGGAATGTGGTCATGACATATTTTATCAACAAAATGCACGTACACAACACATTCTCGCATATTATCTTGTTTTTATATAGGTATTTGTGAGGGAAAGGTCTTGAGTTTTGTACAAAAAATAATCGTTTTAGCACATACACTGTAGTATGATTCAATGAATCAGATTTCATTTTGATTTGCACTGCAAGGGGGGTGGTAAAACCTAGAAAAAAACAACAGCTTGCACGCAATTAGTTTCCACCCGTACTGTATCGGTGAGAGCGAGAGAGAGAGAGAGAGAGAGTTGAAACATTTGTTGTGATCATGGTGGGCAAAGGGTCGGTCGGGCTGGTGTAGTTAGATTCATTAAACATACTAATCGGCGTGTTACATCAGTAACTATCATATACATTTTACTCAATTGAAAAAAAAATATATACAGGTCTGTAAAGCAGTTGCGTTTATTTAGAATGTCTGCAGAAAATACGCTATTTCATTACACCCGGACATCAAGTTCAAGCTATAATTAAACATGACAATTTTACGGGTAGACTCTGGAATATACAAAGAGAACCACAGAGCAACGACGAGTAACTGTCATCCCACCAACGTCGGAAACCCGCACAAGCAGGGTTAGATTTTTTGAAAATATGCGTATCATTGACATGCAGTGCACCTTAGTACATGCCGTCATCATTCCCCCATGGGGATAATCAGGGTAAATTACCTTGCTCAAGGACATTATGCGGGAGTTCGAATAGTGTACGTAGCTTTGGTGCAGCTGTAGGTGAGTTATATTTTCCCAAGTCTCACAAATTTGGGTGGTTAATACAGAGTTGCATATCCTTTTACCATTTTTGATCAAGTAACAGCATTTTTCAACTATTAAAATGAGGGGGGTGAAAGTACTGTTGATTTTCCCCCTCACAAAACATGTAAATTGAAGGGGGGGGGGGGGGGCTTGGCCTGTTATTATAGAATTGTAGTTTTTTTCATTTATTTAACAACATTTGGGGCAATCCGGAAAGAACCATCGTGCAGAGGCAAACAACTCTCAAAGTTCTACACAGGGTTATCATTGGCTGAAGGTAGTACGCCATAGTACACAACTTTACCAACCACCCCCACCCCACATAGGTAATTAGATAATGGTAGCTCTTTCATGCTTTTACTTAGATGGGTGGGTTATTCTTCAGTAAACATTCAGAAATAAATCATACGGGTTAGTAATAGTGCGGGTGTGATTTTTCTATGATTAAACACAGTCCGTAGTGTTGTCACTCAAATTTTTCATTTTTAAATGCACTGGTCCACAATTAACTGTTAAACTCCTAAGGGTTGTTTTGATAACCAACTATTTATTTATATTTATTTATTGGTGTTTAAGGTCACATATTTCTGCACAATGGATAATCATGATCACAACAGTTTTGCAGGTGGAGGAAGCCGGAGAGAGCCACCGAGCAACGGCAAACAACTGTCAAAATTCTACATAGGGCTAGCATTGGTTGAAGACAGGTGCTCCATCGACGTGCAGTACGCCTTAGTGCACAGCGTCACCATGCCCCCACATGGTCAATGGGGATGAAGTGTCTTGCCCAAGGACACAACCGACAGACACTCGTAAATAAATCGATACGCGTATTTCTGTCAAACTAATCCGCCATTTTGGTTTTTTTTTCGAAAAGTGTCTTGTGGAATGAATTATTTAACGAAAATTATTAATATATTATATTAAATGAACATACACTTTTATTAGGGGAACAATCTCATAGTAAATATGGGTTAAGAGTCTGGTAAGTTATGAGAGGAGACTAATTGGGGTAATTTGATCACTCAAAATTGTGGGGAAGGCGTATCCGGGGGCCTGACATGTCCATTACATTTAGAGAACTGGACTGGGGTTCGAGATAATTTAGCTATTGTGAGGTGGGGGGGGGGGGAGAGGTTTCCAAAAGTGTTTTATAGACCTGGAGTAGGGGAGTTCATGAAAGTTTTAGGTACTGTGAGGGGATACAGGGGTGTGAGGGTGTGGGATAATGGAGGTGTCTGATTGGTTGAAAAAGTGTGTGTTTGTGACAAAGCAACTCTTTTTAAGATTATGGGGGCCCTGAAAAGGGCCGTTTTTTTGCTTTCCATAGATAGCTATTTTTTTTCCTCCCATCTCCATCTCGGTGAAGAACTCCTTTTCCCAATCTTCGTCAATTGTTACTGGTGGCCCTAACAGTGCTTCCTCCTGCATGCGTACGGGAAGATCGAACCAGTGTTTGGGTCGATTTTTGTACTGGATCTCCCCAAAAGGACGTCTGGCAGCCTCAACAAAAAAGGGTAGTCTTTTAGTCTCTTTTGTTGTTCCTTCATGGGGAGCGTCGCTGACCACCACTTTTTTAACGCTAATGCAAATTCTTCGTTGGTTCGCTGCTTCTTGGTTCGCTCATAGCTGTTCACGGAAGTATAGTCGATGCTTGTGATCTTGGCTTTTCTGGCACAGTTTCTAATGAGAGTGAGGTTCGAATCGTCGGACTTTATAGGGGGAAAAAACACGCCCGCTTTTCAATAACCTAAATGTTATTTGTTCATGTGGTTATCGGATTAAAAAATTACTTTATCGCGTGAGGCGTAAAATCAGAATACCTTGGTCTATGAATGACTGTTGTTATTGTAAAATTGACTGACTGACTGATTTTTTTGAGAACCAGTCCAAACGTAGAAATCGGACCATTAATCGATGAAATTTGAAAATTTGAATCTCAGAGTCTGAAAGAATGTTGCGTGTTGACCGCTAATTTAATGAGGTTTTTATTACGCCCATAACTTTTGAACAATAGATTTAATTGCTTCAGCATCTGTCACTCTCGTATAGTAGTTGGCGTTTGAAAAGAAAAATCGATTTAATGACACCTAAACGTGCAATGAACTGTTTACCTTAGCACGTGTCCAGGTCAGGGTCAGTCGATAGCATTCATATATATGTCCAGTACGTCAATATTATTTTTAAATATATTATTTTTTTATCTAATAATATCTATCCCAAATTATGACTTTAAAAAAAATATGTACTAATCAACATTATTAATTCATTTATTAATATACTAATTATTATAATCAACCCTAATAACACTCATTAATTACATTAATTATGCAACAGTCATTAATTAAAATTAATTAAGCAACAGTTATTAAAGTGATTAAAAAAAATATTCATTAAGTGACGTTAATTACCTTATGTAACTTTTTAATTAAGATGACGTCATCTGGCCCCGGACTCCGGCCCTGGACTCCGGCCCCGAACACTCCAGAAGAACAGGTCCCAAAACCAATTCACATACTACTTTCCTCCGTCTCGGGAGGAGGGAGGGGGGGGGGGGCTCCAACTCCGCTGACCCATACGCCTATGGCTCCATGCATTTGCGTAACATGTCATGCCCGCGCACATTCCTATTATATTATTTCTGTTCATTTACAGATGTTTTTTTTAACTACACGCCCATTAAAGTTTCTGTACTATAAATTGTGAATGTCATCTGCTGGGGTGGCGCCAATGCGCGTGTGTGTGTGTGTGTGGGGGGGGGGGGGGGTACAGGGTGAGGTCAGACCCCACACCCTCCGTCGGGGAATTTGGCCAGTTCGTCGGGGAGAGCATCTCCAGTGGAGATCCCGCAGATCTGCCGTGCGTGACTCTTGGATCACCCTAAAAAGTCGGGATTTTCATAGTGGATTGATCATTTTTGCATTCATTAACACGAAGAAAAATTTTGAGCCGAAATGCCTTTATTTCAAGGTCATGACAATAATTGCATTTTTCTTTGGCTTATTTTCAGAATTTTTCATACCGGGACGATCTACTGTCGAACAGTGTAGCCCCCCCCCCCCTCCCCTCCCCCCTTTTTTGTCGGAGATGTTAGCCCCTCTGTCGGAGATTTTCTGACGCCATCCCAGGTCATCTGGCTGACAATTCGGATGGCTTCATAGTTTAATATGCTTCATTATATTATTACTCTTACTACATGGGTTCATAATTATATACTTGCTTGAACAGAATCTCTTGAAGTTTAGATGGTTCCTTGTCCTACAAACAGGAGTCTTCTCAGGTTCCAGAATTTTTCTCAGGTAACTGCCAGTTCGGAGTATCAGTCAAATAGGCCAGAATCACTGGATTTTATTCCTTTTTTCGAAACTTTTGGTATATTTGGCTTTGTAGGATGGTTTTAATAAGGCATGTGAGACGTCTTGTCGAAGAGAAGGAAGAAGGGCTCAGCGCGCCGGAAAACCCCACATGGCGATGTCCGGGGACTGGGCACCCAATAGGTCAATCATGGAAAGAAGGGAGACCAGATGTTTCTCAGCCCATTTTTTCTGTTTCCAAGCATTTAGTGGGGGTGGGGTAGGGTGGGGGTGGCTGTACATAGCCTAGTCTCCATTTCTCAGACATTTATTTTCGGTATTTTTTCATATATCGACAGCAAACAGTCGTCAGTCCTCATTCATAGAATTTATACCACAAACCAGTCAAGTTTACTCAGATGTTAATTATCGAGCAGAATTTACGTCCCGCTACGAAACGCGACGTTTCGCGTTTAAGTTAGTAGCGGTCAGAAGATCTTTCCTGGAAGGGTGGGGCATGTAAGGGACATCCTTCGCATGGAGGGGGGGGTGGAAGGCAAATCCTTAAGACGCGAGCAATACTGGGAGACTTGTTGGAAGATTTTCGCGTGGTTAGGTAGTGGAAGATTCCTATTTTTTCATGTGGGAAGAGTATCCCGTCTCCCACCCCCTCCCGGGAAGGGGAAAACCAACTTCTCCTCCCAGATAACAAAAATGAATTGTACTTTTAAATGAAGATTTTGAGCTCATATTCCTAAATTAAAAATCTATTCTTGTTGCATTATTGGTGTGACGTGTTTTATCAACTATGCATTGACTATGTTCCACTAGCTAGCAGATTTCGTTAAAGCATCGAGATGCAAAACAAATTATTTATTATTTTGCAAACTGTAATCTACAGGTGAGAGTTGACAATTCTGTAAAAAGAGTCTCCAGTTCACATTTACCAAAGCTACGTCACTGGTACATTGGTAGTATTTCGAAATCTCGAATCATCAGCTGAGTGCTGGGTCCGTGAAGTCAGCTGACAATTCGAACGGCTTTATAAATATGTGTTTATTCTGTTATATATTAGCTTAAACGCTGTAAAACTCTTCTACGTGGGCCCACTCTCGTGCTTGAACGATATACTGTGAATTTTAAACCCATTTTTCTCTTGAAAATGACAGTATTCACGGGCTTCCCAATCGTCAGCTGAGAACTTTCAATTTCGAGCCTGTGATGTGAAGTTGGCTGACAATTCGTACCGCTTTATAAATATTTGTTTATCCTGTAATATATAAGCTTACATGCTGTAAAACTATTTTACGTGGGTCCATTCTCGTGTTGTAATGATATACTATGAATTTTAAACAATTTCGTCTCCTGGGAAGGGCAGTGCTCACAGGTTTGCGAATTGTCAACTCTGAATCGATCACAGTGCCATTACGACGTGTTGATCGACCTGATTTTTGACCTTTTCCAATTCAAATGTGAAGTCAGCTCACAGTTTTCTCTAATTCACGTGAAATTGTTTCTCCAATTAACATCATCCATGGCTATTTGTACAGGCGTACGGGCCAAATTTTTGTGGAGAGGGCTGGAAGATTTTGCCCGAAAAGTGATGCTGCAGGCATTATTGAGGCAGGTGGCCCTTGGGTGGGTGAAGGTTAGCAGGCGGTTTTCATGTTCCCCTTCGATAGATAGGGGCTGGTGGCCAGTTTTTGGTCTGAAATCAGCTGAAATAAACTATGTTAGGCTGTGTGTCTATAGCCATCAAACGCGTTTTCAATCTGCTGAGACAGTGGTAAAAACATGGACGAAAAGTGCGAAATATAATCAAATATTACGGACTTTGCGTCCAGGTTTGGACTAATGGAACAAAATCCCTTATTGAAGGTAAGACTGCACAGGTAGGTTCCTCAGTCAAACTTTTGCCCGAAAAAAATATGAAAATTGTCCGAAAGAAAACAAACAAATATTTCCCCCGTCTCGCGGAGAGGGGGTGCGGGGAGGGGGGGGGGGGGGGGGGCTCTAACTCCCCCGGCCAATACGCCTATGGCTCCATGCATTTGCGTAACATGTCATGCCCGCGCACATTCCTATTATATTATTCCTGTTCATTTTCAGATGTTTTTTTTACTACACGCCCATTAAAGTTTCTGTACTATAAATTGTGAATGTCATCTGCAGGGGAAATGCCTTTATTTTAAGGTCATGACAATAATTGCATTTTCCTTTGGCTTATTTTCAGAATTTTTCACACAGGGCCGAACTACTGTCGAAGAGTGTACCCCCCCCCCCCACCCCCCTTTTGTCGGAGATTTTAGCCCTCCTGTCGGAGATTTCTCTGGTTATCTGACTGCAGGGGCGCCGGAACGGCCCAAACATTGCCCAGACCATAACACCCAGATCCCGAGCGTTTCGAGGGGTGTCTGGTAGTTTCTCCCCAGGACAATTTTGTTTTCTGGAGGCTCTCGGGTGGCCTCTGAACTTCTGAAGGCACTCTGAATTCCAAAATCCTGGATCATTTCAACAGGAAAATGATGCATTTTTTGTTTGGTAAAATTTGGTAAATTAAACAATTTGGAGCTAACCTCAATTCCACTGTTTTTTTTCGAATTGTTGCCCTCGATTATGTTGGGGAGAAAAAAAACAAACAATTGACAGCGTATGCAGTTCGTCTTTCGAGGAATATAATATGACAAAATGCCCTGCCAAATTGCCAACTGATTTGAAACTCTTGAAGTTTAGATGGTTCCTTGTCCTACAAACAGGAGTCTTCTCAGGTTCCAGAATTTTTCTCAGGTAACTGCCAGTTCGGAGTATCAGTCAAATAGGCCAGAATCACTGGATTTTATTCCTTTTTTCGAAACTTTTGGTATATTTGGCTTTGTAGGATGGTTTTAATAAGGCATGTGAGACGTCTTGTCGAAGAGAAGGAAGAAGGGCTCAGCGCGCCGGAAAACCCCACATGGCGATGTCCGGGGACTGGGCACCCAATAGGTCAATCATGGAAAGAAGGGAGACCAGATGTTTCTCAGCCCATTTTTTCTGTTTCCAAGCATTTAGTGGGGGTGGGGTAGGGTGGGGGTGGCTGTACATAGCCTAGTCTCCATTTCTCAGACATTTATTTTCGGTATTTTTTCATATATCGACAGCAAACAGTCGTCAGTCCTCATTCATAGAATTTATACCACAAACCAGTCAAGTTTACTCAGATGTTAATTATCGAGCAGAATTTACGTCCCGCTACGAAACGCGACGTTTCGCGTTTAAGTTAGTAGCGGTCAGAAGATCTTTCCTGGAAGGGTGGGGCATGTAAGGGACATCCCTCGCATGGAGGGGGGGGGGAAGGCAAATCCTTAAGACGCGAGCAATACTGGGAGACTTGTTGGAAGATTTTCGCGTGGTTAGGTAGTGGAAGATTCCTATTTTTTCATGTGGGAAGAGTATCCCGTCTCCCACCCCCTCCCGGGAAGGGGGAAGCCTACTTCTCCTCCCAGATAACAAAAATGAATTGTACTTTTAAATGAAGATTTTGAGCTCATATTCCTAAATTAAAAATCTATTCTTGTTGCATTATTGATGTGACGTGTTTTATCAACTATGCATTGACTATGTTCCACTAGCTAGCAGATTTCGTTAAAGCATCGAGATGCAAAACAAATTATTTATTATTTTGCAAACTGTAATCTACAGGTGAGAGTTGACAATTCTGTAAAAAGAGTCTCCAGTTCACATTTACCAAAGCTACGTCACTGGTACATTGGTAGTATTTCGAAATCTCGAATCATCAGCTGAGTGCTGGGTCCGTGAAGTCAGCTGACAATTCGAACGGCTTTATAAATATGTGTTTATTCTGTTATATTTTAGCTTAAACGCTGTAAAACTCTTCTACGTGGGCCCACTCTCGTGCTTGAACGATATACTGTGAATTTTAAACCCATTTTTCTCTTGAAAATGACAGTATTCACGGGCTTCCCAATCGTCAGCTGAGAACTTTCAATTTCGAGCCTGTGATGTGAAGTTGGCTGACAATTCGTACCGCTTTATAAATATTTGTTTATCCTGTAATATATAAGCTTACATGCTGTAAAACTATTTTACGTGGGTCCATTCTCGTGTTGTAATGATATACTATGAATTTTAAACAATTTCGTCTCCTGGGAAGGGCAGTGCTCACAGGTTTGCGAATTGTCAACTATGAATCGATCACAGTGCCATTACGACGTGTTGATCGACCTGATTTTTGACCTTTTCCAATTCAAATGTGAAGTCAGCTCACAGTTTTCTCTAATTCACGTGAAATTGTTTCTCCAATTCACATCATCCATGGCTGTTTGCACAGGGGTACGGGCCAAATTTGTTGTGGAGGGGGCTGGAAGATTTTGCCCGAAAACTGATGCTGCAGGCATTATTGAGGCAGGTGATCCTTGGGTGGGTGTAGGTTAGCAGGCGGTTTTCATGTTCCCCTTCGATAGATAGGGGCTGGTGGCCAGTTTTTGGTCTGAAATCAGCTGAAATAAACTATTATAAATGTTAGGCTGTGTGTCTATAGCCATCAAACGCGTTTTCAATCTGTTGAGACAGTGGTAAAAACATGGAAGAAAAGTGCGAAATATAATCAAATATTACGGACTTTGCGTCCAGGTTTGGACTAATGGAACAAAATCCCTTATTGAAGGTAAGACTGCACAGGTAGGTTCCTCAGTCAAACTTTTGCCCGAAAAAAATATGAAAATTGTCCGAAAGAAAACAAACAAATATTTCCCCCGTCTCGCGGAGAGGGGGTGCGGGGAGGGGGGGAGGGGCTCTAACTCCCCCGGCCAATACGCCTATGGCTCCATGCATTTGCGTAACATGTCATGCCCGCGCACATTCCTATTATATTATTCCTGTTCATTTTCAGATGTTTTTTTTACTACACGCCCATTAAAGTTTCTGTACTATAAATTGTGAATGTCATCTGCAGGGGAAATGCCTTTATTTTAAGGTCATGACAATAATTGCATTTTCCTTTGGCTTATTTTCAGAATTTTTCACACAGGGCCGAACTACTGTCGAAGAGTGTACCCCCCCCCCACCCCCCTTTTGTCGGAGATTTTAGCCCTCCTGTCGGAGATTTCTCTGGTTATCTGACTGCAGGGGCGCCGGAACGGCCCAAACATTGCCCAGACCATAACACCCAGATCCCGAGCGTTTCGAAGGGTGTCTGGTAGTTTCTCCCCCAGGACAATTTTGTTTTCTGGAGGCTCTCGGGTGGCCTCTGAACTTCGGAAGGCACTCTGAATTCCAAAATCCTGGATCATTTCAACAGGAAAATGATACATTTTTTGTTTGGTAAAATTTGGTAAATTAAACAATTTGGAGCTAACCTCAATTCCACTGTTTTTTTTCTAATTGTTGCCCTCGATTATGTTGGGGAGAAAAAAAAAACAATTGACAGCGTATGCAGTTCGTCTTTCGAGGAACATAATATGACAAAATTCCCTGCCAAATTGCCAACTGATTTGGCAATTTGGCAGGGAATTTTGTCATATTATGTTCCTCGAAAGACGAACTTTAATAATGGGGGCCCCACATGCGTCCACCCAGTCTGCCCATTCTTAAATCCGACCCTGCCCCCAGAATTGTTTTGAAAAATTACCTCTCTCAGACGCATTTTGGGGCTACTTCTTTAGTATTCCAACCGCTTCCGAAGCGGTTGGAATACTAAAGAAGTAGTCCCAAAATCTCCTCATCTTTTTTGCCCCGACCTTGGTGGGGTGGCTCCGGCTGACAATTAGGATGGCTTCATAGATTAATATGCTTTATTACATTGTTATACTCTCACTACATGGGTTAATAATTATATACTTGATTGAACAGAATCTCTTGAAGTTTAGATAGTTCCTTGTCCTACAAACAGGAGACTTCTCAGGTTCCAGAATTATTGTCAGCTAACTGCCAGTTCGGAATATCAGTCCAATAGGCCAGTATTATTGGATTTTATTCCTTTTTTCGAAACTTTCGGTATATTTGGCTTTGTAGGACGGTTTTAATAAGGCATGTGCGACGTCTTGTCGAAGAGAAGGAAGAAGGGCTCAGCGCGTCGGAAAACCCCACATGGCGATAACCGGGGACTGGGCACCCAATAGGTCAATCATGGAAAGAAGGAGGACCAGATGTTTCTCAGCCCATTTTTCTGTTTTCAAGCATTTTGTGGGGGTGGGGTGGGGTGGCTGTACATAGCCTAGTCTCCATTTTTCAGACATTTATTTTCGGTATTTTTACATATATCGACATCAAACAGTCGTCAGTCCTCATTCATAGAATTTATACCACAAACCAGTCAAGTTTACTCAGATGTTAATTATTGAGCAGAATTTACGTCTCGCTACGAAACGCGGGGTTTCGCGTTTAAATTAGTGGCGGCTAGAAGATCTTTCCTGGAAAGGTGGGGCATGTAAGGGACATCCTTCGCATAGAGGGGTGGGGGTGGGGGGTTGGAAGGCAAATCCTTAAGACGCGAGCAATACTGGGAGACTTGTTGGAAGTTTTTTCTCGGGGTAGTGGAAGATTAATTTTTGTTCATCTGGAAGAGTAGCCCGTCTCCTACCCCTCCCGGGAAGGGGGAAGCCGACTTCTCCTCCCAGATAACAAAAATGAATTGTACTTTTAAATGAAGATTTTGGGCTCATATTCCTAAATTAAATATATGTTCTTGCTGAATTATTGATGTGATGTGTTTTATCAACTATGCATTGACTATGTTCCACCAGCTAGCAGATTTTATTAATACATCAAGATGCAGAACAAATTATTTATTATTTTGCAAACTGTAATCTATAGGTGGCAGTTGACAATTCTGTAAAAAGAGTATCCAATTCACATTTACCACAGCTACGTCGCTGGTACATTGGTAATATTTCGAAATCTCGAACTGTCAGCTGAGAGCTGGATCTGTGAAGTCAGCTGACAATTCGAACGGCTTTATAAATATGTGTTTATTCTGTTATATTTTAGCTTACACGCTGTAAACCGCTTCTACGTGGGGCAAACCAAAAAAATATATTACGAATTTTAGGTCCAAGTTTGGACATCATAGTATGATGCGTAGCATGATCTGAGCCTCGCAGCGAGAGGGGGGGGGGGGGCAACCCCCAGGGAAACTGTTGAAAAACTGAGGGCCAAAATCCTTGTTCTCAACGATTCTGAGGCTGCTGGGACCGACTCCCCAGGCTGCTACTTAATGTGTTGTTCTCGTGACCACAAATTCAAGTGATGTAACGTGGCGTGGCGTCAATTCGTTTTCGTGGGAGCACGCGTTATCGACCGTAAGCGTCCTGATTCGAATTCCGGAGTTCCGTGTTTTAACATAACTCCGGCAAAAATAGAGGGGCGCGCACCCCCTTCTGGATATGCCCGTGGTGTGTGGTAAATGAGGAAACTATCTTGTGCTGTACGCTTGGAAAGATACCCCGAATAAATATGATGAGATCGCAATAGCTGGGTAGGCCACACGAGGTGTCTGATATGTGGAATGTAAGAATAACATGTATTAATACATTATGCGGAACTATCTTGTGCTGTACGCTTTGGAAGATACCCAGAATATGACGAGATTACAATAGCTGGGTACACAAGGTGTCTGTGTGGAATGTAAGAATACTAATGTATTGATGATACTTGTTATGCAGTGTGACATTAATTTTCCACCTACAAACCACAAAAACAATCCTCAAATGGGCTGTGTGCTTCCTCCCGGCCATTGGTGCGCATAAGTATTTAACCCCCCGATGTTAACGATTGTTACCTCCTTCTGTTCCATCCAAAATGTTTTTGCGACCATAAATTGAAGTAGAAAGGGACATAATCATAGGCGGACAAGGGACCTCGACCCTCCCGCCGAGTCTGGGAAAATCAAATTTTTCTGGTAGTTTTCATAATATTTTGTCGGGCAAACATCCAGTCTAATACTGTCTATACTGTCTTCAATCAGACACTCCGTCCCATTAGTCCAAATTTGTACCCGAAGTCCGTAATATAATTTTTTGGTGTGGTACGTACTGTGGGACGCACCGAACTAAAAAAATATTTTGTGGCTTTTGGGTCCAAGTTTTCGACTACCGTCTCACCAGAGTGATAACGCGCCTGTTGACTAAAACATAAAATATTTGATTTCCGATGATTCCAGACGAAACGTTTCGACCAAATTTAGCCGGGTACACCTAAAAAAGTGACAGAAGTTTCCCTCAATTACAATATTGGAATGGCTGTTGCGGGTCTCTAGAATCATGCACTCTTAGACCATCGGGTTTTAAAAAGATTTCCCCCGGCTTCCACATCTGAAGGGAGAACACCTACTCTCACACACACCTCGGAGCGACGTGCCTCGATGGTGCCAGCACACGCTAAAAACTAAAGTGTTAAAAACTGCACTTGAAGTGCTGTATTTAACACTTACTAAGTGCTGACCTAGCACTTTGTTCAAGTGTAGATATCCCAGAACTTGAGAGGTGTAACAATAATACCACTTGACAAGTGTAATGTCGCGACACTTAAAAGGAAACAACGCAGATGACGCGGATCAGGCTCGAACTCTCGAGCCTGATCCGCGTCATCTGCGTTATGTCCTTTTAATTATGTACCCACCAAGCGCAAAACAAATTATGGACGTTTCTGAAAGAACCACCAATGCTAGACACATGGGAAGTGCCATCCATTCAAGTTTCAGATGTCTGACGATTGTAATGTCTAAGTGCTCAAATCATTGCACTTTGAGTGTTAAAATCAAACCCTAAGAGTTAGAATGGGTTTAACACCTTGAAAGTGTCAGTTTTAACACTTTAGTTTTTAGTGTGCAGCATCGCTTTTCGGCAAAATCTTTCAGCCCCTCAAAAAAATTGACCCATACGACTATGGTCATAATTCATGAATTTATGCAGGAAATTTAGTAAAACAGAACTTCTTCGTGAACTTACATATCCAATTGAAGAATCAAAAGACGACGGACGATAAAGAGAAGGAATTACACTATTCACAATAAGGCATTCAACAAAAGTATCCACCAAAGTTTTCACTGTAATAATCAAAATCGGAGACTGCTGATACTTTTCTTGATATCCAACACACCATAGTACAGTCATTAAGTAACAAATAAAGAAAGCAATTGGCCACTAATTCATTTGAAATCAAACCTATTCAGATATTTTCCCCGAAAATCACTCTCTATATAACACAACAAAAAAAATCACTCTCCACTTTAAATCAGTTAGTGTGGAGACTGTAGTCTTGATGAGTTTAGTGATGTCGCACACAGAACTAAACTGAAATGTATTGGAAAGAATCATACGTATAGACGAGGTTGGAGATTATGTATCAACTAAAGATATAATTTAGCAAAATCACTCTCCACTTTAAATCAGTTAGTGTGGAGACTGTAGTCTTGATGAGTTTATTTAGTGATGTCGCACACAGAACTAAACTGAAACGTATTGGAAAGAATCATACGTATAGACGAGGTTGGAGATTATGTATCAACTAAAGATATAATTTAGCCCCCCACCTACCCCCCCCCCACCCCCACCCCCCAAAAAAGAGGTTCTGGTTCATGGCGCTTTTTATTCGTATTTTGACCTATGCAAAACAAATCACACAAAGCTCCGCGTCCGCGATGCAAACACCCGGAAAATATAAGTAACAACAAACACAACTCGAGATTTTACACAAACTATGCTTTCATTTTCCGTCATGTTTATTACCTATGCAATTGTGTCATAGCACACAAGTCTGGAACTTGTCCTACCGACCATATAAGGCCCTCTAGGGTCGAGGTGGTCTTATATGGCCTGTATGTCAAGTTACAGGCTCGGGAGCTATGACAGCTTCGCTCGATACAGGGGTGGTATGAGGCTTAGAGGGTCTAGATTTCCAACCACCAATCATTTTTGTCTGGTACAGTATTATGCCCCACCCCCACCCTCCATGCACTATACTATACATTCCGCTACATATCACCTTCAAAAGTGTACATGTAACTGAATTTATTCTGAATTGAAACCACACAAAGCTATTCATGGCGTGATCTCTCCATTCTGACGACTTTATGTAAGATGCTTTAACACCCCACATGTTTTATGTGGGCTTTCATGAAATGTGAGATAGTTGATTCTATCAGAATTGATGTTCAGTAACCTCCCAGGTGTGTCCAACTAAATCAGAGAATGTTCCTTCGTACTTTTATCTCACTTCATAAACTGATGCACTAACCCACTGTGAATTCACTCGTCTTTGGCTCCGAAAGTGAGTCTGAATTTTTTTACTTGAACAGAAAACAGCACAAAGTCTTCAAATGTTCAATTCAAACATTATTTGGAATTTAGTGTCATTCATTTCATTCTTACCAACCATTCCAGCCAATTTCTCTGTTGTCTTCATTTTCTCCTTTGGAAACTTTACAATTAGGGGCCATGGTTTTCAAACTCATTTAATTCTACATGTATTAACCACACGGGTTATCCGGATTATTATCCAATATCCAGAGTTTCGATAGGACGTACACTGGTTATCCGAACAGAGATGTGGCGACAGCGGGGGAGAGGGGGTGGTGGGTGGTGTTGGTGGTCTCAGCCGTCCAGCTCAGGCCAAAAATGTCAATAGTTGGAAATTCAATCAATCCAACAGTGATATTTGTAACTGAAAATCAAATTTTTGCCTGAATGACAAGTTGAAATTCCAACTAAAACTCTAATTTTACCAAAAATTGTAACTCGGCAAACAGCACGATCGATCTGACCGTACACAGACTCGGTGTGAAGGTCTTATTTTACAATTACAGTGTGTAAGCTTATATATAACAGGATAAACGCATATTTATAAAGCCGTTCGAATTGTCAGCTGACTTCACATTTGTATTGGAAACGGGGTCAAAAACCAGGTCTATCAACTCGTTGAAATGGAACTGTGATCGATTCATAGTTGACAATTCGGAAACCTGCGAATACTGTCATTTTCAAGAGAAAAATTTGTTTAAAATTCACAGTATATTGTTCAAGCACGAGAGTGGGTCCACGTAGAATAGATTTACAGCATGTAAGCTTAAATATAACAGAGAATAAATTCATATTTATAAAGCCTTTCGATTTGTCAGCTGACTTCACGGAATTGTCAGCTGGGCTAATCTAGCTGCCAATTCACATTCAGCTGACAGTTCGGTATTTTGAAATATTCGCGCAAATGACATGTAAAATGACGTAACAGTGATGTAGCTGTGGTAAATGCGAAAACAGTGAAGTAGCTGTGGTAAATGTGAATTGGAGACCCTTTTCCGAATTGTCAACTGTCAACTGTCAGCTGACTTCACGTTTGAATTGTCGACTGTCAACTGTCAGCTGACTTCACACTTCGAATTGTCAACTGTCAACTGTCAGATGACTTCACGGACCCGTATTTCCAAATGGTACACTTATTCTCACTCTCATTGTGCTTGAGGGTTAAATCTGAGATTGAAAAGGTATATCAATCTTACTCAGGGAAGTTGAGTACAGAAAAGTACGAAATTAATCAGAAAATGAATTTTGTCTGACGGTACTAATATTTGTACGAGCAAAACTGGTACTGGATTTATTTATTTATTTATTAGGCTTTAACAACACACTAACAGCCAAGGTCACATTATGTCGGTGACAGTTGTATGGGTGGAGGAAGCTGGAGTACCCAGAGAGAACCACAGAGCAATGACGAGCAGCTGCCAGCTCCCCAACATAGTGCTTCCGCACTGTAGCATAGGCAGGGTTATAATTGGTTGAAGACATGTGCACCATCGATGTGCAGTATGCCTTAGTACACGGCATCATGGTGCCCCCATGCGGACAGTCGGGGTGAAGTGATCGGGACATAATCGGAATATATCCGACAGATACAATGTCGGATATATTCCAATTATGTCCCGATCATGCAAGGCAGCAACTTGAAATTCTCAGAATGTTTCCTACTGTCCCTGCCCGACAGTTTAGTATCTTTGTCAAGAGCCGAGACCGCGTGAAAATACCGTGGATCAGGTGGAAACCGAGGGCACGATTCGTCCCCACTTTATTCTCAATTCAACGACTTTTCCATTCATTATTTACCTGTCACCGGCTGAGTTAGGTATATATTTGTCTATTTGATGAACTTTTCAGCCCTAACTATTTGCGGCTTCATGTAACACCACTGAAAGGCCACTGCACGGTTACCAATATATTCAGGGATTGATTTTACGAAAATAACAATTATTCCGATTATACCCACATGGGAACTCCTAAATATGCCAAGGGTTAAACTTTTGATAATGACGTATAAAACAGAAGTTGACATGCTATGCTTGCTGCATGCAGGCATTGAAAACATTCAGCGCTCAATGAATTGGGAATGGAGTAAATTGTCACTTAAACCTACGAAATTCTGCAAAAATGAGTTTTTGTTTAACGGCATCTACCATTGTGCATCTGAGACAGGGATTGCGTTAAACTTTACAGCAACCTTATAACAGAAAATATTCTTGGAATTGAACTGTGAATCCAAATTTCGAAAGCATTTTCGGATATTCTATTCCAGTCTACCACTGCACGCTTATCAATATTCAGTGATTTTATGAAAATTAAAATTATTCCGACCATACCCATATGGGCAGTCTCGAATCTGCCAACGGTTAAACTTTTAATAATGACATATAAAACAAAAGTTGTCAAACTATGACTGCTGCATACAGCCATAGAAAATGTTCAGCGCTCAATCAATTAGGAATGGAGTAAATCGTCACTTAAACTTACCAAATTCTGAAAACGAGAGTTTTTTTGGACTGCACCTATCTTTATGCAAACAGAAGGAGCATAGGGTTAAGCTTTACAACCAAACTTACAACAGCAAATATGCTCGGTAGGCAATTGTAAATACGAACATGTAAATCATTTTTCGATATTCCTTTCGAAAATGGAAGAAAAGTGAACTCCAAATTAGCCAATTTTATGAAGAATTTTAGGGCACTCAAATTCAAGGCCTCGAAAACTGGGTGAAGGTTAAAACTTTGAATAAAATATATAACAGCAAAATTGTTCTTGGATGAAGGCCCAATCCTGTCATGGAAAAGCTTTTGAGACAATATGGCTCCAGTGCTGAGAAAGTGCATGTAAACGATGGCGAAAATAACAATTATTCTGACAGTACCCTTATGGGAAGTCTCAAATCTGCCAAGGGTTAAACTTTTAATAATAACATATAGAACAAAATTTGTCATACTTTGACTTCGGCAAGCAGCTATAGAAAACATTCAGAGCTCAAGCAATTGAAAATGGAGTAAATCGTCACCTGAACTTACCAAATTCTGAAAAAATTGGAGTTTTTTTGGACGGTACCTACTTTTATGCAACCAGAATGGGGTAGGGTTAAACTTTACAACTAAACTTACAACAGCAAATATGCTCGGTAGTCAATTGTGAATACGTACACGAAAAGTGTTTGAAATTAACCCCTTTCCAAAATGATGGAAAAAGCAACCAAAGTTGGCTAATTTTGGCATTTTCAAACCGTACTCTTATTCTCACCCTCATTGTGCTTGGGGGTTAAATCTGAGATTAAAAAGTAAACAGTAACCTTCTTCTGCAATCATTGTTGCATCTATCCAAACCAAAATAATTGTTACAACAACCTTGTTTTTAGAGCAATTTGCCCTTGAATTTGGTCAATTTTGAAGAAAAATTCTATATGCATGTCATTTTTGGCCAGTGGGGGTTAAAGTTGAACGATCTGAGTGGTGATTGTGGTGTATCATATTATGCTCTAAATGTGTGGAAAATTTGAGCTAAATAACTGTAAACAATTTTGAGACATTCGAAAAAGGGTGAAATTTTGAAGGTTTTGGCAGAATATTTTGAAATTACGCGTTTTCACAGATATGATGATAACGCATTTCATGAGATTTTATGACATTACATAAGTGTGCCAAATTTGGTCAAAATCGTACAGCTTGTTTTTGAGCAGTTCAACAGACAAAATTCAGGGAGGAAAAAAAAAAAAAGAAAAAGAAAAAAAAAAAAAAAAAAAAATAGAGAAGAAAAATTTTGAAAAAGAATAACAATAGTCTTTCTGAAACTGGGTTTGGGAAAGCCTAATTATAGCCTAGAATCTTTATGTAGTGCATAATCAATATACGCTACGTGCAATATATTTCCCCGAGGTTATAGGTTGAAAATATTAATAGGTTTAACCTCAAATAATGAATATGGACTCTTCCATCTGAAGACATTGGTCTGATGTAGAAGTACTATTATGGTTATAGAGTTAAACGTAATTGTGTCAGAAGGTAATGATCGTAGATTAATACATTGAATCCTACAACTCTTTTGGGCCTAGAGGTTGGTAGGTGCTACTGTGATTACAAAAATGGTACTTCTATCGATCATACCATGAGCTATCGCCGCGCAAATGAGCTATCGAGCAGTTGCACGAACAAGTGTGACTCCACATACTGCTCTTCGACTCATTTCAAGATTTCTGTATGGGCCAAATTAGAATCGAACTGCGCAAATTTGGTCAAATTTGACATCGACAACAAAAAATAAAGGGGAGTATAGAATTCTTAAGGTCAACTAACATTTACATCAATGTTCAGGTGAGTTGCTCTCTAGATATAAAAGGGCAAACAAATTAACCGACGGATGGCACACAGACATGACACCAGTGACCAAAATGAAAAGGAGACGCCATGACTGCAATTTTGACATCGACAACAAAAAATAAAGGGGAGTATAGAATTCTTAAGGTCAACTAACATTTACATCAATGTTCAGGTGAGTTGCTCTCTAGATATAAAAGGGCAAACAAATTAACCGACGGATGGCACACAGACATGACACCAGTGACCAAAATGAAAAGGAGACGCCATGACTGCAATTTTGTGGTGAATAATAACAACTAGGCTGTTTATAATTGCATATATCTATCATGAATACAAAGCTCGGCGTTTAGGAAAAGCAGTGCTCTACCTTAATGTGTTTTCGATATCTGACGTGAAGTCAAAAAGGGGCGAAATTAGGCTACATCAACAAACTTCTCAAAGTTTCCACTTATTTCCTTCCAGTTGTGCTGAAATATCACTTGATAAATGTTAACTATCACTAACAATTGCACACAAACCAGAAATAATGAAATGTTTTTTGAAAAATGGTGTATTTATAACTCAAACATAAATAAAGAACTTCCTGGTTCGAGAGATGACACAGACGGCAAAATATTCTTAAGGTTTCGCTCCACAACTTTCCAGGCATTTACAAAAATGACATACCATACACGTTCTTCAAATGCAAATATTCTGTAATTTAGTTATCTAACACATAACATGTATTACATTTCCGAGATCCACAAAAAACATATAACACTCTTTGATTAAGTAAAAATAAGCAATCTGAATGTGGGTGAAATAATTTATTGTCAAAGGTAAGACCTCAACCTGCAAAACTGCATGAAAAAATGCCGAAACCAGTCAGCCATTTTCAGCCACCCAGCAGCCTCAAAAGCAGAATTTTCCCATCACCCCCACCTACCTACCCCTGGAGTATAACATCCGCTGTTTCTAAATTGCAAAACAAATTTTATATGTTTCCATTTCATTTTTTAGTTACATGTCTGGTAACAAACCCGTGTAAAAATGACGTTAAAAAATAGCCCATTTTTCGAAGCCACTGTTTCCCATAATTCATTTGGTAATTTACCCCTATGCACGAGACTCCAGCTTTGGGACCAAAACTTCAAATTCTCCTGTCCAACAAATAGTTTAATGTAATCATATATCTGATACTAACAACACATCTTCAATTTACATGGCATTAGTTTCAACATATGCCCTTTGTTTAGAATTTCACCCCTGTGTAATAGTGCGAAACTGTAGACCGTAAAACTGTGGAACGGTACCTGCAAGTTTTACTTTTCATGAGCGCTTACGCGAGTTAAAAATTATACTTTCAGGTCCACACGAATGAGATATTTCCCGATATTCACTAAAACAGCGTAGATTTTCTTTTTATTAAAAGCTTCGTGACTTTTTATTTCGTAATATTCAACCCAATTCGACTGCAAACAATTTCGAGACACCAACAAAAAGCTGCTGATCATTCCTGAAGGCGACGTCATGCGCCGAAGCGTAAGGTCATTTTGGAAAGTACTGAAAAAATTCATCATTTGGACCTTGTTACAACCAGTAGTGTATAAATTTACCAGTAATGTCGAAATCGACCAGTAATGTCGAAAAAATTAACCAGTAATGTCGAAATCAACCAGTAATGTCGAAAAAATCGACCAGTAATGTAAAAATCCGTAATGTCGAAAAATTAACCAGTAGTGTCAAAAAGTGACGACCAAAATGACGATTTTTCGCAAAAATTTCAATATTTTTTCGGGTTGCTCAAATTGTATTTTTGCCTATATTCATCGACTTTTAACCATTTTCGCGCAAGTTTAAACACATTTACCCCCATAATACCATGGTCGTCTTTGGCAAAGCTTGTGGGACAAGTGCTGATAATTTGAAGTCGCTGCTCCAAAAACTGTGGCCACATTCTACTCTACATGGAGCATAGTGTTTTCCGAATGTTCGAAAAGAGTGGAAACTTATGATCTGCCCTGATCTGCCCTGCAGTCATAATCACTCCCATCTCTTTAAATTAGATATTCAATTATCTAAATAAAGTTCAGACCTTCACACAACATTCTCTGACCAGAAATCGGCGGGGAAGGGGCGGAGGGTGTGGGGGGGGGGCGTGTCATGCAACAAATAGGAAAAACATTCCAATAGGAAGTGAAGTGCCATCAATGAACCCAATTTCTTCGAGGAATTTCCAACAAAAATAGTTACTTGCATTTTTAGGCCCAGAAAAACTCCTTTTTCTTCTGGAGTAGCAAAGACCAATAAAATGTTTCAACAGTTTTCTCAAATAAGTTTTTTTTCTAGAAGCCTTATTTTCGAATACTACATTCTATCCGAGTGCAACATTTCAAGGTAGATAACACTCAACAATGCTTAATACAGTGATACCACTAAGCTCATGTGTGTGTACTGCAGTTGCAGGATTCCGATTTTGTACACCCCAACCCTCCCATCCTCCCCCACTACGCGATGTATTCCGGTAATTACGGACTCAAAACGTACTTATTGTAAGATAAAAAAAGTATCTGTGTCTACTGATGTAATGTATAAACAAGTTAAAAAGAGTGAATCATTTTCAGAGAACATACAGTACGTGGAGAGTGTACGATCACTAAATCACCCGCAGAGTGGAGATTCCACCCAAGCTATAATTGCAAGTTTGTTGCAAAGCATAACCAGCACAAGCAAAGTTTCAGCCAATGGACCTCCGGGTTAAACCCGGAGGTCCTTTGGCTGAAACATTGCTTGTGTTTTTGTCGATATGTACAAAATTTGAAAGTTATAGATTGGGTGGTAACTCCACTCCACGGGTGATCTAGTTACAACCCACTCGCCACGTACTGTATGTGTTCTTTAAAATGGGGTTGACGTATCCATGTTACATTTATTTACTTATTGGATTTAACGACACTTTTGACAGCCAGCGTCACCTCGTGTCGGACAGGCTTACGGGTGGAGGAATCCGAAGTACCCGGATAGAACCACCGAGCGACGGCGAGCAACTGGCAAACGCCCCAACGTAATAACTCCGCACAAGCAGGGTTAGCACTGGTTAAAGGCAAGTGCACCATCAACGTATAGTGTGCCTTAATATACGGCCCCACCGTGACCCACGTGGGTAATCGGAATTAAGTGTTAAGTGCTATGCCCAACGAGACAACGCAGTTACCCCTGGCGGTATCGAACCATGGACATTTCGGTTTGAAATCCAATGCCGTAACCACGGAACCACCGCGCTCCCATCCATGTAAAGTATACCAATGTTGTGATGCAAGATACAAAATGTAACTAAAACATCTTAGTGACTAAATCTTAAAGAGAAGTATCGCAAAGGAACAAATCTAGGAAACATTATTCATTTCCGATACGATCATTGTGACTACAAGGTTTCTGTAGTATTTCTGACCCGGTACGTTTCAGTCCCAATCGAACCGAAATGCTCAAATGCCTTAAGGTCGAAACTCCCAGGTATCGATACAAGCGTATATATGAAATAGGATCTTTACAGAAGGTGGAGTTTGGGAAAAATATCCGTCTGTCTGAAACCAAACGTGGATTATCTGCAGTTAAATATATTTACACAGAGAAAGTAGTAAACTAAAGGATATTGACCCAAGGGCATTTTGCTTTTCCTGTATGGGTGCGGATACTATTTTTGTCGAGCACGTTTCAGTGAAGGGTCACATGATATGGTTTTGTTGAAATCTTTTTCGAAAATAATCCTCTTTTAGCTCCTCAATTTGTACATTATGTGGCCGATTCGTTAGGAAAAGTTTTCAAGAACCCCCGCCTTCCACAGCTATTTGTTCTGACTATGATAACCTAAGATTGAAAACAAGAGATCTTTTTATGTCTTTTAAATATTTATTGCTAGAAGTTGCTATCATGTCAAAAACTTATTTTTCAGAATCCAAACCAAACTATCTGGGTTGTTACAAGAATCCTACTGGCAGTACATTGTCAGGTTACCGTCAGCTTAATATGGAAAGTTTAACCAATGAAAAGTGTAGTGTGATCTGCTTGAAAAGGGGCTTCAGGTACTCTGGTACACAGGTGAGGATAGATCAAATAAAGTCGTAATTTTGGAACATGACGTCCGTTTCGTTTGAATAGGTTCGCCAGGCTAATTGTGCCTGGAAGCCGAAGTCCGCAAAACTCGAGTCGATTGTGTCCGAAAGTCGACAATATCCGCAAAACATCAGTCAATTGGTCCTCCGCAAAATGCCAGTCACTTGGTCTACAAAATGTGTCTATAAGGTGAAGTCCACAAAACGCAAGACAATTGTGTCAGCAAGCCGACTAGGACCACAAAATGCTAATCAATTGGTCCACAATATGCCACTGAATTACGTCTGCGAGCCGCCTACGTCCACATAAAAAATGCCAGTCAGTTGCGTCCTCGAGACGACTACGCACGAAACATGACAATCTGTTCTGTCCACATGCCAACTACGTCCACAAAATGCAAGTCAGGTATGTCCACGACCCGACTACGGCCACAAAATGCCAGTCAGTTGTGTCTGTGAGCCGACTACATCCGCAAAATGCCAATCGTGTTTGTAAGCCGACTACGTCCGCAAAATACCAGTCAATTGTGTCCGCGAGTCGACTGCGTCCGCGCAACTCCAGTCAATTGGTCCACAAAATGCCAGTCAATTGTGTCCGCTAGCCGCTACGTCCGCAAATTGCGAGTCGATTGTCTTCGCAAACCGACTACTTGCGCAAAATGCCAGTCAGTTGGTCCACAAAATTCCAGTCACTTGTGTCTGCGAGCCGACCACGTCCGCAAACCGCGAGTCGATTGTTTCCGCAAGCCGACTACATGCGCAAAATACCTGTCAATTGGTCGACAAAATGCCAGTCAATTGTTTATGCGAGCAGGCTACATCCACAAAATGTCAGTTAACTGGTCCACAATACCAGTCAAATGTGCCCGCAAGCGGCCTACGCCCAGAAAATGCGAGTTGATTGTCTCCGCGAGCCGACTACGTCCACAAAATGCTTGTCAATTGTGTCCGCACGCCGCCTACGCCCAAAAAGGAGAGTCATTTGTCTCCGCGAGCCGACTACTTGCGCAAAATGCCAGTCAAATGGTCCACAAAATGCCAGTAATTTGTGTCCGTAAGCCGACTACGTCCGAAAAACGGGAGTCGATTGTCTCCACAAGCCGACTACGTGCGCAAAATGTCAGTCAATTAGTCCACGCAATGCCAGTAATTGTGTCCGCAAGACGAATACGACCACAAAACGCCAGTCAATTGGTTCACAAAATGCCAGTCAATTGTGCCTGCAAGCCGAATGCGTCCACAGAATGCCAGTCAATTGTGTTCGCGAGCCGACAACGACGTTAAAACGCCAGTCAAGTGTGTCCGCAAGCCACCTACGTTCACAAAACGCCAATAAACTGTATTCGCAAGCAGACTACATCCACAAAACGCCAGTTAATTGGTTCATAAAATACCTGTCAATTGTGTTCGTGAGCCGACCACGTCCACAGATGTCAGTCACTTGTGTCCGCGAGACGTTTACGTCCACAAAATAATAAAATAATAATAATAATAATACCTAATTTTATACAGCGTGAACCCACCAAGAGTGCCCTAAAACGTATCACAGATTGTAGAACACAAGCTATAAAATAAATGATTTGAAAGCCAATCTAGATTCTTTAAGATTGGAGTGATATGGTCAAAGAGTTTAATTCCAGAAGCAATATTCTAGATTCTCTGCAATTGCTGTAGCAATGTACGTGGCAGTCCAGGAAAAAAGAGAATTGTAATAATCAAAATGACAGTTTATGAAGGAGTGAACCAGTTGCTCCAAAGCTTTACCGCTGAGGAATGGACGGAGTTTGCTCAGCTTTCTGAGTTGGCTGTAGCAAGTTTTACTAATTTTATTAATATGAGGTTCAAGGGTGAGATTAGCACAAAACCCGAATATTTCTAGCACTGATAGTTACCAGAGCAGTGGAATCACCAAGGTCAACTAACTAAATAGAAGAGGGGAAAGATCTTCCTTGCAATGCCCAGTCCCACTGTTTTTGAATCGTTCATTGCAAGCCACTGACTGGGCATCCTTAATCTGATGGAGGTGATACATGTTTCAATTTCAGACATAGTGCTAGCTGTTTCAGAAACATCAGATGGGTTGAAGTCAAGTAGAGCTGGATATCATCAGCGTAAAGATCGTATGGCACGCCAAGTTCTTTCAACATTCGTCCAAGTGCTATGTATATGATAAATTTTGTGGGTCCAAGAGCGGAACCCTGTGGTACTCCTCAATTCCATGCTTCACAACGTCCACAAAATACTAGTCAGTTTTTTCCATGAGCCGACTACGCCCACAAAATGCAAGTCAATTGTCTCCTCAAGCCGAATACGTCCACAAAAAACAAGTCAATTGGTCCGCAAAATGACAGTCAATTGAGTGCGTAAGCCGTATACGTCCACAAAATGCCAGTCAATTGTATCGACAAGCCGACGGCGTCCACAAAATGCCTGTCAGTAGTGCCCGCGAGCCGACTACGTCCACAAAATGCCAGTAAAGTGTGTCCGAGTGCCGACTACATCCTCAAAATGCCAGTCAATTGTGTCCGCTAGCCGACTACGTCAACAAAATACCAGTTAATTGTCTCCTCCAGCCGACTACTTCCACAAAAATTGCTTACATTGGACATAAACGTTTCTTTTATATTACGATATAATAAAATAAAGAAGAAATAGAAGAAATGACAAATAATTAAATAGGATTTTAATTGAATATAAAATAAACTGCAGTTTCTAAAAATCGAAGATACTAAGAAGAGAAGAAACGATTCCTTTCTAGACTGGAAGTTTAATATTCAACAGAGTGATATGGCGAGATGAATGGGGGATATCGAACTGAAAAGTGAGACGGCTAACTTATCTGCCTCAAATCCATTAATGAAATTTAGGAACATACGACGACGAAATAGGCCGTCAAAGAACTGAAGCCATTTACATACAGATCTTCTCGATTCCCCAAAACACATTATCAACCATCACATCACGTACCCTGGTCCTTTTCAGTATCATTACACTCTGACCACGATCGTATACCCGCTGGTTCCTTAATATCGTTACTCTTTGCCAGGTCCTTCCGGGAGGGAGAGAATAGAGTCCGACATCAATAGTGAATCAATACTGTGGACCGAGCGGTCTGCAGTCACGACCGTTGACAGATTTAAAAAAATATAATTAACCCTGCATTGAGAGGGAAATTCAAAGTTCGATAGTCGATAAGCTGATCGGTACAGAACGTAGATTCGGAATGGGAAATGCGATGAACAAAATTAAAGAAACACCCCCCCCCCCCCCCCCAAAAAAAAAAAAAAAAAAAAATCACGAAATTCTCTAATGTACTAGTGAACGAATTACACAAAACCGTAGTTCTAACATTTCGAAAGAGAAGAGTATTCAAGATTGGATTGATAGACATGCTTTCGTTTACAAGACATGCTGGCCAGAAATACATCCTGACAGTCAAAGGCGTGATTTGAAAATACGGATGGACGAGACCGTTAAAAAATAAATCGGGAACAATCACGGCAGAATTTTGGAGAGTATCTTCTCGTCTTCCTCTCGAAAACCAGAAAAATTATGGGTAGACAGAGGTCGAGAATTTTACAATGTACACGTTGTAAAATTCTCGACCTTTGTTCACGTTCAAAGACTGGTCGGAATCTATTCTACCGAAAACAAAGAGAAGGTGACTGTGGCCGAACGATGAAATGGAACCATGAAGTTAAAATGTACAGATATGCCACTCGATACTTGGCCAAGAAGCACATGACACGGTGGGGACGATTTGGGTGATGATTATAAGAACACTCGTCATTGGTTGATTAAGATGGCACCGTGGAAGCTATTGATTGGTAAAACAAAATGAAATTCTGTATAAATCTTGATCCCACGTGATTGATAACGAACCAAAAAACACCAAAATTCGCTGTTGGCGATGGAGTGTGAGTTTACAAATGGAAACAACATTCTGAAAACGTTTAAACCCGTACCCAACGAATCGGCCGCATCCGCCCGCGTAATATGCAAATTCAGCAGCAGAAAAAATATTATTTTTCAAAAAGTTTCAACAAAACCATATCATGTAACCCCTCGTTGGAACGAGCTCGAGGAGCTCGTTCCAACGAGGACCACATGATATGGTTTTGGTGAAATTTCTTGAAAATTTTCAGAAAAATGATATTTAAAATAATAAATTTTGATATCGTCTGCGTTGGGTAAAGGGTTAAACCCATAGAGGGTTTGAAGAAATCCTCGTCATGGTTCGAGTAATCTACACCGTCCCCACCACCTACGAGACAGGCGCATTAGATGGTGAAGAGATCAAGGGAACGTTTGACGAACAAATGTAAAGGACAGTCTTTTAAAAAAGAAAACAATTTTTTTGCCTGCGATATATATAAATATAAATAAAAAGAGAAAATAATAATAATATTTTAATAGTAAACAAAATGCGTGCACGCCAGCGTTGTAGTGCACGTCGATGGTGTAATTATCTTCAGCCTGTGCTAACTCTGCTGGTGTGGAGTTAATACGTTGGGGAGTCTGGCAGTTACTCGCTGTTGCTCGGTTTTTCTCTCTGGGTACTCTGGCCTCTTTCGGCCGTAAAACTGTCCAACACGAGGTGACCATGGACGTCGATAGTGTGGTCAAAAATCCCAATAGAGCAATAAATAAATAAATAATAATATATGAACCCGTGATGGGAACGAATCTTAATACTGCTAGAGAGATATATACACAGAACAACACACGCGTGTGAATGGGTTAATCGATAGTTGATTTGTACGAGTGCCAGCGCGTGAGGATAAAACAAGAGGCAGCAGGCGTGTGTCGTTCTGTGTTTATTACACTCCCTCACGTCTATAAAAACAATTATTAGAAGGACACTCAGTAATTCATTTGACAACTATCAATCAACAAAAAGGACACATTTTATCGCCAAACAAATTTGCGAAGTGAACCCATGTTACCATTTCGTCCCCTGAGTTCAGTGTATTCTGTGTGCCGACTGGTACATAGAACACACTGGAACTTAGGGGACGATTTTCAGCTATCGCTAGCGATTCAAATTGTAATTGCGTTGCACGATATGTAGAAAATTCCAGTGAAATTTCTCTTCAATTTAAAAATAGTCCGTCAACGATTTCCGTTCCATACATATCTGCGGAATAGATTTTCATTTTGCGCATGGTTTAGTGTTGCTGTAGATGGGGATTACACAGAACAGCCGTGTAATAAAAATGAATATCGAAACCCAATATATTTTCATTCATCCGAGGAAAAGTTTTCTCGAGGTACAAGGATGATTGACGACAGTGGATGGTGGCGTTTATGCCGATGACGATATCGCCACTTTGGCTAATAACGACATAATTCATCTATTCAGTAATGTAAAATATCTACTGTCTGGCCAAGAGATAGAATTGATATTTCATCCTGGTTAAGTCACGACGATGTTAGCAATCTTGAAATGCCCCGATGATCTTTCCACATATAGAGGACTCAATCAACTCTGGATGTGAGATACCACCGCCAATGTGAGTGCAAACAGAGAGGATGCAGGCATGCTACATAAGTAATTGCTCAAACATCGGATCCCTAAGCAATGTTTCTTCAACATTCCTTTGAAACATATTTTTAGGTTCGACTACAATTGCGATAAAATCCGATACGGATTCAAACTCTATCTCACATTAGGGCATAAGAAAGACGACGATCCCATCATGAGAGCAGCTGGAGTGGATGCTGGCTGCGCGAATGTGAGCAAGATCTCGTGGTTCATGCAAAACCAGGCGACGACAAAAAATGTTAACTCTACAAAACTATCGAATCGAAAACTTGATTACCCATGGTATTCCGAATAGGACAGTGTGATACCTTGAGCATTCCCAGAATGAAACATTTCAGTTAGAGATTAACGGTGAAATCTTCCTTATAATGGCCACGTTTTATAATAAGCTTTTAAACCGACAAGAAAGGAAGAAAGAATTCAACACTAATCGATCAATTGAATGCGAGAAACATGCATGTGATGTTCCACACTATGAGATATCTGACCATAGATTATAACGCCCCATTCCAAAAGAACAACGCCTTTTGTAGAATGTACGGCGATGCTGTCTGATTGAAATATCGTCTGGACGAATTGGTAAGTAATTCGAACATCAGTCCCACTGAATGCAAGATGCTCCATCTCCTGTATGTATACGATGTCACTGAACATGGCCAGATATTCGAGAATAGCATTTTAGACATTCTGACCAAGATGCTTTTCGATAAAAACGCACCTGAGTGAATTGAAGCCTTCATCAAAGTCATTCCCGGCAGACTATTATCATTCCAATAAGAGAAATATAATAATAATAATAATAATAATAATAATAATAATAATAACAAGAAGAAGAAGAAGAAGAAGAAGAAGAAGAATTTATTCATTTTATTAAGGTTTATGGTTACATACTTATGCACAATGGCTAATCGTGGCCGTGACAGTTTTACGGGTGGAAGAAGCCGGAGTACCCGGAGAGAACCACCGAGCATCGACGACCAACTGTCAGTTCCTCAACATTCTAACTCTGTTCAAGCTCCGCTCAAGGAGAGTTACAGCGGTTGAAGACATGTGCCCCATCGACGAGCAGTACGCCTTAGTACACGGTGTCATCGTGCCCAATGCAGGCGACCGGGATAAAGTGCCTTGCCCAAGGACACAACGCGGGTCGTCCCGGACGTGGTTCGAATTCGGGACCTCTAGCATAGACGTCCAACAGTCTATCATTGAGCCACCGCGCTCCACAAGAAGAAGAAAAAATAAATAAAAATCATTTCGATTTCAAGTCTGAATCGACATTCATGTAACTCTTTATCACGTGTCCCTCTAAATCTATGTATCTCTTGTCTCTTGTCTTAGTCACAGCATCTCGTGAGATCTACAAGTTTGGAAAGATTATAAAGTGTCTGAGAATTCATGTTCAGTGGCTCTTCTCGAGGTTTGTATCTCTTGACAAAATGATCCTTCAGTTACGTCGCGCGGAGAGTACAAGGTCGACAGTGGGGGTTTTCTCTTTTCATACTTTGCTTCATCCAAATTTATCGACTGACATTCTTCTTCTTCTTTGTTGATATTGCATTGGTAATGATGTTCCAGATGCCATTTCTTGAGAATGTACAAACACAAGTGTACGCAAAATACTTGATCTCGAGGCTGTACTCGTTCCGTATTGTAATATATTAGATGTCACGTGACTTTCCCGCGTTCTGATTGGTTGAACAGAAACACCGTATTTTCCGATAGTTCGTCAGCGAAATCGCAGACCTACTATCATTTTTGAAAAAAAGAATAGTGCACGGTAATAGTGCACGGTTATAAATAGTGACATTCGAATTCGCTTAGAAAAATCCATTGAAGCGTAAATACTTTACAAGACATCTCGTCCCATATACATTATTACATTTAGTTTGGAGAAATAAAAATATGTGTATCGAAAGTGATGTTTGTAGTAGTGTTGGGGGCGGGGAGGGGGTTAATGGAATAATGGTATTGTGTTTCTTGGGGTTTTGGTTCTCCACCTCTCTATCCCAGAACTATGAGTGGCAGAATTAACTTACCTGTTTAAACCCTGAACCATTTTTTTCTTTTCTCTTTGGCTGTGAATAAGAATATTGTCTTGCATATATGACCGATGAAGAACACCCCCCCCCCCCCCCCACACACACATCTAATATAATAAATATAGCTCGACTTTTCGTTCACTATGCCAAAATAGTGGTCCTAGAGAAGAGAATAGTCCCTCCGCTACGCGTCGGGACTATCTTCTCCTCGAGGACCACTATTTTGGCATACTATGCCAAAATAGTGGTCCTCGAGAAGAGAATAGTCCCTCCGCTACGCGTCGGGACTATCCTTTCTTCGAGGACCACTATTTTGGCATAGTCAACTCAAAGCCATGCTATATTTATTAAATATGGATGATTTCAAATAATTCCTTGATTCGTGGGGTGGTGTGAATCCGTAACTCGTCTGGATTCACAATTCCGCAGTCGCCTACACTTAGAGGACTTCTAAGAAATGCATCTTGAGACAATACACCTCAACGCCAATCTTTCGATTTTGAGAAATGGGATACTGCTTGCTATCATTTGAAGTTGAGAAAGCAATTGTGTTGAGTCCCGGCATCGGGAGAATGTTTTCAAGAAAAACATCAATGATTTTTTCTGGACACCATTCAATCCAGTGGTGTACAGTAAGTAATGATTCCAAAAGTATATCCCGATTTTTCAAAAAAGCTTTGGTGCAGCAGTAATCAAATTTATTTCAGTTCTGTAAAACACGTGAAATGTAACTTTAATGGAAATGTAAGTCAGTAATATGATTCTCATTGGCATGCACGAGCGAAATGACAGTGAGTAGCTTTACTGGCATTTGAAGTATGTCGAATTAGGTTGTTTCCATAGCAATTCTCAGAAAATCAAGTTTGATTAGTTTGAAGTCTTCGAATGCTATAGCTTATAATTCATGGTATATTGTTCACATTTTCATGCACGCAATGTATTATTTGGCCTGTCTCACACCTTCTACAGAAAATAACTGACATCAAAATTTGTTGTTTTGAATTTTTTCTCCAAATTTAAAAGAAAACAATTAACAAAATCATATCATGTGAACCCTCATTGGAACGAGTTCGTCAACCTCGTTCCAATGATGGCGGTCACATGATATGGTTTTCTGGAATATTTTTTTAATTATTCTTTACTGCACAATTTTTGTATAACGCAATGACGGATACAGCCGATTCATTTACTATGGGTTAATCGCTCTCTAGGTGGAATCGAGGCACACTGTTGCCTACTCACAAAAGTAAATATTGCAGGCCTGATGGTGCGCAAGAGTGACACCCCACCTCAAAATTGAAAGACTGCAAAAGTGTTTTATCTTTGACCCGTTACCCAACGCAGACGATATCGAAATGTATTATTTTAAATAACATTTTTTCAAAGTTTTCAAAACATTTCAACAAAACCATATCATGTGACCCTTCGTTGGAACGAGCTCGACGAGCTCGTTCCAACGAGGGGTCTCAAGATGTGGTTTTGTTGAAATTTTTTTTAAAAATAATATTTTTCAACTGCTGAATTTGCATATTAAAGGGCGGATGCGGCCGATTCGTTGGGTAAAGGGTTAATACTTCGGCCACTTCTAACCAATCTATGTTGGATCAGGGTTCGTTAGGTAAATTAAGACCTTCTACTGATATTGTAGTTCTTTTTAATTTGTTTCCCTCTCATCCTTTTTATAATGCAAAAAGCGTACTTTATTTTCTTATTTCTGTTTATTGCTTCTTATCTTCTCGATTTTCTTTTTCTCTGCGTGCATATTTCTATATACTTATCAAATTGTCACATTCTGTGATCGTCTTAAATTTTCTTGATTTTGAATAAAATAAGTATTTAAATCTCTAATCTATGTATCTTCTTGAACCGCCGTATCTTAAATTTGTATTGTATCTAAGTCTTCTTGAATCGATGCATCTTTTCACTTTTATGGAATCGTCGAGTGATGTCCGATTGCTAACGTGCTTATTCCATCTCTTAATACGATTCTTCTCTTGTCGTCGTCAGTCGATAGGGTGGTGGACTTGGGACATAAAACTTGTCGCAGACATATCGTCCCCTGAGTTCCAATGTGTTCTATGTGCCTACTGGCACATAGAACACATTGGAACTCAGGGGACGATATGTCTATAAGGCACGTGAAAGGAAAAGTGATAGACTTTCCAAGTTGATTCCAAAATATTCTAACCCTTATCCCAAAGTTTCTGATTCATTGGCATCACCCTTTGACGGGAAATACTTGTAATTCACCCATCGAGAGTGATGTCCTGAACGGTTCTCTGATCATTGCAGTGTATCAAGAACTGAGGTTCGACAACGAGTTTCCCATCTAGTACTATTTGCAAAACAACAATGCTGACTCAAGGTATCCACTTCGTTATAGAATGGGAGCGGAGGTTTTTACTACGTGGAAAGCACTTGTCCTCCTATCCCTTTTTTGCTCAATAGTTATGGCAAATAAAAATATGTTTCAAGTAAGAAGAGTAATGTAGAAGCTCAAGTAGACACACACACATTTCCTAATCTCTCAGTATGTGTGTCCCACCAAATCTCCCACATTGACGCTGATCAACTCGTATGAAAAGACCTGTTAACCCTCTACACCTGGTAACGTCAAAACCGGCCAATGCTATTCTCAAAAATCGCCAATTAATTTATATTTTCATTTTTGTATCAAAAACATTAGGTTATGACCCCTCTTTGGAAGGAGAACTATGTTTTTGAGACAGAAAATGAAAAAAATTAGTTATTCAAGAATTTTGTTTGCAAGTGCCGTCTGCTTTTCATGTTAGGTAAAGGGTGAAAAGACTTGATCCATAATTTGATTTAAATTGAGGAAGTCCTTGTTCTTTGTTTTCTGTGATTCAAGGGGGAAAGGTGTGGTACATGAACAGTTATTTATCAGGTCACCATTGCTTCTTCAAGAAGCATTGTCAATGACAGCTCAGTATTGGGGTTATGTCATGTTCCGCAAGTAAATTTGATAAAATGTTGTGCAGGGTAGCCTTTCAGTTCCGCAGATATGATGTTGAGAAATTTTTGCAAACAAAGAAATGTTTAAATCAAAATACTGTCCCAGACACAACAATGTCAATGCTTGTATTTCGATTTTCGATATGATTGATGTCTCGTAAGCACGTGGAAACATTTCATTCGTGACGAATCTAAATCTTTATAAGAAGCCTCCTCATGATTCGGCACTCTCTCTCCGGATGATGTTTTGTCTCTCTACGGAATGCACGCCAGACGTGACTGCCCATTTGAGGCATTGAATGTCTTCTTTCTTTTCCACGTTGATATTCCTTGTTGCTTATACAGTTACAAGTAGAAGTCCTGTCACGAATAGTGCGCTTTTCTAGGCTTAATTGCGCGTTGGAATTGCGCGCAATTGCCATATCGAATGGCATCCACAGCACGGCAGGTTCTCCTGGTCACTCATAGCAAACACAAGCAATGTTTCTGCCAATGGACCTCCGGGTTACCAGGAGGTCCATTGGCTGAAACATTGCTTGTACACAGGCCATATGTACAGAATTTGATAGCTTTACTTGGGTCATAACGCGTACATTAACGCGCATATCAACGTGCTATTTGTGCGCATTTCATGACAGGACTTCTAGTTTTAACTGTATATAAAGTCGGGTAATTTTATATACGAGGACGTGCGCAGTGGATCGAACTTGTCGAAATAAAGCTTTCAATTTTAAAATGTCCATTTGCTACTCTCTTGTTAATAACTGGTTAGAGATTCTAACACTTGTCTTCCATTTTGTCGAACATTTTGGACTTTTCATCATCTCAATGCGAGACGAAAAAGAGGACACTTTTCTTTTCACGACTTTACCAGTTTCCTTGTCGATCTTTTCCATTCTACCCTTAAAATCCATTCTCGCCCTGATACCCGTGCCTATGTTCTGACAAAATGAATTCATCATGTGAGATTTTGCCCCTTTCATTAAATTGTGAGGAATAAGTCTCTTGCGGTCTGTGATATCGTATGTTTTAAAAAATCATTTCACGGCTCGGGCTTGTTCAACGTCAATGAAAGCAGATTTTAATTTCTTGTATATCATTCTAGCTATGATATCCTCCCTACTATTATTATTATTATTATTATTATTATTATTATTATTATTATTATTATTATTATTATCGTCTTCAGATTTGCCGAGTTCGGTAATGACTGTGTTTACCTTATCCGTTATCTCATCGCAATGTTTTTCTTTTTCTTCATCACTCACTGAAGAAGAAGAAGCTGTCAAGCTTTGTTCAACTTTTCGTTTTTTACTAGTATCGAACAATTTTTTTTCCTTTTTTTATTTTTGTTCGTTGATTTTTTTTTTCTCCCTCTCTCTCTCACTTTGACTTTTTTTTCTCACAGCATTAGTTTTTTCTGGCATTCTTCCTCCCTCAAAAAAAAAAGTCTTCATTTTATTTCTATTCATATTAGAAAGGCCTGTAAAATCCACTTCGCAGGCTTTCGATTTTAATTCTGAAACTGTTTTCCTTGAGTCCCCGGAACTTATGGCTTTGATCAAAGCGGTCTTATTCTTCAGACTCGACACTCTCGAAACTAACCCAAGTTTTCCAATAAATTATATAACACGGGTTGCATGTAAATTTAACACTTGAAGTTATTTCTTCCATGCAGTCGTAAAACTAAAAAATATCCCCGTGTGTCTCTCCAGCGCTATATCTTCTGACGATGTATTGGAAAGACCATGTTTTAGTGAGGAATATTAAGCTACATATTATAAGCATGCCTCTTTACCACGAACATTGACAGGAATGGGTAGGAGTTTTATCGTGGGTAGTAGCGAACACAAACCTCATTATGAAAAGGCATTTTTAATACATTGCAGAAAGAATAAAACAAGCTGCAGAGATATATCGTCCCATGAGTTCCAATGTGTTCCATGTGGAACTCAGGGGATAATATGCAAAGGCAAAATCCTACAACAGAAACCCTACACACCGACTACCTTCTGTAACTCTCCCTATCCATTTCACCGAACAGAAGAACAGCACTAATTCACTTCACTTCATCAACACTCCCCATCGCCGGCTAGATTACATAAAGGGTCTCCAAACGAAAGGTGGAAGCGCTCATGGTAAAGCTTCTCCCCTTCCATTCATTCACAGTACCAGAGAAATCTTTGACAAATTAATCGACGTAAACTATATAGCTACCTACTATTGTCGGCATCATAGATATAAGAGTAAATAACCAGTGCCTCGCATAGGGTTACCGTTTTTTTTTATCAATAACTGGATACAGAAACTAATTATCAGGGGAGTCCATTGCTGAAATACTCCTCTCGTGTATTTTATGATTTTGTTTTCTGGTTGGAGTGTTATTTACCTAGCCATTCTATCTGCATCCAACTTCCTACACGCTGTGGAAACTTCTGTCGTCATATGAAGTCCTCCACCCAAGCTGAAACACTAAACAGTAAACACACTATAACTATTTATAATATTTCAGGTTTTACAGTTGTAACATCTTTGTTTAATTCCTCCCATTTGTAGAATTCCGATCAATGCTTGTGTGGCAACACACTCGGACGCAATACAATGGTCCTGAGGAAATTTTGTAAAAAACCGTGCAGTGGAAACAGCAAAGAGACGTGCGGTGACTACACGAAGATGTCTGTATATACATCAGGTAAGTTTCGATTGCATTACTTATTTCTCATATTGTTTCTCCGATTAATATAACGAATAATTCACGAAAGTCGATTGTGTCGGCCAATTGGGCACGTAAACGGCTCATTGCTATCATTTTTATCTAACAATCATATAGATTTTGGCCTGAAAACCACGAGAAACGGTACGTGCCACATAATGAGTTCCGATTCCGTATCACATAGATGACTCATTCTGATTCCATATCATATAGACGACTCGTTTCCGGTAGAGCTACGGGTTATCCTAACAGTAACAGGCGCATGGATACATTCTTTGTGCGTTTCAGTGATCGACCGAACATTATGTCCCACAAATATTTAAAAATAATTTAACCCTTTACTTAACATGAAAAGCAGACGACGCGTACAAAAAAAGTCTTGAATAACTAATTTTTTTCATTTTGTGTCTCAAAAACATAGGTTATCGACGAGCTCGTTCCAACGAGGGGTCATAACCTATGTTTTTGAGACACAAAATGAAAAAATAATGAAAATTAACGGGCGAATTGTGAGAATAGCGTTGGCCGGTTTTGGTCGTTACGTTGGGTAAAGGGTTAAGATTTTATCTGTTTATGTGACGGAATTGTTAGATAAATGAATTATCATGATAATGTATATGTCCTGTGATTTGCATCAGATTCTCGGTGGTGTCCAAAAATGGGATCACAATTCGCCGGCAAAGCCGGCTCGTTGAGATCTCATTCTGGACACCGCCTCGAATCTGATACAAACCACAGTACATGCACATTATTACGATAATCTGTATGTATCAACCATGTAACCTGTAGGTATGTTGGCGTAAAAGTTATTTACATTACTAGTTATTATCTTATCATCTTCGAATCAGCGTGCGCATAGGTGACAAACACTGAGCTGAGTCAAAGAGGCATTAGTAAAAGACTCCTCTGTCTCAGAGGCAGTGTTAATCAAGTAGACAATGTTAGATTACAACAGGTTAAAGTGGAATGAAAGAACGCAGCACTTCGACTCTTGAGTTCCAATGTGTTTTATGTGCCTTCTGCCACATAGAACACATTGGAAATCAGGGGACGACTTGTTTGATATCCAAAGTGTGGTACTGAAGAGTTTTATCTCTCAAAACGGTACTGGTGTTGAAATGGTAATGTTGCGCGTTGAGAGTCTATAAAACAAGTTCGTTTTTTAATTTCCTCAGAAAAAAAAACATCACCGTCCGAGCGAAGTACAATTTACGCGGACCTCGGTGGAACTAAACGATTAGTCTCGCCAAAGTCACATTTTAATAAGGGTGTACGGAATATCTTCCTTCAAAACAAAGCGAAACTTTTGTCGAATCCCTCAGATTTTTTCCAATATGTCACTTTTTTCAATATTTGCTACCCTGTGTATTATGCAAATTTCATGTCTTGTGACATTTAGCATAAATGTATATTTAGAATAAAATTTTCTTTGAACTGAAACAAACCGAAATGTTGAAACTTCACATTTGTGCAAGAAATCACAATCTATGCTTATCTATTGGCCTCACATAGGAGAAATCACAATCTATGGTTACCTAACGGACAGCACGTAGGAGAAATCACAATCTATGGTTACCTAACGGACCTCACGTAGGAGAAATCACAATCCATGCTTAACAAACGGACCTCACGTGGGAGAAATTACAATCTATGGTTACCTGATGGACCACACGTAGGAGAAATCACAATCCATGGTTACCTAACGGACCTCACGTAGGAGAAATCACAATCTATGGTTACCTAACGGACTTCACGTAGGAGAAATCATAATCTATGGTTACCTAACGGACCACACGTAGGAGAAATCACAATCTATGGTTACCTAACGGACTTCACGTAGGAGAAATCACAATCTATGGTTACCTAACGGACCTCAAGTAGGATGCAAAACACAATCTATGGTTACCTAACGGACCACACGTAGGAGAAATCACAATGTATGGTTACCTACTGGACCTCACGTAGGAGAAATCACAATCTGTAGTTACCTAACGGACTTCACGTAGGAGAAATCACAATCTATGGTTACCTAACGGACCTCAAGCAGGATGCAAAACACAATCTATGGTTACCTAACGGACCTCACATAGGAGAAAGCACAGCCTATGGTTACCTAACGGACCTCACGTAGGAGAACTCACAATCTATGGTTACCTAACGGACCTCACGTAGGATACAAAACACAATCTGGGGTTACCTAACGGGCCTCTCGTAGGAGAAATCACAATCTATGTTTACCTACTGGACCTCACGTAGGAGAAATCACAATCTGTAGTTACCCAACGGACTTCACGTAGGAGAAATCACAATCTATGGTTACCTAACGGACCTCAAATAGAATGCAAAACACAATCTATGGTTACCTAACGGACCTCACATAGCAGAAAGCACAGCTTATGGTTACCTAACGGACCTCACGTAGGAGAACTCACAATCTATGGTTACCTATCGGACCTCACGTAGGATGCAAAACAGAATCTATGGTTACCTAACGGACCTCACATAGGAGAAAGCACAGCCTATGGTTACCTAACGGACCTCACGTAGGAGAACTCACAATCTATGGTTACCTAACGGACCTCACGTAGGATGCAAAACACAATCTGGGGTTACCTAACGGACCTCTCGTAGGAGAAATCACAATCTATGGTTACCTACTGGACCTCACGTAGGAGAAATCACAATCTGTAGTTACCTAACGGACTTCACGTAGGAGAAATCACAATCTATGGTTACCTAACGGACCTCAAGTAGAATGCAAAACACAATCTATGGTTACCTAACGGACCTCACATAGGAGAAAGCACAGCTTATGGTTACCTAACGGACCTCACGTAGGAGAACTCACAATCTATGGTTACATAACGGACCTCACGTAGGATGCAAAACACAATCTATGGTTACCTAACGGACCTCACGTAGGATGCAAAACACAATCTATGGTTACCTAACGGACCTCACGTAGGATGCAAAACACAATCTATGGTTACCTAACGGACCTCACGTAGGAGAACTCACAATCTATGGTTACCTAACGGACCTCACTTAGGATGCAAAACACAATCTCTGTGATTACCTAACGGACCTCTCGTAGGAGAAATCACAATCTATGGTTACCTATTGGCCTCACATAGGAGAAATCAGAATATATGGTTACCTAACGGATGTGACGTAGGAGAAATCACAATCTATGGTTACCTAACGGACCTCACGTAGGATGCAAAACACAATCTATGGTTACCTAACGGACCTCTCGTAGGTGAAATCACAACCTATGATTGTCTAACGGACCTCATGTGGGAGAAATCACAACTTATGGTTACCTAATGGACCACACGTAGGAGAAATCACAATCTGTGGTTACCTAACAGACCTCTCGTTGGAGAAATCACAATCTATGGTTACCTAACGGACCTCACGTAGGAGAAATCACAATCCATGCTTAACTAACGGACCTCACATAGGAGAAATCACAACCCATGGTTAAAGAACGGACCTCACGTGGGAGAAATCGCAATATATGGTTACCTAAAGGACCATACGTAGGAGAAATCACAATTTTTGGTTACCGAACGGACCTCCCGCAGGAGAAATCACAATCTATGATTACCTAACGGACCTCACGTAGGAGAAATCACAATCTATGGTTACCTAACGGACCTCACGTGGGAGAAATCACAATCTATGGTTACCTAACGGATCTCACGTAGGAGAAATCACAGCCTATCATTGCCTAACGGACCTCATGTGGGAGAAATCACAACCTATGGTTACCTAATGGACCACGCGTAGGAGAAATCACAATCTATGGTTACCTAACGGACCTCGAGTAGGATGCAAAACACAATCTATGGTTACCTAACGGACCTTACATAGGATAAAGCACAACCTATGGTTACCTAACGGCCCTCACGTAGGAGAAATCACAATCTATAGTTACCTAACGGACCTCACGTAGGAAGCAAAACACAACCTATGGTTACCTAATGGACCACACGTAGGAGAAATCACAATCTATGGTTACCTAACGGACCTCAAGTAAGATGCAAAACACAATCAGTGGTTACCTAACGGATCTCACATAGGAGAAAGCACAACCTATGGTTACCTAACGGACCTCACGTAGGATGCAAAACACAATCTGGGGTTACCTAACGGATCTCAAGTAGGAGAAAGCACAACCTATGGTTACCTAACGGACCTCACGTAGGAGAAATCACAATCTTTGGTTACCTAACGGATCTCAAGTAGGATGCAAAACACAATCAGTGGTTACCTAACGGACCTTACGTAGAATGCAGAAAATGTACACTTCGCTCCTGAAATTATGTTTTGTACGAAATTCACGTTACTCCAGCGTCAGAAATATCTTCTTTCTTAAAATGTTTGAGGATATCATTGGATTTAAGATTTCATGAGCATTATACACTGAGAGTTGAATTCTATACAGGCGAACAATTAGTGTAGCCCCCCCCCCCCTCCGCCTTCCGCCAACCCCCCCACACAGACACACACTCTTGTTTACTCATTTATCAACATGACGAAGGGCAGTGAACACTTCGCTTTGTAATCCATTAATCATAGCATCATAACGTTCGCTAACAGACGAAACGAACAAGTAATACATTAAAAAAAATGCACGGCTTGGAGGTAGGGTGTGATATATTATCGGTTTTCTGTAGTATCGAGAATGAAATTACACTCAGAATCGTGGGCCGGGAAATGTTCCGGATAATATCAAGTAAATTTACAAGAGTAACAGGGCGCGCTTATTTCCGTCGAAATGAACATATTTTGTTGGCATTCTGTCATCTCCAAACGGAAAAGTTTTTTTCCTAAGAGAAGTGTGAAAACCCAACCCCGCTTCCAGCCAGTCATCATTTTCAGAATCGCTAGTTTTACAACCACTACCTCCCCCGGCTTCAACTCCCTGTTCACTACCGACTCAATTTCCTCTGCTAGTAGCAGAGGAGACTGGTGACGGCAGTCACTGTGGAGAATATGGTGACGTTGAAGGAAGTAATGAATAGTGAGTGATACTAGTAATTCTGAAAATGAAACTAGTTTGAACTTTAATACGAGTGAAAATCTAGCTGTTCGAGGGAGGAGACCAACATAACTGACTGAGAGCTTCAGTGATTTGGTGACAAAGGCTTTCCGGGAAGCATGATTGTAAAATTTCAGGCCGGAAGGGCTGACGAAATCTTACACATTTTCGTTTGGGCAGTTTTTCAATTTAGAAAACTTCATTTCAACACACAAACAGTGCTTTGCGTGATGCTCGGTTCCGTGCTCCAGATTTCCAGGTATCGTGACCGGATTTCAGAACCGGAAACCCGGGAATTCCCGTTCCCGAGATTAAACCCTACTTGAAGCTGATCACGCCAAAATGGTGTTCATCGAATAAGAATAGTCCACTCACCAAAATTAATCCTGAACAAGCTCAAAAGAAGGCCAATTAGTCGAAATAAATTGGAGAATATAACAAGTGAATTCCGCTGTCAGTTTAACTTTACAGAAAAGTGAAGACAAAATGAAAAGAAATAATAAACCTGCAACACAAGCATCAAGAAAAGAAATATATTTCTTGTCAGTGATAGATTATTCCATTTCTGAACAGCGTCTCCGATCTGCATGACAGTCTGATGACACTCCTTTTCTGTGGAAATCGATCTAATTTTATTTTAGTTTTTTTTTGTAAAGTGCTCATAAAAAGATTGGGGTCTGGTGCAAAAATTATTATCGATCGGGAAAGCTGAATAATTTAGTTTTTTTCCTCGGACTAACCTATGTTTTGAGGTAAACATTGAAAAAAACATCAACACCTTTGTTTTAACTTATTCAGACTTTTTGAGGATACAATTTGACCCGGAAGACCGCTGTTCCGGTCCAGGATCGTGATCCACATGAATTCATAATGTAGATAGTTGCTCATTGAATTTGTGTTAAAGAACAATCAATTCTTCCAGCGTGCAGACCCCGACAAAAACAGGCCTGGTTATATCACTCCTCTGCTTTATTATCTTCACTGGTTCCCAATTGAACAAAAAATTATATTTAACATTTTAAACAAATCACCTATCGGTTTGGCTCAAATGTATCTTACTGACTTGATTGAGAGTTACGTTCCTACATGGCCCCTTGTGTCTTCTTGCCCTTAGAGACTTAGTCATGTCCTCAGTGGCCTAGTTACAGCAGATGATCGGGCGTTCTCCGTGACTGGTCCATTTCTATCAAATTAGTTGCCCAATCATCTCCAAACACCACAGAGTTGCAAACAAATTAAATTTGCCCCGAAAACGTACTTGTTGAAAACGCTTATCCAAATCCCAACTCCTCCATTAATGACTGGACATTTTGGATTCATGGCTCTAAGCTGCATTATTATTATTATTATATTATTTATTTTCTATTCTTTTCATTCTTCATCTTCACAATCAATGTCAGCGATTATTATTTCACGCAAGAATATTTCCGGAGTTTTGGGGAATTATCGCCCTAGGCGTCAAGGGAGGTAAAAATATGCGAAACGGGGAGATAATGTAATCATCTGACTTACTGGACGAGTTTCATAAACAGAGGATATGGAATTCGTGTATTGGCCATACTCTATTTATGAAACGTGTTCAAGAATTTTCCGTTTTGCCGAGTCTCTGGCGAGGTAAAACGAGAAATTCGTAAACGAATTTCATAAATAAAGTATCCCCAAAACAAGAATTTTATGTTCTCTTTAATCATATGACATCACAGTTACCAAAAACACATCTTTTAGATAGAAAAAAGGGTTAAAAAATGGAATTTCACCTTGAACGTCATGCATTTGATTGTCACGAGCCACAGTTGCACGCAATCATACGTCGTGCCCGCGACAAAATATAGTTCCACAATTCAGCGTTATAAATACTAATGTTCAAGTATTTATACATTTCTTATCATTGGTTTTGTTTAGAATGTTTATATTTGTGGATGTTTTGAAATAGTTCTCATTGATTTGACACAGATCTTTTCGGTGATAACAATCAGGAGGAAGCGTTCTCTTGAAATCGACCAATCAAATTAACCGAAGGTGTTATGAAGCACTAATTAACATTTATTGAAAATATGAAACGGTAATAAGCCGAAAAAACGGAAAAGTCATATGACAAATTTTATATATTAGCTGCCAACGAATGAAAGATTCTATTTATCTTAAGAGCCAAATACCGATAAGAGATACAGTGCTATGATCACAAAGGCGGTCTTTGTCGTGGACAGATTGCGATCCGATCTCAGCACACATAAGATTTCATAAATGAAATTCTGCGAAATCAAGACGATATCTTTTTTTCCAACCAGTGATGTTCTATAGTATTGCGATGAGATAAGATCACGACCCAGTTGCGACCCGACAGAGAACCTCAGTTTGCTTTTGCTATGACAGTACTATACGTCAGTGGCTCAACAAACAAATAACAATGCGTTGGTTGGCTGAGCTTTAAAATTACTAGAGATGGGCGGCATTGGAATTTTGAGTTCGGTATCGGTATTGATATTTTTAGGAGGGGGGGGGGGGGTGGAGTGTACCTACGTATCGTTTCGGCATTAGGTATCTGACTTGACTGAGATTTGCTGATAGTACCAAAGAGGAATTCACATCAGGAAAAGCAGAATAAGTTGTAGTAGCATTCTACCACAACGCTATAAATGACACTGGGAATTATAAATAGCGAATGTAGAGGGAAATTTGAAAATTCAGACGGTATCGGTATCCAAGGATTGGATCGGTTAGATGTTTTGGTATCCCCATGATATCGGTATCAGTTCGGTTTTTCGGTATATTGCCCACCTCTAAAATTACTCCCCAATGGCCCCGACACTTTCAAGTATTCAGTAATGGAATTTTCCTGAGACAATAGTTCCATCTCCAAGAATAAGAAGAGCTACTTTCTGTTGAATCTCGATTTCCGAGATTTTTTTTGAATGCCTGTTACCAAGCCAATGCAGATTTCCGGGGCTCCCTTCTAGTCTGGTCACACACACTTATCACCAAACAAGCTTTATTCCTGGGCGTGCGGATGTTATTGAACATGTCAACTGTCGACCCATAACCCCCTCTTCCACTACTGACCGACCAGACATAGAATGAAAAGATCACCACATACGCTTCCTGATAACAACTTAGGCCTTTGTTGTAAAGAAAACCTTGATATCAAAGAGAGATCCGACAACAGGCTAAATGATTTAGATGAAGTCATTCAGGGGTGTCGCTAAGAAGGCTTTAGGGGGTGTGACACCTCAACTAATTTTTCTCAGAAGGTACATTTTCGCCAGCATTGGAGTCTTGAGATATTACTACGAAATCAAGGCGACATCCAAACAAGACAAACAAAAACAACTCAGATACAATGTCCACTTGTTTCTTTTTCAACATGTGAGGTTATATTGTGTTGTGGGTAGTTGAGTGGACATAGCATCTCGTTCAGGTAGAATGGCTGGGAATTTGTAGAATGGCAATACATTTTACATGTGAGGTTATGTTGTGTTGCGGGTAGTTGAGTGGACATAGCATCTCATTCGGGTAGAACGGTTGGGAATTTGTAGAATGGCAATGCATTTTACATGTGAGGTTATATTGTGTTACGGGTAGTTTCGTGGACATATCATGTCATTCGGGTAGAATGGTTGGGAATTTGTAAAATGGCAATACATTTTACATGTGAGGTTATGTTGTGTTGCGGGTAGTTAAGTGGACATAGCATCTCGTTCAGGTAGAATGGTTGGAAATTTGTAGAATGGCAATACATTTTACATGTGAGGTTATGTTGTGTTGCGGGTAGTTGAGTGGACATAGCATCTCGTTCAGGTAGAATGGTTGGGAATTTGTAAAGTGGCAATACATTTTACATGTGAGGTTATATTGTGCTGCGGGTAGTTAAGTGGACATAGCATCTCGTTCAGGTAGAATGGTTGGGAATTTGTAGAATGGCAATACATTTTACATGTGCGGTTATATTGTGTTGCGGGTAGTTGAGTGGACATGGCATCTCGTTCCGGCGGAATTGTTGAGAATTTGTAAAATGGCAATACATTTTACATGTGAGGTGATATTGTGTTGCGGGTAGTTTAGTGGACATTGCATCTCGTTCATGTAGAATTGTGGGGAATTTGCTGAACGGAAATACATTTTACATGTGAGGTTATATTGTGTTGCGGGTAGTTAAGCAGACATAGCATCTCGTTCAGGTAGAAAGGTTGGGAATTTGTAGAATGGCAATACATTTTACATGTGAGGTTATATTGTGTTGCAGGTAGTTAAGAGGGCATAGCATCTCGTTCGGGCAAACGGTTGGGAAGTTTGTGAACGGCAATACATTTTACATATGTTTTTGTGGGGATTATATTCTCAAAATTTCAGAGCGATGCAGTTAAAAACGAGATAGAATTTTAAATCCTTACATAACTCTTAGATTCCGACTCCAAGAGCTTTTCATCAGTATTCAACAAAAAACAAAACGAATGCACGGTTCACTTGGAAGGGCAGTTTCCGTGCCAGTTTTGTGAAAAGACTTTCACAAGGAAAAGCAACAAAGACAGACACGAGACGCAGCACCAGGAGAAAATCACTTTTGACTGTCGATGCTGTGAAAAGAAATATTCGAGAAAGTTCGACAGAAACCGCCACGAATTTGAAACTCACCCGATAGATGGTCAATCACCAGGGAAACGATTTCAGTGTGAACATTGTTTTAAAGATTACGCGAGAAAGAGAGATTTGGTCCACCATAATAAAATCTGTTGTGTGACATAAACTTGCACTATCTGTGGGGAGACTTTTTATCAGCTGCTCGATCTTCGACAGCAGATCGATTAAGGGTTAAGGCCGAGGTCTCGTATTTTCCCGGGGAGACACAAGTCGTCTACAGTTAAAACTAGAAGTCCTGTCACGAATAGTGCGCTTATGTAAGCTTAATTGCGCGTTGGAATTGCGCGCAATTGCCATATCGAATGGCACCCAAAGCACGGCAGGTTCTCCTGGTTACTCATAGCAAACACATGCAATGTTTCTGCCAATGGACCTCCAGGTTAACCGGAGGTCCATTGGCTGAAACATTGCTTGTGCACAGGCCATATGTACAGAATTTGATAGCTTTACTTGGGCCATAACGCGCACATTAACGCGCATATCAACGTGCTATTTGCGCGCATTTCCTTACAGGACTTCTAGTTTTAACTGTATGTAAGGAGAGTATAAAAGAGGAGAATTATGTGTTTTACCCCAATAATAAACGAATAACCACTATTCTATCGCAAACGGTTGATAAAAAAATCGATTTTTACCCAAGCATTTATCATAAAAAACTCCCTCTTTTGTCATACATCCTACCGCTACCCAAGAAAGCTCACAAAAACATAAGAACTAACATTCTATCGCAAAGGTTTTGATATCCAACCTTTATCCAAAATTTATCATAAAAAGTCCGACCCCCTCCCCTTCCGCCGTACAAGTTTTGTGCCTCTGTAAAAATCGACAGTTTTATGTTTAGAGCTGTAGGTTAACCGAAACCGAAACCGAACCGAGGTTTTAAGTTTTTTTTTAAAAACCGAAACCGAAACCGTCGACATCCCGTAATCTAAGGTTTTTCGTTTTTTATTAAATACTCTCTTGCTGCAGAAATTCACAGAATGTAGCCATCCCAATGGCAGTGTCTGGGTACTCTCACTACTCTGGGATGGCTACATTCTGTGAATTTCCAACATTTCAGTTTAGTTGTGTTTGCAGCTTTCCTCAAGTTGCGTGCAGGTGTCAGACCTCGAAAAATGGCCAAGCACAATAAAAGTTCTGTATATTTAGGTAATTATTATATTGGCCTTCCTGATTCTTCATGTATTATAGCTTATTTCGGGCATTCATTGAGTTTTACTCAATTTCACTGCCATTCAGTTATGACTCCGGACATTTAGGTTTTATTCCACCTGAAAAACCAAAACCGAAACCGAACAAGAAATTTAAAATCCTACAGCTCTATTTTTGTTAGTACCCTCCTTCGCCTACCCACCAGTGAATAGCTATCTGCTGATGTATAGTCAATACGTGTTGGTCCCATGGTCTCTAGTGAAAATGAGTTAGGGCGATGAGTTTTAAGAATGTATTTATATCCATAGAATAATGGGCCATCTTTTTACGTGAAAGAGTATGAAACCAAATTTCCCCTTTACCTCTTGGGTTAAGTGTTTGTTAAAACAGCCCAAGCGGTTTAGTGTGAGTTATTTTGTCAACAATGGCTACACGAACTGTCTCAGAATAAAATCTTCTTAACTATCCGGACCAAAGTCTAGGTCAGGTCTTTCAACATGGGCTTAAGACACCTCCAAGTATAACACCTGCGTTTAGGAAATCAGATTATTAACTTTGAGAGTTTATCATTTGTAAATATTTACGTTTGGTTCTTGGACTTTTTGAATAACCTTTGAAAGAATAATCGCCGCCTCATATCTTCAAGTAAATATTTTCTGATTAAATTTGATATCAAAAGCTGGTAAATGTTGTTGGGTGAATTATCTGGCGAAAAAATCAAATAACGTATAATCTAACAGTAGTATAGCATGTATCCATTCGACCCTTATTAGCCGGAGTTTTTGCCGGAGCAGTTGATGTTAAATTTCCTTTGCCGGAGCAACGTTTCTCGGTGCAAAATGTGGGCTCTACCAAGCTAGATCCGGTAAGTGGTGTACGTACAGTTAAAACTAGAAGTCCTGTCACGAATAGTGCGCTTATCTGGGCTTAATTGCGAGTTGGAATTGCGCGCTATTGCCATATTGAATGGCATCCAAATCACGGCAGGTTCTCCTGGTTACTCATTGCAAACACATGCAATGTTTCTGCCATTGGACCTCCGGGTTACCCGGAGGTCCATTGGCTGAAACATTGCTTGTGCACAGGTCATATGTACAGAATTTGATAGCTTTCCTATGGCCATAACGCGTACATTAACGCGCAGATCAACGTGCTATGTGTGCGCATTTCGTGACAGGACTTCTAGTTTTAACTGTACTACATATATTGTTTGCTGTGGTATGTATAGTGATATATTACACACAGGACTATGGGTGCATATTATGGGTATGTGGTGAAAAATTGATGGAGAAGGTGAGTGTTCTTGAAAGTTTTTCTCCACGAAACGGTTGACATTGTGACGTCATGATGCACACACGACGTCATAGAGACGTTGGCCACTGTTGTTGTTAACTATACAATCAGACATAACAGTGTTCTGGTTGGTGGTATCGGGCTTCTCGTAAGTGTGTGTGTGTGTGTTTTTTTTTCTTTTTTTTGGGGGGGGGGGGTGTGATATGGTAGTAGAGGTATATATCCATGTAGGTCCCCTGTTAGCCCTTGGACCTTCATATTATTCTATGACTGGTATAGGTAGTATGGAATTCCAGGCCATACGGTTTTATTCTTGGTGAGTCGATAGTATAGGATGAACGGTCTGTTGGCCTATTACCCCCTTAGTACTATTAACCTACCGAATCATTTGTATTATCTTATTTTTTCTAATAAAATACTTATTTCGATAACCACAGAAAGCGTTATATTCTATATGGGAGGATCAGAGAGTTGGAAGGGCGGGGTCACTTTCAAATAGTAAGAAAAAGACATAATCGCATGGGATATTTTTACTGCTCGTTAACATCGGTCTATATCTATAAACCTTTACAGTGGGAGGGGTAGGCGAAGGGGGGTTCTGAAAAACTGCTGATTGTACCCATAGGCCCAAAACTTGTACGGCTGAGGGGGAGGACGAAACCGACCTTTTATGTAAACTTTTGGATAAAGGATGGATATCAAAACCTTTACGATAGAATGTTAGTTCTCATGTTTCTGTGAGCGTTTTGGATGGCGGTAGGATGTATGATAAAAAGTGGGAGTTCTTTTACGATAAATGTTTGGGGAAAAATCGATTTTCAACCGTTTGCGATAGAACAGTCGTAATTCATTTAGGTATTGGGGTAAACACCTAACTCGCCCCTTTTATACTCTCGTAACATAGACGACTTGTGTCTCCCCCGGGAAAATACGAGATCTAAGCCTTAACCCTTCATCGGTCTGATGTCGCAGATCGAGCAGCTAATAAAACGTCCCCCCCCCCCCCCCCACCGGAGGTATTGCAAGTTTATGTCACACGAGAGGTTTTATTATGGTGGACCAAATCGCACTTTCTCGCGTAATCTTTAAAACAGTGTTCACACTGAAATCGTTTCACTGGTGATTGACCATCTATCGGGTGGGTTTCAAATTCGTGACGGTTTCTGTCAAACTTTCTCGAATTATTCTTTTCACAGTACCGACAGTCAAAAGAGATTTTCTCCTGATGCTGCTTCTCGTGTCTGTCTTTATTGCTTTTCGTTGTGAAAATCTGTTCATAAAACTGGCACGGAATCTGCCCTTCCACGTGAACCGTCCTTTCGTGTTGTTTTCTGTTGAGTACCGATGGAAAGGTCTTGGAACAAACAGAGGTACACTTTCCATTGTAAAAATGCTTGCCACTTCTTCGAATAGATTTGACAAATGAGCCATACAAGCTAAGTTCCGTGATAATATGACTGTGTTCGAGCAGATAAAATAAGTAAGCATACTTGTTATGCAACTTCGGTAAACAAAAGTCGGAACACTATCGACCTCGTGGCTAAATAATCGTTGAATTGGACACATTCTGCTTAAGTACAATATTTTGTTTTATCCATTACGTTGAATAAGAAGATTAACTTATCCGTTGAACATTGAAGAGATTATAAGTTATTGTGATGAATTGACGGTAACATGGTTTGAGGTTTGCGGCTCGGAGCTTATGTTCAACCGAGACGCGAAGCATCTGACCCGCAAACCGAAGACCATGTTACCGTCAATTCATCACAATAACGTATATGTTCCAATAGACACTACCCATAGCCCAAAACCTACATCATGAAACACGAGAGGCTTATTTACTAAACTTGTGATCGTTAAAAGTTGCCTTGTTCAAGACACATTTTAACAAGTTTAGTAAGTAAACCTCTCGTGTATCCACGATGGCACTGAATAAATAATAAATAAACCAAATAAACTCATTCCATCTTAGTTCAAATCGTAAATCAGTTTATAATTTAAACGACACTTCATCCGGAGCACCGCCTGCTGCACGCGTGAAACACCCAGAAAAATGAAGCGACCTGCCAGTCATTCCGTTGATGAAGCAGTTACGAAACGGACGACGGCATTGTAAATATTTCGCGTTGGGACGTCAGACGATAACATTTGCCACTTGAGCCGTAAACACAGAACATACTAAGAGAGCTTTCATCCAATCAGAGGAGGAGGACTTTAGTCTCATTGGAACATATTGTCTTTCGACGTATTTGTTAGTTGAGGGAAGTCATGCTTAAAATTATAAAATCAAAATTAAAGTTGAAATTAAAAAAAATTTAACTTGAAACTGATGACGTCAGATAAATTTCGGTGGGCACTTTGGGATTGGGCACGTAGGGTGAGGGGTGCGTATAAGCCTTGGGGACACAATGTGTGGTACATTCTTTGGGATTTCGGTACAGAGGGTGGGGAGGCCTATCGGCTTTTGGGAACAGAGGGTGATGAAGACCTATTGGCTTCGGACAGAGAGGTTGAGGAAGGCCTATCGAATTTGGGCACCGGGGCTATGATCTCGGGGTCGGGGTCAGACCCGGGAGTCCTTCGGAGTCGCATCGTTTTGACCCTACTATGCTACTCACAATACAGTGGCAGGACTTCTAGTTTCAAATGTAAGTATACATACAAAAATCATTCTTCTGTCAATCAGCCATTGGAAGCGGAGAATACTTCACTGCAGACGGTAGCCATTTTAGTTGTTTTCAATGTGGAAACAATGCTTGATAAATTTAACAAACATGGTCACAATACTAGTAGTTGGGCAAGTGTTTTCGAACGTTGTATGGCATCGTACGATACCTCATTGTGCACCATCTGTGGAGGGGAACAGTTCATCTCTTTTAGCAAGGCATGTAATAACCACTTTTGTGACTGGCGTCTTTGTCTTCACAACGTGGCATGCCGTAATAAAATAATAACAGTAATTGCTCACAATGGGGGTAAGTACGATTTTCAATTTATTACACCCCTAACGTCTAATTTATAATAGGAATCGGTAAAAAAATAAATTGCGTTCTCCCCTTACTAGGGAGATCAAACACCTCGGTGGTTAACATTTCGTGTGTACTTGAAATTTACAAATGAATTTTCACTAGCGTAAAAGAAAAGTTGTTCTCGCTCGCTTCTCGGTGAGTATAACATGACGCGGCAGTTCACGATGGAACGCCAAAATGTTTTAACGCGCGATCGAAATTTTCACTGATTCAGAATTAAATTGCTGAATTATTTCAATTCAATGTTGAAAAATTATTATTGAAGCGAAAATGAAGTAGAAATTTCATTTTACTGAATTTGTTTTTGGCTAAAATGTACGTCATTTCGTCAACAATCCCGAAAAGTATTTTGTGTGGATGTACACAACATCCAATGTGATCTGCGTCAGCGAAAACAGCGATCAGCTGATTGTGTAAACAGATTTTCTTGCGTGGTATGGGCATCGGTTTGGATCGTTTCAGTTGAAGCTTGAAATGAGAGGGGTATAATAAAAAGAAAATCTAATGTTATCGTGTGAATACCGGGATTTATCTCATGAGTGAGTGAGGGAATTCGTATTTTCACGAGCAGCAAGCTGCTCGTGAAAATACGAATTTTCTCACTCACTCATGAGATAAATCCCGGTATTCACAAGAAAACATTAGATATCCTCTATTTATTGTACATTATCAGATAGAGCTGACCGGTGATTTTACCACCGCAAAGGTTGTACAACGTGATTCTAAAATAAATTCAGGAAAGTGAAAAATCTATGTTTCATAGATTCGTTTAACCCTTTACCCAACGAATCGCCCACATCCACACGCGTAATATGCAAATTCAGCAGCTGAAAATATATTATTTTTCGAAACATTTCAACAAAACCATATCATGTGACCCCTCTTTGGAACGATTTCGACGAGCTCGTTCCAAAGAGGGGTCACATGATATGATTTTGTGGAATTTTTTTGAAAAAATTTAAGAAATGATATTTAAAATAATAAATTTTGGAATTGTCTGCGTTGGGTAAAGGGTTAATTTTATTTCCATGTCGTTGGCAAAACTGTCTGCCACGCTTAATGCCGAAGAAGTGATAAAAGATAGATTTCAACAAATTAAGCTGTGAACGGACTTTAAAATATGCAGGGTCACATCCATCTCCCGAAATGTATGGCATTGAATAAATGGATTCCTGAAAACAAAACGAGTTTGTTAATGATACGTTAATCAATTACAAAAGACATTTGATTTCAAGCAGGAAATGACTAAAGTTTGCCAAATTGATGTGTCTATTGCGGAATAAACAAAAACATTTCAATAATGAATGGAGAGGGTATTTCTCCGCTTGCGGAAACGTGTACATTGGAAACAAGTGCATGGAATATACTGAAAGAGAGTGAGAAAGCGGTGAATGTACTACCAGCCTTACCCCACTCGTTGAATGGGATTAAATGTTTAGAATTCATGCGTTACGCACACTCCACACATAGTCAACATGTGGTAATTTGTGAAACGGGAAAAAACGTAATCGGTAGAAATATACAGTACGTGGAGAGTGGATTGTAACTAAATCACCCGCGGAGTGGGGTTATCACCCAAGCTATAACTTTCAAATTCTGTACATATCGACAAAAAACACCAGCAATGTTTCAGCCAATGGACCTCCGGGTTTAACCCGGAGGTCCATTGGCTGAAACTTTGCTGTGCTGGTAATGCTTTGCAAAAAAATTGCAATTATTGCTCGGGTGGAATCCCCACTGTGCGAGTGGTTTAGTGATAATACACTCTCCACGTACTGTAGATGATTGTGATGGAATTAATAATGTCCTTTAACAATTTTACGGTGTTATTGGCTTGGTTGTCATTCTGTTTATCCCATCCGAGAGCTATTACACCCTAACAAACATGCATCCATTGGTCAAATACGACCCGAAACAGAAGAAGAGCTAAATAATCTACACTCGTTTAGTTGAGCTGAATACATTTAGGAACGTACATTCGATAAAATGATTGCATTCAACGATGAAGGTATTACCGTATACAGAGACAACCATGACCACATAGAAGCACCTTTAACCCCTACCACTCTGGTAGTGCAACATAATTTTTTTTAATCACTCTCTTTTCGTCCTGTTTAACTACGAATTTAACCAATTCTATCTTGTCTGACAGAGCTCACTGAGCTTTGTCAAACAATTATATTTTTTGTTAAATATCAAACTACATTGTGGAAAATATTTCCTGCTGAAACCATTATAACATCAGAGTACAGAGGGTTAAGACCGCGAGACACGCTCTACAAGACTGAATTTTCTCACTATTTTTGCAGAAGCCGAATCCTTGGAAAAATTAGATTCATTGACATAAACATCCATTTCAAAAGCGGGGCTTTTCCCCTAAGACTCACTCACAGGTAAAAACAGTCCAAGGACGGTGACATTAGCGGTTTTATGGGGTGTCACTCACTACACCGTGTTACCACAGCAAGATCTTTTATATCCTGTGCTACCTTACAGAACGAATAAAAATTTATGTAAGCACAGCGCTGAAGACAACAAGTAGACTGTGTGTACCCACAGCGAGTCCGAGAGAATGTCGATGGGGACATGGGTCAGTTTGAACTGTAAGAAACAATTCGGCGTGGTTATGCCATTATACGACAGTAAGAAATGTGGAACTACAATGAAAGCTCACAGTTCGATCAAACTGCACAGGAAGGAGGTTTTTTTGCAGACAATATCAATATGTTTTTAAAAACGGAAATGGAAGCTTCTGGATGACTAGGGAATTGTAATATCGCGAACAAAAGGTGCGATTTCTTGGAAGAATTGAAACACAGAAGTATTTTTCATGGATCCCTTTAAAGTGCAAGTCATCTATTTACGCTTTACAAGTAAATATTGCAAAAATTCTTCATGGGGTAAACTGTCCCAGAGAACCGATTGTGAAGACACAAAGTTTGTAAAAGGAAACGAAGAGTATGTTTTCAAGATGTGGAAAATTGCCGTGTGCCATAGAATGATTTTTTTAGAATCAAACAAGGACGCTGGCTTTATTTAAATGGCATAGCGGGGGTTCCATCTTGAGGCGTTATTAGGCACAAGCCGCACAGCCAGTTTGTCTGCATGCAAATCTTTCTACACGTTAACGGTTTTCGAAGGACGCAATCAGTAAAACTAATGTGACCAGGCATAACGTTGTGACTTGGAAGCTTAGTATTTGTATGATGAGGAATTAAAGATGACAGTTTGTTGGGATGGATGAAGAGAACAAAGAAGATAGTTGTACAGAAATTCAATGCACGCTAATATTCAAAGTCATAAACAATGATTCTTCGACGTGCGATAGGAAATAGTTCAGCTGAACTCGGAAAAAAGAAAATATCGGCTTTCACGGAAGAATGAGAAACAACAACACTGTCAAGAAACAAACAGATCCGAGAACACATTTTGTACTTGTTTGTTTTGGTTTAACAAATAAAACGGTTATTAAATGGTTAGTTTCATAATGGCCGAGATATCAGCCCTCGATAGATATCAGCCTTCGACCTTAGGCCACAAGCTGATATGAAGGTACCTCGCGTTTTTTTCCCACGCGGGCAATTGGGATTACGTGTCTTGCGCAAGGAAACAACAAATTTACCTCTGACATGATTCAACCGTCGTCTCTTCCTTTTTAACTCCAATTATCTAACCACTCGAGTATTTCCATTACGTGCATTCAGATTGCAGTTCTTGGAATTGGCAATAAAATATCGATTCTGCCGCCGAAAGGTCGCGTGTGATAAACATGGCATTAAATGCGTCCTCTTCGATACGGACTTTTGAACATCGGCGGCAACATTTGACTCGAGCATCGGTAAATCTTGTCTTAAATCAAATTGTCTTAAATCAAATTTACTTCCGTACAAAATGGGAACGATAACTCTCAACTTCAAGAGGCATCAGTAAAGACGTCACTAGGATTTTGCCAGAAAAGGGTTTTTTTTGGATGACGTGCCATAGATATAATTAATCCACTAAATAGTAGTATACTATATACACATATAGAAATTTCGGTTCCTCCATGAACCAAACCTGCTTCTTCAGATTGTCCTGGCAGGGGAACGAAATTTGGTTACATGTAACCAAACACACACTTATATTGGCGACTAAGCAACATCAGAAACACCTTTTGAATTGTTCCATCACGCTTGCGTTAACACTTCAGCTGTCGCTCTCGTTCGCATGATATGGGTTTGTTGAAATTGTTTGGAAAAATATATTTTTTCAGCTGGTTAATTTGTAAATTACGCGGGTGGATGCGACCGATTCGTTAGGTAACGGATTAAGTTGCGCGACAACAGGCGACAGCGGCATTTTGTCATATAAACGAGACAGGAATCTCTGTATGAAATTCCCTTGTTCTAAATCACATGAAGAATTGTTTTAGTGCATCAGTCTTTTTTGGTTCTTCTTGGAACCAAATTTGGTGCGGATTTCTCTGTCTTTAGATAATACTGAGATAAATTTATGCTCTATTTTCGTAATAGAGAAATAAATAAAAATTTCTAACATAACCGAGCAGAAGGTATGAATTAATAATTAAAAATGGGTACTTTTTAGCCGTATAGCTTGCTCTTGTATATTCTTGTACAGTACGTGGAGAGTGGATTGTAACTAAATCACCCGCGGAGTGGGGTTATCACCCAAACTATAACTTTCGTATTTTGTATATATCGACTAAAACACAAGCAATGTTTCAGCCAATGGACCTCCGGGTTTAACCCGGAGGTCCATTGGCTGAAACTTTGCTTGTGCTTGTTATTCTTTGCAACAAATTTGCAATTATTGCTTGGGTGCAATCTCCACTTTGTGGGTGATTTAGTGATAATACACTCTCCACGTACTGTATTTACACCGTGGTTAAAGTACTTTCGAAATGACGTTACGACGCTTTGTTTTTATCATAGTGCAAAACGACGAAAGGTGATTGTATTTGGCACTTGGTACTTGATTATTTTCTTACAAACTTTGAGTGTTTTATCCACAGACTACGAAAGACATTTTTTATTATTATGGGATAAACAAAATAAATATCTCGTGTGTCACAATAATTGTTTTGTCATACTAACTAAAGCTCTGGAGTTAAAATATTAATTCTACTCCAGAAGAAAATCTACTACTATTTTACCTGAGCATGGAAGTCAATAAGCTTAAAGGTATGTTCAAATACATATTTTTCCAAAGTTTATCTACTCAGCTTAAAAGTGAAATCTACCGATAATTGCTTAAAAATACGTTGGTCGTTCTTTTTGTAGAATTATGTACGCATTCCACTAAATCGGGAATTGAAATTAGTATTCCCTTTGAACCAGGAAGTGCGATTAGTGTTCCCTTTGAACCGGAAGTGAGATTAATGTTCCCTTTGAACTCGGAAGCTGGTTTTTCGGTCCAGGAACATGATACGTCATAAGTACATTAAGTATGATGGTTGTTAAGTCAATGTGTGGAGTAGACCAAACAATATTTTCAACTTGCAGCTCCAAGGCGTCAGGTTGAAAATATTAATTTGCTATTCCCAAAATAATGAACATGAATGCATCTAATTGCCGCCATTGGACTGGCATGGAAGATACCACCAGGGTTCATTGGGTTAAAAAAATAGATGTGTCAATAACTTCGTTAAACTTGTTAAACATTCTTCTCACAACTCAGTGGTGGCATTATCAGGGCCACGTGCCTTTGGAGACACGTAACTGCAATAAAAAAAGAAAAGAATAAACTATCTGCTTGAAAAACATTCTCGAACAAAAAACGCAGCCTTGTGTACACATTTTGTTTCTTTACCCCCTTCTTTTATTTTGTTTTTGTTTGTTTTGTTGTTATTTTTCTTTCTCTTACTTTATTGAAGATAGACTTTGAAAGAGTCCCTAGGTCATATTCGGAAATATGCTCAACATCACTACCCCCACCCCCCACCACCATACACAAAATACTGTCAAATGTCTCCTGTGAAAAGAGATCGCCAACAAAAAATCCCTTTAGTGATGACTATTTTCATTGGACATTCGCTCCTGAAGTTGTAGGTCTTTTTTCTCAGGAATCAAGAAGAAGGGAGGAAAACACGGCCTCAAGGGGGTAAGCATCTTTATTTCCAAATGAAACAAAATACTGCATTTTGATTGTCTGAGAGTTAAGGTGTAACTTGCAATCCACAGTGGCTTTTTTTACACCGTGTTTAACCACGGTGTAAAAAACAAGAATATACAAGAGCAAGCTATATGGCTAAAAAAGTACCCATTTTTAATTATTAATTCATACCTTCTGCTTGGTTATGTTAGAAGAAAAATAAAAATACAGGAAATTTAATATTTGTGTGCAATAAAATATTACAGATATGGATGTCATTGGAACTGGTTCATTGAGCCAGTTCCAATGACATCCATATTTGTCTGATTTTATTTAAGAAACTTGCAAAGTACTAATTTTCTGTCAGTTTTTGCTCACAGTGTAGGTTAAAGTACATCAAAATTCTTGGAAATAAATCCGTTATCCTTGTGTTTTCCAGGGTGTGTGGAAATTTACACCGGTTTGGGAACTCATACACCCTTCTGGCTTCGCCTCAGGGTGTATGAGTTCCCAAACCGGTGTAAAGTCCCATACACCCTGGAAAACACAAGGATAGCTAATATTATTTTGTTCAATTTAGGATCTTGCTGTAGTATTGTTGGGATATCCAACCAGTCTGGTTGTTAAATGTTTATTGCTGTGAGATATTTGGAGTACCAGATTAGCCCTTTAAGTGTTATCATCTTTAATTAGTCTCCAACTCATCAGTTGAACACCAGGGTTACACGACAGTTACCGGTAGTTATTCCCCACGGTTATAATATACTCAACATTCTGATAATAGATTTCTATTTCAATAATTTCAGTGTGACAAAGTAATATAAGATAACATTAATACACCATACCTAATCTCATTGATAACAGCTCGTGGGATTTCCCAACATGAAACAGAGTAACGTTTGGAAATCCAAACTATAACTGAATTCTTACTTATCATCGACGCTAAATTTTCAATACAACACATGTGAGTCATGTCACAACAGGTTTACTGGATTTTAAGATTAAAGTAAGCTTTCATCGCGTCTTAGTCAGATACCTGATTAACTTACTGAATAGAGCTCTAATAAACAATGTAGAGAAATAAAGGCAACTTGTTAACAAATGCTACGAGAGAGGCTTGCTGTCACATAGCGAATAAACAAATATACCAAGTTTAAAACAATTGAAGTTAAATTGGGCTCAATGCAAACAGTATAGATTGTCTTAAGAATTCTTATAATTACATTCCGTAATTATTTAAACTACTTTTTACCAAACAACAAAGCAGAAAGACCAAATAAAACATGTACAAACGAACGAGGCGAAAAACCACCCTCAGACAAAAGACAAAGCGCACAACTCTGAGTTGAGCGCCGGTTCCGTCTAAATGATATCCCAAAGGCAAATAAGCTTTAATTTTCACAACTTTAGAAATGGAAACGAGTATTTTAGTAACGGGCTTTATGCCGTAGTTGAGAAATGTCACCAAATAAACAGCAGAAGGGTTGATCACTGCGAGAGGCGCTAAAAGTTAAAACCCCGCCCAAACACCGCCCGAATTACATTCTGTCAACTGCCCTCTATCGTAAATGCGGGTCAAAGTTCGACCAAATGTATTCATTGGAAAATGAATTACATTTGGTCATGACGTTTTCATCCAGCTGACCAATGGGAATTGAGTATTTGGACCCAAAACGTATACAGTTAAAACTGGAAGTCCTGTCATGAAATGCGCACAAATAGCACGTTGATCTGCGCGTTAATCTACGCGTTATGGCCATAGTAAGGCTATCAAATTCTGTACATATGGCCTGTGCACAGGCAATATTTCAGCCAATGGACCTCCGGGTAACCCGGAGGTCCATTGGCAGAAACATTGCCTGTGTTTGCTATGAGTAACCAGAAGAACCTGCCGTGCTCTGGATGCCATTCGATATGGCAATTGCGCGCAATTCCTACGCGCAGTTAAGCCAAGATAAGCGCACTGTTCGGGACAGGATTTCTGGCTTTAACTGTAACTACATTAACAATGTAATTATAATGCAATATTACAACAGTAAATTAGTCTTTTGTATCAGTCATTTATGATCTGAACATGCTTCTGCGATAATATTTCCGAATATGACCCGGGAATCAACTATCTCCAACACGTCACGGGCCAAGCGTCACAGGCTGGGCCTTTGACGCGTGGGAGATAGTTTATCCCCAGGTCATATTCGGAAATATACTCAACATCCCCACCCCCACCCCCCCCCCCCACACACAATACTGTCGAATGTCTCCTGTGAAAAAAAAAGAGATCGACAACAAAAACTCCCTTTAGTGATGACTATTTTTATTGGAGTTTAAGGGCATTTTCAGCAGCCAAGACCGCCTTGTGTCGATAAGTGTTACGGGTGGAGTAAGCCGGAGTAGCCCGAAAAGAGCCAATGAGCAACGGTGAGTAACTGTCAGACACCCAAACGTACTAACTCCCCACGTGCACAGTTAGTATTGATTGAATTCAAGTGCACCATTGATGTGCAGTACGCCTCAGCAAAGCGCCACCGCACCCCCACGCGGGCAATCGGGATTAAGTATTTGTCCAATGACACAACGCAGTTACCACAGGTTGGGATCGAACCGTGGACCTTCGGTATGAAGTTCAATGTCCTAACAACTGAGCAACCTGCCATACCCCCCCCCCCCCCCCCCCCCGCTGGGGTGATCCCGAGTGATCACAATGCAGCGTGTACAATGTGCGAGTTATTCCGAAATTACACAATTATGAAGAGGAATGAACATTTTGATCAAAGGAACTGAAAAATCAACAAATCCTTGGTAAATCTACAGCCTGAAGTGTGGCCTTCTACACGTAAAATAAGATTAATATATTGAGGTGTTGTGTACACGATAGTTGGTTATCTGTAAGGCGACAAGATCATATTGATAAACCTGGAGTTCTGACTCAAGCTTCCTGGGTTAAGTATAGCTCTGTTCTCAGCTTAGATTTTGAACCGAATCGAAATTTTAAAAGAAAATTGAAATAAAAATGTGGCTTAGTTCGAGATTTCTGTGATTTTTCTCACCTGAAAGTCAACAGTTCCTTGCTTTAAGTTTCCATAGGGCTGTTGGATTAAATATTTACTGCAACTCCCCACAAATGTACAACAGATTCGCCCTATTACTAAAGCTAGTTTTGTGTTTGATGACTCAAGATCTTGAGTGAAAACTAAAGTCTGGGTTCGATTTTGAACTTACGGTTTATTGCCTAAACATCTGACTTGAGTAAAACTTTGACCTAAGTCCACATAAGGACTTAAGTCAGTTTTAAGTTTTCTTTAAAAAACGGGAGCTCAAGCCATTTATTTTCTCAGATGCACAGACCACACTTTCACCTACATTTCCATCCAATACTGTAATGGGTACTTACTACTTTGACAAACCAGCGAACCGTGGTTATATTCTTTCTTCTTTTAGGATTTTTTATGCTGAGCGATACCACCGAGCACTACCTCCAAGCAAGCATTTAGAAGGAATCAGTTAAAACGATATACGTGACGTCAAGAAATTAGTTTTTCTTTTGTGATATCTACTGTTGGGAAAATACTCTGGCCTTCAAATTTCGGATATTGCTAGTTATCCTTGTGTTTTACATGGTTTATGGGAATTTACACCGGCTTGGGAACTCATACACCCTGAGGCGAAGCCGAAGGGTGTATGAGTTCCCAAACCGGTGTATATTCCCATACACCATGGAAAAACACAAGGATAACGGATTTGTTTCCAAGATTTTTGGTGCATTTAATACTTTAACCAACATTGTGGGCAAAAACTGACAGAAAATTTGTACTTTGCAAGTTTCTTAAATAAAACCAGGCAAATATGGATGTCATTAGAACTGGCTCTGTAATATTTTATTGTACATAAATATTAAATTTTCTGTATTTTTATTTATGTTCTAACATGACCGAGCAGAAGGTATCAATTAATAATTAAAACTGGGTACATTTTTAGTCATATAGCTTGCTCTTGTATATTCTTGTTTTTACACCGTGGTTAAACACGGTGTAAAAAAAAGCCACTGTGGATTGCAAGTTACACCGTACCTCTCAGCCAATCAAAATGCAGTATTTTGTTTCATTTGGAAATAAGTAACGTTTACAATAAAAAAAGAGAGGGAGGGCGAACTCATTTATTCATTTGCCAATTACATTAGAAAATTAATGGTCAGACACAGATTGTGCATATCTTTCTCCTAATATAGATCTACTTTTAACATTACACGGCATCGAGTTGACTCTGACAAAATAGTGCTCCTCAAGGAAGAATAGCCCACGCGTCGTAGGCGACATTTATTTATTTATTTATTTATTTATTTATTTATTTATTTATTTATTGCGATTTTAACGACACTTTCGAAAGTCATGGTCATCTCGTGTCGGACAGCTTTATGGGTGGAGGAAGTCGCTGTACCCATAGAGAACCACCGACGAACGGCGAGCAGCTATCAAACTCCCCAATGGACTACCACTGCACAAGCAAGATTAGCACTGGTTGAAGACAAGTGCACCATTGACGTGTACTACGCCTTATTACACAGCGCCACCGTGCCCCGCATGGGCTATCGAGATTAGGTGCATTGCCCAAGGACTTAACCCAGTTACTCGTGGCGGGATCGAACCGTGGACAGTAGTGGATAATTGGGAGCTACTCGTGACAGGGATCGAACCATAAATAGTAGTGGATAAATGAGAGTTACTCGTGACGGGGATCGAACCATGGACAGTAGTGGATAATTGGGAGTTACTCGTGACGGAGATAGAACCATGGGCAGTAGTGGGTAATTAGGAGTTACTCGTGACGGGGATCGAACCATGGGCAGTAGTGGATAATAGGGAGTTACTCGTGACGGGGATCGAACCATGGACAGTTGTAGATAATTCGGATTTACTCGTGGCGGGGATCGAACCGTGGACAGTTGTGGATAACTGGGAGGTACTCGTGGTGGGGATCGAAGAGTGAACAGTTGTGGAGAATTGGGAGGTACTCGTGGCGGGAATCGAACCGTGGACAGTAGTGGATAATTGGGAATTTCTCGTGGCGGGGGTCGAACCGTGGACAGTAGTAGATAATTGGGAGTTACGTGCGACGGGGATCGAACCGTTGACAGTAGTGGATAATTGGGAATTACTCTTAGTGGGGATCGAAAAGTGGACAGTTGTGGATAATTGGGAGGTACTCGTGGGGGAATCGAACCGTGGACAGTAATGGATAATTCGGAGTTTCTCGTGGCGGGGATTGGACCGTGGACAGTAGTGGATAATTGGGAGTTACTTGTGGCGGGGATCAAATCGTGTACAGTAGTGGATAACCGGGAGTTACTCGGTTACTCGTGGCGGGGATCGAACCATGGGCTGTAATTACTTTTGGACGCAGTTACTCCTGGCGGGGATCGAACCGTGGACAAGTGGTTAATTGGGAGTTACTCGTGGCGGGGTTGAATCGTGGAGAGTAGTTGATAATTGGGGATTCGATCCCATTTAACCCATAGGTAAAGTCTCGCGATTTTCGAGATTTTTTCTCGAAAAACAATACGAGCCCACTTTAGACTTCTCGCAGAATGGGCTCATGTACACGAGACTACACGTGACTTTTTCGAGTCAGAAATAGGATGGGAAATCGAATCGCCGATAGAGATACTACGAGGATATGTCCCGTCTTGTCGATCGAATTTCGGAGATCGAGCAAAATTAAAATCTTAGAAAATTCCGACACTGTTCGGTTGGAACCTGTCGGATAATGCATCGCATTTTTCACGAGATGACAGTGATGACAGTGAAGATACGCTAACCCGAGATGAAAAATCTTAAGTTGATGACAAAAACCAGACCATGTATATTTTATTCGGCTTTTGAAGTGTTCCCTCGATCAATTTCACATATTTTACCAAGATCTCTCGGATGTGAAATTACAAAACACGAGTAAAAATGTCAAACTTGTAATTTTATATCGGTTATCTCAAGTGCCTCACCGACAGATTTCGTTTTTCGGCGGTGATCTCTCGTATGTGAAAGATTCCCAAGAGTCAAAATTGCAGAAAACATGTAATTTTCCCTCGGTGTTTTTGAGTGTTTTACGGCTCGCCAGGTCGATTCAGTAGAGGTCTCTCGGATGAGAGAGAAGATTTCCTCCCTCCAATTCAATCGATTGCGGTTCTGGCTGTCTGTGACGTAGGAATATACATATTATATGTTGTTTTTTGTCTATATATTATTTTAAATAGAAGGAAAAACATAAAATAAAATTTAAAATAAAAAGTTCAAATAAAAATTTAAATATTAAAAACATGTCATTTTTAACCCTTTGACCCTTTTTTTTTATAACCCTTTCCGGCCCAGAAGGTCATAATTTCGCTAACCCTTTACCTAACGTAACGGCCAAAACCGGCCAGCGCTATTCTCAAAAATCGCCAATTAATTTTCATTATGTTTTTCATTTTTTGTCTCAAAAACATAGGTTATGCCCCCTCGTTGGAACGAGCTCGTCGAGCTCGTTCCAACGAGGGGTTATAACCTATGTTTTTGAGACAAAAAATGAAAAAAATAGTTACGCAAGAATTATTTTTGCAAGTGTCGTCTGCTTTTCAGGTTAGGTAAAGGGTTAAGTAGGATGGCTGCTGCACGTTGAAAATTGTAATTGGTCTACCCCCAGATAATGAATATGGACTCTTCCAATTGCTGTCATTGAACTGATATGTGAGATACCACCAGGGTTCAAAGGTTAAAGACTAATGATCCTTAAGGAAAAAGTGGAAATATAAAGAGAAATCTTCTGCGTGAGAAGTTTCACAGAGACGTCTTCTCCAGAACGTGTGGCCATCTCATAGATTTAAACATTCCTAGAGCGGTGAACGAGTGGTGTCTGGATTACATGTCGGAGGGATTGATCGAGATGCACACCTGTTACACCGCTGAGCACAAAGCCGCTATAGTCCTGTGTTTTGCGTCGGTGTTGGATAAACTCAACGAGGACGAAGTGATAGAGAGGTGGAAGACAATGATTATGTGTCGAGGGCAACCATAGCCTTTGGATTTGGAAATTGAGTAGTTGAGTAATTAGGAAAAAATGGATTATACAGAATATGTTAAATATCACAATACCATGATGGAATGTTACAACAGAGAAAGAACACGAAAACACAAAAAGATCTACCTAAGACTATGGACAAATATTTTATCGAGACTTCTGAATGTGTTTGCATAAATGAGTGAGATGATACTTATCATGGCAACAGACTTTTATTAGTTTATAAAAGAAAAAAGACTGATTCTGTTTCCAATTCTTCAGAAGATAAAGATTAAAAAAAAATATTAAAAAAAGTATTTTTTTCTAAAAGTCGAGATTGTAAACTTTTATTTACGAAAATGAAATAAAACGAACTCAAAATTTCTTTACAATTTTTTTTTGTTCTTTTCCATTTTTGTTTACAAAGTCATATCTTTTATTTGTATGCGAGCTTTCACTTCCCCTCTTCATTTTTGTGTGGATGATTAATGACCATGTGTACTTTCCTTAACTTTTCCACATTATTGAGAGCATCTTTGAGTCCATCTATGACATCTTTATCGAATTTCAGATATATTTTGTTTTTGCCATAGATCAGAGTAAACTTCTTGAACTTTTTTTCTTCTTCTTTTGGGAGTTTGCAACACGAATTGTCTAAATCTGAAAGTAAATAGACTTGATCACCATTCAGTGTTAATCCCATGCTCTGATTGTCCATATTTATATTCAAACTTTGTTACTTCAACATCTTTCAATAGGATTGGATAAGGATTCAAATAAAAAGTCTTACTATTATTGTATGGAGCGATTCTCTTCAATTCGATTTTTTTCCTATTGCTATTTTTTTTAATTATTTTAAATTTATTTTAATATTTATTTTTTATTTCCTATATATAATATGAAAAAAAGTGTTGATTAATTTTAAATTTATTTTTACTTTTTTTTTATTTCCCATGTATAATATGAACAATTTGTTTGACTGATGTTAAATTTTAGTTTTCTTTAAGTTAAAAAGTTAATTTAGTGGAAAAGAGAATAGTTTTTTTTTCTCACAAATATGTAGGAAATAAAAAAAAAATGATTTCAATTTTTCTTATTTTTATTCAAGTAAAAAAAAATTTACTTAACAGAAAACAGAATTTTTTGTTTCTTACATATAGATATAGGAAATATTTTTTGTTTAATTTAAAACAATTTTTAACATTTAAAACAACTTTTCATAATTAAAAAAAAAGTTATATTCATTAGAAATGTGCAGTCTAGCTCAATTGAAAAGTTACGTGAAGAATTTCTTCATTGCGAAATCGTCGAGTTATAGAACCAAACCACAAACGATCGAAGTCATACTAACCGTGAACGGTCAGAAAAAAGTACCCAAATTAAAATCGAGAGTGCGTGATCTGGGTTTGAAAGGTGTAGGATCGTTGAAGAGATTCGAGTTGATAGACTATTTGTTCACTCGATGGGGAGAAATGTAAATCAAATGTGTGGAAAGATGGAGAGAAAACGAAAAACAATTCAATTCAATGGGCAAAAGCAGAAAAAAAGAATATCAAATAACGAACATCGTAAAAGCAGCGATGGTCGAACTTGGAAAAAATAATAACATATAAGAAGTCTTAGCTAAAGTCATACGCAAACAATTGTTGCCCCCTCTCCGTAGAAAGGGAGGAAGCCATCAATGGATTTTACAAAATGTTTGACGTTTATGGTATAAAAAAGTTTAACCCAAAAGTTTCTTCATCGAGATAAAACCGAACATTTGGATTTATTTCGTCGGATGCAAAATGTGGGTATCAAAACAAACGAAAATGGGACTGAAGTGTCGGATGGAGAAGATCGATCTGAACACAGGTAAAGTCAAGGAAAAGGCAGCTTATTTTTAATCTCGCACGAAAAACGTCAACGAAAGTTCTTCGATGTCTGATATCTTTGATAATATGAAAGAAAAAATAATACAATCTTTGGCGCAGTATCCAAACGAAGGTTGCAATTAGCGATTCGGAGAAGTATTGAATCTAGAAATTCACATTGACAAGAACGATCCATTGCGAATGTCTTCATATATAAAAACTGCATTATTTCATAGGAAAGAAAGAAGCTGTGATCAACATGGAAAATAAAGAAGACAGTCAATGCTTCAAATGGGATGTCAAGTCTACCTTATCTCCGATAGAAAAAAAACATCGGCAGAGAGTATCGAAACATGCAGAGACGCCTAAGAATTTAGACTGGTTGGGAATAAATTTTCCGATGCAGCAACATACCATCGATCATTTCGAAAACAGAAATCCCATGATCGCCATGAACATTTTTGGATACGACGATTCGAAGAAAAAAAAACACATTTCCACCGAGGATAAGTTCTCAAAACAGTCCCGAGAAAAACGTAAATTTATTATTGATTTTGAAAAAGGACCATCAACTTCTAGTGTTTGAAAAAAGAATATGAGTTGATTATTGTCAGCACAGACTAGCGGACACAAGGAAAAGAGATTTCTGTGTTTCAACTGTTTGAATTCCTTCCATAGCAAATAATTGCTGGAACGTCACGAGGAGTGTTGCAACTCCAATCAATGCATTGCTGTCGACATGCTCAAAGCTCACACTCTGATTAAATACATACATCACAACAGAAGGTTGAGAGTTCCTTTGGTGTATGCGATTTCGAAAGTTTCATGGTGAAAATGAGTTCGAATCAGCCAAACGATCGTCAGAGTTACACTGAAAAATATCAGAATCACGTACCATCTGGATATTGTTTCTACGTAAATTGTTCTTTTGATGATTGACATTCTTCGGGTCTGTACATCTACAGGACACAATCGATGGTGACGACGTGGAACTTTTGTAATCTCGAATCAAAACGTTAAATGAGCAATTCAAAAAGGTCGGAACCCGAATACAAGAAAGTGAGAGATCACGATCACTACATGTTCAAATTTCGAGGTGCCGCTTACAGCAATTGAAATCGAAAATATTAAGATGCTAAGTTCTTTCTCCAGTGATATTTCACAATCTGTTAGGTTACGACAGTAATCTTTTCACGAGGAACCTCGATAGTGCCATTGAAGGAAATATGGAGATGGAGAGATGTCAGCAGTCGATATCAAGAGAGAAATAAGTTTCATAGATAGTTTTAAATTCATATCGATTAGTCTTGAGAAACTAGTCGGCAATTTAGGGAAGGAGAAATTTAAGATTACGACCAAACACTTTCGAGACGAGCGCCAATTGGAGAGCTTATTGAGGAAAGGAGTCTATCCCCATGATTATATGGATACTTTGCATAGACTGAACAAGTCGAAGCTACCTTCCAAACATGTTTATTCAAAATTATACAATGCTCAAATTTCTGATGTCAACTACGAGTACGCTAAAAAGTGTGGAAAATATTCGAAATGAAGTCCACGAGTGATTATTACGACCTGTATCTGAAAACCGACGTCCTTCTCTTAGCAGACGTATTCAAAAGTATTTGAGACGTCTGTTTGAGACATTATGATCTAAATGCGGCTTGGCATTACACGGCCACCCCCCCCCCCCCCCCGCACCCCCCCCCCCCAAAAAAAAATGACTTGGGATGCTCTGTTGAAGACGACCGAAGTTCACTTGGATTTACTATCTGACGTGGACATGTTGCTCAGGTTTGAAAGGGTGTGAGAGGTGGAGTGTCGACGATATCTCACAGATACGCGAAAGTGAACAATTGCTACACGGAAGGATGATTTGATGCACGACAACTGTGTAAATACATAACATATCTGGACGCTAATAATTTATACAGTTTGGCCATGAGTCATCAGTAACCAACGGGAAACTTCAAATGGGTCGGGAATCGTGAGGAGATGGAAAATTGGAGACACCATCCCTGTCTTCTGGAGGTGGATCTGGAATATCCCGCAATGTTACACGACCACACAGCGATTATTCATTAGCACCCGAACAATTAAAAGTGGACAAACTCGTTGCAAATGTAAATGACGAAGGTAAATACGTAGTCTGCTGTGAAAATCTGAAACTCTACATAGACTACAGGATGAAACTAGTCGACATACATCCCATCAACTGATTCGACAAACAGCCTTGGGTGAAGAAGTACAGTTAAAACTAGAAGTCGTGTCACCAACTGTGCGCCTATCTAGGCTTAATTGCTCGTAGGAATTGCGCGCAATTGCCATATCGAATGGCATCCAAAGCACGGCAGGTTCTCATGGTTACTCACTGCAAACACGGGCAATGTTTCTGCCAATGGACCTACGGGTTACCCATACGTACAGAATTTGATAGCCTTACTATGGTCATAACGCTTAGATTACCGCGTAGATCGACGTACTATTCACGCGCATATCCTGACAGGACTTCTAGTTTAAACTGTACATAGAACTCAACACGAATTTGAGAACGCAGGCCGTGACTGATTCGAGAAAATTTTTTTTCAATCTTATTAAAACTTTTGTGTAAAATCGATAGAAAACATCAGGAAAGGGACTGACAACCGTCTCGTTACGACAGAGAGTCACTCTAGAATATTGCATTTCGAAACCAAACTGCAAGCAAAGATTCATCTTTGATCAAAATCTAGAGGCCGTTCACATAAAACGGACGCGTCTGACATCCAACAAACTGTCTTATTGAGGAACGGGTATCTCTGCCATCAGCAGCCAGTTAAGATTTCATTTTGAATTCATCAACAGAAAATACGATTCGAAATCCAAACTGTTGTTTACTGACATGGATAGTCTGGCTTACAAGATAGAGACCGAAGATATTTACCAAGATGTATCTCCGTTGTCGATGCATGGTTCGACGTGAGCAGTTATCCCAACAATCACAGATCTAACATTCCGCCGGGTGTCAATAAAAAGGTGGTGGTGAAATTCAAAGACGATACGGGATGAAGACAGATCATGGAATTCGTGGGTTTAAAGTAAAAACTGTATGCTTATCACTTGGATGGGAAGGCGATCAAGAAAGGTAAAGGTGTCAAAAGAAACGTCGCGAATAATGACATCTCCTTTGAAGAGAATAAAAATGCCTGTTTGAAAATCGAGAAGTGTACAAATCGATCAACACGATTCAAAGAGACAAGCATGATCACTACATGGCAATAATAAAAAATGCTTTATCGGCTGACAATGATGAGAGAATCGTGGAATAAACACGTTAGCTCATGGTACAATTGATTGTTGATTCCTCAAAATAAAGAAGGCTTAGATGAGTGTTTAACATTGCAAATTGATAAAGCCAAAGAAAATCTAGAAGATAATTAATAGCAAAAAAACGTAAATAAATAATTTTGTATTTAAATTAAAAAAATTGAACAAAACAAAATGTACAGCTGGTTCTTGATGAAACGAAAAATAAAATATTTCCAATGTTTGTTTGAGATGTTGCACACAGAGATGCGCGAAAAGGAACTTGGCAACAAAATTATATGGATTGCATGAGATGTAAGAGACGATGTGAAGAGATGAACGAAATGTTGAAGGAAATATTGAAAGGAACTATGATTAAATTTCGCTCGAAAAATGTCGAAGAGACGGAATTATGATGAAGCAGAAAATTTGTTTGGGGGAGAAAATAAAATTCACACTACACATAAAAAAAATAAATAAAAATACAAAAAAAAATAAATTCCAAATAAATTAAATTCACAAATAAATTAAAAAAAATGGAAAATACGAACTTGTCGGTAGAAGGTGTCATCTTAACTAACGAATCTCTGTCTAACTTCGATCTGTTGCATGCCGCCAAAGCATTGAAAATAAAACATTTCCACGGTGTCTTTTCGTGAGATGCATTGCCAAGAAAACTGCAAGATGGTGACGAATGAAGAATCTTGAATCTGGATGATTACTCGTTCGATGGCACTCATTGGGTGATATGGTTCAAGAATGTGAGAATAAATTATTATTTCAACAGTTACGGAATCTCAGCACCTGAAGAATTGATGGATTATTTAAAATCATCGAGCTATTACCATACGGATCGTGTCCAACTTCGCGATCAAGTGTTTTGTGGACTCTCGTGTCTCTATGTTCCAAAGAGATGGTCTTCGAGGCTTCATTTTCAAGACATTCTCAACGATTTACATTGAGAGAAAAAAATATCACATATATGTATAGAAGATGAATAAAAAAAATAAAAAAAATAAATTTAATAGAAAAACTGACAGTCAGCAAATTTTGAAGAACTGATGAAATTGAAATGAAAGAAAGATCGCCATTGAAGGTGATAGCAGAATGTCTTGTTGCATACGTGTACGATCAGTTCATGAGGAGACGTAAACCTCAAAAGGAACTATTGAACACGAATAATCACAAGCCTTATAAAGTTCCTGAACTGGTAGATCTCCATGACGCAACAACTAAAATCTATACAGATAAGAGAGTTTCAGATCGTGCGAAGCCTGTGAGATATAAATACACGCATAAAAGCATGGCCAATGATCCAGACTTGAAATCTAAATGATTGGTGAACGTTGTGGCTCCTGTGGATTCGAGGTATGCATTCACAAAAAAGTATGCTGTAGATTCGCAGACATTTCAGTCAATATCTGAGAGAACACTATGTTCCAAAAATCATGAATTCTGAAGTGGATGCGAATCCTCACAAGATCTCGAATCTTGGTGAACCAGAGCACCCCAGAGATGCTGCCACCAAACAATAGGCAGATGTTGCAGAATAAAAGATCATCGATGCTTCGTACGATGAGAAAAATGAAATGAAGATCGATCGGAACGTCGGATTCAATAAGATCATCCATCTGACACAAATCAGTGACCGCGATCCGAATCGACCGCAGTCAATAAAAAGTCTATGTAGAATCTTTTCTCAAGACATCTCAGACCTATCTCAAAGATCACGTGGACAATCTCTATCTCAATAAACAATCGGGAGGAACGATGAAGTCTGGCATTGACGTGAACTGTTACAAACTATTCAGTCATAAGGCGGACCCGGAACACAATTACGTGTGGAAGGCGATATGAACATGGGAGATAATCGGCACACGAATCTATCCGATCCCGAGGTGATGACGGACGCATGCATTATGATTTGGGTTGTGGAAAAAATAAAATATGCGAGACAGTAATCGTCTCTTGAGTTCCAATGTGTTCTATGTGCCTACTGGCACATAGAACACATTGGAACTCAGGAGACGAGTTGATAACCGTCTGGGCTGAGGAAATTGATGAATTGGATTCTGGCAAATCAGAACGTTCCTTCGGAATGGAGGGAATGGACCGCTACATGGTTAGGTAGGATATCTCATTCTGATAGTAGGATGCATCATTCAAATGTGTCTGGCTTCTAACGACTTGAAGAATAGAGCCGTCGTCAACGTGGTGGTAAATGACATGGAAAACGATTGATATATAGTCGACATGATGGAGAATATCAATGTTGCAATACCAGCAAATTTGGAACACTTTTGAGGGTTGAAGAGGGACATAGAATAAATTTCCTGACAAATAAGACTACTCCCAAAGCTACTGCTTCTATAGTATCTGTGCTGATCGAATGCGATCATTTGAGTGCGTAAAAAATCGGATAAAACTTTAATCGAATTAAACATGTTTAATACTTGATGGTAAAATTAAATAAATAAAGAAATATGAGAAGCATTAGAATTATTTCTCAAACTTCCCTTTTTAAGCTTTTAATGTTCAAGTTTTTGTCGAGTTTCTTTTATGTTTTTAATTTTGTTTTAAGTTTTTAAAATTTTGTTTTCAATTATTTTTATTTTTAAAGTTTTTTTTTAAAGATTGTGTTTAGTTATTGAATGACAGTCATTAATTTCAAAACTATGTCGGAAATGACAACTGCGAAATCTTCAGTTTGCCTTGGTACATTCTGTTGAACTGCATCTTGATCATAATGTCCAGAATGCTGTTTTGAGTTTCTCACTCTGTTTGCTGACGTCGACCACAAAGAGGGGATAGAGCGTCTTGTATACATCGGGCATTATGTTTGGATTGCTTATCAATTCGTTCACGTAATGATATTTCGATCTAACTCTGCGGCACTCTGTTTCGCCGGCCGTGGAAGTCGAGAGTGAACCTTGATTCATCGGAAAACATGACGTTGCTCCGCCGACGATTGTCCCGGTGTAAAAGGAATGGAAGTCCGTAGGAACGTTAGTCCCTCTGGACTATTGTTCCGCGGAATTATAGTCCTAGGTCTAACATTTCTAGGAATAGTAGTCCGGCGGACTACTATTCCTAGAAATGTTAGACCAAGGACTATAATTCCGCGGAATAATAGTCCAGAGGGACTAATTTTCCTACGGACTTCCATTCCTGTCACACCGGCGCTGTCGTGCTCCACACCACTTACGCCCTGCTGCGATGTGACGTTCAGTCAAACGTGAATTATTCGAGGTCGTCGAGCATACAAATTCCAGCTGTCTAGGCTATTTCGGATAGCGGTAGTTTGACCATTGACTCGCACATCAATCGCTTGGTGCAGCTGTTGTCCAATTTCTGAGGCACTTTGGTGACGGTTACGTAAAGCTGTGGTTAGTATAAAACGATCCTGGTTAGCAGTCGTCGCCTTTAGAATACCTGACGGACGCCTGTCATCAATATTGCCTGTCTGACGGTAGCATGACCACAACCTGCCACCCGAAAAGTTACGTTTCGACCAGGAACTTTTGATGAACGAGTTCAATCCAAGAAGAGAACGATGAGACCTCCGAAAAAGCCCATCCAGTACAAACAAAAATTTCAAAACGGACCCCACAGACGTTAACGCGCCGCTGGTGCGAAAAACCTGCACAAAGTTTACTTGGGCCAGTGACATTCAGAATCCACGCTAAACTTGGTAACATATTGATGTGTCCAATCACGCTATCCAATAACATTTTCGAAAATATCAACATCAGTTTGGATATCACCTACCTTTTTTGAGCAATATATACAAATGTCTGGTATTTTTTGTTGCTCTGGTTTTTGTAAGCGATACTGAGAAGGAAGTGAAGAATGGCAGTGTTATGAATTTCTGATTCCTCAAAACCGTACCATGACACCAACATGAAAAATATGTTCGCATTTATATTGCTTAGAAATATATTTTATAGATACATGTTATAGTTGAGAGTTTACCTTCATATTGTCTGGCTGTCCTTTTGTATAATTTACTCTCAACATTCGAAATTTTGTAAACGATTTCCAATGATTGAATGGAAAATGTATTAAATGACCTCTACAGCACTCATTTGTGTCAAATTTTGCGACAATCCATCCGAATGTTTACATTTGGTTGCAGCAGTCTACCAGAAACGCGTTTATATGTATAATTTCAGAAATGACAGAAATGTTAATGGCCTAAGCAAGGTTGAAAATATATTCTCATAAATGACATTTTCCTTCTCCCAGCCCAAATTGCCAGATGAAATGACCCCATCGTCATATGATATGACATTTGGTCCGATGTAAAGTCAAAAACTGCGAAAAAGATCATTTTACATAGTTTCAAAGCATTAGTTTAAACAATATTTATTTCCACTTCTCACATATATATAATTGTATCAGATATAATAAGTGTGAATCCATCAGTAAGCTGTAAGCTTTTACGAGGTTGTTTCCACCAGTAACACATTTGAGCAGAAAACAGTAGAGAAGACAAGTACCATACAATCAAACTTACCGTAAAACACTCTAATGATGAATTTTCCATTACGCAAGGTAATAAGGGTTAAGACTGTGCTAAATGAGCAACTCTTTGTCAGTGCATCCTATATATATAAAACATATAAATTTACAGCTTTTTGTAGCTGGAGAGTATGGAAAATCAATAGGATTATTGTTGTTTAGGTATCTCGAACCTGGACATAAGCATATGGACAAAACATTTATTATGCACCAAATCATTGCGGAATTATTGAACCAACAAAAGAAAAAAATCAGTTTTTTGAAAAAGTAAGCAAAATGAAATATAAGATTTTGGGGTTTATAAACACTTTGATAGTCTTCTGTTACATTTTCATTAACGCTCATCATATCATTTAAAAAAGAAAACTGTACAAAAACCAAAACAATTCTTGCGATTAATGTATTTCTTCATTAATTAATAATTCACTACCCTATCTTATTAAAAAGCCATTGGTAATATCCATAGTTGGATTACTGACACAATAAATCGATAATGAAGAATGTTTGTATGGATCACCGGCCATAACTAGATATCACTTTTGAAAATCATTGTTGACAAAATAACATTATTCAGCACAGGCTCATTTCAACACACCAAGATAACTTTTCCACAGTGAATGGAACATTTGTGATAGAAATGGTTGTGTGTGTTGAATATAATATTGGCTTTACTTTCGCTAAATTTATGCACAGTATTTGATTAAGAATGCTTGTAAAGAAGCAGAATTTGGCAGGAAGATTGATTGAATGACGGTTGGTCTTTAATTCATTTCTATGGAATATACTTTACAGATACAATTAATAGTGTGGCCGTATACATTTGAATTGTGTGATTATACTTTTGTACCGTTCACTCTCAATATTACCAATTTTGTAGAATGTTTTTTGCCATTTTACTTTCAGGGCGAAAATGCTCCAGCGAACGATGTCGTAAGCTCAAATGTAAGCCTGGATATGTTCCAAGAAAACGAGGAGGCCAATGCTGTCACATATGTATGAAAGGTAAATTGCTAAAACGGAATATGTATTAAGTAGATGCATCATTGTGAACTCATTTGTGGAGAAACTATTCTAAGTCCAATCTTGATTGTCGAATGGTTTAACAGGTATCAACCAAAATTAAGTGCACTCCTATTGCCAGAACAGCCCCAAATTTCGAAAATGTATTCTCAAAAATGGTATTTTACTTCTACCTGGTACGTGCTACACAATGGCCCAGCAGTAGTTAAGTGATATGATATTTTTCTCCAGTTTGGAGACTCACATTACGAGGTAGAGCCCTTATGCAAACTATCATATTACATAGTTATACCACCATTTTCGAAACATCGGGGGTAAACAGAGAAGAAAACGAATGGATAAGAAACATTTTCAATTACAAGATTGTTTAGAAATCTCAAATGAATTTCCATAAGTAATCCTACAAGGCACAAGGCTTGATTGAGTTGTCTCATCCCCAGTGCAGACCAAGAAAGAAGTTAAAGTGGCTGTATGTTAAGTAATATTATGTCATTTAATTTAAAATGTTTGGGATGAAATATAAATATTTAAATTTGTAGACTTCCATCGCCAACAAAAATTTGAAAGTAAACAAGGACATTGACACAAGATCAGAAATGTTCAAAAAAGTTAAAAAAAAGTATATAAAGCTTGGCGGCTGTATTTTTTATAGATAGAGAGTTAAGTGAATCAGAAAACATCGTTTTTAACTAAATTTGTCAAAAGTCGGCTAAAGTTTTAAGTGGCACCAAAATGACGCCAATTCGAAACAGCAACAACAACAAAAAATCAAAAATAAAAACAAAACAAACATAATCTCTTATTTTTTGTGCTCTACAACACACGAAACATTTCAGAAAATCAAATGTATTTAAATTCTGATCAGGACGGCAATATATTTTCAGATCTGGTATTCACCAACAATACAGTCCCAAAATGTCCAAAGTCTAAAGCCTAGATAAGAAAATGAGGTTGAAAATAAACGTGTAGAAAAAAACGTACAATTATCTTCGCTAACCTCTGGGGCATTAATTTGAATTAAAAATAACTATGAACAGTTTCCAATAAGGGGAGAAAGGGTATGGAGTTTCGTAGCTGTGTGATTTTCGCTTTTAAATATAAAGTTACATTGATCAGAAAGGAGTGTTTTTAACAAAATGTCAAAAATAACCCAAATTTTGAAATCATGTAAAAATGTCAGAATGGAGACAAATTGAAAAACAAGAAACAGTTCTTCATTAATTTTGAGGGCTCTAAGACATACTAAATTGTAAAGAAAATAGGACGCATTTTGTCGTTTGCTCATGTAATTCTTTGTGACGTCACATCAGCAATCAGGGGATGACGGTTGAAAATTTCCAAGAACTGCATCACATTTTTAGATAAGGTTTATGGTGGAGGTTATAATCCTGAGAACTTGGAAAACTCTAGTCTTAAAATAATGTTGAAAATAAAAGGTATAGAAAAACAACGTAAAATTGGCACGACTGGCATCGGGTCTCACAATTTGAAATGAAAATATGAAACTGTTTCTCTACAAATAATCGCAGTGAGTAGTGTTCACTACGAAAAGCTTGCTTCAAATACAGAGATTGGAAAATGTCGGTAGATTTTGGTTGGTGACAGTTACAGTTACCTCCACGCCAGATATCTACTTATTCAAAAGACTGTGCGACCTATGTACACGTCGGGAATTCTAACCGCGTGCATACCCCCTCAGACCCCATTTGAGGCATTAGGAAGCTGGGCCTGTGTGATCCAAGTGAAATAAAATAAGGCCAACCGGGTCACAAGGGATTTGTAAATCCCACATCGTCCCTGCGCGCCTTCGGCGCGCTAAAACCTTTCATTCATCTACACGTCTTAAACGAAGTATAGGCGTGGATCACAGGCGTTTGAACTTGTCAATTCTGTATTATGGATTCTCTAATAATGTAACTGTCTTCTGAAGTCCGTTGCCCAATGTGATGGCCGTGATTAGAAGTTTGTATGGATACCTTTTCTTGCATAACTTGTTGTCAGAACCCACTCCATATTGTCTTAAAATTTATACTTTTTTATATATTAAACGATGTCCGTCAATATCCTTTTCTGATTCTTCACGATTATATCGATGATAAGTACAAAGACAAAGGGGTGAGGTGCCATACAGGATTATTTATCTTGATAATCCACCAGATCTCTTACAGGACATATTGTACCCCATGAATCATAAATAATTTTTCTCGGATTTTGGAAAACATTGGTTGAAAGAACGAACTATTATTGACTACGATATGCTCTGATAGTTGGACTGCAATTGAACTGTTATTTTTGAGGGGTGGGGTAGACAGCCAATCAGGCTATATAATTCACTACGGTGTGCGCTTCTCTGTAACTTGTGATGTAGTGTAATGAAAATCCTCTTCCATACTGTGAATAAAATTTCTGAACATGTTTCCGAAATAATAAGTATATTTTTATTGTTTTGTTGTGGCTTTTTGTTGATGTATATTGTATAGTTTGTTTGAGGAAATTATTTTGGTATATTTTGGTGGGATAGGTTAAATTGCGTTGGAGGTATCATTTGAAAAAGGTTTTTATTTCTTGGTGTTGCGAATATTTCGGTCGTTTATTTTCTTTTACCACTGGGTTGTAAACTATTGGTCTAATCCGAGGAGAAATTGCGTGTAAATATGTTCAGACACATGTAAATACGGTTAGTTTTGGGGTGCTGAGAGAGAAGGTGATGGTTATCAGTCGGAGATTACAGATTCAGGGCGGTTCTGAGAAAGAAGCGTGCGGGCAGTGTGGGGAAGTGTACCAGGATGGCCATGATGGATAGCTGTGAATCTGCGCAAATTGCCAGGAATTTCTAGGGTTGATGAAGGTCGTATTTGAAACTCCAGGGGAGGGGGTGGGGGACGGTGCAGTTGAAGGGCAAGTTAGATAAGGCGGAATTGCTGCTAGATGTTACCCAGGTGAAGGTAGCATTTGACGTCGGATGGAAAGTGGTTGACAGCTTAAGAGAGGGGCGGGTGGTAAAAAGTGGATTTTTGATATCGAGAAAGGTGGGGGGAGTTATCAGGAAGGTCCATGGAGTAGAGAAGGGGAAATCGAGAAGCCCGGGTAGAGATAGAAGTATGACCAAATGGTGTTTGGAGTGGGAGTGTGAGGGAGAAGATGAGGGGGTATCTACAAGAAGAAAGGCGAGGTGGGTTGATGATACAAAAGTAGAGGAGGGTGTGGCAAGAGGGTGGTGAAGCGTGAAAAATTGGTTTAGTGTGATGCGAGCGGCAGGTAAGTCTGAGGGGAACAAGCAGGTGGTCGGTGATGAGCAGGAGGTGCTATGGTGGCAGTTGGATGTAGTATAGTACGGGGGCTCGATTGGTTGGTTTGTGTTCTACATAGTCTGAACCGAACTACTCTGTGTTTTTTGAGGCCCAGATGGAGTATATTAGGGATAGTGTGGATGGTATTGTTAAGGGCTAGGGCTCAGGGTCAGACCATGTGGTGATGGATGAGTGTCGCATATTTATAAAAACAATATCAGAAAAAGGAGGTCAGTTCAGCTAATGGATGTATACAGGGACTTGATTACCAAGTTCTATGATAGGACTGCCACTGTAGTAGTGTCAGGGCTTCTTTAATTGATACGTAGGACAATGAACGGAACACTATAATTAGTGGGGTGAACGAGGAATTAGAGAAATACTGCAAAGATTTTTGAGGTACCTTTTATTGAAAATGGCGGACAACCTAGGATAAGCTGGAGTTATGCGATAGGTGTGGTCGCCATTTAAGCACAATGGAACGGAGGCTTTGGGTTGGAACATGTTTTGGTTTGGTGAATCGTTTTTGGCATAAAGCTGGGTGATGGGAAAAGTTTGGATGTAAAAGCAAAATACGGAGTGTAAATGTAAAAAGGACGGAAAAAGGAGAGATAAGACTGGCATGTCAGAGAACTCCTGTGATTTTAAAATGGGATACATCAACATCAAGGGTGTCTCACAGTATGTAAGCGAAAATACGAACTTGGTGGACGAGGAGAATTTTGATTATAACCGTTTACCCAATGAATTTGCCGCCCACGTAATCTTCAAATTCAGCAGCTGAAAAAATACTATTTCTCACAAGATGTTTATAAAACCATATGATGTGACCCCTCTCTGGAACGAGCGCGTCGACCTCGTTCCAATGAGGGGTCACGTGATATGGTTTTGTCGAAATCTTTCGAAAAATTAAAAGAAAATGATATTTAACACAATAAATTTTGATATCATCTGCGTTGGGTAAATTGTTAAAGGTTTCAGCGGGACATGGATTTGACAGGGTCAGATGAAAGGACTATCCAGATCTGGTGGTATACGTGGGGTGAAGTGGTGCACACCGAAGGCCAGAGAGGGAGGGGGTGTAGGCATGTATGCTAAGGATGTGCTAGGCCCTGTAAAAATCAAAGACTAATCAAGTGGAAATATAACCAATTAAGTAAAAAGCGAGATACTGAGGACAAAAACACCTTGAAGGCATATTGACTAAATATTAGCTGAGTCTGGCAAAGGCTTTTGTTTAAAAAATTATCTTGACGAAAACTGCATTCTACTGGCGTTCTTTTAGCAATGTAGTTTCCACTGAATGGCATTATTGCGTTTATTTCAATAGTTCAGCATTGTAAAATATCTGAAGAGACGTAAAACACATGGGAATCGAGTATCTAATGAGGCGATAACTATTATTCTACAGAGCACAAGGAGCACAATTAAAATACTGTCATCTCATGGTAATGTGACGCTCAATATACTGAATCTTTTCTTTGTGTTAATTTAAATGTTTCATAGTTGTTCAACATAAGAAATGATAGAAAACATCTGTGAAGATGAGTATCCACCTAGATAATAATCAAAACTCTACGAAAGGCACAGCAGGGCATTGAACACCTTCACGGTCCAGCTTATCTGATACCTCCACATATTTATGTTGACAGGATATGAGTTTTCCATCTGGGCAGAATGAGAGCGCGGGGCAACGTAGGTAGAAGTGCAGGCTGCAAACTGAGCGTTCTTCGGTTCGAATCCCGCCTACGGCAACCGCATTGTGTCCGTGGGAAAGATACTTAAACCCAATTGCCCATTTGGGGTACGGTGGCATTGTATACTAAGGAGTACTACACGTCGAGGGTGCTCTTGTCCTCAACTAATGCTAGCCCTGCTTGCGCAGAATTAATATGCTGGGGAGTCTGACAGTCGCTAGACCTTGCTCGATTGTTCTCTGCGGCACACCGGCTTCCTTTACCGGTATAAAATGTCCCACAGGGCGTGATCTAGGCCCGTGAATAGTGCCGTTAAACCCCCCAAAATATATAATCTGGGCAGAATCTGCATTCTGTATTTCTTTTTCCTGTAATCCATTAATCTCATAAACTATATACATAGGTTCAACAGAAATAAAGGGCTGTGTTTCATTATCAAAAATGGTGAGAACCCAAGTGAAAACAAACATCACTATTGATGGATTTGAAGTTGCTTACTGTTTTGGCACAATGAATGTTATATTTCTCACATCCAATTCCTCGTTTTGTAAAAACCTGAAACAAACATAGCTGTACTACTTCAATTTCCATTATTCAAACAACTTGTACTTATAAAATAGACATAGTTTAATTGTAATTGGTTGTGTTGTTTTCAGTGCGCTATAAATGAATTTGTGTGATTATAACATGTCACTGACAGCTTTGAGTAGAAGGAATTTGAGTAAAAGCTTTCTCCAACCCATCGGATAAGATATAATAATTTTATACAGTCACAAATACATCATACATTAAGTAATCACAAAAGACATTTGGCTCGGCACAATGTTCCCGTTCAAGCACCATTATTGTGTGCAAGTTCTTCAATGTAGCGGTGATATATTCAATTACGCTTATCATGTTTACCAACCCGTTTTTATTTCGAAAAGAAAATAGGTTTAAAAAAAAGACAGTTTTACAGATGGAGGAAGCCGGAGTTCCCGGAGAGAATCCCCGAACAACGACGAGCAGCTGCCAGCTCCCCAACATCGTTACTCCACACCTCAGAACAGAAGGGTTAGATTGGTTGAAGACACGCGCACCATCGACGTGCAGTACGCCTTAGTACACGGCTTCACTGTGCCCCCATACGTATAATGGTTGTTAAGTTCCTTACCCAAGGACATAACACGGGATTCCGAACAACAAGTTATCCATTTATTTGGTGGATTTGAAAAAAGGCATCAACAAAGTCTCAGTATTCATGCCTCCGTCACGACCACGACGTTCTCTCTTTGTACCGTAAAATTCATCTGTTTATTGTGAATTTTTTTATACTGAACCCGATGAAGGTGAGTAGTATTGTAACCAGTTCTTGTGTTGGGTCAAGTAACAACAAGCTGGTATAGAGTTTAACGTGGATTCGGTTTAATTATCACAAATCATCAAACCATCAACACAGATATATCATCAAAAACCGAACTCTACAAATAAACAATAAAAACTTCTTAAAATATATACAACCTGGATATTTCAGACTTCATCCTCATCATTTCAGTGATTTCCACACAAGAGGTGTAATTAACTGAGCTTCTTTCAAGGAGTCATCATCTGATGTACATCACTGGAACAGGCTCAATGAGCTCATTCCAGTGGGGTACAGCAGTCAATGAACCCTTGACAATCACTGTGATGTGATCAACAGTGAGCTCATACCAAGAAAGTATAATCCGATGTCACAGACTGGGACAAGCTCTATGAGCTCATTCCAGTAAGATACAGCGGGCGATAGGCTCTTGAGATTAGCCACAGTCCAACTCACCATAACATACCACCAAAAGGTAGAAACTAGCATGCCACACCAGAGGGAGCCCATCAAGCTCATTCCGGTCAGGCACAATAGATGATGGGCTATCAGTGCACAGGTGTAATACATCAAACCAAAAGCTAATGAAAAAATGATGAGGCTTTTATTCAATAAGAGTCGCTAATTATAACCAAGTTACTTCCCTTATATAAGATCCAGTAAATTGTAATAAAACAATCCAAATCAAACAAATATGGTCCACCCATGCGAACTCCACAGAACAACTTGAAGACCTAAATCTGACAAAAAGTTCCATTGGTGTACTCACGAGTAAATCACACGGCATACCAGATCTTTCCAGCAAATCACAATCCAGGTAACATTTCTGCACAAATATGTAAGTCCTAAATGAGACATGGTGGATAATTAATCCACAGAAATAACAATCAACTATGAAGTGCAGATTGACTTAGAATCAAGCTATTACTAAAATATACAATTTGACTGATTGGAGTTCATTGATATTTTCAGCATATATGGCTATACCCAAAATACCAAAATTAGTCCTAATTCAATAAAAGTGATTCAGCACAACTGACTCAATAGTTCACTGAAACTCGGTCAACGAATGACCTATAGCTTACCACTGCAGTGTAGTAATACTGCACTATTTAACAACAACAAATAGTGAAGTACCAATATTTATATTATAAAACTAAGATGAAAATGGATGCATACCATCAGTGTGATAAGCTCTCCTCCTGTGTCTGTCTCTCTACATCATGGTACAGTCAAGTCCTACTCAATGCTAGCACCTGAATATAATAAATGATAACACTAAGAGCTAGACTAAAATAACAATGGGAGAGTCAATAATTACACTGTCCTCAGTGGTATGTGCTCAATGTATTCTGCAAAGCAGATAGCATTGAATTACGTACTCACTGATGAAAATGCAATTGCAGATGTAATTTCCAGCATCAATAGTGCTGTACGAAGCCAAAGTATTTCCAATTATGCCAGATTAATTAATAATTAATTATTATAACTAAATATTACTTAATTACTACTAACCGCCGAAAACTACCAAGTTATAATTTAGAATTTGGAACAAATTGACCTCACAATATCGCAGCTCGAAACATGAATTATAATTATTTAATTTCATAACTTATTACTGATTATTCCAATTATTGTGGGTCCGGATACTGATTGAGTGACCAGACCAGTGCTCCAGGCAGTGGAGCACTGAACGGATGAGGCAATCAATGCGGCTGAAGTTATAAATTACCAGTTAATAAATAAATAAATAAATAAATAATAAAATAAATAAATAAATGAATAAATAAATGTTAAGAGAGATATATATATATATATAGCCTATGAAGTAATTTGACTGTACCTTGACCCAAGAACTCCTCAATCCTCCTTATTCCATATTATTCTGTGTTCCTGACATTTTCCATGAATTACACAGAGTAGAACATTTAATACAATTTTATAATTTTATCAAAAAACACAGATTTCACAAAAATAGCACTGATCTTTCTGCACAAAACTGAGGGTATAATTTGGAAACCCTTGTCCAGTAAATTACCTGGACAGACAGGTGAGCAGTAAACGAATCTGTCCAATGGTGTTACTTGGAAAGATTTGACTGCCTAATAAGGTTATGTTAGTGGGTTGATTAGTGAACAGTGCATGAAGTTTGTCTGAGTTTGTCTGAGTTAAAAATGGAGCAAACTAGATTGTAGGTCATTGAGGAAATCAATAACCTGTAACTGGACATCAGTGGGTCAGATGCTCAGCTACAATATAAACACACTAGGAGACATATATATAAACCGTTTTCAATGGAAATTATGTTCCATTCCGCATCACAGTACTATTGCAACATCCCCAATTCGGATTCTGTCACAGTATGTCAGGGGCTTTGGGGGGCAATATTTGGGAGACCTCGGTGGGGGACCTCGGAAGTGACGTCCTGTCAAGTGACACAGTGGCGCCATGTTGTGTTGTCATGTTAACCCACGTGAGCGGCCATCTTGTGTCGACATCCCCATAGTGATACGTGGTGTTAGTGCGTACGCACGCCGCGTTTTAGTTTAAACAATATTTATTGAATAATTGATAAGTATATACACTTCACAAGAACAGTTAACAAGAAAGATCTGAGCAACACAAGATAAAGTAGTATACACGAATCAAATGAAGACTAGAAAAATGCTTACTGTGTAAGAGAGGGATTCGACAGAAAGCTTGAAGCTTGTGTAAGTCGTCTCCCGCGTTTTGTTCGGGTGATACTTGTTTCCGTCGTCCATTTTGTATACTGGAGGCCGCCATCTTGGTTTCTATGGTAACACACGGTTGCTATGTGACCTTAAACCTTCTTATAGAATAAGGGTATGTTCGGAGGGTGTGTTCAATTGAATCGGAGTATCACGAATTACCACAAACAACCCAAGAAGTTGTACTCTTTCGAATTCTTTCAGAATATCTGCTTCTGTTAGTAGGTGTAAAAGGCGGATTCGGTATCACTTGTACACGATTTCGTACATGTACACGTACATCGATGTACACCTCCATAGGATTTAGTGTTCAAATCGTGTACAGGTACACGATTTGTCGTTTTTTTATGGTGATACAGAATCCGCTTGCGGATTCTATATCACTGGATTCTATATACACGTCGCTCAAGAGTGAAACAAATGTATGAAATTTTAAGAAAAATGAGGTGGATTGTCTGATACAGAATCCGCAAATGGGTTTCCCCCATAGGATTCAGTCTTAAAATCGCGAGCAAAAAACGTGTTGCGGTTTCTGTATCATCATCAAAAAGTGGTTGGCGGATTCTGTATCATCCGTATCTGTACACGATTTTAACACTGAATCCCTATGGGGGCGTACACGGAAACCCATTTGCGGATTCTACATCAGATAATCGACTTATGTACGATACATGGAAAAGAGGTGATACCGAACCCGCAAACCCACTGCCACGTTGCTCGAGGAAATAAAAAAGTGATTGATATATACGAGAGAAAAAAATATAAATAAAATAGTTATTTAAAAATAAATATATCAAATCGAATAGATAATAAAAATACGTAAATCATGAGCGCTTCCCAGATTATTAGAGCAAGGGTTCTTTTAAAAATGCTGATGAGAGCCTACGCATTCTGCGTGAATGAACAAATAGGTCTCCTCTTGTTAGAACGATGCATCGGATGTCGGGATCTCCTAGACTTCGATCACGAGAATCATTCGTGTCTGACGATGGAAAGGGAAGATATGGTCGTCAAGTATTTTGAACCGGCGTTCGAACGCATTCAAATCGATGAAGTGATCGCGTTTTGGAAGAGATTACTCTTCTGTAAGGATCGAAGCAAGCCCACAGTTTCGGAAGAACTGAAATTGGCGCGTATAAGAAGTCTGACTTTAGAAGACAAGGGATGCATCATGAAATTATTGTTCAATGAAGCATACGTCTAAGTTTTCTCGTTGATATAAAAATAAGGTAGAATAGAAAATAAAAATAAATACACACATTCATTTTTTATCTAATATTTTTCTAGAAAGAAAAAAAAAACACAAAAATGAGAACCAGAAATAAATTGTATCCGAAGTTAGATGGCGACGAGGATGAGAAGCCGAAAGGCGTTTTGCCGACGGCACCGTCGCTAGAAGAAAAAGAAAGAGGAGAGAGGTATCGCATCGATCAAATCAGTAGAATCCAAGCGTATCTAACTCGAGAGAGAGATTCTCGTCATTCTCTCAAGAAAAAGTATTCGCGTTTCGTGAAATTCGTCAACGCAATCGACTCGACACTCATCACGATTTCCATGGGTTTACACGCGGCCGGCATCGGATTGTTGTCGACCGCAGTCGGCATTCTGATCGTGTTGACAGTAGAAGGAGTGGCTCTTGCCGCTGGATTGTTTAGCACGCTCGGAAACTTTTTGAGTAGGAAATTATATCTGAAGGCAAGGAAACACGACAAGATTCGCGTCTTGGCCGAATCCAAGATCAACACGATATCCGAAATGATCTCGATGGCGTTGAAAGATGGTAGGATATCGGATGGAGAATACTTCGTGATATTGGGCTAGAAAACGAAATACGAAGCCATGAAAGAAGCCATGAGAATCAAGACTCGTCAGATCATCAAAGAAGAGATGAAGGATTCTCTCGTGGAAAAGGGGAGGAAAGAGGCTAGGGAGGAATTCAGTAAGATGATAGAACTCAAGAGCAGCGACTGAAAAAAAAAAAATATATATAATAAGAACAGAATTTTAAAAAAAAAATATTAAATTTATATATAAAATAAAAACGAAATTAATTTAAATAACTCTTAAAAATGTATTGCGTAAAGTGTAAGAGAGTTACCGAGACGAGTAATTCTCGAGAAGTACGAACTAAAAACGACAGACAGATGCTTCACGGAATTTGCAATGTGTGTGGTTCTGTCAAGACTTGATTCGTCAAAAAAAAAGAATGCGAGCAAAGGTAAAGGCATCGTGAATAAAATGATCAATAATCTACCTTTCGAAATGCATCTGCCTGGTCACAGTTTCACGGGACCCGGAACAAAATTGAACAAGAGACTCAACGCCGATCTGACTCCTAAATCTTGGAGCAAACCTGTGAATAGGGTGGACGCGGCCGTGTATGATCACGATCTGTGTTACGACGGACATCCCGACACCAAGACTTGCAACGACGTCTGCGATAAAAACATGTTGGGAAATTGAGAGGCATATCGAATCCGACCAGGAGAGAGAAGATAGAACGTTCGCTGGTCGGCAATCTGATCGGTGCGAAACGTCGATTCGGATGGTGCGTTCAAAAAAAAAAGCGCATCTGAAAAGAAGGAGAAATGATTATTGATGAGCGAATTGGCCGAGGAGTTACACAAACCCATCGTGCATAAATTTCGAAAGAGAAGGGTGTTCGTGAAGGGTTTGGATGATATTTGGTCTGCCGACTTGGTCGACATGAGATCGTTTTCGAGGTGGAACGAGGGTGTCAAATATCTATTGACGGTCATCGACGTGTTTTCCAAATACGGTTGGATCAGAGCTTTGAAGAATAAATCGGGACCTTGCGTCGTCGAGGCTCTGAAGAGCGTGTTCGACTCGTCTTCTCGAAAACCGAGTAAATTGTGGGTGGATAAGGGAAAGGAATTATACAACAAGCACGTTCATCGATTGGTCGACCTCTACTCGATCGAAAACGAAGAGAAAGCCAGCGTGGTGGAACGTTGGAATCGAACGATGAAGGAAAAGATGCACAGATACTTCACGGCGAATTCGACCAAGAAATACATATACGCTTTGAACGGTCTGGTTAAAGATTACAACAACACGCGACACAGATCAATCAAGATGACTCCCGTGGAAGCTAGCGATCCTCGAAATGAAAAACGGGTCTACGCGAATCTATATCCTGAAAGATCTAAGATTAGGAAGAAGTCTAGAACGCCGAAATTTGCGGTCGGTGATCGAGTGAGAATCTACGCTTATAAGAAGCACTTCGAAAAGGGGTTCTACTCCTTGGTGGACCTCAGAAATCTTCGTGATAATCAAAATATTTCACACCGATCCGGTGACTTACAAAATCGAAGTTTTGGATGGAGAAGAGATCATCGGAAAGTTTTACGAACAACAATTACAGAAGACAAAGTTTTGATAAAGAAAACAAATTTCTTTTATCTGCTCTCTTTAACATTTTCTTGTTTACACACATATATATATAGGAGAGAAAAATAATAATAAAAATAATTAAAACTATTTTTAGATAAAAAAAAGCAAGCTAATTAATAAACAAAAAACAAAAATCCTTTAAAAATGACAAATATACTAGATAAAGCACAAAGCTTAGTGAAAGATAAAAGTATTCAAGAATATGAGGTTCACGGATACGAACCGGTAACCGGAACGAGTTTGAACAATGCGGGAGAGATAAGAATCAACGTCGAAACTCAAGATCTATTCATACATCCTAGCAAGAGTTACATAGTGGTGCAGGGACGTCTCACCAAGGAAGATGGGAGCGACTACGCCGACGACGACACGGTTACTCTAGCCAATAATGGCATCATGCATCTATTCAGTAATATAAAATACATGCTATCCGGACAAGAGATAGAATCTGTGTTTCATCCCGGTCAGGCCACCATGATGTTCGGACTCTTGACGTATCCTGATGATTTTTCGAAATCCAGAGGACTTAATCAGTTGTGGGTGAAAGACACCGTCGGCCCTGCTAGCGCCGGCGCCGCCGCCATATTCGACTACTTCGTCAAGACATCCAGACCTAAAGGAACGTGTTCGTTCAGGATACCTTTGAAACATATCTTCGGAGGACGATTACAACAAGATCATGTACGGATTCAAACACAATCTGACATTGATTCGAAAAGGAAACGACAACGCAATAGTGAGACTCACTGCGACCGATGCAGGTAAGATAACTCTACACGAGATATCGTAGTTCGTGGAGCCTTCGATCGTGGAAAAAGCGCGTCTCTACAAGATCATAGAATCCAAGAGTAAATTACCCGTGGGATTTAGAATGAGATTGTGTGACACGGCTAGCATTCCTCTCTCCACGAATCACTTCGATTGGAGATTGACGGTGAAATCCGCTTCCGAGAGACCGCATTTCATCGTGGTTGCATTTCAGACCGATAGGGACGGGTCTCAGGAAAAGAATGCATCGCTGTTCGATCACTGCCATTTGAGAAACATACAAGTGTTTCTGAATGCCACGAGATATCCAGCAATGGATTACATCGCGTCGTTCGACAAGAACGATTTCTGCAGACTGTATGGCAACGCCGCTGATTTTAGAAAGAAGTATCATGGTCTAGACGAATTGATGAGCAACCCTAACATATCTCCCGGTGAATGTAAGTCGATGTATCCCATGTTCGTATTCGACGTCAGTAAACAGAGTGAACGACTCAAGAGTAGCGTCTTAGATATTCAGATCAAGATGCAATTCGATAGGAACGTGCCGAGAAAAACCGAAGCCTTCGCCCTGGTCCTGTCGGACAGAGAATTACAATTCGAATTGGATGGAAATAAGATGTCGATCATTCGATGAGAGACGTGTGTGAAAAAAAAAATAAAAAAAAGTAATGAGTAATTATTAAAAACAAAAAAACAAAAAAAAAACAAAAAAAACAAAAAAAAATAAAAGTAATGAGATCTAGAGAGATTGAACATCTTTCTAAATCTCATTACTTTTTTTTGTTTTTAATAATCACACATTATTTTTTTTTTAATTAATTATTTCCACGCGTTCACTGTTTGTTCAAAGGAACTAGTTCGATCAGTAGACTCACCACGGAAGTGGTGGCTTCAGGATTATTGGTTTTTGTAACGAAATTAATCCTGTCTCCAGCGTTCACTTTGAGAGGCGTGCCAAACGTGCTAACATTCGCATGTTGATTCGCAGTCTTTTCGATGCTGTATTTCTTATCGCTCTCTACTCCATTCACCATGAGATTGACAACCGCTCTGTTATTGAAATCCGAGGAAGCGAGACTCATTCGAAGGATTTCACCTCCCAACGGCATGGGATATCCCACAAGACCATGTTTCGATCCACTACCTCCATTTCCGAAAGACCACTCAGCTTTTCCCTCATCTAAGGTGCCGGCCTCATCGGCCCACATGGTGATCAATTGTCTAGCATATTTGACTTTCTCAACCACCGAAATCAGGGTGCAGGCATCCGTCATGTTCACGGGATATGGTAGATTCGTGAGCGCGTGTCCACCCATGTCTAGTTTACCTTCCATGATGTCACCCTTTCTCCAGACCGAGTTGTCGTCCACGTACTTCCTGCTGACTGCGCTGAAATCGAATTCGGGATCGTGACTGAGTCCGAATAAATTCTCAACATTCATGTCGATACCACCCTCCATGGTTCTGCCAGATTGTTTGTTCAGGTAGAGATTGTCCACTTGCGATTCTAGATATTCTTGTGATCGTATCACGGCAGAATCTATGTAGCCCTTGTTGACCGCGGTTGAGTCCACATCCATGTCGTCGACCTTCGACAGATTCAATATCTTGTTGAATCCCGCATTCATTTCTCGTCTGTCAGACTTTCTCTGTTCCAGATCTATGTAGTGTTTGGTCGCCACATCCTTGGGATTCGTGGGAGTGGCCACGTTCGTTATCTTGTTAGAATTGGCATTCAATTCCGAGTGCATTGTTTTCTGAATGTATCTATTTCTCAGGTGTTTGCTGAATCTCGCGTGAGAGTCGTTTGCGTATTTCTTGGTCGCGGCATCCGTGGGATCTTTGGGATTTGCGACGTTCACCAAACGTTTAGATTAAAGATCGAGATCATCGGTCATGGTTTTATCCACGTAATTATCTAGCATGATTCGTTCGAAATCGGCGTTCCCCCTGTCGACGTATTTTTTAGTCGCAGCATCTGCGAGATTTATCGGCTCGGGAAGATTGTAGAGCTTCTTATCATTCATGTTCAAAGGTTCCTCTCGAGGTTCGTATCTCCGAACGTAACATTTGCCCAAGTTGGCAACGTCGTAACCATCGTCGACTTCGAGCGTCTTCCTCTTCCTTTTCAGGTTGACTTTTTCGTCGTCACTTCTACCAAATTTATCGACTGGCATGTTGTTTTGAGATTTTTTGTTTTTAAAAAAATATATTTCAAAACGCAGTTTATTAAAAAATGAATTATTTATTTTTATTTTTCGTTTTTATTCGATTAAAATTTTTTAAAATAATTTTTTATCTTTATATACTATAAAAAAATAAATCTCTCTCTAATGTAAATCATTCAGAATGTCTTGAAACCGATCTCCTTCAGACCATCTCTTGAGAACGTAGAGACACAGGTGACCGCAAAACACTTGATCTGGTGATTGCACTCGTTCTGTGTTGTAACGAACCATCAATTTGTTGAAATAGTTCTTTATTTCTTTCAGTGGCGAGATTCCGTAGCTGTCGAAATAATAATTCTTCTTCCCGTTCTTGAACCACGCCACCCAGTGAGTGCCTTCACCCGATAAATCATCTAGATTTAAAATTCCGCATTCCGATTGTCGAGGTCTTCTCTTCGGCAAGGCATCTCTAGAACCACGCCTAGAAAATCTTTGATTTTCAAATCCTTCACTGCATTCGACAGATCGATGTTGGATAGGGGTTCGTTAGGTAAGACGACACCTTCTACGGATATCTCTATTTTCTTATTCATAAATTCGTATATATATATTTTTTTATTTATTTATTTTATTATAATTCACTAAAATGACATTATTTTTTTTTTTTTTTTTCTTTTTAAACTAACTCTCTCGATGTCTCTATCGATTTCTATAATCTCGAATCCATCTAATTCCTCTTGATTTTCTGGAATCCTATCATCCTTACTCATATCTGGAATCCTATCATCCTTACTCATATCTGGAATCCAATCATCCACAATCATATCGTCTCTAATTAGATCCAAAATCCAATGTCCGAGTGCCAAAGTGCTTATTTTATCATCTAACACGAATCTCTTATCGTCGTCGGCCGTCAGCGAAATCTTGTTGACTATTTCGGTATACAAGTCATGATTTTCGCTTCGAATCGATTTCATAGTCTTATACACTGCACCACTTCCAAACAGACAATATTTATACTCTTGGAAAGAGATGTTTTTCTTCACCACGCATGCTTTAACCCCTTTGCACTTCTTGATCTCTTCATCTTCTAGACGATAAGCATACAGTTTGAGTCTCAAGCCCACGAATTCGACGATTTGTTTACCGCCACTCTCGTCCTTAAATTTACCCAACACCTTCTTGTTGTCATTCGATTGAATGTTGGACGGGTGATCGACGGGGTAATTGCTCATGTCGAACCACGTGGCCACGTCCGGAGAAATATCTTGGTAGATGTCTTTCGTCCATATCAGTGAACAGTAGTTTGGCTTTATCGCCAAATTTTTGTTTGACGTAATCGTAGTGAAACTCGTACATCAATTGCTTGCTGATATCTAAGATGATTGGTCCGAGATAATACGGTTTGTCAAACTTCAGGTGCGTCTTTTGCATATGAACGGCCACTAGATTTTCGTCGAATATGGTTCAGTGTTTGTAATTGGGTTTCGCCACTAATTTTTTAGCTCTTTTCTCAGATGTGATGAGTCGAACGTCGGTTCTCTTCCTGATGTTTTCCATCGATTTACCGTCCACGCAGTTGTTCATGAGTTTGAAGAAATCTTTTTCGAAATCGTTCCCGGCTCGAATTCTGAGATTCGTGTTGAGATCGATGTATTTTTTCATCCAAGGCTCTTTGTCGAATCGAATGATGCAATGTATGTTGACTAATTTCATCCCGTAATCGACGTATTGTTTCAAATTCTCACTGTAGACGACGTAGTTACATTTGTTAAATAAATTGGGAATGAGTTTTTCCTCGTCTTTTTCGTTCGGTTCCATTCGTTCAGGAACCAGCGGATAATCGTTGTGTAGATTGTGTAATTCTTCCGGATAGTTCAAATCAACTTCTAAAATGCAAGGATAGTCTCTCCATTTTTGCATCTCTTCTGGTTCCGTCACCTATTCGAAATTTCCAATTGGTAAAGGATGACACATAGCCCAACCGTACAGATTATTAGCATCCCAATACTGTATGTATTTATTGGACCGTTTCGAATTGAAACCTTCTTTCATGTAGGGATTGTTAGCTTCAGAATATTTGTGGGAGATCATCGAGACGCCACCTCTCGCAGCCCTTTCGAACATGAGCAACATGTTCTCGTTGGATAATAATTCCAATTGGACTTCGGTGGTCTTCAACAGAGCATCCCACGCCAGACCGGGTGCGGTGAAATACCAAGTGCGATCCAGATCGTAATTTCGATGACAGACGTCTCGAAAATTTTCATACACGTCTGCCAAGTGCAGAACGTCGGTCTTCAGATAGAGATCGTGATAATCTCTCATGATTTTCATATCAAATGATTTCCACACGCTTTTGGCGTGTTTGTAATTCTTGTCGGAAAATGTCGGATTCGTATAATTTCAAATAAAAATCTTCTTTCGAAGGTAGTGCGGTGTCTTCGAATCTCTTTAGATCGTTCATGTAATCGTAAGGATAGACTCCTTTCCTCAACATGACGTCTACTCATTCTCCGAAATGTTCGCTCATGATTTTAAATTTATCCTTGCTCATGTTATCAACTAATTTTTCCAGAGCAGTCGACATGAATTTAAAACTGTCGATGAAACGTATGCCTCTATGAATGAATTTCGTTTTTTCTTTCAACGTCTCTCCATCGATTACTCTTTTCTCCTCCATGAGCTTCCATTTCATGAATGAAATGTATCTTTCTTTGCTGTTCGCGATGCAATTTAATTCTTCGTGGGAGGTGCCAAGATTTTTTATGAACAGATGACTGTCGTAACCTGAGAGATTGTGAAATATCACCGGATAGAAAACGGCGTCTCGATATTTTAAATTACACTTGCTGTGAGCCGGACTGCGATACAGACCCGTGTAATGATTGTGGTCTCTGACCTTCTTATTTTCCTCTGAATTCTCGTCGAATGATTGTCTGCATATGTGACATTCGGTGGTTCTGATATTTTCGTCCTGCTGCTCTCGCGTGATGATCATTTTCACTGGAGTTTTGAATTTGTTGTATAACATTTGAATTTTCGATTCTAACTCTTCCACGAACCTTTGGGCCATGTTGTTGTCTTCGCACTGTTTCATGTAGGTGAAGGGACACATGTCATGTTGCGAGTCGAAAGTGCATTTCACGTAAATGCAATAGCCTGAAGGTATGTGTTTTTGATATCTTTCGACGTAACTTTGAAGAGCATTGGGTTGACAGGAACTCATTTTTGCGGTGAAACATTCGAAATCGGCGTACACGACGAATGGTACTTTTAACCTTCTATTGTGATTTTCAAACTTCACGATGGTGTTGGGTTTGGGCATTTCGACGTCGACACCTTGATTTTTGTTGCAATATTCCTGATCTTTCGCTAACGATTTTTCGCTCTGAAACATGTTCATGCAGTTGCAACATAAACATATCTTTCCTTTATGTTCATTATTTTGTCTCGACAGAAATCAGCTCGGATGTTTAACCCAACAATAATGACGATTGTCACCATTGGAAATCAATAATAAAATAATCATCTTTTCTCTTTTGAGATACGAAGTCTGTCTGAGAGGATAGATCATTCGTTTTTCATCATTGTATCCCAAGACCTTCACCACTACGGTGGGATTTTGAGCCTCGAAACGTTCGATGTGTTTTAACTCTGTTGGAAAAGTCACTCCGGTCCAATCGAGATTTTTAGAAGTCTCCTCGTAACGAGAAACTCTATCGGAATTCATTTGACAGGGTATAAAGCGGAGGTGACTGCCCATTTAAAACACTGATCATCTTTATTTCTCACATTGACCACAAATTGTTTTTAGCTAAGAAATACGGTAATTTCACGTAGCAAGACCCTTTCAACGAATCGTTTTCAGTTATATGAATTTCGAGTTTCAACACCTCATCGAACGTCCAATTACTACCTTCATGTTGATAATTCGTGAGAGACGTCAACATCTTGTCTTTCATCTTTTCGAAAACATCTGATAAATCTGAACCTCGAAATACGGGTTCGACGTTAGATCTGAAATATGCATTTTTTACGATGCTCTCGCCAGACTTCACGTCGATTTTATTCATCACGCAATGGAGTATCATCTTAATTTTAAGTCCCACGTTCATGTGTTTGTGAAACAAATCCAATACGTTTTTCTTCACCCGTTCCATGAACAATATCGGATCGATTTTCTTGAACGAGGGAACCACATCGAAAGTTTTAAAAATGCCTTTGATCGCACTCTCCCATTCTACGGGCTTCGATTGGAATAGATTAGTGACGAGTTGTGCTACATATTCTTCTCCTTTCCCTTCATTGATTGCTTGTCGAATTTCACTCGATATATCTCGTTTGTCTAGAATCTGAAGTGCATCACTCGTTTTCGTGTTAGGTTTTTTTTTCTTTCCTTTTAAAACTTGAAGTTCTTCAATGGCTTTTCGTTTAGTTGTCTTCTTATTTTTCACAATCGAAACGTTTTTAGTTTTTTTTGACGTCGGCATTTCGCTTCCTTTTACTATATTTTTCTGCTTCTCATTTTTCACAACCGATGCATTTTTTGACGTCATTGCTATCGACATTTCATTTGCCTTTTCGCAAATGTTTCTGTATGACTTCAATTTTTTTTTATTTAATTCTATGATTTCTGAAATGTGGAATTTTTAATAGTTTACAAATCTCGTTTAACTGAGGTACGGTTTTCTCATTTAAATTTTCCATTTTTTTATTTGTTTGCTCCACATGTAAGAATATTTTTTTTTTCGAATTTTGTATTAAAATAATTTGTTAAAAAGTTTTGTTTTTACTCTTTATATATAAAAAAGATTTTTTTTTAATTTCAATTTTTTCTTTAATGTTTTTTATTCAAAACAATTTACGATCACTTTTATTTCTTGTTCGCAAAACGAACATGTTCTCTCGTCTCTAGAATAACATTCCTTACAATAACACAAATGTGCACACGGTAGAAACAAAACATTTGTGAATTTGTTTTCGCAAAGCAGACACATGTTCATATCACCCAATTCCTTCTCAATAAATGATAATAACTCGTCTGCTTCTTTCATGAATCGAATCAAATCTTCTAAAGTCAAGAATTGAGATAACATCTTGTTTGCGTAATTGAATGTATTATACAATTGTTCCTTCGTGTATCCGGATTGTAAAATACCCCTTAATAAACTCTCATTTTTATTTCTTTCCCATTCTTCATTTTCAATTTTAATCAATCCTAATGTCTGGATCTTCTTCAAATAATTGCAACGACCTTTGGTATTATTTATGTGTTCTACCAAAGGTCTGTCATTAGGTTCCCAATTCATTAAATGTATGTTGCAACAAAAACATTTAACTCTGTCACTTTTACCCACATAAATGAAACCTACAGCAGCTAAATCTTCGGGTTTTTGAGCAAGATGCGAAGGCCAATTTTTAAACGTTTGAAGTCTTGCACGTTCTAAACGATAATTCGGATGTTCAGACTTGATCATTGTTTTTACCTCAAAATGGGGTTTGTAAGAATATTTTTTTCGAATTTTCTATTTAATGATAATTTGTTAAAAAGTTTTAAAATTGTTTATATATGTTTTAATTCCTTCAAAAAAAATGAATCAATTTTATGTTCTTAACGTGAAAAAAATTGAATTAATACGAGAAAAAAAGGATGTTAAATTTAACTTTTTATTTATATATAAAGAGAAAAAAAACTTTTACAAAAAAAAATTTTCACATTAAAGAAAATTAAAATTAAAAAACTTTTTTTTATATATATAAAGAGGAAAAAAACCAAACATTTTTAACAAATTATTATTTAAATACAAAATTTAAAATATACATTATTTCCAAGAATTCATAAAACAAAAAAACAAATAATCGATCTTGACAACAACACCTAAAAGATATGAATTGAAATTGAAACGAGTCGAAACGTGTAAGAAATTCGGTTTTAAAATCTATAGATTGCAACGACATGATTCCATCGAATTGAACGAGGTCGAGATGAAGGGCTTAGAGCACAAACATGACAAATATCACATGCCTTTGAAATTGGACAAAGCCACGCTTGATTTGTTTTACGAGTGCCAAAGCGATCTACAGAAAATCGTCATCGCCAAAGATCGAGAATTCGACAAGGATGATTTGACGTTGTTCTATGGAAGTTACATATATCCAAATATCTCTCTCGAACTCGTGAACAAATTGGGTGGTGAGAGCGAGTTCACCAATGTAAAAAAACTCAAATAAGTAAAGATAAACATTCAACACATTTTCGAAAAAGGAGAAGAAACGAGTGTCAGCATGCTAATAACAGACTTGGAAATATAAACAATAGAGAGATTGATTTTTAGCGAAGAAGAAGGAAAAAAAAGTAATGAGATCATCTTTAGAACTCATTACTTATTTTTTGTTTTTTTGTGTTTTCCTTCTTCACTATTACCCATATATTATAATAACGTTTCCTTTTTTCTTAAATTTCAGCGTTGATTCTTCTTTTCTTTTTTCTTTTTTTGTGATATGCTATGTTTTTATAACAACACATTTGTTTATCCGAATCATAATTATGAACGAATAGTGTGCATCTCTTGGTAACACTCGCATCATTACCATTCTCTTCAGAAGATAGTGGTAACGGTGGAAAACGTCTCATTCTTTTAAATTTCAACCGCATATCCCGATCTTTCTTTAACTCCTTTATCAGTTCTTTCCTAAGATATCCATCATTAGCATCTAATCATTTTTCCACATCTTTTTCGCACTCTATCTCGCGATATTCATCATTATCGTCTAATTGTTTTTCCACCTTTTTATCCATTTTATATATTATTTTATACTTTCTATGATTTATATTTTATATAATTATATAATTTTTTTATATTATAGTAACATATTCAAAATCGGTATATTCTTAAATGGCGAATTCTCACCAAACAACAAACCCTTGCCGAGTCGCTCAACGTTCCATCCACTCTTCAGATAGAGACCGTTTCCACTCAAAAAGTTGTCACCTCTAACGGGTTCTAGAAACAATCCTTTACCGCTGTCGTCTACATGGATGCGACACACGGCTCCTCCCTTCTTCAAAAACAGTCTGCTGCCACCCATTAATTTCTCAACTGCCAAACTCGCGAGTCCCATGAGAGCTCCCATGCTGAGAGTCTTTCCGAGAAAGGGTAATGCCTTTGCGGCGAAGGGTAATGCTTTTGCAGCGATTCCTGCCAATAGCGGTAGGAAACTGCCTTTCATTCTCAAATTGTATCTCAATTGAGCGGGACTTAATCTCACCATCAACACTCTTCCATCACGAATCGCTTTCTCCATCCTTTTGCTTTGACTTCTGGTCCAGGCGATCGAATCCTGACCGCCACTCGTCAGATCTTCGTGAGTGAATTTGAATCTCACCGCCTCGCCTCGAGTTGTTAACGCTCTCTTAAGTTTCTTCTTCTGTCCTATGGATATGTTCACGTTTTTAACAACGTATTGTGTCATAATTCTTTTTTTAAAATATATTTTCTTCAATTGTTTTCTTGTTTTAATGATAATTATATATATTAAATAATTTTTCTAAAATTAATATTGCGTTTATTATATTTTTGTTATTTATATATATACACAATAGTTTTTTTTTTGTTGCTTTTATATTTCTCTTATGTGAAATCGTATCATCACCCTCTCTCCGCGATGATCTAACAATTCACCATTTTGATCCGTCAATGTTGTTTTGAGACTATACAACATGTCTAAAATCACTGGTAGATAAACTAAATTTCGAGGTCGCTCCACGATCTTATAACCCGGCGAAACTTTTGAAAAGAAGGAATAGATCGTCGGTTGAGTGCTACCATTCACGTAGCTTCCAGCAATCACATCCACGTTCACCAGAATGCTATTGACTGCGAGAATGTTGACTGTATTTTCAGATGCCGCGTGGTCTCGATACATCTTTCGATGGAATCCCAATATCTTGCCTATAGAATCATCCGTATTGAAATCCACTCGAAAATTATCTTCCAAATCCAACATCGTCTGTAAGGTATTAGGATTGGGAACGAGTCTGATCTTGTTGCTTCCCTTTCCATCCGTCTTCACTCGCGTCTGAATGTAATTGTTCAAATCGTCTATGTCGTAACTTCCTTTGGAAATTCGAATCTCCAACCAATCCACTCCGTCGGAATACTTGAACGTGTTATTCTTTTCGGTGACGTTGGGAAAGGAATAATAAGTCTCCAGATTCACCAACGCCATCTCGTATCTTTTCTCTCTATTCAATTCGATGGAAGGTTCGAATTTCGTTGCGAATTGAGTCGAATCGCCACTCACCACGATTTGAATGGATTGTTTTGCAGCCGTATTCTCAGCTATCCGTTCTAACAATTCTCCTTGTTCGAACATTGTATTTTAATTTTATTTTTTCAAAACTAATTATTTGAAGATTTATTATTTTCTAATTTTTTTTATTTTCACACTCTATCTTATTATCATCAGAAACATAAAACTTGTCGAATCCGCACCGATATTTTCCGCAATTAAATTCACTAGTCAAATCGATCACGATGAAATTGTAAAGTCCTCCATCCCAAACCCTCTTGCAGAATCTCCTGAATTCCGCCACGCTCATGTCCTTTGCGACGTGATCGCCGTAGATGTGATTGAGATTCTTGAGATCTTGGCGAAAGAGACATAGAAATTAAGCGTTCTCCCTTATCGTCTGTCTGGGCAATCGAAAATAATTCTGCGACAGGTAGAAACAGTCCACGTTGCTGTGTCGACCCCTAACGTAATACGATTCGCATCGGTTCTGTCTCTCCAAAATCAGATCGTCGAAAATCATGAGATTCTTATCTTCCGATTTCAATTCTCTAGGATCCGGAACGTCGCTAGCATTCTCATAAAATCGACACTCGACGTTCGAAGATGCATTTCTCTTCATCAATTCCATCGCTGCACCGTCCAAAATGGTCGAAAGAGGAGCTTCACTTTTGTCGAATTCCTCCCTGCTGTCAAAGATTCTGGCTATGACGTCCTTGGGCAATCTACGATCCATGCACTCTCGAAGCAATCTGTATTCAGGTTGAAACAAGCTCTTGCCAAACACAAACAATCTGTCGTAATCCAACCAGTCGGGTCGGGACAAAAGATTCATCAACAGATTGGCATTTCCACAATTCGATTTTCCCACTATCAAGCCTCTTATGCTTTTGGGAAAGAACTCGTTTTTCGACCTCTTGGTTGCGGCGTCGTTCCAAGACATATCTGTAATGTCCATCTTTGTTTTTTTATTTTTTTGTTTGTTATTTTAGATTTTTTTCAAACACAATTTTTATGTTTTTTTTCAAACTCAGTTTTTTTAATATTATTATTTATTTATATTACACCGTCGTGAGTTCTCTTCAATCCGGATCCACTCGTCATTTTGGCAAAATCTTGTATGGGTACCACAGCATCCTTAAAATTTTTCCAACTTTTCGGCGTTCGCTCTAACGCATCTCGCTTCGCTGGTGGACTGATCAAGTTGTCGATCAACGTGTCGGCTGCCCTCTTGCCAGCCACAGAAGCTATCCTACCACTGGCTTCGGAAGCAGCTTTCTTACCAGCATCCAAAGCCGTCTTCTTACCGACCTCAAACGCGGTCGATGCTAGTTTTCTACCCACACGCTCGTGAACGCTCGCATTATAGAATCGACGATGCCAGAACCGCCTTGAACGTAAGTTCTGACGTATCCCCTGTTCTTTATCACCAATATATTTTTATTTTATAATATATTTTGTTTTTCACTGGTAAATCGTTTGTTGTTTAAATACTTTTATTATTCTAGTGTAAAAATTTACTGTTTTTATTTTATATATTTTTGTTTGTTTGTTTCTCTCTACTTATTATATACATCAATCCTTCAATTCGTTCATCAGCCTTTTATAATGGTTTTTATTCAAAACCTTCTGTCTTAACAATTCGTCACATATGCTAACTATCTCATTATGTAATCCTGTGTTACCAGCGCGTCTACTCGCCATCAACAATCTCAATCTCTGAGACAGAGCGTCAGAAACGCTCAGAAGAAAAGTGGTTTTCACCCCTTTACCAGTCACCGATTCGACGAACTTCTTATTCATATCCCATATGGGTTTCACCACTTTCGTCCACTTGTAACCTCTGTTGGCGTTGGGTCTCGTCTCTCTGGCATCGTTATTTCTCAGCATCGCGTGGGTCTGAACCAGAATGTCGCCGTAATTTTCAAAATACTGTTGCGTGTAATCTCCAGGCTTGTCGAAAAGGAGCAATTTGCGCAGTCCATCTGTTATTTTATACTTATTCGAACCGACAATTAAATCTTCATCATCCATTTCCACTTCTGTGTCACCTACAAAAGTTCTACAGTCAGAATCCTTATAAATTCCCTACAACAGATCTCTCTTACCTCCATCCTTGGACGACGCGACGCTATCAGTGGTGATAGTCGAAGCTGCATCATCGCTCACGTCGGTTTGAATCCCTGTGGGAACGTAATCCGGTGTAGATTGAAAGGAATACTGATTTCCAAAACTCCCGGGCAACGAACCCATTCTCAAAGAACTCTCTTTTAAGGGTCTCAATTCTTCAACTATCTCCTTCTTGCTTCACTCTTGAACATCCGTCACGGGTTTAAATATTTTTGTGGTTTCGCGTCTGAGTTCCATCTCTCTGAGACGTCTGCTTCTGTCAGCTGATTGAATGCTCTTCTTGGCACGTTCATATTCATTTAAAATATGATCTCGACGTTTAGCATCCATCTGTAAAAACATTTTTCGTTTTTAAATTATTAATATTCCTTTGAGTATGCTAATGTGAGTTATTTATTATTTTCAAAATTAAATGTATAATTATTTTTTTATGTTTTAAGTAAATAAAAATCTTCTGTCTTTAATATAATAACTAAAAAAATCATATCTCAACTCAGTATTGAACTGGGAAAACTTGAAAAGTTTAAAAGTTTTAGTTTAAACAGTATTTATTGGAAAAAAAACAAAACAAACCATAACAGATACATTTCAAACATTAATGTGAATTCGGCAGTAAGCTGAAAGCTTATACAAGGCCGTTTCCACCAACACAAGATCACAAAGATACGTCGATGACAATAGCAGGTATGAGTATCAACTACAAACAGTGTTTATCTGCATTATACAAGCGTTTGAAAAGCGACAGTAACTAATCTTGTATGAAAACAGTCAGGGATGGGTTGAGCTGCAAGAAGAGTTGGAAACTGCGTGGTGGATGCATTCGTTACGTAGAGTATTTATTTGTGTCTAATGTCACTCACCTATGCGAAATGACTACGCGTGACGTAAGATAGAAATATAATCAAGGTAACTCCAATTATTTGCCACCCAAGACGCCCATTTAGAGGACTTTCATCCTAGCATTGATAACAGAGTCACGGTTGATCAGTAAGGCTTCGCCTATTTACCACTGTAAACAAGTGTAGCTTAGTTTACAGGCATTCCCACGGAGATCATCTTGATTTATTTGTGGGTTAGTATTTATTATAGTAAGTATATAAAATGGGCTAGTACTACATTGGGGTTAATTAGCGAATCGCTTACTTGATAAAATAAAGTCGTGTACGACTTCAAAGATAAGGCGGTCATCGTCATTACTCAGGAATTCTGAACCGAATAGAAGTGTAGAGGAGTCCGCTCCAAACGGAAGGAGAGTAATTGAATAATTACGAGCATCGGAGAAAATTGGACAATGCAGGAGAAAATGAGCCGGAGTCTCTTCCTCTCCACACTGGTATAGAGAGGTTGGTGATAAGTGGTTGCGATATAAGTGAAAATTGAGGTTACTACATCCTAGTCTCAATCTACAGTGATATATTTGGGCTGTGCGAGATTTCGATCTACAGTAGAACCTTGGCGGTCGTCGGTTGCCATCGTTTAGAAAAGTCTTGAGGTTTGTCAATGATGAGTTTTCACGCACGGACAAGGGCAAATTATACCACTGGTCAGTAACACTGGGTATGAAAGAAGATTTATACAGTTCAGTCCGACAGAACGGAACACGGTGGTTTTGACCTGATCAAAGACTAAGTGAAGGATTGGTCAAGGAAGCACGTTGCGGGATTTTACTGGAGATGTGCGGAGGAATCATACGGTGGTACATTTTAAAGAACTGGATTAACTTGTGTTTGTAGCGTCTATCTTGCAATGGTTCCCATCCTGTTTCCGTATAAAGTAAGGACTTACTAGCACTGACGGTTGCCCCAGTAATAATCCTTGCCGCAGCAATCTGGATTTTTTCCATTTCCTCCACTTTAGTTACAGAGCAATTATTCCAAACAGTATCGGCGTATTCAAGGAGGGGCCTGATAAAAGCAAAATATATTTTTTCTAGGACACTACGGTCTAAGTTAAATTTGTGCTTCCTAAGTAAGTCTAACTGGGACCAGGCCTTTGCGCAAATATGGTCGATATGGTCATTCCATGTACACGTGCTATTTAATATGACTCCCAGATGTTTATGATTAACGACTTCAGATATTTGAGAACCGCCAAAGAATAATGGTGGATGGATAGTAGAGGTAGTTTTTCGAGATATTAGCATACTCTCAGTTTTATTTGGATTGAACTCTACCAACCATGTTTTAGCCCAATGTTCAATTGTGGCCAGATCTTGATTAATTATTGTCGAGGCTTGTTCAGGGTTTTCTATAATTAAATATAAAGAAGTATCGTCTGCAAATCGGCGTATACTGCTCAGAAGATCTTTGGTTATATCGTTGATATATATAAGGAACAGCAAGGGTCCAAGAATAAACCCTTGTGGAACACCTGCATTCATGGTTCTCCAGGACGAAGTCTCAGACGATATCACAACTCGTTGCAACCTATCTGTAAGATACGATTTGAGGAACAACAGAAGTTCACCCGAAACACCAATACTTTCCAACTTGTGGATAAGACCTGCATGCCATACTTTGTCAAAGGCCTTGCTGACATCACAGAAGACAACCCTAACTTCTTTGCCATCATCAAGGGCGTGACAAAATTCATCGTATATGTCAGTGAGCTGGAGGACTGTTGAATCACCGGGTGTAAAACCTGACTGAAATTGGCTGAGAACTTTATTGTCAATCAAAAACTCCCACAAGCGTTTGAATACACATTTTTCAAGTAATTTACCAACGCAGCTAATCAAAGATATTGGCCGATAATTCATCACATAATTGGAAGGGTGTTTTTTCAAAATCGGAGAGACATTAGCTTTTTTCCACAATGATGGGAAATACGAGTTGTTCAATAGTTGAGTTGTTCAACTTTTGGCACATCAAAATGGTGGATTGTTGTCGGATTGTTGTCAGACTACTGACACACAACTGCTAGGCCACAAAACTAATCTACCAATTCCGGGGGGGGGGGGGGGGGGGGGGGGATCTGGTGTTGGACTGTATTCAAATTACTGCATAATACCGGGTATAGTTTTAGCAACCGGTTTCTGATTTAATGCGTTTGAGAATAATTACGTCTGTTAAAAGGATTTCATTCGTATCTCAAAATCATTCACTCAATGTTGAATTGAGAAAACTTTGAAAAAAGTTTAAAAGTATTAGCATATAAAGAAACCGGTTTCTAATTTAACACGTTTGAGAATAATTACGTCTGTTAAAAGGATTTCATTCACATCTCCGAATATTATCACGAATATATTAAAAATTTACCACTCAAACCTAATTGAGTGGAAAAATGCGTTTTATTATCTATTATTAAAACGATCCATTAAAACGAAAACCTTCATTCACACCACAACAAAAACATGAGTGTCAATTACGAACTATTTTTTTATTTGAATGAAACATTCTATAAAGTGTTCTATTAAAATTTACTTCTCAAAATTAGCAGTGACAAAACGTGAACAAACGATTTTTAACCGCCGATTTTTTCTAAACTCAATTTTTTTCGTTTACATTGAAACAAAACATGAATGTCTATTTTTTTACAGATTATATTTTATAGTCGACTCTTTTGAACGAAAACCTTCATTGACACCAGAAACAAAAACTGACACTTATGTTTATAGTCGACTCTTTTGAACGAAAACCTTCATTCACACCAGAAACAAAAACTGACACTCATGTTTATAGTCGACTCTTTTGAACGAAAACCTTCATTCACACCAGAAACAAAAATTGACACTCATGTTTATAGTCGACTCTTTTGAACGAAAACCTTCATTCACACCAGAAACAAAAACTGACACTCATGTTTATAGTCGACTCTTTTGAACGAAAACCTTCATTCACACCAGAAACAAAAACTGACACTCATGTTTATAGTCGACTCTTTTGAACGAAAACCTTCATTCACACCAGAACAAAAACTGACACTCATGTTTATAGTCGACTCTTTTGAACGAAAACCTTCATTCACACCAGAAACAAAAACTGACACTCATGTTTATAGTCGACTCTTTTGAACGAAAACCTTCATTCACACCAGAAACAAAAACTGACACTCATGTTTATAGTCGACTCTTTTGAATGAAAACCTTCATTTGCACCAGAAACAAAAACTGACACTCATGTTTATAGTCGACTCTTTTGAATGAAAACCTTCATTTGCACCAGAAACAAAAACTGACACTCATGTTTATAGTCGACTCTTTCGAACGAAAACCTTCATTCACACCAGAACAAAAACATGAGTGTCAGTTTTTACTCTCATCGTGGGTTTGCGGGTTCGGTATCACCTCTTTTCCATGTACCGTACATAAGTCGATTTTCTGATGTAGAATCCGCAGATGGGTTTCCGTGTACGCCTCCATAGGGATTCAGTGTTAAAATCGTGTACAGATACGGATGATACAAAATCCGCAAACCACTTTTTGATGATGATACAGAAACTGCAACACGTTTTTTGCTCGCGATTTTAACACTGAATCCTATGGGGGAAACCCATTTGCGGATTCTGTATCAAACAATCCACCTCATTTTTCTTAAAATTTCATACATTTTTTTTCACTCTTGAGCGACGTGTATATAGAATCCAGTGATATAGAATCCGCAAGCGGATTCTGTATCACCATAAAAAACGACAAATCGTGTACCTCTTCACGATTTTAACACTAAATCCTTTGGAGGTGTACATCGATGTACGTGTACATGTACGAAATCGTGTACAAGTGATACCGAATCCGCCCTTTACACCTACTTCTGTTTATCTGTGCAAAAGTTTTCGTCTACCCGACCATGCACGTTTGTCCTGGAGTATACTACAGTAGAGTAGATGAGCCTATCAGCTGGAACAGCTTTGCTTATTATTGCTATATTTAGCTGTTCTGGACTGTTCTTGTTAGTTATGACCCTATTCCGAGTCCTCTTGTTGTTTCATTTATCTAGATCACCCAATCTGTTTACTGGCGTTAACTAACCAATCAGACTCCTTGATTTTCCGTAATCTGTATGCAGAGTTATCTCCCCTTATTACAACGAAGTCCTATCCGATTCCCATCACCTATATATCCAATGGTTATATCCTATGGAATCCCATTTTTGGAGAACACCTGTGGCCATGGAACTCCATTTTTTGTCGTATGCGGCCATGAGGGCTATGAGAAAGCATCCAGTGAGGCCTCATTTACTATCCCTCTTAGCCTCATTTTCTTTTGAGGGCATGTGGGCCATGAAGAATCCCTTAATGAGGTCTAATTTACTACAATTCTTAGCCTTATTTCAGTATTTGAGGATACCTATGGCCTGGTACTGTATTATTTGAGGACACCTATCGAGGATACTGTCTGGAGGATCTCTTTTTAGTCAGATAAGGCCATGAGGGCCACAAGAAAGCCCTCGGTGAGGCTACATTTATTATCCCTCTTAGCCACATTTTCTTCTGAGGCCATGAGGGCCTTCAAAAATATTTATGGGTATCCAATGTGTTAGTTTTTCCATTCTACTATATATATTTTCTTTTTCTTTTAAGCTCCAACAAAACCACGATCACGACCAAAATCAAACCCAGGTTTGTATATTTGTATGTTTTAAATCTAATATTGTATTTTTTGTGTGTGTTTCCTTTCTTAATGTTTACTGAGCTCAACAGTTCTACTGAACAATTGTTTTCCTTTAATCTTACATAAATACAGTACAGTCGCCGTGGGCAGTCACTTTTCCACGTGTCCACAGTGGCTGTGGAAAACCGTGGACAAATTACCCTTCAACTGCCCACAGAGATTTCTGTGGACAGAGATTTTTCTGGACCATGGGCATGCTACCTACTTGCCCACAGAATTAATAACTAACACGGCGATTCCCGTGGAATCCACATCATCTGACTTTTTATTGCACCACTAAAATATTTATGATACGTATTTTTTCTACACGATAGCAATAAGAAAAGAAATCTGTTAACATCGGAACGAGGTCAAAATATCAGGTTAGTTTCTGTTCTGCCCTGTCAGCACCAATTCACGGGATAATCCAACTGACGAAAATGCAGAAACTAAACTTGTGGACCATGTGATATTTATCTACTCATCTGTTTGCCATTTGTTAACCTTTTACCTAACGCTAGGAGTAGACGACACTCGTAAAAAAATTCTTGTGTAACAAACAATTTTCATTTTTGGCTTCCAAAACATAGGTTATGACCCCTCATTGGAACGAGCGTTCGAACGAGGGGTCATAACCTATGTTTTGGAAGCAAAAAATGAAAATATAAAATAGATTGAATGGCGAATTTCGTGTATAGCGCTGACCGGTTTTGGCCGTTACCTTAGATAAAGGGTTAAATAAAGGCGGAATATTTCCACCAATTATGAATTTATCGTCACCAAATAAGGCCTCTCCTCCTCACGGCGTCATTTTTATCTTCCGCTTCCGTAAAGTTCTGGTTCGTTTTCGCGACAGCTACCGGCTGTCTTCGAAATTCGAATCAAGAGTTGAGAGTATAATTTCAGAAAAACAACTCCTACCCCAAGCTTTGGTTACTGGGTCATAATCCACCAGTAATGCAGGGCTTGTTTACCACAATGAACAAGCACTGCTTCACTTCCCGGGATCCCCACGGGGGTCGGTCCATTACAGGTGGGGGAAGCATCTCTCGAGTATTCGCTTACCAATACCTGATGTTGGTTTTTAACCCTACTCCCCGTGGATATTAATAAAAGTTAGCCCCATTGGTCTGCGTCAGACAAAATAGATGCATTAGTCTCGTGAACACAAGTCGTTTGAAGTTTTTAATCCTTTCAAACGCTGCTGTATATAGTATACACATGCCACTAACTTCTGTAAAACTACTTCAGAAGGATTATAGCAGGTCATAAATCATAAACGCAAGAGCAGCATTAATTGCCGATCAACATAAGTCAATCAAGTTAATTAACTTAATCATTGATGAATAACAAACAATCTGGCAGAAAAATAATAACAACCAAGAGAATAAAAATGTTTGGTTTATATTTTTTCATTCTTTCACTTTAAGAATTAAAAATATACATTGTAATTTATCGATAGGGCCAGGTTAAAAGAAAACGAAATTAGTTTGACGATGGATTTTTATTGTACGCTGAACTATCAGAATTACTCCGAAATTATCCACTAAAAAGTGCGAATTTCATATTGCACTTTTTAGTGAATAATTCCAAAGTAATTTATCGAAAGGGCCAGGTTAAAAAAAACACATTTGGTCGCAGATCTACCAGAATGGCGTTAAAATGTATATTGTCAGAAATGACAGAAATATTAATATGTTCAAGCATGTTTTAAAAAATATTCTCATAGATGACATTTTACTTTGCTCAGTCCTAATTCCAACTGGAAATGACCCCATACTTATATAATATGAAATGTCGTCCCATGTAAATTCAAACACTGAGAAAAAGGTTATTTTGCACAATTATGCAGTGATTTTTAAAGCATCAGTTTGCGCAATATTTATTTCCAGTTCTCAAATATATACAATTATATCAAATATAATTGGTGTGGATTCAACAGTAAGCTGTAAGCTTATACGACATCCTGTCCACCAGTAAAATATTGTATAATTGTTGTTAAGGTCCTTGCCCAAGGACATAACGCGGGACTCCGAACCGATCGCTAGGACGGTCACCCACCCAAGGATTAAACCGGCTCGACATGGCTTAATTTCGTTGATCTGACGAGAACCGGTTACCGCAACGCCACCGACCCTGATTCAATAATGTGAAATGTGCTTTCACCCTTCGATACGTAATTCATGTAACCTTTCACAGATAAAGACTTCAATGCTTGGGAAGTAATAGTTTCCACTGTGGTGTCATATCCTATATTTTTCGTGTTATTCGGGAGCACTTTGAGAAGGTCTTGCCCATAAGTTCTTTGGAAAAAGGATCAACACGCCACTGTTCAAATGTATAAAATAAATCTTTTATATGCAGTTTCTGGAACAATATCTACAAAATCTATCTACACAATCCCCAGTGGTTTACTTTATAACGTTATTTAGTAAATATTTCTGTAACGTATGTTATAAAGGTAAAAAATGTCAGAAAATTCGTAGTAGAGAGTGTCGTCAGGAATAAGTTTAATAACTCCGTTGAATGTGTTTTGAACTTTAATGAGTTTTTCTTACATATATATATATTCAGTTTCCTACATCCCAATTCAGGTCCTGAGGTGTGGTGTGAAGGACATTAACACCAGAAGGGTTGTCAAACAACAAGTTACCCATTTATCTGGTGGATTTGAACAAGACATCAACAAGACTCGGGATTCATGGCTCCGCCACGATCACTACGTTCTCTGTTTGTGTAACGTAAAATTCATTTGTTTATTGTGAATTCTCTGTACTGAACCCGATGAAGGTGTGAGTCGAAATCTTGTTTAAGGACAGATTAAATATTTATGGGTACACAAATGTGTTAGTGTTTCCATTCAACTATATATATTTACTTTCTTTTTTAAGGCCCAAGAAAACCACGACCACCACCAACACCCAAAACAGGTTTGTGTATATTGTATATATTTTTGAATAGTATACAATAAATGTCTGGTACTTTTTTTTTGTTGCTCTTGTTTTTGTAAGCTATCCTGCAAAGGAAGTGAAGAATGGTAGAGTTGTTAATTTCTTAATCCTCTAAACCGTACTGTGACATTAACATTAAAAATATATTCGCATTTATTGATTAGAAATGTATTTTATAGATACATGGTATAGTTGAGAGTTTACCTTCATATTGTCTGGTTGTTCTTTTGTATAATTTACTCTCCATATTTGAAATTTTGTAACGATTTTCCAATGAATTAATGGCCCAAGCATGATTGAAAATATGTTCTCATTGATGACATTTTACTTCTCCCAGCCCTAATTGCCAGAGGAAATGACCGCATCATTATATGATATGACATTTGGTCCCATGTAGAGTCCAAAACTGCGAAAAATATAATTTTACATAACTTTCAAAGCATTAGTTTAAACAATATTTATTTACCGTTCTCAAATATATATAATTGTATCAGATTTTATAAGTGTGAATCCATCAGTAAGCTGTAAGCTTTAACGAGCTTGTTTCCACCAGTAACACATTTGAGCAGAAAACAGTAGAGAAGACAAGTACCATACAATCAAACTTACCGTAAAACTCTCTAATGATGAATTTTCCATTGCGGAAGATAATAAGGGTTCAGACTGTGCTAAATGAGCAACTCTTTGTCAGTGCATCCTATATATATAAAACATATAAATTTACAGCTTTTTGTAGCTGGAGAGTATGGAAAATCAAGAGGATTATTATTGTTTAGGTATCTCGAACCTGGACATAAGCATATGGACAAAACATTTATTATGCACCAAATCATTACGGAATTATTGAACCAACAAAAGAAAAAAATCAGTTTTTTGAAAAAGTAAGCAAAATGAAATATAAGATTTAGTGGTTTTATAAGAACTTTCATAGTCTTCTGTTACATTTTCATTAACGCTCATCAAATCATTTAAAAAAGAAAACTGTACACAAACCAAGACAATCCACGCGATTAATGTATTTCTTCATTAATTAATAATTCACTACCCTATCTTATTAACAAATCATTGGTAATATCCTTAGTTGGATTACTGAGACGATAAATCGATAATGAAGAATGTTGTTTGTATGGATTACCGGCCATAACTAGATATCACTTTTGAAAATCATTGTTGAGAGAATAACATTATTCAGTACAGGCACCTTTCAACACATCAAGATAACTTTTCCACAGTGAAAGGAACATTTGTGATAGAAATGGTTGTGGGTGTTAAATATAATATTGGTTTTAATTTTGCCACATTTATGCACAATATTTGATTAAGAATGCTTCGTATAGAAGCAGAATCTGGCAGGAAGATTGATTGAATGCCGGTTGGTCTTTAATTCATTGCTATGAAATATACTTTACAGATACAATTAATAGTGTGGCCGTATACATTTGAATTGTGTGATTATACTTTTGTACCGTTCACTCTCAATATTACCAATTTTGTAGAATGTTTTTTTGCCATTTTACTTTCAGGGAGAAAATGTTCCATGGTACGATGTCGTAGGCCCAAATGTAAGCCTGGATACGTTTCAAGAAAACGAAGAGGCCAATGCTGTCTCAGATGTATGAAAGGTAAATTGCTAAAACGGAATATGTATTAAGTAGATGCCTCATTGTGAACTCATTTGTGGAGAAACTATTCTAAGTCCAATCTTGATTTTCGAATGGTTTAACAGGTATCAACCAAAATTAAGTGCACTTCTATTGCCAGAACAGCCCCAAATTTCAAAAATGTATTCTCAAAAATGGTATTGTACTTCTACCTGATACGTGCCACATAATGGCCCAGCAGTAGGTAAGTGATATGATATTTTTCTCCAGTTTGGAGACTCACATTACGAGGTAGAGCCCTTATGGAAACTATCATATTACATAGTTATACAACCACGTTCGGAACATCAGGGGTCAACAGAGAAGAAAACGAATGGATAAGAAACATATTCAATTACAAGATTGTTTAGAAATCTCAAATGAATTTCCATTAGTCATCCAACAAAGCACAATCCTTGAATGAGTCCACAGAGCAGGCCAAGAAAGAAGTTAAAGTGGCTGTATGTTAAGTAATATTATGTCATTTAATTTAAAATGTTTGGGGTGGAATATAAATATTTAAATTTGCAGACTTCCATCGCCAATAAAAATTTGAAAGTAAACAAAGACATTGACACAAGGTCAGAAATGTTGAAAAAAGTTTTAAAAAGTGTGTGAAGCTTGGCGGCTGTATTTTTTATAGATAGAGAGTTAAGTGAATGAGAAAACATCATTTTTAACTAAATATGTCAAAAGTTGGCAAACGTTTTAAGTGGCGCCAAGATGACGCTAATTCGAAACAGCAACAACAACAAAAAATACAGAAACTAAAACAAAACAAAAACAATCTCTTAATTTTGTTGTGCTCAATAACACACAAAACATTTCAGAAAAGTCCAATGTATTTAAATTTTGAACAGGACGGTAATACAGTTTGAGATCTGGTTTTTCTAAGAATATAGTCCCAAAATGTCCAAAGTCGAGATAAGAAAACGAGGTTGAAAATAAACGTGTAGAAAAAAGCGTACAATTAGCTTCTCTAGCGTCTGGTGCATTAAGTTGAATAAAAGATAACGATGAACAGTTTCCAATAAGGGGAGAAAGGGTATGGAGTTTCGTAGCTGTGTAATTTTCGCTTATAAATATAAAGTTACATGGATCAGAAAGGAGCGTTTTTAACGAAATCTCAAAAATAAGCCAAATTTTGAAAATCATTTAAAAATATCAGAATGGAGACAAATCGAAAAACAAGAAACAGTTCTTTATTAATTGTGTGGGCTCTAAAACATACTAAAATGTCAAGAAAATCGGATGCATTTTATCGTTTGCTCATGTAATTCTCCGTGACGTCACATAAGCAATCAAGGGATGACAGTTGAGAATTTCCAAGAACTGCATCACATTTTTAGATAGGGTTTATGGTGGGCAATCTTGGTTATAATCTTGAGAACTTGGGAAACTCTAGTCTTAAAATAATGTTGAAAATAAAAGGTATAGAAAAAACAACGCAAAATTGGCACGACTGGCATCGGGTCTCACAATTTGAAAAAAAAATATGAAAATGTTTCTCTACAAATAATCGCAGTGAGTAGTGTTCACTACGAAAAGATTGCTTCAAATACAGAGATTGGAACATGTCGGTAGATTCTGGATTGTGACAGTTACAGTTACCTTCATACCAGATATCTTCTTATTCAAAATTCAAAAGCCTGTGCGACCTATGTACATGTCTTAAATGAACTATAGGCGAGGATCACAGGTGTTTGAACTTGTCAATTTTGTATTATGGGTTCTCTAATAAAGTAACTGTCTTCTGAAGTCCGTTTCCCAATGTGATGGCCGTGAATTGAAGTTTGTATGGATACCTTTTCTTGCATAACTTGTTGTCAGCACACACTCCATATAGTCTTAAAATTTATACTTTTTTTTATATATTAAACGATGTCCGTCAATATTTTTCTGACTCTTCCCGATTATATCGATGATAAGTACAAAGAAAAAGGGGTGAGGTGCCATACAGGATTATTTATCTTGATAATCCACCAGATCTCGCACAGGACATATTGTACCCCATGAATCATAAATCTTTTTCTCTCCGATTTTGGAAAACATTGGTTGAAAGCACGAACTATTATTAACTGCGATATGCTCTGATAGTTGGACTGCAATTGAACATTGAACTGTTATTCGTGAGATTGGAGGGTGGGGGTGGGGTGGGTGGGGGGTTTCGGGGGCAGGTAGACATCCAATCAGGCAAAATAATTCCGTACGGTGTGCGATTCTCTGTAACTTGTGATGTAGTGTAATGAAAATCCTCTTGCATACTGTGAATAAAATTTCTGAACATGATTCCGAAATAATAAGTATATTTTTCTTGTTTTGTTGTGGCTTTTTGTTGATGTGCATTGTGTAGTTTATTTGAGGAAATTATTTTGATATATTTTGGTTGGTAACGTTAAGTTGCGTTGGTGGTATCATTTGAAAAAGCTTTTTGTTTCTTGGTGTTGCGAATATTTCGGTCGTTTATTTTCTTTTACCACGGGGTTGTAAACTATTGATCTAATCTGAGGAGAAATTGCGTGTAATTATGTTCAGACACATGTAAATATGGTTAGTTTTGGGGTGCTGAGAGAGAAAGTGTTGGTTATTAGTCGGAGATTACAGATTCAGGGCGGTTCTGAGAAAGAAGCGTGCGGGCAGTGTGGGGAAGTGTACCAGGATGGCCATGATGGATTAGCTGTGAATCTGCGCAAATTGCCAGGAATTTCTAGGGTTGATGAAGGTCGTATTTGAAACTCCAGGGGAGGGGGTGGGGGACGGTGCAGTTGAAGGGCAAGTTAGATAAGGCGGAATTGTTGCTAGATGTTACCCCGATTAAGGTAGCATTTGACGTCGGATGGAAAGTGGTTGACAGCTTAAGAGAGGGGCGGGTGGTAAAAAGTGGATTTTTGATATCGAGAAAGGTGGGGGGGGGGGGGGGAGTTATCAGGAACGTCCATGGAGTAGAGAAGGGGAAATCGAGAAGCCCGGGTAGAGATAGAAGTATGACCAAATGGTGTTTGGAGTGAGAGTGTGAGGGAGAAGATGTGGGGGTATCTACAAGAAGAAAGGCGAGGTGGGTTGATGATAGAAAAGTAGAGGAGGGTATGGCAAGAGGGTGGTGAAGCGTGAAAAATTGGTTTAATGTGATGCGAGCGGCAGGTAAGTCTAAGGGGAACAAGCAGGTGGTCGGTGATGAGCAGGAGGTGCTATCAGGTAGTGGTAGTGGTAAAATTCAGTTTAAGAGAGTTGAATCAGAAGACAGTAGCAGGGGGTGTTAAGCAAAAACTGGTGGTAGTTGGATGTAGTATAGTACGGGGGCTCGATTGGTTGGTTTGTGTTCTACATAGTCTGAACCGAACTACTCTGTGTTTTCCGAGACCCAGATGGAGGATATTAGGGATAGTGTGGATGGTATTGTTAAGGGCTAGGGCTCAGGGTCAGACCATGTGGTGATGGATGAGTGTCGCATATTTATACAAACAATATCAGAAAAAGGAGGTTAGTTCAACTAATGGATATATACAGGGACTTGATTACCAAGTTCTATGATAGGACTGCGACTGTAGTCGTGTCAGGGCTTCTTTAATTGATACGTAGGACAATGAACGGAACACTATAATTAGTGGGGTAAACGAGGAATTAGGGAAATACTGCAAGATTTTTGAGGTACCTTTTATTGAAAATGGTGGACAACCTAGGATAAGCTGGAGTTATGCGATAGGTGTAGTCGCCATCTAAGCACAATGGAACGGAGGCTTTGGGTTGGAACATGTTTTGGTTTGGTGAATCGTTTTTGGCATAAAGCTGGGTGATGGGAAAAGTTTGGATGTAAAAGCAAAATACGGAGTGTAAATGTAAAAAGGATGGAAAAAGGAGCCCACAGAGAGATAAGACTGGCATGTCAGAGAACTCCTGTGATTTTAAAATGGGATACATCAACATCAAGGGTGTCTCACAGTATGTAAGCGAACATACGAACTTGGTGGACGAGGAGAATTTTGATTATAACCGTTTACCCAATGAATTTGCCACTTCCGCCCGCGTAATCTTCAAATTCAGCAGCTGAAAAAATACTATTTCTCACAAGATGTTTATAAGACCATATGATGTGACCCCTCTCTGGAACGAGCGCGTCGACCTAGTTCCAATGAGGGGAACAGCGGGACATGGATTTGACAGGGTCAGATGAAAGGACTATCCCGATCTGGTGGTATACGTGGGGTGAAGTGGTGCACACCGAAGGCCAGAAAGGGAGGGGGTGTAGGCATGTATGCTAAGGATGTGCTAGGCCCTGTAAGAATCAAAGACTAATCAAGTGGAAATACAACCAATTAAGTTAAAAGCGAGATACTGAGGAGAAAAACATCTTGAAGGCATATTGACTAAATATTAGCCGAGTCTGGCACAGGCTTTTGTTCAAAAAATTATCTTGACGAAAACTGCATTCTACTGGCGTTCTTTTAGCAATGCAGTTTCCACTGAATGGCATTTTTGCGTTTATTTCAATAGTTCAGCATTGTAAAATATCTGAAGAGACGTAAAACACATGGGAATCGAGTATCTAATGAGGCGATAACTATTATTCTACAGAGCACGAGGAGCACAATTAAAATACTGTCATCTCATGGTAATGTGACGCTCAATATACTGAATCTTTTCTTTGTGTTAATTTAAATGTTTCATAGTTGTTCAACATAAGAAATGATAGAAAACATCTGTGAAGATGAGTATCCACCTGGATAATAATCAAAACTCTACGAAAGGCACAGCAGAGCATTGAACACCTTCCCGGTCCAGCTTACCCGATACTTCCACATATTTATGTTGACAGGATATGAGTTTTCCATCTGGGCAGAATGAGAGCGCGGGGCAAAGTCGGTAGAAGCGCAGGCTGCAAACCGAGCGCTCTTAGGTTCGAATCCCACCTGCGGCAACCGCATTGTGTCCGTGGGAAAGATACTTAAACCCAATTGCTCACTTGGGGAACGGCGGCATTGTGTACTGAGGCGTACTACACGTCGACGGTGCTCTTGTCCTCAACTAATGCTAGCCCTGCTTGCGCAGAATTAGTTTAAACAATATTTATTCAATAAGTAAGCAATATGTTACAATATTAAACACCAATAAAAGTGACAATATATATAGATAACACGAAGAATATAACATATACTAACAAAAAACCCCCCATATTATTATGTAATGGGGGATCTGACAGAAAGCTAGGAGCTTATGTTAGTCATCTCCCGGGGTCATTCAGAAATTTACACAAAAGGTGGTATAATATAGTAGATGGACTCATATGTCGCCGCCTGGAGCCCATGGACTGTAGTCGGTCGCAGCCATGATCATCAGCCACGTGCCAAGCCGGGGCACAGCATCCATGCACACAGCGAGAGCTGCCTGTAGGCCTATAGAATGTAGACCTAGGAGCAAATACCCGAGAGGTCATTCAAATTTGATTTGGCAGCATCGTTGTCGACACTAGCAGGTAACTTCGAGTACGAGGACTCGACACCCCGGCCCTGAACAAAACCGATGAGAAAGTTGGTGGTAATTCTAGTCGAAGAAAGGTAAGCACATGAAGTCAAATTACCAGGCGGCGACACATGATATTGTTTAAACCTTGCTTGTGAATGAAGGATAAGGTTAAAAGAAGGTATAAAGAAAAGGAGCAATAGAAAACAGGGGATGCCAGCTTGAAAGCACAATGCATTGCCTTCGCATTCAAGACACTCGCAATTAAGCAGCGGAAGCACTGCTAGTGAGAAGTGAGACGGAAGCAGCCTTGATGGTGATCCATGCGAAGAAAACGGAAAGGAAAGCAAGATTATAGGTTTGGCGGTAAATTCGTCATATAGTAATAGTCGTACCTGGTGGTTTAATTCTTAGCAGTCTAGAAACGTCCACTTGACAAAATGAAATCATGCACCACTTCAAAAACAAGATGATTTTCCCGACTATTCAAAAATTCAGATCCAAAAAGAAGTGTCTATATGTTTACAGTAAATGGCAGAAGGTTGGTAGTACTATTACGGACATCTGAGTATATTGGACAGTGTAAGAAAAGATGCTCTGGTGTCTCGCACATCCCGCACTGACAGGATGGGGTAGGTGGCAGATGATTGTCATATAAATGAGAGTTAAGGTTACTACAATGCAATCGTAACCGGCAGTGATATATTTGGGCTGCTCGTGATTTCGCGCCACTGTAAAACGCAGGTGGTCGCTGATTTCCAGCATTTAGGAATGTCTTGAAATTGATCAGTGATGAGTTCTCGCGGACAGATAAAGGCAGTTTGTTCCATTGATCAGTGACACTCGGAAGAAAAGACGACTGATACAACTGAGTCCGACAAAAAGGAACTCTGTGGTTATGACATGACCGGAGATTAAGCGATAAATTTGCGCAGAATTAGTATGTTGGGGAGTCTGACAGTCGCTAGACCTTGCTCGATTGTTCTCTGCGGTACACCGGCTTCCTTTACCGGTATAAAATGTCCCACAGGGCGTGATCTAGGCCCGTGAATAGTGCCGTTAAACCCCCAAAAATATATAATCTGGGCAGAATCTGCATTCTGTATTTCTTTTTCCTGTAATCCATTAATCTCATAAACTATACACATAGGTTCAACAGAAATAAAGGGCTGTGTTTCATTATCAAAAATGGTGAGAACCCAAGTGAAAACAAACATCACTATTGATGGATTTGAAGTTGCTTACTGTTTTGGCACAATGAATGTTATATTTCTCACATCCAATTCCTCGTTTTGTAAAAACCTGCAACAAATATAGCTGTCGTACTTCAATTTCCATTATTCAAACAACTTGTACTTATAAAATAGACATAGTTTAATTGTAATTGGTTGTTTTGTTTTCAGTGCGTTGTAAATGAATTTGTGTGATTATAACATGTCACTGGCAGTTTTGAGTAGAAGGAATTTGAGTAAAAGCTTTATCCAACCCATTGGATAAGATATAATAATGTTATACAGTCACAAATACATCATACATTAAGTAATCACAAAAGACATTTGGCTCAGCACAATGTTCCCGTTCAAGCACCATTACTGTGTGCAAGTTCTTCAATGTAGCGGTGATATATTCAATTAGGCTTATCATGTTTACCAACCCGTTTTTATTTCGAAAAGAAAATAGGTTTAAAAAAAGACAGTTTTACAGATGGAGGAAGCCGGAGTTCTCGGAGAGAATCCCGGAACAACGACGAGCAGCTGCCAGCTCCCTAACATCGTTACTCCACACCTCAGCACAGAAGGGTTAGATTGGTTGAAGACACGCGCACCATCGACGTGCAGTACGCCTTAGTACACGGCTTCACTGTGCCCCCATACGTATAATGGTTGTTAAGTTCCTTACCCAAGGACATAACACGGGATTCCGAACAACAATTTATCCATTTATTTGGTGGATTTGAAAAAAAGGCATCAACAAAGTCTCAGTATTCATGCCTCCGTCACGACCACGACGTTCTCTCTTTGTACCGTAAAATTCATTTGTTTATTGTGAATTTTTTTTTATACTGAACCCGATGAAGGTGAGTAGTATTGTAACCAGTTCTTGTGTTGGGTCAAGTAACAAGAAGCTGGTATAGAGTTTAACGTGGATTCGGTTTAATTATCACAAATCATCAAACCATCAAACCATCAACACAGATATATCATCAAAAACCGAACTCTACAAATAAACAATAAAAACTTCTTAAAATATATACAACCTGGATATTTCAGACTTCATCGTCATCATTTCAGTGATTTCCACACAAGAGGTGTAATTAACTGAGCTTCTTTCAAGGAGTCATCATCTGATGTACATCACTGGAACAGGCTCAATGAGCTCATTCCAGTGGGGTACAGCAGTCAATGAACCCTTGACAATCACTGTGATGTAATCAACAGTGAGCTCATACCAAGAAAGTATAATCCGATGTCACAGACTGGGACAAGCTCTATGAGCTCATTCCAGTAAGATACAGCGGGCGATAGGCTCTTGAGATAAGCCACAGTCCAACTCACCATAACATACCACCAAAAGGTAGAAACTAGCATGCCACACCAGAGGGAGCCCATCAAGCTCATTCCGGTCAGGCACAATAGTTGATGGACTATCAGTACACAGGTGTAATACATGAAACCAAAAGCTAATGAAAAAATGATGAGGCTTTTATTCAATAAGAGTCGCTAATTGTAACCAAGTTACTTCCCTTATATAAGATCCAGTAAATTGTAATAAAACAATCCAAATCAAACAAATATGGTCCATCCATGCGAACTCCACAGAACAACTTGAAGACCTAAATCTGACAAAAAGTTCCATTGGTGTACCCACGAGTAAATCACACGGCATACCAGATCTTTCCAGCAAATCACAATCCAGGTAACATTTCTGCACAAATATGTAAGTCCTAAATGAGACATGGTGGATAATTAATCCACAGAAATGACAATCAACTATGAAGTGCAGATTGACTTAGAATCAAGCTATTACTAAAATATACAATTTGACTGATTGGAGTTCAATGATACTTTCAGCATATATGGCTATACCCAAAAATACCAAAATTAGTCCTATTTCAATAAAAGTGATTCAGCACAACTGACTCAATAGTTCACTGAAACTCGGTCAACGAATGACCTATAGCTTACCACTGCAGTGTAGTAATACTGCACTATTTAACAACAATAAATAGTGAAGTACCAATATTTATATTATAAAACTAAGATGAAAATGGATGCATACCATCAGTGTGATACGCTCTCCTCCCGTGTCTGTCTCTCTACATCATGGTACAGTCAAGTCCTACTCAATGCTAGCACCTGAATATAATAAATGATGACTCTAAGAGCTGGACTAAAATAACAATGGTAGAGTCAATAATTACACTGTCCTCAGTGGTATGTGCTCAATGCATTCTGCAAAGCAGAAAGCATTGAATCACGTACTCACTGATGACAATGCAATTGCAGATGTAATTTCCAGCATCAATAGTGCTGTACGAAGCCAAAGTATTTCCATTTATGCCAGATTAATTAATAATCAATTATTATAACTAAATATTACTTAATTACTACTAACCGCAGAAAACTATCAAGTTACAATTTAGAATTTGGAACAAATTGACCTCACAATATCGCAGCTCGAAACATGAATTATAATTATTTAATTTCATAACTTATTACTGATTATTCCAATTATTGTGGGTCTGGACACTGATTGCGTGACCAGACCAGTGCTCCAGGCAGTGGAGCACTGAACGGATGAGGCAATCAATGCGGCTGAAGTTAGAAATTACCAGTTTATAAATAAATAAATAAAAAAATATATAAATATTAAGGTATATATATATATATATATATAGCCTATGCAGTAATTTGACTGTACCTTGACCCAAGAACTCCTCAATCCTCCTTATTCCATATTATTCTATGTTCCTGACATTTTCCATGAATTACATAGAGTAGAACATTTAATACAATTTTATAATTTTATCAAAAAACACAGATTTCACAAAAATAGCACCGATCTCTCTGCACAAAACTGAGGGTATAATTTGAAAACCCTTGTCCAGTAAATTACCTGAACAGACAGGTGAGCAGTAAACGAATCTGTCCAATGGTGTTACTTGGACAGATTTGACTGCCCAATAAGGTTATGTTAGTTGGTTGATTAGTGAACAGTGCATGAAGTTTGTCTGAGTTATATATGGAGCAAACTAGATTGTAGGTCATTGAGGAAATCAATAACCTGTAACTGGACATCAGTGGGCCAGATTCTCAGCTACAATATAAACACACTAGGAGACATATATATAAACCGTTTTCAATGGAAATTATGTTCCATTCTGCATCACAGTACTTCACCTACAAACAAAACTAATTTCTGCTAGCTAAAAATGTACAGTTGAAATAAAAATATATTGCAACATCCCCAATTCGGATTCTGTCACAGTACGTTAGGGGCTTTGGGGGCAATATTTGGGAGACCTCGGTGGGGGACCTCGGAAGTGACGTCCTGTCACGTGACATAGTGGCACCATGTTGTGTTGTCATGGTAACCCTCGTGAGCGGCCATCTTGTGTCGTCAGCCCCATAGTGATACGTGGTGTTAGTGCGTACGCACGGCGCGTTATATTAGGGTGATACTTGTTTCCGTCGTCCATTTTGTATACTGGAGGCCGCCATCTTGGTTTCTATGGTAACACACGGTTGCTATGTGACCTAAAACCTTCTTATAGAATAAGGGTATGTTCGAAGGGTGTGTTCAATTGAATCGGAGTATCACGAATTACCACAAACAACCCAACAAGTTGTACTCTTTCGAATTCTTTCAGAATATCTGCTTCTGTTTATCTATGCAAAAGTTATCGTCTACCCGACCATGCACGTTTGTCCTGGAGTATACTACAGTAGAGTAGAAGAGCCTATCAGCTGGAACAGCTTTGCTTATTATTGCTATATTTAGCTGTTCTGGACTGTTCTTGTTAGTTATGACCCTATTCCGAGTCCTCTTGTTGTTTCATTTATCCAGATCACCCAATCTGTTCATTTTACTGGCGTTAACTAACCAATCAGACTCCTTGATTTTCCGTAATCTGTATGCAGAGTTATCTCCCCTTATTACAATGAAGTCCTATCCGATTCCCATCCCCTATATATCCAATGGTTATATCCTATGGAATCCCATTTTTGGAGAACACCTGTGGCTATGGAACTCCATTTTTGTCGTATGCGGCCATGAGGGCTATGAGAAAGCATCCAGTGAGGCCTCATTTACTATCCCTCTTAGCCTCATTTTCTTTTGAGGGCATGAGGGCCATGAAGAATCCCTTAATGAGGTCTTATTTACTACAATTCTTAGCCTCATTTCAGTATTTGAGGATACCTATGGCCTTGTATTGTATCATTTGAGGACAACTATCGAGGATACTGTCTGGAGAATCTCTTTTTTTGTCAGATGAGGCCATGAGGGCCACAAGAAAGCCCTCGGTGAGGCCACATTTATTATCCCTCTTAGCCTCATTTTCTATTGAGGCCATGAGGGCCTTCAAAAATATTTATGGGTATCCAAATGTGTTAGTTTTTCCATTCTACTATATATATTTTCTTTCTCTTTTAAGCTCCAACAAAACCACGATCACGACCAACATCAAACCCAGGTTTGTATATTTGTATGTTTTAAATCTAATATTGTATTTTTTGTGTGTGTTTCCTTTCTTGATGTTTACTGAGTTCAACAGATCTACTGAACAATTGTTTTCCTTTAATCTTACTTAAATACAGTACAGTCGCCGTGGGCAGTCACTTTTCCACGTGTCCACAGTGGCTGTGGAAAACCGTGGACAAATTACCCTTCAACTGCCCACAGAGATTTATGTGGACAGAGATTTTTCTAGACCGTGGGCATGCTACCTACTTGCCCACAGAATTAAAAACTAACACGGCGATTCCCGTGGAGTTTACATGATCTGACTTTTTATTGCACCACTAAAATATTTATGATACGTATTTTTTCTACACGAGAGCAATAAGAAAAGAAATCTGTTAACATCGGAACGAGGTCAAAATATCAGACTTGTTTCTGTTCTGCCCTGTCAGCACCAATTCACGGGATAATCCAACTGACGAAAATGCAGAAACTAAAAAGCTTGTGGACCATGTGATATTTATCAACTCATCTGTTTGCCATCTGTTAACCTTTTACCTAACGCTAGGAGTAGACGACACTCGTAAAAGAAATTCTTGTGTAACTAAAAAGTTTCATTTTTGGCTTCCAAAACATAGGTTATGACCCCTCATTGGAACGAGCGTTCGAACGAGGGGTCATAACCTATGTTTTGGAAGCAAAAAATGAAAATATAAAATAGATTGAATGGCGAATTTCGTGTAGATCGCTGACCGGTTTTGGCCGTTAACTTAGATAAAGGGTTAAATAAAGGAGGAATATTTCCAACAATTATGAATTTATCGTCACCAAATAAGGCCTCTCCTCCTCACGGCGTCATTTTTATCTTCCGCTTCCGTAAAGTTCTGGTTCGTTTTCGCGACAGCTACCAGCTGTCTTCGAAATTCGAATCAAGAGTTGAGAGTATAATTTCAGAAAAACAACTCCTACCCCAAGCATTGGTTACTGGGTCATAATCCACCAGTAATGCAGGGCTTGTTTACCACAATGACCAAGCACAGCTTCACTTCCCGGGATCCCCACGGGGGTCGGTCCATTACAGGTGGGGGAAGCATCTCTCGAGTATTCGCTTACCAATACCTGATGTTGGTTTTTAACCCTACTCCCCGTGGACATTAATAAAAGTTAGCCACAGTGGTCTGCGTCAGACAAAATAGATCCATTAGCCTCGTGAACGCAAGTCGTTTGAAGTTTATAATCCTTTCAAACGCTGCTGTATATAGAATACACATGCCACTAACGTCTGCAAAACTACTTCAGAAGGATTATAGCAGGTCATAAATCATAAACACAAGAGCAGCATTAATTGCCGATCAACATAAGTCAATCAAGTTAATTAACTTAATCATTGATGAATAACAAATAATCTGGCAGAAAAATAATAACAACCAAGAGAATAAAAATGTTTGGTTTATATTTTTTCATTCTTTCACTTTAACAATTAAAAATATACATTGTAATATATCGATAGGGCCAGGTTAAAAAAAACGAAATTAGTTTGACAATGCATTTTTATTGTACGCTGAACTATCAGAATTACTCCGAAATTATCCACTAAAAAGTGCGAATTTCATATTGCTCTTTTTAGTGAATAATTCCAAAGTAATTTATCGAAAGGGCCAGGTTAAAAAAACACATTTGGTTGCAGATCTACCAGAATGGCGTTAAAATGTATATTGTCAGAAATGACAGAAATATTAATATGTTCAAGCATGTTTTAAAAAAATATTCTCATAAATGACATTTTACTTTGCTCAGTCCTAATTCCAACTGGAAATGACCCCATACTTATATGATATGAAATGTGGTCCCATGTAAATTCAAACACTGAGAAAAAGATTATTTTACACAATTATGCAGTGATTTTTAAAGCATCAGTTTAAGCAATATTTATTTCCAGTTCGAAAATATATACAATTATATAAAATATAATCGGTGTGGATTCAACAGTAAGCTGTAAGCTTATACGACGTCCTGTCCACCAGTAAAATATTGTATAATTGTTGTTAAGTTCCTTGCCCAGGGACATAACGCAGGACTCCGAACCGATCGCTAGGACGGTCACCCACCCAAGGACTAAACAGGCTCGACATGGCTTAATTTCGTTGATCTGACGAGAACCGGTTACCGCAACGCCACCGCCCCTGATTCAATAATGTGAAATGTGCTTCCACCCTTCGATACGTAATTCGTGTAACCTTTCACAGATAAAGACTTCAATGCTTGGGAAGTAATAGTTCCCACTGTGGTGTCATATCCTATATTTTTCGTGTTATTCGGGAGCACTTTGAGAAGGTCTTGCCCATAATTTCTTTGGAAAAAAGATCAACACGCCACTGTTCAAATGTATAAAATAAATCTTCTAGATGCAGTTTCTGGAACAATATCTACAAAATCTATCTACACAATCCCCAGTGGTTTACTTTATAACGTTATTTAGTAAATATTTCTGTAACGTATGTTATAAAGGTAAAACATGTCAGAAGATTCGTAGTAGAGAGTGTCGTCAGGAATAAGTTTAATAACTTCGTTGAATGTGTTTTGAACTTTAATGAGTTTTTCTCACACATATATATATTCAGTTTCCTACATCCCAATTCAGGTCCTGAGGTGTGGTGTGAAGGTCATTAACACCAGAAGGGTTGTCAAACAACAAGTTACCCATTTATCTGGTGGATTTGAACAAGACATCAAGAAGACTCGGGATTCGTGGCTCCGCCACGATCACTACGTTCTCTGTTTGTGTAACGTAAAATTCATTTGTTTATTGTGAATTCTCTGTACTGAACCCGATGAAGGTGTGAGTCGAAATCTTGTTAAAGGACAGATTAAATATTTATGGGTACACAAATGTGTTAGTGTTTCCATTCAACTATATATATTTACTTTCTTTTTTAAGGCCCAAGAAAACCACGACCACCACCAACACCCAAAACAGGTTTGTGTATATTGTATATATTTTTGAATAGTATACAATAAATGTCTGGTACTTTTTTTTGTTGCTCTTGTTTTTGTAAGCTATCCTGCAAAGGAAGTGAAGAATGGTAGAGTTGTTAATTTCTTAATCCTCTAAACCGTACTGTGACATTAACATTAAAAATATATTCGCATTTATTGATTAGAAATGTATTTTATAGATACATGGTATAGTTGAGAGTTTACCTTCATATTGTCTGGTTGTTCTTTTGTATAATTTACTCTCCATATTTGAAATTTTGTAAACGATTTTCCAATGAATTAATGGCCCAAGAATGATTGAAAATATGTTCTCATTGATGACATTTTACTTCTCCCAGCCCCAATTGCCAGAGGAAATGACCGCATCGTTATATGATATGACATTTGGTCCCATTCCCATGTAGAGTCCAAAACTGCGAAAAATATAATTTTACATAACTTTCAAAGCATTAGTTTAAACAATATTTATTTACCGTTCTCAAATATATATAATTGTATCAGATATAATAAGTGTGAATCCATCAGTAAGCTGTAAGATTTTACGAGCTTGTTTCCACCAGTAACACATTTGAGCAGAAAACAGTAGAGAAGACAAGTACCATACAATCAAACTTACCGTAAAACTCTCTAATGATGAATTTTCCATTGCGGAAGATAATAAGGGTTCAGACTGTGCTAAATGAGCAACTCTTTGTCAGTGCATCCTATATATATAAAACATATAAATTTACAGCTTTTTGTAGCTGGAGAGTATGGAAAATCAAGAGGATTATTATTGTTTAGGTATCTCGAACCTGGACATAAGCATATGGACAAAACATTTATTATGCACCAAATCATTACGGAATTATTGAACCAACAAAAGAAAAAAATCAGTTTTTTGAAAAAGTAACCAAAATGAAATATAAGATTTAGTGGTTTTATAAGAACTTTCATAGTCTTCTGTTACATTTTCATTAACGCTCATCAAATCATTTAAAACAGAAAACTGTACACAAACCAAGACAATCCACGCGATTAATGTATTTCTTCATTAATTAATAATTCACTACCCTATCTTATTAACAAATCATCGGTAATATCCTTAGTTGGATTACTGAGACGATAAATCGATAATGAAGAATGTTGTTTGTATGGATTACCGGCCATAACTAGATATCACTTTTGAAAATCATTGTTGAGAGAATAACATTATTCAGTACAGGCACCTTTCAACACATCAAGATAACTTTTGCACAGTGAAAGGAACATTTGTGATAGAAATGGTTGTGGGTGTTAAATATAATATTGGTTTTAATTTTGCCACATTTATGCACAATATTTGATTAAGAATGCTTCGTATAGAAGCAGAATCTGGCAGGAAGATTGATTGAATGCCGGTTGGTCTTAAATTCATTGCTATGAAATATACTTTACAGATACAATTAATAGTGTGGCCGTATACATTTGAATTGTGTGATTATACTTTTGTACCGTTCACTCTCAATATTATCAATTTTGTAGAATGTTTTTTTGCCATTTTACTTTCAGGGATAAAATGTTCCATAGTACGATGTCGTAGGCCCAAATGTAAGCCTGGATACGTTCCAAGAAAACGAAGAGGCCAATGCTGTCTCAGATGTATGAAAGGTAAATTGCTAAAACGGAATATGTATTAAGTAGATGCCTCATTGTGAACTCATTTGTGGAGAAACTATTCTAAGTCCAATCTTGATTTTCGAATGGTTTAACAGGTATCAACCAAAATTAAGTGCACTTCTATTGCCAGAACAGCCCCAAATTTCGAAAATGTATTCTCAAAAATGGTATTGTACTTCTACCTGATACGTGCCACATAATGGCCCAGCAGTAGGTAAGTGATATGATATTTTTCTCCAGTTTGGAGACTCACATTACGAGGTAGAGCCCTTATGGAAACTATCATATTACATAGTTATACAACCACTTTCGGAACATCAGGGGTCAACAGAGAAGAAAACGAATGGATAAGAAACATATTCAATTACAAGATTGTTTAGAAATCTCAAATGAATTTCAATTAGTCATCCAACAAAGCACAATCCTTGAATGAGTCCACAGAGCAGGCCAAGAAAGAAGTTAAAGTAGCTGTATGTTAAGTAATATTATGTCATTTAATTTAAAATGTTTGGGGTGAAATATAAATATTTAAATTTGCAGACTTCCATCGCCAATAAAAATTTGAAAGTAAACAAAGACATTGACACAAGGTCAGAAATGTTCAAAAAAATTTTAAAAAGTGTGTGAAGCTTGGCGGCTGTATTTTTTATAGATAGAGAGTTAAGTGAATGAAAAAACATCATTTTTAACTAAATATGTCAAAAGTTGGCAAACGTTTTAAGTGGCGCCAAAATGACGCTAATTCGAAACAGCAACAACAACAAAAAATACAGAAACTAAAACAAAACAAAAACAATCTCTTAATTTTGTTGTGCTCAACAACACACAAAACATTTCAGAAAAGTCCAATGTATTTAAATTTTGAACAGGACGGTAATACAGTTTGAGATCTGGTTTTTCTAAGAATACAGTCCCAAAATGTCCAAAGTCGAGATAAGAAAACGAGGTTGAAAATAAACGTGTAGAAAAAAGCGTACAATTAGCTTCTCTAGCGTCTGGTGCATTAAGTTGAATAAAAGATAACGATGAACAGTTTCCAATAAGGGGAGAAAGGGTATGGAGTTTCGTAGCTGTGTAATTTTCGCTTATAAATATAAAGTTACATGGATCAGAAAGGAGCGTTTTTAACGAAATCTCAAAAATAAGCCAAATTTTGAAAATCATTTAAAAATATCAGAATGGAGACAAATCGAAAAACAAGAAACAGTTCTTTATTAATTTTGTGGGCTCTAAGACATACTAAAATGTCAAGAAAATCGGATGCATTTTATCTTTTGCTCATGTAATTCTCCGTGACGTCACATAAGCAATCAAGGGATGACAGTTGAGAATTTCCAAGAACTGCATCACATTTTTAGATAGGGTTTATGGTGGGCAATCTTGGTTATAATCTTGAGAACTTGGGAAACTCTAGTCTTAAAATAATGTTGAAAATAAAAGGTATAGAAAAAACAACGCAAAATTGGCACGACTGGCATCGGGTCTCAGAATTTGAAAAAAAAATATGAAAATGTTTCTCTACAAATAATCGCAGTGAGTAGTGTTCACTACGAAAAGATTGCTTCAAATACAGAGATTGGAAATGTCGGTAGATTCTGGATTGTGACAGTTACAGTTACCTTCACACCAGATATCTTCTTATTCAAAATTCAAAAGCCTGTTCGACCTATGTACATGTCTTAAATGAACTATAGGCGAGGATCACAGGTGTTTGAACTTGTCAATTTTGTATTATGGGTTCTCTAATAAAGTAACTGTCTTCTGAAGTCCGTTGCCCTATGTGATGGCCGTGAATTGAAGTTTGTATGGATACCTTTTCTTGCATAACTTGTTGTCAGCACACACTCCATATAGTCTTAAAATTTATACTTTTTTATATATTAAACGATGTCCGTCAATATTTTTCTGACTCTTCCCGATTATATCGATGATAAGTACAAAGAAAAAGGGGTGAGGTGCCATACAGGATTATTTATCTTGATAATCCACCAGATCTCTCACAGGACATATTGTACCCCATGAATCATAAATCTTTTTCTCTCCGATTTTGGAAAACATTGGTTGAAAGCACGAACTATTATTAACTGCGATATGCTCTGATAGTTGGACTGCAATTGAACATTGAACTGTTATTTGTGAGATTGGAGGGTGGGGGTGGGGTGGGTGGGGGGTTTCGGGGGCAGGTAGACATCCAATCAGGCAAAATAATTCCGTACGGTGTGCGATTCTCTGTAACTTGTGAGGTAGTGTAATGAAAATCCTCTTGCATACTGTGAATAAAATTTCTGAACATGATTCCGAAATAATTAGTATATTTTTCTTGTTTTGTTGTGGCTTTTTGTTGATGTGCATTGTGTAGTTTATTTGAGGAAATTATTTTGATATATTTTGGTTGGTAACGTTAAGTTGCGTTGGTGGTATCATTTGAAAAAGCTTTTTGTTTCTTGGTGTTGCGAATATTTCGGTCGTTTATTTTCTTTTACCACGGGGTTGTAAACTATTGATCTAATCTGAGGAGAAATTGCGTGTAATTATGTTCAGACACATGTAAATATGGTTAGTTTTGGGGTGCTGAGAGAGAAAGTGTTGGTTATTAGTCGGAGATTACAGATTCAGGGCGGTTCTGAGAAAGAAGCGTGCGGGCAGTGTGGGGAAGTGTACCAGGATGGCCATGATGGATTAGCTGTGAATCTGCGCAAATTGCCAGGAATTTCTAGGGTTGATGAAGGTCGTATTTGAAACTCCAGGGGAGGGGGTGGGGGACGGTGCAGTTGAAGGGCAAGTTAGATAAGGCGGAATTGCTGCTAGATGTTACCCCGATGAAGGTAGCATTTGACGTCGGATGGAAAGTGGTTGACAGCTTAAGAGAGGGGTGGGTGGTAAAAAGTGGATTTTTGATATCGAGAAAGGTGGGGGGGGGGGGGGGGGGGAGTTATCAGGAAGGTCCATGGAGTAGAGAAGAGGAAATCGAGAAGCCCGGGTAGAGATAGAAGTATGACCAAATGGTGTTTGGAGTGAGAGTGTGAGGGAGAAGATGTGGGGGTATCTACAAGAAGAAAGGCGAGGTGGGTTGATGATAGAAAAGTAGAGGAGGGTATGGCAAGAGGGTGGTGAAGCGTGAAAAATTGGTTTAATGTGATGCGAGCGGCAGGTAAGTCTGAGGGGAACAAGCAGGTGGTCGGTGATGAGCAGGAGGTGCTATCAGGTAGTGGTAGTGGTAAAATTCAGTTTAAGAGAGTTGAATCAGAAGACAGTAGCAGGGGCTGCTGAGCAAAAACTGGTGGTAGTTGGATGTAGTATAGTACGGGGGCTCGATTGGTTGGTTTGTGTTCTACATAGTCTGAACCGAACTACTCTGTGTTTTCCGAGACCCAGATGGAGGATATTAGGGATAGTGTGGATGGTATTGTTAAGGGCTAGGGCACAGGGTCAGACCATGTGGTGATGGATGAGTGTCGCATATTTATACAAACAATATCAGAAAAAGGAGGTTAGTTCAACTAATGGATATATACAGGGACTTGATTACCAAGTTCTATGATAGGACTGCGACTGTAGTCGTGTCAGGGCTTCTTTAATTGATACGTAGGACAATGAACGGAACACTATAATTAGTGGGGTAAACGAGGAATTAGGGAAATACTGCAAGATTTTTGAGGTACCTTTTATTGAAAATGGTGGACAACCTAGGATAAGCTGGAGTTATGCGATAGGTGTAGTCGCCATCTAAGCACAATGGAACGGAGGCTTTGGGTTGGAACATGTTTTGGTTTGGTGAATCGTTTTTGGCATAAAGCTGGGTGATGGGAAAAGTTTGGATGTAAAAGCAAAATACGGAGTGTAAATGTAAAAAGGACGGAAATAGGAGCCCACAGAGAGATAAGACTGGCATGTCAGAGAACTCCTGTGATTTTAAAATGGGATACATCAACATCAAGGGTGTCTCATAGTGTGTAAGCGAAAATACGAACTTGGTGGACGAGGAGAATTTTGATTATAACCGTTTACCCAATGAATTTGCCACTTCCGCCCGCGTAATCTTCAAATTCAGCAGCTGAAAAAATACTATTTCTCACAAGATGTTTATAAGACCATATGATGTGACCCCTCTCTGGAACGAGCGCGTCGACCTAGTTCCAATGAGGGGTCACATGATATGGTTTTGTCGACATCTTTTCAAAAATTAAAAGAAAATGAACTTAACATAATAAATTTTGATATCATCTGCGTTGGGTAAATTGTTAAAGGTTTCAGCGGGACATGGATTTGACAGGGTCAGATGAAAGGACTATCCCGATCTGGTGGTATACGTGGGGTGAAGTGGTGCACACCGAAGGCCAGAAAGGGATGGGGTGTAGGCATGTATGCTAAGGATGTGCTAGGCCCTGTAAGAATCAAAGACTAATCAAGTGGAAATACAACCAATTAAGTTAAAAGAGAGATACTGAGGAGAAAAACATCTTGAAGGCATATTGACTAAATATTAGCCGAGTCTGGCACAGGCTTTTGTTCAAAAAATTATCTTGACGAAAACTGCATTCTACTGGCGTTCTTTTAGCAATGCAGTTTCCACTGAATGGCATTTTTGCGTTTATTTCAATAGTTCAGCATTGTAAAATATCTGAAGAGACGTAAAACACATGGGAATCGAGTATCTAATGAGGCGATAACTATTATTCTACAGAGCACGAGGAGCACAATTAAAATACTGTCATCTCATGGTAATGTGACGCTCAATATACTGAATCTTTTCTTTGTGTTAATTTAAATGTTTCATAGTTGTTCAACATAAGAAATGATAGAAAACATCTGTGAAGATGAGTATCCACCTGGATAATAATCAAAACTCTACGAAAGGCACAGCAGAGCATTGAACACCTTCCCGGTCCAGCTTACCCGATACTTCCACATATTTATGTTGACAGGATATGAGTTTTCCATCTGGGCAGAATGAGAGCGCGGGGCAAAGTCGGTAGAAGAGCAGGCTGCAAACCGAGCGCTCTTAGGTTCGAATCCCACCTGCGGCAACCGCATTGTGTCCGTGGGAAAGATACTTAAACCCAATTGCTCACTTGGGGGACGGCGGCATTGTGTACTGAGGCGTACTACACGTCGACGGTGCTCTTGTCCTCAACTAATGCTACCCCTGCTTGCGCAGAATTAGTTTAAACAATATTTATTCAATAAGTAAGCAATATGTTACAATATTAAACACCAATAAAAGTGACAATATATATAGATAACACGAAGAATATAACATATACTAACAAAAAAACCCACATATTATTATGTAATGGGGGATCTGACAGAAAGCTAGGAGCTTATGTTAGTCATCTCCCGGGGTCATTCAGAAATTTACACAAAAGGTGGTATAATATAGAAGATGGACTCATATGTCGCCGCCTGGAGCCCATGGACTGTAGTCGGTCGCAACCATGATCATCAGCCACGTGCCAAGCCGGGACACAGCATCCATGCACACAGCGAGAGCTGCCTGTAGGCCTATAGAATGTAGACCTAGGAGCAAATACCCGAGAGGTCATTCAAATTTGATTTGGCAGCATCGTTGTCGACACTAGCAGGTAACTTCGAGTACGAGGACACGACACCCCGGCCCTGAACAAAACCGATGAGAAAGTTGGTGGTAATTCTAGTCGAAGAAAGGTAAGCACATGAAGTCAAATTACCAGGCGGCGACACATGATATTGTTTAAACCTTGCTTGTGAATGAAGGATAAGGTTAAAAGAAGGTATAAAGAAAAGGAGCAATAGAAAACAGGGGATGCCAGCTTGAAAGCACAATGCATTGCCTTCGCATTCAAGACACTCGCAATTAAGCAGCGGAAGCACTGCTAGTGAGAAGTGAGACGGAAGCAGCCTTGATGGTGATCCATGCGAAGAAAACGGAAAGGAAAGCAAGATTATAGGTTTGGCGGTAAATTCGTCATATAGTAATAGTCGTACCTGGTGGTTTAATTCTTAGCAGTCTAGAAACGTCCACTTGACAAAATGAAATCATGCACCACTTCAAAAACAAGATGATTTTCCCGACTATTCAAAAATTCAGATCCAAAAAGAAGTGTCGATATGTTTACAGTAAATGGCAGAAGGTTGATAGTACTATTACGGACATCTGAGTATATTGGACAGTGTAAGAAAAGATGCTCTGGTGTCTCGCACATCCCGCACTGACAGGATGGGGTAGGTGGCAGATGATTGTCATATAAATGAGAGTTAAGGTTACTACAATGCAATCGTAACCGGCAGTGATATATTTGGGCTGCTCGTGATTTCGCGCCACTGTAAAACGCAGGTGGTCGCTGATTTCCAGCATTTAGGAATGTCTTGAAATTGATCAGTGATGAGTTCTCGCGGACAGATAAAGGCAGTTTGTTCCATTGATCAGTGACACTCGGAATAAAAGACGACCGATACAACTGAGTCCGACAAAAAGGAACTCTGTGGTTATGACATGACCGGAGATTAAGCGATAAATTTGCGCAGAATTAGTATGTTGGGGAGTCTGACAGTCGCTAGACCTTGCTCGATTGTTCTCTGCGGTACACCGGCTTCCTTTACCGGTATAAAATGTCCCACAGGGCGTGATCTAGGCCCGTGAATAGTGCCGTTAAACCCCCAAAAATATATAATCTGGGCAGAATCTGCATTCTGTATTTCTTTTTCCTGTAATCCATTAATCTCATAAACTATACACATAGGTTCAACAGAAATAAAGGGCTGTGTTTCATTATCAAAAATGGTGAGAACCCAAGTGAAAACAAACATCACTATTGATGGATTTGAAGTTGCTTACTGTTTTGGCACAATGAATGTTATATTTCTCACATCCAATTCCTCGTTTTGTAAAAACCTGCAACAAATATAGCTGTACTACTTCAATTTCCATTATTCAAACAACTTGTACTTATAAAATAGACATAGTTTAATTGTAATTGGTTGTTTTGTTTTCAGTGCGTTGTAAATGAATTTGTGTGATTATAACATGTCACTGGCAGTTTTGAGTAGAAGGAATTTGAGTAAAAGCTTTATCCAACCCATTGGATAAGATATAATAATGTTATACAGTCACAAATACATCATACATTAAGTAATCACAAAAGACATTTGGCTCAGCACAATGTTCCCGTTCAAGCACCATTACTGTGTGCAAGTTCTTCAATGTAGCGGTGATATATTCAATTAGGCTTATCATGTTTACCAACCCGTTTTTATTTCGAAAAGAAAATAGGTTTAAAAAAAGACAGTTTTACAGATGGAGGAAGCCGGAGTTCTCGGAGAGAATCCCGGAACAACGACGAGCAGCTGCCAGCTCCCTAACATCGTTACTCCACACCTCAGCACAGAAGGGTTAGATTGGTTGAAGACACGCGCACCATCGACGTGCAGTACGCCTTAGTACACGGCTTCACTGTGCCCCCATACGTATAATGGTTGTTAAGTTCCTTACCCAAGGACATAACACGGGATTCCGAACAACAATTTATCCATTTATTTGGTGGATTTGAAAAAAAGGCATCAACAAAGTCTCAGTATTCATGCCTCCGTCACGACCACGACGTTCTCTCTTTGTACCGTAAAATTCATTTGTTTATTGTGAATTTTTTTTTATACTGAACCCGATGAAGGTGAGTAGTATTGTAACCAGTTCTTGTGTTGGGTCAAGTAACAAGAAGCTGGTATAGAGTTTAACGTGGATTCGGTTTAATTATCACAAATCATCAAACCATCAAACCATCAACACAGATATATCATCAAAAACCGAACTCTACAAATAAACAATAAAAACTTCTTAAAATATATACAACCTGGATATTTCAGACTTCATCGTCATCATTTCAGTGATTTCCACACAAGAGGTGTAATTAACTGAGCTTCTTTCAAGGAGTCATCATCTGATGTACATCACTGGAACAGGCTCAATGAGCTCATTCCAGTGGGGTACAGCAGTCAATGAACCCTTGACAATCACTGTGATGTAATCAACAGTGAGCTCATACCAAGAAAGTATAATCCGATGTCACAGACTGGGACAAGCTCTATGAGCTCATTCCAGTAAGATACAGCGGGCGATAGGCTCTTGAGATAAGCCACAGTCCAACTCACCATAACATACCACCAAAAGGTAGAATGCCACACCAGAGGGAGCCCATCAAGCTCATTCCGGTCAGGCACAATAGTTGATGGACTATCAGTACACAGGTGTAATACATCAAACCAAAAGCTAATGAAAAAATGATGAGGCTTTTATTCAATAAGAGTCGCTAATTGTAACCAAGTTACTTCCCTTATATAAGATCCAGTAAATTGTAATAAAACAATCCAAATCAAACAAATATGGTCCACCCATGCGAACTCCACAGAACAACTTGAAGACCTAAATCTGACAAAAAGTTCCATTGGTGTACCCACGAGTAAATCACACGGCATACCAGATCTTTCCAGCAAATCACAATCCAGGTAACATTTCTGCACAAATATGTAAGTCCTAAATGAGACATGGTGGATAATTAATCCACAGAAATAACAATCAACTATGAAGTGCAGATTGACTTAGAATCAAGCTATTACTAAAATATACAATTTGACTGATTGGAGTTCAATGATACTTTCAGCATATATGGCTATACCCAAAAATACCAAAATTAGTCCTAATTCAATAAAAGTGATTCAGCACAACTGACTCAATAGTTCACTGAAACTCGGTCAACGAATGACCTATAGCTTACCACTGCAGTGTAGTAATACTGCACTATTTAACAACAATAAATAGTGAAGTACCAATATTTATATTATAAAACTAAGATGAAAATGGATGCATACCATCAGTGTGATACGCTCTCCTCCTGTGTCTGTCTCTCTACATCATGGTACAGTCAAGTCCTACTCAATGCTAGCACCTGAATATAATAAATGATAACACTAAGAGCTAGACTAAAATAACAATGATAGAGTCAATAATTACACTGTCCTCAGTGGTATGTGCTCAATGCATTCTGCAAAGCAGAAAGCATTGAATCACGTACTCACTGATGACAATGCAATTGCAGATGTAATTTCCAGCATCAATAGTGCTGTACGAAGCCAAAGTATTTCCATTTATGCCAGATTAATTAATAATCAATTATTATAACTAAATATTACTTAATTACTACTAACCGCAGAAAACTATCAAGTTACAATTTAGAATTTGGAACAAATTGACCTCACAATATCGCAGCTCGAAACATGAATTATAATTATTTAATTTCATAACTTATTACTGATTATTCCAATTATTGTGGGTCCGGACACTGATTGCGTGACCAGACCAGTGCTCCAGGCAGTGGAGCACTGAACGGATGAGGCAATCAATGCGGCTGAAGTTAGAAATTACCAGTTTATAAATAAATAAATAAAAAAATATATAAATATTAAGATATATATATATATATATATAGCCTATGCAGTAATTTGACTGTACCTTGACCCAAGAACTCCTCAATCCTCCTTATTCCATATTATTCTATGTTCCTGACATTTTCCATGAATTACATAGAGTAGAACATTTAATACAATTTTATAATTTTATCAAAAAACACAGATTTCACAAAAATAGCACCGATCTCTCTGCACAAAACAGAGGGTATAATTTGAAAACCCTTGTCCAGTAAATTACCTGAACAGACAGGTGAGCAGTAAACGAATCTGTCCAATGGTGTTACTTGGACAGATTTGACTGCCCAATAAGGTTATGTTAGTTGGTTGATTAGTGAAAAGTGCATGAAGTTTGTCTGAGTTATATATGGAGCAAGCTAGATTGTAGGTCATTGAGGAAATCAATAACCTGTAACTGGACATCAGTGGGCCAGATTCTCAGCTACAATATAAACACACTAGGAGACATATATATAAACCGTTTTCAATGGAAATTATGTTCCATTCTGCATCACAGTACTTCACCTAAAAACAAAACTAATTTCTGCTAGCTAAAAATGTACAGTTGAAATAAAAATATATTGCAACATCCCCAATTCGGATTCTGTCACAGTACGTTAGGGGCTTTGGGGGCAATATTTGGGAGACCTCGGTGGGGGACCTCGGAAGTGACGTCCTGTCACGTGACATAGTGGCACCATGTTGAGTTGTCATGGTAACCCTCGTGAGCGGCCATCTTGTGTCGTCAGCCCCATAGTGATACGTGGTGTTAGTGCGTACGCACGGCGCGTTATATTAGGGTGATACTTGTTTCCGTCGTCCATTTTGTATACTGGAGGCCGCCATCTTGGTTTCTATGGTAACACACGGTTGCTATGTGACCTAAAACCTTCTTATAGAATAAGGGTATGTTCGGAGGGTGTGTTCAATTGAATCGGAGTATCACGAATTACCACAAACAACCCAACAAGTTGTACTCTTTCGAATTCTTTCAGAATATCTGCTTCTGTTTATCTATGCAAAAGTTATCGTCTACCCGACCATGCACGTTTGTCCTGGAGTATACTACAGTAGAGTAGAAGAGCCTATCAGCTGGAACAGCTTTGCTTATTATTGCTATATTTAGCTGTTCTGGACTGTTCTTGTTAGTTATGACCCTATTCCGAGTCCTCTTGTTGTTTCATTTATCCAGATCACCCAATCTGTTCATTTTACTGGCGTTAACTAACCAATCAGACTCCTTGATTTTCCGTAATCTGTATGCAGAGTTATCTCCCCTTATTACAATGAAGTCCTATCCGATTCCCATCCCCTATATATCCAATGGTTATATCCTATGGGATCCCATTTTTGTAGAACACCTGTGGCTATGGAACTCCATTTTTGTCGTATGCGGCCATGAGGGCTATGAGAAAGCATCCAGTGAGGCCTCATTTACTATCCCTCTTAGCCTCATTTTCTTTTGAGGGCATGAGGGCCATGAAGAATCCCTTAATGAGGTCTTATTTACTACAATTCTTAGCCTCATTTCAGTATTTGAGGATACCTATGGCCTTGTATTGTATCATTTGAGGACAACTATCGAGGATACTGTCTGGAGAATCTCTTTTTTTGTCAGATGAGGCCATGAGGGCCACAAGAAAGCCCTCGGTGAGGCCACATTTATTATCCCTCTTAGCCTCATTTTCTATTGAGGCCATGAGGGCCTTCAAAAATATTTATGGGTATCCAAATGTGTTAGTTTTTCCATTCTACTATATATATTTTCTTTCTCTTTTAAGCTCCAACAAAACCACGATCACGACCAACATCAAACCCAGGTTTGTATATTTGTATGTTTTAAATCTAATATTGTATTTTTTGTGTGTGTTTCCTTTCTTGATGTTTACTGAGTTCAACAGATCTACTGAACAATTGTTTTCCTTTAATCTTACTTAAATACAGTACAGTCGCCGTGGGCAGTCACTTTTCCACGTGTCCACAGTGGCTGTGGAAAACCGTGGACAAATTACCCTTCAACTGCCCACAGAGATTTATGTGGACAGAGATTTTTCTAGACCGTGGGCATGCTACCTACTTGCCCACAGAATTAAAAACTAACACGTCGATTCCCGTGGAGTCTACATGATCGGACTTTTTATTGCACCACTAAAATATTTATGATACGTATTTTTTCTACACGAGAGCAATAAGAAAAGAAATCTGTTAACATCGGAACGAGGTCAAAATATCAGACTTGTTTCTGTTCTGCCCTGTCAGCACCAATTCACGGGATAATCCAACTGACGAAAATGCAGAAACTAAAAAGCTTGTGGACCATGTGATATTTATCAACTCATCTGTTTGCCATCTGATAACCTTTTACCTAACGCTAGGAGTAGACGACACTCGTAAAAGAAATTCTTGTGTAACTAAAAAGTTTCATTTTTGGCTTCCAAAACATAGGTTATGACCCCTCATTGGAACGAGCGTTCGAACGAGGGGTCATAACCTATGTTTTGGAAGCAAAAAATGAAAATATAAAATAGATTGAATGGCGAATTTCGTGTAGAGCGCTGACCGGTTTTGGCCGTTAACTTAGATAAAGGGTTAAATAAAGGAGGAATATTTCCACCAATTATGAATTTATCGTCACCAAATAAGGCCTCTCCTCCTCACGGAGTCATTTTTATCTTACGCTTCCGTAAAGTTCTGGTTCGTTTTCGCGACAGCTACCGGCTGTCTTCGAAATTCGAATCAAGAGTTGAGAGTATAATTTCAGAAAAACAACTCCTACCCCAAGCATTGGTTACTGGGTCATAATCCACCAGTAATGCAGGGCTTGTTTACCACAATGACCAAGCACTGCTTCACTTCCCGGGATCCCCACGGGGGTCGGTCCATTACAGGTGGGGGAAGCATCTCTCGAGTATTCGCTTACCAATACCTGATGTTGGTTTTTAACCCTACTCCCCGTGGACATTAATAAAAGTTAGCCACAGTGGTCTGCGTCAGACAAAATAGATCCATTAGCGTCGTGAACGCAAGTCGTTTGAAGTTTATAATCCTTTCAAACGCTGCTGTATATAGAATACACATGCCACTAACGTCTGCAAAACTACTTCAGAAGGATTATAGCAGGTCATAAATCATAAACACAAGAGCAGCATTAATTGCCGATCAACATAAGTCAATCAAGTTAATTAACTTAATCATTGATGAATAACAAACAATCTGGCAGAAAAATAATAACAACCAAGAGAATAAAAATGTTTGGTTTATATTTTTTCATTCTTTCACTTTAACAATTAAAAATATACATTGTAATATATCGATAGGGCCAGGTTAAAAAAAAACGCAATTAGTTTGACGATGCATTTTTATTGTACGCTGAACTATCAGAATTACTCCGAAATTATCCACTAAAAAGTGCGAATTTCATATTGCTCTTTTTAGTGAATAATTCCAAAGTAATTTATCGAAAGGGCCAGGTTAAAAAAACACATTTGGTTGCAGATCTACCAGAATGGCGTTAAAATGTATATTGTCAGAAATGACAGAAATATTAATATGTTCAAGCATGTTTTAAAAAAATATTCTCATAAATGACATTTTACTTTGCTCAGTCCTAATTCCAACTGGAAATGACCCCATACTTATATGATATGAAATGTGGTCCCATGTAAATTCAAACACTGAGAAAAAGATTATTTTACACAATTATGCAGTGATTTTTAAAGCATCAGTTTAAGCAATATTTATTTCCAGTTCGAAAATATATACAATTATATAAAATATAATCGGTGTGGATTCAACAGTAAGCTGTAAGCTTATACGACGTCCTGTCCACCAGTAAAATATTGTATAATTGTTGTTAAGTTCCTTGCCCAGGGACATAACGCAGGACTCCGAACCGATCGCTAGGACGGTCACCCACCCAAGGACTAAACAGGCTCGATATGGCTTAATTTCGTTGATCTGACGAGAACCGGTTACCGCAACGCCACCGCCCCTGATTCAATAATGTGAAATGTGCTTTCACCCTTCGATACGTAATTCGTGTAACCTTTCACAGATAAAGACTTCAATGCTTGGGAAGTAATAGTTCCCACTGTGGTGTCATATCCTATATTTTTCGTGTTATTCGGGAGCACTTTGAGAAGGTCTTGCCCATAATTTCTTTGGAAAAAAGATCAACACGCCACTGTTCAAATGTATAAAATAAATCTTCTAGATGCAGTTTCTGGAACAATATCTACAAAATCTATCTACACAATCCCCAGTGGTTTACTTTATAACGTTATTTAGTAAATATTTCTGTAACGTATGTTATAAAGGTAAAACATGTCAGAAGATTCGTAGTAGAGAGTGTCGTCAGGAATAAGTTTAATAACTTCGTTGAATTTGTTTTGAACTTTAATGAGTTTTTCTCACACATATATATATTCAGTTTCCTACATCCCAATTCAGGTCCTGAGGTGTGGTGTGAAGGTCATTAACACCAGAAGGGTTGTCAAACAACAAGTTACCCATTTATCTGGTGGATTTGAACAAGACATCAACAAGACTCGGGATTCATGGCTCCGCCACGATCACTACGTTCTCAGTTTGTGTAACGTAAAATTCATTTGTTTATTGTGAATTCTCTGTACTGAACCCGATGAAGGTGTGAGTCGAAATCTTGTTAAAGGACAGATTAAATATTTATGGGTACACAAATGTGTTAGTGTTTCCATTCAACTATATATATTTACTTTCTTTTTTAAGGCCCAAGAAAACCACGACCACCACCAACACCCAAAACAGGTTTGTGTATATTGTATATATTTTTGAATAGTATACAATAAATGTCTGGTACTTTTTTTTGTTGCTCTTGTTTTTGTAAGCTATCCTGCAAAGGAAGTGAAGAATGGTAGAGTTGTTAATTTCTTAATCCTCTAAACCGTACTGTGACATTAACATTAAAAATATATTCGCATTTATTGATTAGAAATGTATTTTATAGATACATGGTATAGTTGAGAGTTTACCTTCATATTGTCTGGTTGTTCTTTTGTATAATTTACTCTCCATATTTGAAATTTTGTAAACGATTTTCCAATGAATTAATGGCCCAAGAATGATTGAAAATATGTTCTCATTGATGACATTTTACTTCTCCCAGCCCCAATTGCCAGAGGAAATGACCGCATCGTTATATGATATGACATTTGGTCCCATTCCCATGTAGAGTCCAAAACTGCGAAAATAATAATTTTACATAACTTTCAAAGCATTAGTTTAAACAATATTTATTTACCGTTCTCAAATATATATAATTGTATCAGATATAATAAGTGTGAATCCATCAGTAAGCTGTAAGATTTTATGAGCTTGTTTCCACCAGTAACACATTTGAGCAGAAAACAGTAGAGAAGACAAGTACCATACAATCAAACTTACCGTAAAACTCTCTAATGATGAATTTTCCATTGCGGAAGATAATAAGGGTTCAGACTGTGCTAAATGAGCAACTCTTTGTCAGTGCATCCTATATATATATAAAACATATAAATTTACAGCTTTTTGTAGCTGGAGAGTATGGAAAATCAAGAGGATTATTATTGTTTAGGTATCTCGAACCTGGACATAAGCATATGGACAAAACATTTATTATGCACCAAATCATTACGGAATTATTGAACCAACAAAAGAAAAAAATCAGTTTTTTGAAAAAGTAACCAAAATGAAATATAAGATTTAGTGGTTTTATAAGAACTTTATAGTCTTCTGTTACATTTTCATTAACGCTCATCAAATCATTTAAAACAGAAAACTGTACACAAACCAAGACAATCCACGCGATTAATGTATTTCTTCATTAATTAATAATTCACTACCCTATCTTATTAACAAATCATCGGTAATATCCTTAGTTGGATTACTGAGACGATAAATCGATAATGAAGAATGTTGTTTGTATGGATTACCGGCCATAACTAGATATCACTTTTGAAAATCATTGTTGAGAGAATAACATTATTCAGTACAGGCACCTTTCAACACATCAAGATAACTTTTGCACAGTGAAAGGAACATTTGTGATAGAAATGGTTGTGGGTGTTAAATATAATATTGGTTTTAATTTTGCCACATTTATGCACAATATTTGATTAAGAATGCTTCGTATAGAAGCAGAATCTGGCAGGAAGATTGATTGAATGCCGGTTGGTCTTTAATTCATTGCTATGAAATATACTTTACAGATACAATTAATAGTGTGGCCGTATACATTTGAATTGTGTGATTATACTTTTGTACCGTTCACTCTCAATATTACCAATTTTGTAGAATGTTTTTTTGCCATTTTACTTTCAGGGATAAAATGTTCCATAGTACGATGTCGTAGGCCCAAATGTAAGCCTGGATACGTTCCAAGAAAACGAAGAGGCCAATGCTGTCTCAGATGTATGAAAGGTAAATTGCTAAAACGGAATATGTATTAAGTAGATGCCTCATTGTGAACTCATTTGTGGAGAAACTATTCTAAGTCCAATCTTGATTTTCGAATGGTTTAACAGGTATCAACCAAAATTAAGTGCACTTCTATTGCCAGAACAGCCCCAAATTTCGAAAATGTATTCTCAAAAATGGTATTGTACTTCTACCTGATACGTGCCACATAATGGCCCAGCAGTAGGTAAGTGATATGATATTTTTCTCCAGTTTGGAGACTCACATTACGAGGTAGAGCCCTTATGGAAACTATCATATTACATAGTTATACAACCACTTTCGGAACATCAGGGGTCAACAGAGAAGAAAACGAATGGATAAGAAACATATTCAATTACAAGATTGTTTAGAAATCTCAAATGAATTTCAATTAGTCATCCAACAAAGCACAATCCTTGAATGAGTCCACAGAGCAGGCCAAGAAAGAAGTTAAAGTAGCTGTATGTTAAGTAATATTATGTCATTTAATTTAAAATGTTTGGGGTGAAATATAAATATTTAAATTTGCAGACTTCCATCGCCAATAAAAATTTGAAAGTAAACAAAGACATTGACACAAGGTCAGAAATGTTCAAAAAAGTTTTAAAAAGTGTGTGAAGCTTGGCGGCTGTATTTTTTATAGATAGAGAGTTAAGTGAATGAAAAAACATCATTTTTAACTAAATATGTCAAAAGTTGGCAAACGTTTTAAGTGGCGCCAAAATGACGCTAATTCGAAACAGCAACAACAACAAAAAATACAGAAACTAAAACAAAACAAAAACAATCTCTTAATTTTGTTGTGCTCAACAACACACAAAACATTTCAGAAAAGTCCAATGTATTTAAATTTTGAACAGGACGGTAATACAGTTTGAGATCTGGTTTTTCTAAGAATACAGTCCCAAAATGTCCAAAGTCGAGATAAGAAAACGAGGTTGAAAATAAACGTGTAGAAAAAAGCGTACAATTAGCTTCTCTAGCGTCTGGTGCATTAAGTTGAATAAAAGATAACGATGAACAGTTTCCAATAAGGGGAGAAAGGGTATGGAGTTTCGTAGCTGTGTAATTTTCGCTTATAAATATAAAGTTACATGGATCAGAAAGGAGCGTTTTTAACGAAATCTCAAAAATAAGCCAAATTTTGAAAATCATTTAAAAATATCAGAATGGAGACAAATCGAAAAACAAGAAACAGTTCTTTATTAATTTTGTGGGCTCTAAGACATACTAAAATGTCAAGAAAATCGGATGCATTTTATCTTTTGCTCATGTAATTCTCCGTGACGTCACATAAGCAATCAAGGGATGACAGTTGAGAATTTCCAAGAACTGCATCACATTTTTAGATAGGGTTTATGGTGGGCAATCTTGGTTATAATCTTGAGAACTTGGGAAACTCTAGTCTTAAAATAATGTTGAAAATAAAAGGTATAGAAAAAACAACGCAAAATTGGCACGACTGGCATCGGGTCTCACAATTTGAAAAAAAAATATGAAAATGTTTCTCTACAAATAATCGCAGTGAGTAGTGTTCACTACGAAAAGATTGCTTCAAATACAGAGATTGGAAATGTCGGTAGATTCTGGATTGTGACAGTTACAGTTACCTTCACACCAGATATCTTCTTATTCAAAATTCAAAAGCCTGTTCGACCTATGTACATGTCTTAAATGAACTATAGGCGAGGATCACAGGTGTTTGAACTTGTCAATTTTGTATTATGGGTTCTCTAATAAAGTAACTGTCTTCTGAAGTCCGTTGCCCAATGTGATGGCCGTGAATTGAAGTTTGTATGGATACCTTTTCTTGCATAACTTGTTGTCAGCACACACTCCATATAGTCTTAAAATTTATACTTTTTTATATATTAAACGATGTCCGTCAATATTTTTCTGACTCTTCCCGATTATATCGATGATAAGTACAAAGAAAAAGGGGTGAGGTGCCATACAGGATTATTTATCTTGATAATCCACCAGATCTCTCACAGGACATATTGTACCCCATGAATCATAAATCTTTTTCTCTCCGATTTTGGAAAACATTGGTTGAAAGAACGAACTATTATTAACTGCGATATGCTCTGATAGTTGGACTGCAATTGAACATTGAACTGTTATTTGTGAGATTGGAGGGTGGGGGTGGGGTGGGTGGGGGGTTTCGGGGGCAGGTAGACATCCAATCAGGCAAAATAATTCCGTACGGTGTGCGATTCTCTGTAACTTGTGATGTAGTGTAATGAAAATCCTCTTGCATACTGTGAATAAAATTTCTGAACATGATTCCGAAATAATTAGTATATTTTTCTTGTTTTGTTGTGGCTTTTTGTTGATGTGCATTGTGTAGTTTATTTGAGGAAATTATTTTGATATATTTTGGTTGGTAACGTTAAGTTGCGTTGGTGGTATCATTTGAAAAAGCTTTTTGTTTCTTGGTGTTGCGAATATTTCGGTCGTTTATTTTCTTTTACCACGGGGTTGTAAACTATTGATCTAATCTGAGGAGAAATTGCGTGTAATTATGTTCAGACACATGTAAATATGGTTAGTTTTGGGGTGCTGAGAGAGAAAGTGTTGGTTATTAGTCGGAGATTACAGATTCAGGGCGGTTCTGAGAAAGAAGCGTGCGGGCAGTGTGGGGAAGTGTACCAGGATGGCCATGATGGATTAGCTGTGAATCTGCGCAAATTGCCAGGAATTTCTAGGGTTGATGAAGGTCGTATTTGAAACTCCAGGGGAGGGGGTGGGGGACGGTGCAGTTGAAGGGCAAGTTAGATAAGGCGGAATTGCTGCTAGATGTTACCCCGATGAAGGTAGCATTTGACGTCGGATGGAAAGTGGTTGACAGCTTAAGAGAGGGGTGGGTGGTAAAAAGTGGATTTTTGATATCGAGAAAGGTGGGGGGGGGGGGGGGGGAGTTATCAGGAAGGTCCATGGAGTAGAGAAGAGGAAATCGAGAAGCCCGGGTAGAGATAGAAGTATGACCAAATGGTGTTTGGAGTGAGAGTGTGAGGGAGAAGATGTGGGGGTATCTACAAGAAGAAAGGCGAGGTGGGTTGATGATAGAAAAGTAGAGGAGGGTATGGCAAGAGGGTGGTGAAGCGTGAAAAATTGGTTTAATGTGATGCGAGCGGCAGGTAAGTCTGAGGGGAACAAGCAGGTGGTCGGTGATGAGCAGGAGGTGCTATCAGGTAGTGGTAGTGGTAAAATTCAGTTTAAGAGAGTTGAATCAGAAGACAGTAGCAGGGGGTGCTAAGCAAAAACTGTTGGTAGTTGGATGTAGTATAGTACGGGGGCTCGATTGGTTGGTTTGTGTTCTACATAGTCTGAACCGAACTACTCTGTGTTTTCCGAGACCCAGATGGAGGATATTAGGGATAGTGTGGATGGTATTGTTAAGGGCTAGGGCACAGGGTCAGACCATGTGGTGATGGATGAGTGTCGCATATTTATACAAACAATATCAGAAAAAGGAGGTTAGTTCAACTAATGGATATATACAGGGACTTTATTTCAACAGTTCAGCATTGTAAAATATCTGAAGAGACGTAAAACACATGGGAATCGAGTATCTAATGAGGCGATAACTATTATTCTACAGAGCACGAGGAGCACAATTAAAATACTGTCATCTCATGGTAATGTGACGCTCAATATACTGAATCTTTTCTTTGTGTTAATTTAAATGTTTCATAGTTGTTCAACATAAGAAATGATAGAAAACATCTGTGAAGATGAGTATCCACCTGGATAATAATCAAAACTCTACGAAAGGCACAGCAGAGCATTGAACACCTTCCCGGTCCAGCTTACCCGATACTTCCACATATTTATGTTGACAGGATATGAGTTTTCCATCTGGGCAGAATGAGAGCGCGGGGCAAAGTCGGTAGAAGTGCAGGCTGCAAACCGAGCGCTCTTAGGTTCGAATCCCACCTTCGGCAACCGCATTGTGTCCGTGGGAAAGATACTTAAACCCAATTGCTCACTTGGGGGACGGCGGCATTGTGTACTGAGGCGTACTACACGTCGACGGTGCTCTTGTCCTCAACTAATGCTAGCCCTGCTTGCGCAGAATTAGTTTAAACAATATTTATTCAATAAGTAAGCAATATGTTACAATATTAAACACCAATAAAAGTGACAATATATATAGATAACACGAAGAATATAACATATACTAACAAAAAACCCCCCATATTATTATGTAATGGGGGATCTGACAGAAAGCTAGGAGCTTATGTTAGTCATCTCCCGGGGTCATTCAGAAATTTACACAAAAGGTGGTATAATATAGTAGATGGACTCATATGTCGCCGCCTGGAGCCCATGGACTGTAGTCGGTCGCAACCATGATCATCAGCCACGTGCCAAGCCGGGGCACAGCATCCATGCACACAGCGAGAGCTGCCTGTAGGCCTATAGAATGTAGACCTAGGAGCAAATACCCGAGAGGTCATTCAAATTTGATTTGACAGCATCGTTGTCGACACTAGCAGGTAACTTCGAGTACGAGGACACGACACCCCGGCCCTGAACAAAACCGATGAGAAAGTTGGTGGTAATTCTAGTCGAAGAAAGGTAAGCACATGAAGTCAAATTACCAGGCGGCGACACATGATATTGTTTAAACCTTGCTTGTGAATGAAGGATAAGGTTAAAAGAAGGTATAAAGAAAAGGAGCAATAGAAAACAGGGGATGCCAGCTTGAAAGCACAATGCATTGCCTTCGCATTCAAGACACTCGCAATTAAGCAGCGGAAGCACTGCTAGTGAGAAGTGAGACGGAAGCAGCCTTGATGGTGATCCATGCGAAGAAAACGGAAAGGAAAGCAAGATTATAGGTTTGGCGGTAAATTCGTCATATAGTAATAGTCGTACCTGGTGGTTTAATTCTTAGCAGTCTAGAAACGTCCACTTGACAAAATGAAATCATGCACCACTTCAAAAACAAGATGATTTTCCCGACTATTCAAAAATTCAGATCCAAAAAGAAGTGTCGATATGTTTACAGTAAATGGCAGAAGGTTTATAGTACTATTACGGACATCTGAGTATATTGGACAGTGTAAGAAAAGATGCTCTGGTGTCTCGCACATCCCGCACTGACAGGATGGGGTAGGTGGCAGATGATTGTCATATAAATGAGAGTTAAGGTTACTACAATGCAATCGTAACCGGCAGTGATATATTTGGGCTGCTCGTGATTTCGCGCCACTGTAAAACGCAGGTGGTCGCTGATTTCCAGCATTTAGGAATGTCTTGAAATTGATCAGTGATGAGTTCTCGCGGACAGATAAAGGCAGTTTGTTCCATTGATCAGTGACACTCGGAATAAAAGACGACTGATACAACTGAGTCCGACAAAAAGGAACTCTGTGGTTATGACATGACCGGAGATTAAGCGATAAATTTGCGCAGAATTAGTATGTTGGGGAGTCTGACAGTCGCTAGACCTTGCTCGATTGTTCTCTGCGGTACACCGGCTTCCTTTACCGGTATAAAATGTCCCACAGGGCGTGATCTAGGCCCGTGAATAGTGCCGTTAAACCCCCCAAAATATATAATCTGGGCAGAATCTGCATTCTGTATTTCTTTTTCCTGTAATCCATTAATCTCATAAACTATACACATAGGTTCAACAGAAATAAAGGGCTGTGTTTCATTATCAAAAATGGTGAGAACCCAAGTGAAAACAAACATCACTATTGATGGATTTGAAGTTGCTTACTGTTTTGGCACAATGAATGTTATATTTCTCACATCCAATTCCTCGTTTTGTAAAAACCTGCAACAAATATAGCTGTACTACTTCAATTTCCATTATTCAAACAACTTGTACTTATAAAATAGACATAGTTTAATTGTAATTGGTTGTTTTGTTTTCAGTGCGTTGTAAATGAATTTGTGTGATTATAACATGTCACTGGCAGTTTTGAGTAGAAGGAATTTGAGTAAAAGCTTTATCCAACCCATTGGATAAGATATAATAATGTTATACAGTCACAAATACATCATACATTAAGTAATCACAAAAGACATTTGGCTCAGCACAATGTTCCCGTTCAAGCACCATTACTGTGTGCAAGTTCTTCAATGTAGCGGTGATATATTCAATTAGGCTTATCATGTTTACCAACCCGTTTTTATTTCGAAAAGAAAATAGGTTTAAAAAAAGACAGTTTTACAGATGGAGGAAGCCGGAGTTCTCGGAGAGAATCCCGGAACAACGACGAGCAGCTGCCAGCTCCCTAACATCGTTACTCCACACCTCAGCACAGAAGGGTTAGATTGGTTGAAGACACGCGCACCATCGACGTGCAGTACGCCTTAGTACACGGCTTCACTGTGCCCCCATACGTATAATGGTTGTTAAGTTCCTTACCCAAGGACATAACACGGGATTCCGAACAACAATTTATCCATTTATTTGGTGGATTTGAAAAAAAGGCATCAACAAAGTCTCAGTATTCATGCCTCCGTCACGACCACGACGTTCTCTCTTTGTACCGTAAAATTCATTTGTTTATTGTGAATTTTTTTTTATACTGAACCCGATGAAGGTGAGTAGTATTGTAACCAGTTCTTGTGTTGGGTCAAGTAACAAGAAGCTGGTATAGAGTTTAACGTGGATTCGGTTTAATTATCACAAATCATCAAACCATCAAACCATCAACACAGATATATCATCAAAAACCGAACTCTACAAATATACAATAAAAACTTCTTAAAATATATACAACCTGGATATTTCAGACTTCATCGTCATCATTTCAGTGATTTCCACACAAGAGGTGTAATTAACTGAGCTTCTTTCAAGGAGTCATCATCTGATGTACATCACTGGAACAGGCTCAATGAGCTCATTCCAGTGGGGTACAGCAGTCAATGAACCCTTGACAATCACTGTGATGTAATCAACAGTGAGCTCATACCAAGAAAGTATAATCCGATGTCACAGACTGGGACAAGCTCTATGAGCTCATTCCAGTAAGATACAGCGGGCGATAGGCTCTTGAGATAAGCCACAGTCCAACTCACCATAACATACCACCAAAAGGTAGAAACTAGCATGCCACACCAGAGAGAGCCCATCAAGCTCATTCCGGTCAGGCACAATAGTTGATGGACTATCAGTACACAGGTGTAATACATCAAACCAAAAGCTAATGAAAAAATGATGAGGCTTTTATTCAATAAGAGTCGCTAATTGTAACCAAGTTACTTCCCTTATATAAGATCCAGTAAATTGTAATAAAACAATCCAAATCAAACAAATATGGTCCACCCATGCGAACTCCACAGAACAACTTGAAGACCTAAATCTGACAAAAAGTTCCATTGGTGTACCCACGAGTAAATCACACGGCATACCAGATCTTTCCAGCAAATCACAATCCATGTAACATTTCTGCACAAATATGTAAGTCCTAAATGAGACATGGTGGATAATTAATCCACAGAAATAACAATCAACTATGAAGTGCAGATTGACTTAGAATCAAGCTATTACTAAAATATACAATTTGACTGATTGGAGTTCAATGATACTTTCAGCATATATGGCAATACCCAAAAATACCAAAATTAGTCCTAATTCAATAAAAGTGATTCAGCACAACTGACTCAATAGTTCACTGAAACTCGGTCAACGAATGACCTATAGCTTACCACTGCAGTGTAGTAATACTGCACTATTTAACAACAATAAATAGTGAAGTACCAATATTTATATTATAAAACTAAGATGAAAATGGATGCATACCATCAGTGTGATACGCTCTCCTCCTGTGTCTGTCTCTCTACATCATGGTACAGTCAAGTCCTACTCAATGCTAGCACCTGAATATAATAAATGATAACACTAAGAGCTAGACTAAAATAACAATGGTAGAGTCAATAATTACACTGTCCTCAGTGGTATGTGCTCAATGCATTCTGCAAAGCAGAAAGCATTGAATCACGTACTCACTGATGACAATGCAATTGCAGATGTAATTTCCAGCATCAATAGTGCTGTACGAAGCCAAAGTATTTCCATTTATGCCAGATTAATTAATAATCAATTATTATAACTAAATATTACTTAATTACTACTAACCGCAGAAAACTATCAAGTTACAATTTAGAATTTGGAACAAATTGACCTCACAATATCGCAGCTCGAAACATGAATTATAATTATTTAATTTCATAACTTATTACTGATTATTCCAATTATTGTGGGTCCGGACACTGATTGCGTGACCAGACCAGTGCTCCAGGCAGTGGAGCACTGAACGGATGAGGCAATCAATGCGGCTGAAGTTAGAAATTACCAGTTTATAAATAAATAAATAAAAAAATATATAAATATTAAGATATATATATATATATATATATATAGCCTATGCAGTAATTTGACTGTACCTTGACCCAAGAACTCCTCAATCCTCCTTATTCCATATTATTCTATGTTCCTGACATTTTCCATGAATTACATAGAGTAGAACATTTAATACAATTTTATAATTTTATCAAAAAACACAGATTTCACAAAAATAGCACCGATCTCTCTGCACAAAACTGAGGGTATAATTTGAAAACCCTTGTCCAGTAAATTACCTGAACAGACAGGTGAGCAGTAAACGAATCTGTCCAATGGTGTTACTTGGACAGATTTGACTGCCCAATAAGGTTATGTTAGTTGGTTGATTAGTGAACAGTGCATGAAGTTTGTCTGAGTTATATATGGAGCAAGCTAGATTGTAGGTCATTGAGGAAATCAATAACCTGTAACTGGACATCAGTGGGCCAGATTCTCAGCTACAATATAAACACACTAGGAGACATATATATAAACCGTTTTCAATGGAAATTATGTTCCATTCTGCATCACAGTACTTCACCTAAAAACAAAACTAATTTCTGCTAGCTAAAAATGTACAGTTGAAATAAAAATATATTGCAACATCCCCAATTCGGATTCTGTCACAGTACGTTAGGGGCTTTGGGGGCAATATTTGGGAGACCTCGGTGGGGGACCTCGGAAGTGACGTCCTGTCACGTGACATAGTGGCACCATGTTGTGTTGTCATGGTAACCCTCGTGAGCGGCCATCTTGTGTCGTCAGCCCCATAGTGATACGTGGTGTTAGTGCGTACGCACGGCGCGTTATATTAGGGTGATACTTGTTTCCGTCGTCCATTTTGTATACTGGAGGCCGCCATCTTGGTTTCTATGGTAACACACGGTTGCTATGTGACCTAAAACTTCTTATAGAATAAGAGTATGTTCGGAGGGTGTGTTCAATTGAATCGGAGTATCACGAATTACCACAAACAGCCCAACAAGTTGTACTCTTTCGAATTCTTTCAGAATATCTGCTTCTGTTTATCTATGCAAAAGTTATCGTCTACCCGACCATGCACGTTTGTCCTGGAGTATACTACAGTAGAGTAGAAGAGCCTATCAGCTGGAACAGCTTTGCTTATTATTGCTATATTTAGCTGTTCTGGACTGTTCTTGTTAGTTATGACCCTATTCCGAGTCCTCTTGTTGTTTCATTTATCCAGATCACCCAATCTGTTCATTTTACTGGCGTTAACTAACCAATCAGACTCCTTGATTTTCCGTAATCTGTATGCAGAGTTATCTCCCCTTATTACAATGAAGTCCTATCCGATTCCCATCCCCTATATATCCAATGGTTATATCCTATGGAATCCCATTTTTGGAGAACACCTGTGGCTATGGAACTCCATTTTTGTCGTATGCGGCCATGAGGGCTATGAGAAAGCATCCAGTGAGGCCTCATTTACTATCCCTCTTAGCCTCATTTTCTTTTGAGGGCATGAGGGCCATGAAGAATCCCTTAATGAGGTCTTATTTACTACAATTCTTAGCCTCATTTCAGTATTTGAGGATACCTATGGCCTTGTATTGTATCATTTGAGGACAACTATCGAGGATACTGTCTGGAGAATCTCTTTTTTTGTCAGATGAGGCCATGAGGGCCACAAGAAAGCCCTCGGTGAGGCCACATTTATTATCCCTCTTAGCCTCATTTTCTATTGAGGCCATGAGGGCCTTCAAAAATATTTATGGGTATCCAAATGTGTTAGTTTTTCCATTCTACTATATATATTTTCTTTCTCTTTTAAGCTCCAACAAAACCACGATCACGACCAACATCAAACCCAGGTTTGTATATTTGTATGTTTTAAATCTAATATTGTATTTTTTGTGTGTGTTTCCTTTCTTGATGTTTACTGAGTTCAACAGATCTACTGAACAATTGTTTTCCTTTAATCTTACTTAAATACAGTACAGTCGCCGTGGGCAGTCACTTTTCCACGTGTCCACAGTGGCTGTGGAAAACCGTGGACAAATTACCCTTCAACTGCCCACAGAGATTTATGTGGACAGAGATTTTTCTAGACCGTGGGCATGCTACCTACTTGCCCACAGAATTAAAAACTAACACGGCGATTCCCGTGGAGTCTACATGATCTGACTTTTTATTGCACCACTAAAATATCTATGATACGTATTTTTTCTACACGAGAGCAATAAGAAAAGAAATCTGTTAACATCGGAACGAGGTCAAAATATCAGACTTGTTTCTGTTCTGCCCTGTCAGCACCAATTCACGGGATAATCCAACTGACGAAAATGCAGAAACTAAAAAGCTTGTGGACCATGTGATATTTATCAACTCATCTGTTTGCCATCTGTTAACCTTTTACCTAACGCTAGGAGTAGACGACACTCGTAAAAGAAATTCTTGTGTAACTAAAAAGTTTCATTTTTGGCTTCCAAAACATAGGTTATGACCCCTCATTGGAACGAGCGTTCGAACGAGGGGTCATAACCTATGTTTTGGAAGCAAAAAATGAAAATATAAAATAGATTGAATGGCGAATTTCGTGTAGAGCGCTGACCGATTTTGGCCGTTAACTTAGATAAAGGGTTAAATAAAGGAGGAATATTTCCACCAATTATGAATTTATCGTCACCAAATAAGGCCTCTCCTCCTCACGGCGTCATTTTTATCTTCCGCTTCCGTAAAGTTCTGGTTCGTTTTCGCGACAGCTACCGGCTGTCTTCGAAATTCGAATCAAGAGTTGAGAGTATAATTTCAGAAAAACAACTCCTACCCCAAGCATTGGTTACTGGGTCATAATCCACCAGTAATGCAGGGCTTGTTTACCACAATGACCAAGCACTGCTTCACTTCCCGGGATCCCCACGGGGGTCGGTCCATTACAGGTGGGGGAAGCATCTCTCGAGTATTCGCTTACCAATACCTGATGTTGGTTTTTAACCCTACTCCCCGTGGACATTAATAAAAGTTAGCCACAGTGGTCTGCGTCAGACAAAATAGATCCATTAGCCTCGTGAACGCAAGTCGTTTGAAGTTTATAATCCTTTCAAACGCTGCTGTATATAGAATACACATGCCACTAACGTCTGCAAAACTACTTCAGCAGGATTATAGCAGGTCATAAATCATAAACACAAGAGCAGCATTAATTGCCGATCAACATAAGTCAATCAAGTTAATTAACTTAATCATTGATGAATAACAAACAATCTGGCAGAAAAATAATAACAACCAAGAGAATAAAAATGTTTGGTTTATATTTTTTCATTCTTTCACTTTAACAATTAAAAATATACATTGTAATATATCGATAGGGCCAGGTTAAAAAAAACGAAATTAGTTTGACGATGCATTTTTATTGTACGCTGAACTATCAGAATTACTCCGAAATTATCCACTAAAAAGTGCGAATTTCATATTGCTCTTTTTAGTGAATAATTCCAAAGTAATTTATCGAAAGGGCCAGGTTAAAACAACACATTTGGTTGCAGATCTACCAGAATGGCGTTAAAATGTATATTGTCAGAAATGACAGAAATATTAATATGTTCAAGCATGTTTTAAAAAAATATTCTCATAAATGACATTTTACTTTGCTCAGTCCTAATTCCAACTGGAAATGACCCCATACTTATATGATATGAAATGTGGTCCCATGTAAATTCAAACACTGAGAAAAAGATTATTTTACACAATTATGCAGTGATTTTTAAAGCATCAGTTTAAGCAATATTTATTTCCAGTTCGAAAATATATACAATTATATAAAATATAATCGGTGTGGATTCAACAGTAAGCTGTAAGCTTATACGACGTCCTGTCCACCAGTAAAATATTGTATAATTGTTGTTAAGTTCCTTGCCCAGGGACATAACGCAGGACTCCGAACCGATCGCTAGGACGGTCACCCACCCAAGGACTAAACAGGCTCGACATGGCTTAATTTCGTTGATCTGACGAGAACCGGTTACCGCAACGCCACCGCCCCTGATTCAATAATGTGAAATGTGCTTCCACCCTTCGATACGTAATTCGTGTAACCTTTCACAGATAAAGACTTCAATGCTTGGGAAGTAATAGTTCCCACAGTGGTGTCATATCCTATATTTTTCGTGTTATTCGGGAGCACTTTGAGAAGGTCTTGCCCATAATTTCTTTGGAAAAAAGATCAACACGCCACTGTTCAAATGTATAAAATAAATCTTCTAGATGCAGTTTCTGGAACAATATCTACAAAATCTATCTACACAATCCCCAGTGGTTTACTTTATAACGTTATTTAGTAAATATTTCTGTAACGTATGTTATAAAGGTAAAACATGTCAGAAGATTCGTAGTAGAGAGTGTCGTCAGGAATAAGTTTAATAACTTCGTTGAATGTGTTTTGAACTTTAATGAGTTTTTCTCACACATATATATATTCAGTTTCCTACATCCCAATTCAGGTCCTGAGGTGTGGTGTGAAGGTCATTAACACCAGAAGGGTTGTCAAACAACAAGTTACCCATTTATCTGGTGGATTTGAACAAGACATCAACAAGACTCGGGATTCATGGCTCCGCCACGATCACTACGTTCTCTGTTTGTGTAACGTAAAATTCATTTGTTTATTGTGAATTCTCTGTACTGAACCCGATGAAGGTGTGAGTCGAAATCTTGTTAAAGGACAGATTAAATATTTATGGGTACACAAATGTGTTAGTGTTTCCATTCAACTATATATATTTACTTTCTTTTTTAAGGCCCAAGAAAACCACGACCACCACCAACACCCAAAACAGGTTTGTGTATATTGTATATATTTTTGAATAGTATACAATAAATGTCTGGTACTTTTTTTTGTTGCTCTTGTTTTTGTAAGCTATCCTGCAAAGGAAGTGAAGAATGGTAGAGTTGTTAATTTCTTAATCCTCTAAACCGTACTGTGACATTAACATTAAAAATATATTCGCATTTATTGATTAGAAATGTATTTTATAGATACATGGTATAGTTGAGAGTTTACCTTCATATTGTCTGGTTGTTCTTTTGTATAATTTACTCTCCATATTTGAAATTTTGTAAACGATTTTCCAATGAATTAATGGCCCAAGAATGATTGAAAATATGTTCTCATTGATGACATTTTACTTCTCCCAGCCCCAATTGCCAGAGGAAATGACCGCATCGTTATATGATATGACATTTGGTCCCATTCCCATGTAGAGTCCAAAACTGCGAAAAATATAATTTTACATAACTTTCAAAGCATTAGTTTAAACAATATTTATTTACCGTTCTCAAATATATATAATTGTATCAGATATAATAAGTGTGAATCCATCAGTAAGCTGTAAGATTTTACGAGCTTGTTTCCACCAGTAACACATTTGAGCAGAAAACAGTAGAGAAGACAAGTACCATACAATCAAACTTACCGTCAAACTCTCTAATGATGAATTTTCCATTGCGGAAGATAATAAGGGTTCAGACTGTGCTAAATGAGCAACTCTTTGTCAGTGCATCCTATATATATAAAACATATAAATTTACAGCTTTCTGTAGCTGGAGAGTATGGAAAATCAAGAGGATTATTATTGTTTAGGTATCTCGAACCTGGACATAAGCATATGGACAAAACATTTATTATGCACCAAATCATTACGGAATTATTGAACCAACAAAAGAAAAAAATCAGTTTTTTGAAAAAGTAACCAAAATGAAATATAAGATTTAGTGGTTTTATAAGAACTTTCATAGTCTTCTGTTACATTTTCATTAACGCTCATCAAATCATTTAAAACAGAAAACTGTACACAAACCAAGACTATCCACGCGATTAATGTATTTCTTCATTAATTAATAATTCACTACCCTATCTTATTAACAAATCATCGGTAATATCCTTAGTTGGATTACTGAGACGATAAATCGATAATGAAGAATGTTGTTTGTATGGATTACCGGCCATAACTAGATATCACTTTTGAAAATCATTGTTGAGAGAATAACATTATTCAGTACAGGCACCTTTCAACACATCAAGATAACTTTTGCACAGTGAAAGGAACATTTGTGATAGAAATGGTTGTGGGTGTTAAATATAATATTGGTTTTAATTTTGCCACATTTATGCACAATATTTGATTAAGAATGCTTCGTATAGAAGCAGAATCTGGCAGGAAGATTGATTGAATGCCGGTTGGTCTTTAATTCATTGCTATGAAATATACTTTACAGATACAATTAATAGTGTGGCCGTATACATTTGAATTGTGTGATTATACTTTTGTACCGTTCACTCTCAATATTACCAATTTTGTAGAATGTTTTTTTGCCATTTTACTTTCAGGGAGAAAATGTTCCATAGTACGATGTCGTAGGCCCAAATGTAAGCCTGGATACGTTCCAAGAAAACGAAGAGGCCAATGCTGTCTCAGATGTATGAAAGGTAAATTGCTAAAACGGAATATGTATTAAGTAGATGCCTCATTGTGAACTCATTTGTGGAGAAACTATTCTAAGTCCAATCTTGATTTTCGAATGGTTTAACAGGTATCAACCAAAATTAAGTGCACTTCTATTGCCAGAACAGCCCCAAATTTCGAAAATGTATTCTCAAAAATGGTATTGTACTTCTACCTGATACGTGCCACATAATGGCCCAGCAGTAGGTAAGTGATATGATATTTTTCTCCAGTTTGGAGACTCACATTACGAGGTAGAGCCCTTATGGAAACTATCATATTACATAGTTATACAACCACTTTCGGAACATCAGGGGTCAACAGAGAAGAAAACGAATGGATAAGAAACATATTCAATTACAAGATTGTTTAGAAATCTCAAATGAATTTCAATTAGTCATCCAACAAAGCACAATCCTTGAATGAGTCCACAGAGCAGGCCAAGAAAGAAGTTAAAGTAGCTGTATGTTAAGTAATATTATGTCATTTAATTTAAAATGTTTGGGGTGAAATATAAATATTTAAATTTGCAGACTTCCATCGCCAATAAAAATTTGAAAGTAAACAAAGACATTGACACAAGGTCAGAAATGTTCAAAAAAGTTTTAAAAAGTGTGTGAAGCTTGGCGGCTGTATTTTTTATAGATAGAGAGTTAAGTGAATGAAAAAACATCATTTTTAACTAAATATGTCAAAAGTTGGCAAACGTTTTAAGTGGCGCCAAAAAGACGCTAATTCGAAACAGCAACAACAACAAAAAATACAGAAACTAAAACAAAACAAAAACAATCTCTTAATTTTGTTGTGCTCAACAACACACAAAACATTTCAGAAAAGTCCAATGTATTTAAATTTTGAACAGGACGGTAATACAGTTTGAGATCTGGTTTTTCTAAGAATACAGTCCCAAAATGTCCAAAGTCGAGATAAGAAAACGAGGTTGAAAATAAACGTGTAGAAAAAAGCGTACAATTAGCTTCTCTAGCGTCTGGTGCATTAAGTTGAATAAAAGATAACGATGAACAGTTTCCAATGAGGGGAGAAAGGGTATGGAGTTTCGTAGCTGTGTAATTTTCGCTTATAAATATAAAGTTACATGGATCAGAAAGGAGCGTTTTTAACGAAATCTCAAAAATAAGCCAAATTTTGAAAATCATTTAAAAATATCAGGATGGAGACAAATCGAAAAACAAGAAACAGTTCTTTATTAATTTTGTGGGCTCTAAGACATACTAAAATGTCAAGAAAATCGGATGCATTTTATCTTTTGCTCATGTAATTCTCCGTGACGTCACATAAGCAATCAAGGGATGACAGTTGAGAATTTCCAAGAACTGCATCACATTTTTAGATAGGGTTTATGGTGGGCAATCTTGGTTATAATCTTGAGAACTTGGGAAACTCTAGTCTTAAAATAATGTTGAAAATAAAAGGTATAGAAAAAACAACGCAAAATTGGCACGACTGGCATCGGGTCTCACAATTTGAAAAAAAAATATTAAAATGTTTCTCTACAAATAATCGCAGTGAGTAGTGTTCACTACGAAAAGATTGCTTCAAATACAGAGATTGGAAATGTCGGTAGATTCTGGATTGTGACAGTTACAGTTACCTTCACACCAGATATCTTCTTATTCAAAATTCAAAAGCCTGTTCGACCTATGTACATGTCTTAAATGAACTATAGGCGAGGATCACAGGTGTTTGAACTTGTCAATTTTGTATTATGGGTTCTCTAATAAAGTAACTGTCTTCTGAAGTCCGTTGCCCAATGTGATGGCCGTGAATTGAAGTTTGTATGGATACCTTTTCTTGCATAACTTGTTGTCAGCACACACTCCATATAGTCTTAAAATTTATACTTTTTTATATATTAAACGATGTCCGTCAATATTTTTCTGACTCTTCCCGATTATATCGATGATAAGTACAAAGAAAAAGGGGTGAGGTGCCATACAGGATTATTTATCTTGATAATCCACCAGATCTCTCACAGGACAAATTGTACCCCATGAATCATAAATCTTTTTCTCTCCGATTTTGGAAAACATTGGTTGAAAGCACGAACTATTATTAACTGCGATATGCTCTGATAGTTGGACTGCAATTGAACATTGAACTGTTATTTGTGAGATTGGAGGGTGGGGGTGGGGTGGGTGGGGGGTTTCGGGGGCAGGTAGACATCCAATCAGGCAAAATAATTCCGTACGGTGTGCGATTCTCTGTAACTTGTGATGTAGTGTAATGAAAATCCTCTTGCATACTGTGAATAAAATTTCTGAACATGATTCCGAAATAATTAGTATATTTTTCTTGTTTTGTTGTGGCTTTTTGTTGATGTGCATTGTGTAGTTTATTTGAGGAAATTATTTTGATACATTTTGGTTGGTAACGTTAAGTTGCGTTGGTGGTATCATTTGAAAAAGCTTTTTGTTTCTTGGTGTTGCGAATATTTCGGTCGTTTATTTTCTTTTACCACGGGGTTGTAAACTATTGATCTAATCTGAGGAGAAATTGCGTGTAATTATGTTCAGACACATGTAAATATGGTTAGTTTTGGGGTGCTGAGAGAGAAAGTGTTGGTTATTAGTCGGAGATTACAGATTCAGGGCGGTTCTGAGAAAGAAGCGTGCGGGCAGTGTGGGGAAGTGTACCAGGATGGCCATGATGGATTAGCTGTGAATCTGCGCAAATTGCCAGGAATTTCTAGGGTTGATGAAGGTCGTATTTGAAACTCCAGGGGAGGGGGTGGGGGACGGTGCAGTTGAAGGGCAAGTTAGATAAGGCGGAATTGCTGCTAGATGTTACCCCGATGAAGGTAGCATTTGACGTCGGATGGAAAGTGGTTGACAGCTTAAGAGAGGGGTGGGTGGTAAAAAGTGGATTTTTGATATCGAGAAAGGTGGGGGGGGGGGGGAGTTATCAGGAAGGTCCATGGAGTAGAGAAGAGGAAATCGAGAAGCCCGGGTAGAGATAGAAGTATGACCAAATGGTGTTTGGAGTGAGAGTGTGAGGGAGAAGATGTGGGGGTATCTACAAGAAGAAAGGCGAGGTGGGTTGATGATAGAAAAGTAGAGGAGGGTATGGCAAGAGGGTGGTGAAGCGTGAAAAATTGGTTTAATGTGATGCGAGCGGCAGGTAAGTCTGAGGGGAACAAGCAGGTGGTCGGTGATGAGCAGGAGGTGCTATCAGGTAGTGGTAGTGGTAAAATTCAGTTTAAGAGAGTTGAATCAGAAGACAGTAGCAGGGGGTGCTAAGCAAAAACTGGTGGTAGTTGGATGTAGTATAGTACGGGGGCTCGATTGGTTGGTTTGTGTTCTACATAGTCTGAACCGAACTACTCTGTGTTTTCCGAGACCCAGATGGAGGATATTAGGGATAGTGTGGATGGTATTGTTAAGGGCTAGGGCACAGGGTCAGACCATGTGGTGATGGACGAGTGTCGCATATTTATACAAACAATATCAGAAAAAGGAGGTTAGTTCAACTAATGGATATATACAGGGACTTGATTACCAAGTTCTATGATAGGACTGCGACTGTAGTCGTGTCAGGGCTTCTTTAATTGATACGTAGGACAATGAACGGAACACTATAATTAGTGGGGTAAACGAGGAATTAGGGAAATACTGCAAGATTTTTGAGGTACCTTTTATTGAAAATGGTGGACAACCTAGGATAAGCTGGAGTTATGCGATAGGTGTAGTCGCCATCTAAGCACAATGGAACGGAGGCTTTGGGTTGGAACATGTTTTGGTTTGGTGAATCGTTTTTGGCATAAAGCTGGGTGATGGGAAAAGTTTGGATGTAAAAGCAAAATACGGAGTGTAAATGTAAAAAGGACGGAAATAGGAGCCCACAGAGAGATAAGACTGGCATGTCAGAGAACTCCTGTGATTTTAAAATGGGATACATCAACATCAAGGGTGTCTCACAGTATGTAAGCGAAAATACGAACTTGGTGGACGAGGAGAATTTTGATTATAACCGTTTACCCAATGAATTTGCCACTTCCGCCCGCGTAATCTTCAAATTCAGCAGCTGAAAAAATACTATTTCTCACAAGATGTTTATAAGACCATATGATGTGACCCCTCTCTGGAACGAGCGCGTCGACCTCGTTCCAATGAGGGGTCACATGATATGGTTTTGTCGACATCTTTTCAAAAATTAAAAGAAAATGAACTTAACGTAATAAATTTTGATATCATCTGCGTTGGGTAAATTGTTAAAGGTTTCAGCGGGACATGGATTTGACAGGGTCAGATGAAAGGACTATCCCGATCTGGTGGTATACGTGGGGTGAAGTGGTGCACACCGAAGGCCAGAAAGGGAGGGGGTGTAGGCATGTATGCTAAGGATGTGCTAGGGCCTGTAAGAATCAAAGACTAATCAAGTGGAAATACAACCAATTAAGTTAAAAGAGAGATACTGAGGAGAAAAACATCTTGAAGGCATATTGACTAAATATTAGCCGAGTCTGGCACAGGCTTTTGTTCAAAAAATTATCTTGACGAAAACTGCATTCTACTGGCGTTCTTTTAGCAATGCAGTTTCCACTGAATGGCATTTTTGCGTTTATTTCAATAGTTCAGCATTGTAAAATATCTGAAGAGACGTAAAACACATGGGAATCGAGTATCTAATGAGGCGATAACTATTATTCTACAGAGCACGAGGAGCACAATTAAAATACTGTCATCTCATGGTAATGTGACGCTCAATATACTGAATCTTTTCTTTGTGTTAATTTAAATGTTTCATAGTTGTTCAGCATAAGAAATGATAGAAAACATCTGTGAAGATGAGTATCCACCTGGATAATAATCAAAACTCTACGAAAGGCACAGCAGAGCATTGAACACCTTCCCGGTCCAGCTTACCCGATACTTCCACATATTTATGTTGACAGGATATGAGTTTTCCATCTGGGCAGAATGAGAGCGCGGGGCAAAGTCGGTAGAAGTGCAGGCTGCAAACCGAGCGCTCTTAGGTTCGAATCCCACCTGCGGCAACCGCATTGTGTCCGTGGGAAAGATACTTAAACCCAATTGCTCACTTGGGGGACGGCGGCATTGTGTACTGAGGCGTACTACACGTCGACGGTGCTCTTGTCCTCAACTAATGCTACCCCTGCTTGCGCAGAATTAGTTTAAACAATATTTATTCAATAAGTAAGCAATATGTTACAATATTAAACACCAATAAAAGTGACAATATATATAGATAACACGAAGAATATAACATATACTAACAAAAAACCCCCCATATTATTATGTAATGGGGGATCTGACAGAAAGCTAGGAGCTTATGTTAGTCATCTCCCGGGGTCATTCAGAAATTTACACAAAAGGTGGTATAATATAGTAGATGGACTCATATGTCGCCGCCTGGAGCCCATGGACTGTAGTCGGTCGCAACCATGATCATCAGCCACGTGCCAAGCCGGGGCACGGCATCCATGCACACAGCGAGAGCTGCCTGTAGGCCTATAGAATGTAGACCTAGGAGCAAATACCCGAGAGGTCATTCAAATTTGATTTGGCAGCATCGTTGTCGACACTAGCAGGTAACTTCGAGTACGAGGACACGACACCCCGGCCCTGAACAAAACCGATGAGAAAGTTGGTGGTAATTCTAGTCGAAGAAAGGTAAGCACATGAAGTCAAATTACCAGGCGGCGACACATGATATTGTTTAAACCTTGCTTGTGAATGAAGGATAAGGTTAAAAGAAGGTATAAAGAAAAGGAGCAATAGAAAACAGGGGATGCCAGCTTGAAAGCACAATGCATTGCCTTCGCATTCAAGACACTCGCAATTAAGCAGCGGAAGCACTGCTAGTGAGAAGTGAGACGGAAGCAGCCTTGATGGTGATCCATGCGAAGAAAACGGAAAGGAAAGCAAGATTATAGGTTTGGCGGTAAATTCGTCATATAGTAATAGTCGTACCTGGTGGTTTAATTCTTAGCAGTCTAGAAACGTCCACTTGACAAAATGAAATCATGCACCACTTCAAAAACAAGATGATTTTCCCGACTATTCAAAAATTCAGATCCAAAAAGAAGTGTCGATATGTTTAAAGTAAATGGCAGAAGGTTGATAGTACTATTACGGACATCTGAGTATATTGGACAGTGTAAGAAAAGATGCTCTGGTGTCTCGCACATCCCGCACTGACAGGATGGGGTAGGTGGCAGATGATTGTCATATAAATGAGAGTTAAGGTTACTACAATGCAATCGTAACCGGCAGTGATATATTTGGGCTGCTCGTGATTTCGCGCCACTGTAAAACGCAGGTGGTCGCTGATTTCCAGCATTTAGGAATGTCTTGAAATTGATCAGTGATGAGTTCTCGCGGACAGATAAAGGCAGTTTGTTCCATTGATCAGTGACACTCGGAATAAAAGACGACTGATACAACTGAGTCCGACAAAAAGGAACTCTGTGGTTATGACATGACCGGAGATTAAGAGATAAATTTGCGCAGAATTAGTATGTTGGGGAGTCTGACAGTCGCTAGACCTTGCTCGATTGTTCTCTGCGGTACACCGGCTTCCTTTACCGGTATAAAATGTCCCACAGGGCGTGATCTAGGCCCGTGAATAGTGCCGTTAAACCCCCCAAAATATAAAATCTGGGCAGAATCTGCATTCTGTATTTCTTTTTCCTGTAATCCATTAATCTCATAAACTATACACATAGGTTCAACAGAAATAAAGGGCTGTGTTTCATTATCAAAAATGGTGAGAACCCAAGTGAAAACAAACATCACTATTGATGGATTTGAAGTTGCTTACTGTTTTGGCACAATGAATGTTATATTTCTCACATCCAATTCCTCGTTTTGTAAAAACCTGCAACAAATATAGCTGTACTACTTCAATTTCCATTATTCAAACAACTTGTACTTATAAAATAGACATAGTTTAATTGTAATTGGTTGTTTTGTTTTCAGTGCGTTGTAAATGAATTTGTGTGATTATAACATGTCACTGGCAGTTTTGAGTAGAAGGAATTTGAGTAAAAGCTTTATCCAACCCATTGGATAAGATATAATAATGTTATACAGTCACAAATACATCATACATTAAGTAATCACAAAAGACATTTGGCTCAGCACAATGTTCCCGTTCAAGCACCATTACTGTGTGCAAGTTCTTCAATGTAGCGGTGATATATTCAATTAGGCTTATCATGTTTACCAACCCGTTTTTATTTCGAAAAGAAAATAGGTTTAAAAAAAGACAGTTTTACAGATGGAGGAAGCCGGAGTTCTCGGAGAGAATCCCGGAACAACGACGAGCAGCTGCCAGCTCCCTAACATCGTTACTCCACACCTCAGCACAGAAGGGTTAGATTGGTTGAAGACACGCGCACCATCGACGTGCAGTACGCCTTAGTACACGGCTTCACTGTGCCCCCATACGTATAATGGTTGTTACCCAAGGACATAACACGGGATTCCGAACAACAATTTATCCATTTATTTGGTGGATTTGAAAAAAAGGCATCAACAAAGTCTCAGTATTCATGCCTCCGTCACGACCACGACGTTCTCTCTTTGTACCGTAAAATTCATTTGTTTGTTGTGAATTTTTTTTTATACTGAACCCGATGAAGGTGAGTAGTATTGTAACCAGTTCTTGTGTTGGGTCAAGTAACAAGAAGCTGGTATAGAGTTTAACGTGGATTCGGTTTAATTATCACAAATCATCAAACCATCAAACCATCAACACAGATATATCATCAAAAACCGAACTCTACAAATAAACAATAAAAACTTCTTAAAATATATACAACCTGGATATTTCAGACTTCATCGTCATCATTTCAGTGATTTCCACACAAGAGGTGTAATTAACTGAGCTTCTTTCAAGGAGTCATCATCTGATGTACATCACTGGAACAGGCTCAATGAGCTCATTCCAGTGGGGTACAGCAGTCAATGAACCCTTGACAATCACTGTGATGTAATCAACAGTGAGCTCATACCAAGAAAGTATAATCCGATGTCACAGACTGGGACAAGCTCTATGAGCTCATTCCAGTAAGATACAGCGGGCGATAGGCTCTTGAGATAAGCCACAGTCCAACTCACCATAACATACCACCAAAAGGTAGAAACTAGCATGCCACACCAGAGGGAGCCCATCAAGCTCATTCCGGTCAGGCACAATAGTTGATGGACTATCAGTACACAGGTGTAATACATCAAACCAAAAGCTAATGAAAAAATGATGAGGCTTTTATTCAATAAGAGTCGCTAATTGTAACCAAGTTACTTCCCTTATATAAGATCCAGTAAATTGTAATGAAACAATCCAAATCAAACAAATATGGTCCACCCATGCGAACTCCACAGAACAACTTGAAGACCTAAATCTGACAAAAAGTTCCATTTGTGTACCCACGAGTAAATCACACGGCATACCAGATCTTTCCAGCAAATCACAATCCAGGTAACATTTCTGCACAAATATGTAAGTCCTAAATGAGACATGGTGGATAATTAATCCACAGAAATAACAATCAACTATGAAGTGCAGATTGACTTAGAATCAAGCTATTACTAAAATATACAATTTGACTGATTGGAGTTCAATGATACTTTCAGCATATATGGCTATACCCAAAAATACCAAAATTAGTCCTAATTCAATAAAAGTGATTCAGCACAACTGACTCAATAGTTCACTGAAACTCGGTCAACGAATGACCTATAGCTTACCACTGCAGTGTAGTAATACTGCACTATTTAACAACAATAAATAGTGAAGTACCAATATTTATATTATAAAACTAAGATGAAAATGGATGCATACCATCAGTGTGATACGCTCTCCTCCTGTGTCTGTCTCTCTACATCATGGTACAGTCAAGTCCTACTCAATGCTAGCACCTGAATATAATAAATGATAACACTAAGAGCTAGACTAAAATAACAATGGTAGAGTCAATAATTACACTGTCCTCAGTGGTATGTGCTCAATGCATTCTGCAAAGCAGAAAGCATTGAATCACGTACTCACTGATGACAATGCAATTGCAGATGTAATTTCCAGCATCAATAGTGCTGTACGAAGCCAAAGTATTTCCATTTATGCCAGATTAATTAATAATCAATGATTATAACTAAATATTACTTAATTACTACTAACCGCAGAAAACTATCAAGTTACAATTTAGAATTTGGAACAAATTGACCTCACAATATCGCAGCTCGAAACATGAATTATAATTATTTAATTTCATAACTTATTACTGATTATTCCAATTATTGTGGGTCCGGACACTGATTGCGTGACCAGACCAGTGCTCCAGGCAGTGGAGCACTGAACGGATGAGGCAATCAATGCGGCTGAAGTTAGAAATTACCAGTTTATAAATAAATAAATAAAAAAATATATAAATATTAAGATATATATATATATATATATATAGCCTATGCAGTAATTTGACTGTACCTTGACCCAAGAACTCCTCAATCCTCCTTATTCCATATTATTCTATGTTCCTGACATTTTCCATGAATTACATAGAGTAGAACATTTAATACAATTTTATAATTTTATCAAAAAACACAGATTTCACAAAAATAGCACCGATCTCTCTGCACAAAACTGAGGGTATAATTTGAAAACCCTTGTCCAGTAAATTACCTGAACAGACAGGTGAGCAGTAAACGAATCTGTCCAATGGTGTTACTTGGACAGATTTGACTGCCCAATAAGGTTATGTTAGTTGGTTGATTAGTGAACAGTGCATGAAGTTTGTCTGAGTTATATATGGAGCAAGCTAGATTGTAGGTCATTGAGGAAATCAATAACCTGTAACTGGACATCAGTGGGCCAGATTCTCAGCTACAATATAAACACACTAGGAGACATATATAAACCGTTTTCAATGGAAATTATGTTCCATTCTGCATCACAGTACTTCACCTAAAAACAAAACTAATTTCTGCTAGCTAAAAATGTACAGTTGAAATAAAAATATATTGCAACATCCCCAATTCGGATTCTGTCACAGTACGTTAGGGGCTTTGGGGGCAATATTTGGGAGACCTCGGTGGGGGACCTCGGAAGTGACGTCCTGTCACGTGACATAGTGGCACCATGTTGTGTTGTCATGGTAACCCTCGTGAGCGGCCATCTTGTGTCGTCAGCCCCATAGTGATACGTGGTGTTAGTGCGTACGCACGGCGCGTTATATTAGGGTGATACTTGTTTCCGTCGTCCATTTTGTATACTGGAGGCCGCCATCTTGGTTTCTATGGTAACACACGGTTGCTATGTGACCTAAAACCTTCTTATAGAATAAGGGTATGTTCGGAGGGTGTGTTCAATTGAATCGGAGTATCACGAATTACCACAAACAACCCAACAAGTTGTACTCTTTCGAATTCTTTCAGAATATCTGCTTCTGTTTATCTATGCAAAAGTTATCGTCTACCCGACCATGCACGTTTGTCCTGGAGTATACTACAGTAGAGTAGAAGAGCCTATCAGCTGGAACAGCTTTGCTTATTATTGCTATATTTAGCTGTTCTGGACTGTTCTTGTTAGTTATGACCCTATTCCGAGTCCTCTTGTTGTTTCATTTATCCAGATCACCCAATCTGTTCATTTTACTGGCGTTAACTAACCAATCAGACTCCTTGATTTTCCGTAATCTGTATGCAGAGTTATCTCCCCTTATTACAATGAAGTCCTATCCGATTCCCATCCCCTATATATCCAATGGTTATATCCTATGGAATCCCATTTTTGGAGAACACCTGTGGCTATGAAACTCCATTTTTGTCGTATGCGGCCATGAGGGCTATGAGAAAGCATCCAGTGAGGCCTCATTTACTATCCCTCTTAGCCTCATTTTCTTTTGAGGGCATGAGGGCCATGAAGAATCCCTTAATGAGGTCTTATTTACTACAATTCTTAGCCTCATTTCAGTATTTGAGGATACCTATGGCCTTGTATTGTATCATTTGAGGACAACTATCGAGGATACTGTCTGGAGAATCTCTTTTTTTGTCAGATGAGGCCATGAGGGCCACAAGAAAGCCCTCGGTGAGGCCACATTTATTATCCCTCTTAGCCTCATTTTCTATTGAGGCCATGAGGGCCTTCAAAAATATTTATGGGTATCCAAATGTGTTAGTTTTTCCATTCTACTATATATATTTTCTTTCTCTTTTAAGCTCCAACAAAACCACGATCACGACCAACATCAAACCCAGGTTTGTATATTTGTATGTTTTAAATCTAATATTGTATTTTTTGTGTGTGTTTCCTTTCTTGATGTTTACTGAGTTCAACAGATCTACTGAACAATTGTTTTCCTTTAATCTTACTTAAATACAGTACAGTCGCCGTGGGAAGTCACTTTTCCACGTGTCCACAGTGGCTGTGGAAAACCGTGGACAAATTACCCTTCAACTGCCCACAGAGATTTATGTGGACAGAGATTTTTCTAGACCGTGGGCATGCTACCTACTTGCCCACAGAATTAAAAACTAACACGGCGATTCCCGTGGAGTCTACATGATCTGACTTTTTATTGCACCACTAAAATATTTATGATACGTATTTTTTCTACACGAGAGCAATAAGAAAAGAAATCTGTTAACATCGGAACGAGGTCAAAATATCAGACTTGTTTCTGTTCTGCCCTGTCAGCACCAATTCACGGGATAATCCAACTGACGAAAATGCAGAAACTAAAAAGCTTGTGGACCATGTGATATTTATCAACTCATCTGTTTGCCATCTGTTAACCTTTTACCTAACGCTAGGAGTAGACGACACTCGTAAAAGAAATTCTTGTGTAACTAAAAAGTTTCATTTTTGGCTTCCAAAACATAGGTTATGACCCCTCATTGGAACGAGCGTTCGAACGAGGGGTCATAACCTATGTTTTGGAAGCAAAAAATGAAAATATAAAATAGATTGAATGGCGAATTTCGTGTAGAGCGCTGACCGGTTTTGGCCGTTAACTTAGATAAAGGGTTAAATAAAGGAGGAATATTTCCACCAATTAGGAATTTATCGTCACCAAATAAGGCCTCTCCTCCTCACGGCGTCATTTTTATCTTCCGCTTCCGTAAAGTTCTGGTTCGTTTTCGCGACAGCTACCGGCTGTCTTCGAAATTCGAATCAAGAGTTGAGAGTATAATTTCAGAAAAACAACTCCTACCCCAAGCATTGGTTACTGGGTCATAATCCACCAGTAATGCAGGGCTTGTTTACCACAATTACCAAGCACTGCTTCACTTCCCGGGATCCCCACGGGGGTCGGTCCATTACAGGTGGGGGAAGCATCTCTCGAGTATTCGCTTACCAATACCTGATGTTGGTTTTTAACCCTACTCCCCGTGGACATTAATAAAAGTTAGCCACAGTGGTCTGCGTCAGACAAAATAGATCCGTTAGCCTCGTGAACGCAAGTCGTTTGAAGTTTATAATCCTTTCAAACGCTGCTGTATATAGAATACACATGCCACTAACGTCTGCAAAACTACTTCAGAAGGATTATAGCAGGTCATAAATCATAAACACAAGAGCAGCATTAATTGCCGATCAACATAAGTCAATCAAGTTAATTAACTTAATCATTGATGAATAACAAACAATCTGGCAGAAAAATAATAACAACCAAGAGAATAAAAATGTTTGGTTTATATTTTTTCATTCTTTCACTTTAACAATTAAAAATATACATTGTAATATATCGATAGGGCCAGGTTAAAAAAAACGAAATTAGTTTGACGATGCATTTTTATTGTACGCTGAACTATCAGAATTACTCCGAAATTATCCACTAAAAAGTGCGAATTTCATATTGCTCTTTTTAGTGAATAATTCCAAAGTAATTTATCGAAAGGGCCAGGTTAAAAAAACACATTTGGTTGCAGATCTACCAGAATGGCGTTAAAATGTATATTGTCAGAAATGACAGAAATATTAATATGTTCAAGCATGTTTTAAAAAAATATTCTCATAAATGACATTTTACTTTGCTCAGTCCTAATTCCAACTGGAAATGACCCCATACTTATATGATATGAAATGTGGTCCCATGTAAATTCAAACACTGAGAAAAAGATTATTTTACACAATTATGCAGTGATTTTTAAAGCATCAGTTTAAGCAATATTTATTTCCAGTTCGAAAATATATACAATTATATAAAATATAATCGGTGTGGATTCAACAGTAAGCTGTAAGCTTATACGACGTCCTGTCCACCAGTAAAATATTGTATAATTGTTGTTAAGTTCCTTGCCCAGGGACATAACGCAGGACTCCGAACCGATCGCTAGGACGGTCACCCACCCAAGGACTAAACAGGCTCGACATGGCTTAATTTCGTTGATCTGACGAGAACCGGTTACCGCAACGCCACCGCCCCTGATTCAATAATGTGAAATGTGCTTCCACCCTTCGATACGTAATTCGTGTAACCTTTCACAGATAAAGACTTCAATGCTTGGGAAGTAATAGTTCCCACTGTGGTGTCATATCCTATATTTTTCGTGTTATTCGGGAGCACTTTGAGAAGGTCTTGCCCATAATTTCTTTGGAAAAAAGATCAACACGCCACTGTTCAAATGTATAAAATAAATCTTCTAGATGCAGTTTCTGGAACAATATCTACAAAATCTATCTACACAATCCCCAGTGGTTTACTTTATAACGTTATTTAGTAAATATTTCTGTAACGTATGTTATAAAGGTAAAACATGTCAGAAGATTCGTAGTAGAGAGTGTCGTCAGGAATAAGTTTAATAACTTCGTTGAATGTGTTTTGAACTTTAATGAGTTTTTCTCACACATATATATATTCAGTTTCCTACATCCCAATTCAGGTCCTGAGGTGTGGTGTGAAGGTCATTAACACCAGAAGGGTTGTCAAACAACAAGTTACCCATTTATCTGGTGGATTTGAACAAGACATCAACAAGACTCGGGATTCATGGCTCCGCCACGATCACTACGTTCTCTGTTTGTGTAACGTAAAATTCATTTGTTTATTGTGAATTCTCTGTACTGAACCCGATGAAGGTGTGAGTCGAAATCTTGTTAAAGGACAGATTAAATATTTATGGGTACACAAATGTGTTAGTGTTTCCATTCAACTATATATATTTACTTTCTTTTTTAAGGCCCAAGAAAACCACGACCACCACCAACACCCAAAACAGGTTTGTGTATATTGTATATATTTTTGAATAGTATACAATAAATGTCTGGTACTTTTTTTTGTTGCTCTTGTTTTTGTAAGCTATCCTGCAAAGGAAGTGAAGAATGGTAGAGTTGTTAATTTCTTAATCCTCTAAACCGTACTGTGACATTAACATTAAAAATATATTCGCATTCATTGATTAGAAATGTATTTTATAGATACATGGTATAGTTGAGAGTTTACCTTCATATTGTCTGGTTGTTCTTTTGTATAATTTACTCTCCATATTTGAAATTTTGTAAACGATTTTCCAATGAATTAATGGCCCAAGAATGATTGAAAATATGTTCTCATTGATGACATTTTACTTCTCCCAGCCCCAATTGCCAGAGGAAATGACCGCATCGTTATATGATATGACATTTGGTCCCATTCCCATGTAGAGTCCAAAACTGCGAAAAATATAATTTTACATAACTTTCAAAGCATTAGTTTAAACAATATTTATTTACCGTTCTCAAATATATATAATTGTATCAGATATAATAAGTGTGAATCCATCAGTAAGCTGTAAGATTTTACGAGCTTGTTTCCACCAGTAACACATTTGAGAAGAAAACAGTAGAGAAGACAAGTACCATACAATCAAACTTACCGTAAAACTCTCTAATGATGAATTTTCCATTGCGGAAGATAATAAGGGTTCAGACTGTGCTAAATGAGCAACTCTTTGTCAGTGCATCCTATATATATAAAACATATAAATTTACAGCTTTTTGTAGCTGGAGAGTATGGAAAATCAAGAGGATTATTATTGTTTAGGTATCTCGAACCTGGACATAAGCATATGGACAAAACATTTATTATGCACCAAATCATTACGGAATTATTGAACCAACAAAAGAAAAAAATCAGTTTTTTGAAAAAGTAAGCAAAATGAAATATAAGATTTAGTGGTTTTATAAGAACTTTCATAGTCTTCTGTTACATTTTCATTAACGCTCATCAAATCATTTAAAACAGAAAACTGTACACAAACCAAGACAATCCACGCGATTAATGTATTTCTTCATTAATTAATAATTCACTACCCTATCTTATTAACAAATCATCGGTAATATCCTTAGTTGGATTACTGAGACGATAAATCGATAATGAAGAATGTTGTTTGTATGGATTACCGGCCATAACTAGATATCACTTTTGAAAATCATTGTTGAGAGAATAACATTATTCAGTACAGGCACCTTTCAACACATCAAGATAACTTTTCCACAGTGAAAGGAACATTTGTGATAGAAATGGTTGTGGGTGTTAAATATAATATTGGTTTTAATTTTGCCACATTTATGCACAATATTTGATTAAGAATGCTTCGTATAGAAGCAGAATCTGGCAGGAAGATTGATTGAATGCCGGTTGGTCTTTAATTCATTGCTATGAAATATACTTTACAGATACAATTAATAGTGTGGCCGTATACATTTGAATTGTGTGATTATACTTTTGTACCGTTCACTCTCAATATTACCAATTTTGTAGAATGTTTTTTTGCCATTTTACTTTCAGGGATAAAATGTTCCATAGTACGATGTCGTAGGCCCAAATGTAAGCCTGGATACGTTCAAAGAAAACGAAGAGGCCAATGCTGTCTCAGATGTATGAAAGGTAAATTGCTAAAACGGAATATGTATTAAGTAGATGCCTCATTGTGAACTCATTTGTGGAGAAACTATTCTAAGTCCAATCTTGATTTTCGAATGGTTTAACAGGTATCAACCAAAATTAAGTGCACTTCTATTGCCAGAACAGCCCCAAATTTCGAAAATGTATTCTCAAAAATGGTATTGTACTTCTACCTGATACGTACCACATAATGGCCCAGCAGTAGGTAAGTGGTATGATATTTTTCTCCAGTTTGGAGACTCACATTACGAGGTAGAGCCCTTATGGAAACTATCATATTACATAGTTATACAACCACTTTCGGAACATCAGGGGTCAACAGAGAAGAAAACGAATGGATAAGAAACATATTCAATTACAAGATTGTTTAGAAATCTCAAATGAATTTCAATTAGTCATCCAACAAAGCACAATCCTTGAATGAGTCCACAGAGCAGGCCAAGAAAGAAGTTAAAGTAGCTGTATGTTAAGTAATATTATGTCATTTAATTTAAAATGTTTGGGGTGAAATATAAATATTTAAATTTGCAGACTTCCATCGCCAATAAAAATTTGAAAGTAAACAAAGACATTGACACAAGGTCAGAAATGTTCAAAAAAGTTTTAAAAAGTGTGTGAAGCTTGGCGGCTGTATTTTTTATAGATAGAGAGTTAAGTGAATGAAAAAACATCATTTTTAACTAAATATGTCAAAAGTTGGCAAACGTTTTAAGTGGCGCCAAAATGACGCTAATTCGAAACAGCAACAACAACAAAAAATACAGAAACTAAAACAAAACAAAAACAATCTCTTAATTTTGTTGTGCTCAACAACACACAAAACATTTCAGAAAAGTCCAATGTATTTAAATTTTGAACAGGACGGTAATACAGTTTGAGATCTGGTTTTTCTAAGAATACAGTCCCAAAATGTCCAAAGTCGAGATAAGAAAACGAGGTTGAAAATAAACGTGTAGAAAAAAGCGTACAATTAGCTTCTCTAGCGTCTGGTGCATTAAGTTGAATAAAAGATAACGATGAACAGTTTCCAATAAGGGGAGAAAGGGTATGGAGTTTCGTAGCTGTGTAATTTTCGCTTATAAATATAAAGTTACATGGATCAGAAAGGAGCGTTTTTAACGAAATCTCAAAAATAAGCCAAATTTTGAAAATCATTTAAAAATATCAGAATGGAGACAAATCGAAAAACAAGAAACAGTTCTTTATTAATTTTGTGGGCTCTAAGACATACTAAAATGTCAAGAAAATCGGATGCATTTTATCTTTTGCTCATGTAATTCTCCGTGTCGTCACATAAGCAATCAAGGGATGACAGTTGAGAATTTCCAAGAACTGCATCACATTTTTAGATAGGGTTTATGGTGGGCAATCTTGGTTATAATCTTAAGAACTTGGGAAACTCTAGTCTTAAAATAATGTTGAAAATAAAAGGTATAGAAAAAACAACGCAAAATTGGCACGACTGGCATCGGGTCTCACAATTTGAAAAAAAAATATGAAAATGTTTCTCTACAAATAATCGCAGTGAGTAGTGTTCACTACGAAAAGATTGCTTCAAATACAGAGATTGGAAATGTCGGTAGATTCTGGATTGTGACAGTTACAGTTACCTTCACACCAGATATCTTCTTATTCAAAATTCAAAAGCCTGTTCGACCTATGTACATGTCTTAAATGAAATATAGGCGAGGATCACAGGTGTTTGAACTTGTCAATTTTGTATTATGGGTTCTCTAATAAAGTAACTGTCTTCTGAAGTCCGTTGCCCAATGTGATGGCCGTGAATTGAAGTTTGTATGGATACCTTTTCTTGCATAACTTGTTGTCAGCACACACTCCATATAGTCTTAAAATTTATACTTTTTTATATATTAAACGATGTCCGTCAATATTTTTCTGACTCTTCCCGATTATATCGATGATAAGTACAAAGAAAAAGGGGTGAGGTGCCATACAGGATTATTTATCTTGATAATCCACCAGATCTCTCACAGGACATATTGTACCCCATGAATCATAAATCTTTTTCTCTCCGATTTTGGAAAACATTGGTTGAAAGCACGAACTATTATTAACTGCGATATGCTCTGATAGTTGGACTGCAATTGAACATTGAACTGTTATTTGTGAGATTGGAGGGTGGGGGTGGGGTGGGTGGGGGGTTTCGGGGGCAGGTAGACATCCAATCAGGCAAAATAATTCCGTACGGTGTGCGATTCTCTGTAACTTGTGATGTAGTGTAATGAAAATCCTCTTGCATACTGTGAATAAAATTTCTGAACATGATTCCGAAATAATTAGTATATTTTTCTTGTTTTGTTGTGGCTTTTTGTTGATGTGCATTGTGTAGTTTATTTGAGGAAATTATTTTGATATATTTTGGTTGGTAACGTTAAGTTGCGTTGGTGGTATCATTTGAAAAAGCTTTTTGTTTCTTGGTGTTGCGAATATTTCGGTCGTTTATTTTCTTTTACCACGGGGTTGTAAACTATTGATCTAATCTGAGGAGAAATTGCGTGTAATTATGTTCAGACACATGTAAATATGGTTAGTTTTGGGGTGCTGAGAGAGAAAGTGTTGGTTATTAGTCGGAGATTACAGATTCAGGGCGGTTCTGAGAAAGAAGCGTGCGGGCAGTGTGGGGAAGTGTACCAGGATGGCCATGATGGATTAGCTGTGAATCTGCGCAAATTGCCAGGAATTTCTAGGGTTGATGAAGGTCGTATTTGAAACTCCAGGGGAGGGGGTGGGGGACGGTGCAGTTGAAGGGCAAGTTAGATAAGGCGGAATTGCTGCTAGATGTTACCCCGATGAAGGTAGCATTTGACGTCGGATGGAAAGTGGTTGACAGCTTAAGAGAGGGGCGGGTGGTAAAAAGTGGATTTTTGATATCGAGAAAGGTGGGGGGGGGGGGGGAGTTATCAGGAAGGTCCATGGAGTAGAGAAGAGGAAATCGAGAAGCCCGGGTAGAGATAGAAGTATGACCAAATGGTGTTTGGAGTGAGAGTGTGAGGGAGAAGATGTGGGGGTATCTACAAGAAGAAAGGCGAGGTGGGTTGATGATAGAAAAGTAGAGGAGGGTATGGCAAGAGGGTGGTGAAGCGTGAAAAATTGGTTTAATGTGATGCGAGCGGCAGGTAAGTCTGAGGGGAACAAGCAGGTGGTCGGTGATGAGCTGGAGGTGCTATCAGGTAGTGGTAGTGGTAAAATTCAGTTTAAGAGAGTTGAATCAGAAGACAGTAGCAGGGGGTGCTAAGCAAAAACTGGTGGTAGTTGGATGTAGTATAGTACGGGGGCTCGATTGGTTGGTTTGTGTTCTACATAGTCTGAACCGAACTACTCTGTGTTTTCCGAGACCCAGATGGAGGATATTAGGGATAGTGTGGATGGTATTGTTAAGGGCTAGGGCACAGGGTCAGACCATGTGGTGATGGATGAGTGTCGCATATTTATACAAACAATATCAGAAAAAGGAGGTTAGTTCAACTAATGGATATATACAGGGACTTGATTACCAAGTTCTATGATAGGACTGCGACTGTAGTCGTGTCAGGGCTTCTTTAATTGATACGTAGGACAATGAACGGAACACTATAATTAGTGGGGTAAACGAGGAATTAGGGAAATACTGCAAGATTTTTGAGGTACCTTTTATTGAAAATGGTGGACAACCTAGGATAAGCTGGAGTTATGCGATAGGTGTAGTCGCCATCTAAGCACAATGGAACGGAGGCTTTGGGTTGGAACATGTTTTGGTTTGGTGAATCGTTTTTGGCATAAAGCTGGGTGATGGGAAAAGTTTGGATGTAAAAGCAAAATACGGAGTGTAAATGTAAAAAGGACGGAAATAGGAGCCCACAGAGAGATAAGACTGGCATGTCAGAGAACTCCTGTGATTTTAAAATGGGATACATCAACATCAAGGGTGTCTCACAGTATGTAAGCGAAAATACGAACTTGGTGGACGAGGAGAATTTTGATTATAACCGTTTACCCAATGAATTTGCCACTTCCGCCCGCGTAATCTTCAAATTCAGCAGCTGAAAAAATACTATTTCTCACAAGATGTTTATAAGACCATATGATGTGACCCCTCTCTGGAACGAGCGCGTCGACCTCGTTCCAATGAGGGGTCACATGATATGGTTTTGTCGACATCTTTTCAAAAATTAAAAGAAAATGAACTTAACATAATAAATTTTGATATCATCTGCGTTGGGTAAATTGTTAAAGGTTTCAGCGGGACATGGATTTGACAGGGTCAGATGAAAGGACTATCCCGATCTGGTAGTATACGTGGGGTGAAGTGGAGCACACCGAAGGCCAGAAAGGGAGGGGGTGTAGGCATGTATGCTAAGGATGTGCTAGGCCCTGTAAGAATCAAAGACTAATCAAGTGGAAATACAATCAATTAAGTTAAAAGCGAGATACTGAGGACAAAAACATCTTGAAGGCATATTGACTAAATATTAGCCGAGTCTGGCACAGGCTTTTGTTCAAAAAATTATCTTGACGAAAACTGCATTCTACTGGCGTTCTTTTAGCAATGCAGTTTCCACTGAATGGCATTTTTGCGTTTATTTCAATAGTTCAGCATTATAAAATATCTGAAGAGACGTAAAACACATGGGAATCGAGTATCTAATGAGGCGATAACTATTATTCTACAGAGCACGAGGAGCACAATTAAAATACTGTCATCTCATGGTAATGTGACGCTCAATATACTGAATCTTTTCTTTGTGTTAATTTAAATGTTTCATAGTTGTTCAACATAAGAAATGATAGAAAACATCTGTGAAGATGAGTATCCACCTGGATAATAATCAAAACTCTACGGAAGGCACAGCAGAGCATTGAACACCTTCCCGGTCCAGCTTACCCGATACCTCCACACATTTATGTTGACAGGATATGAGTTTTCCATCTGGGCAGAATGAGAGCGCGGGGCAAAGTCGGTAGAAGTGCAGGCTGCAAACCGAGCGCTCTTAGGTTCGAATCCCATCTGCGGCAACCGCATTGTGTCCGTGGGAAAGATACTTAAACCCAATTGCTCACTTGGGGGACGGCGGCATTGTGTACTGAGGCGTACTACACGTCGACGGTGCTCTTGTCCTCAACTAATGCTAGCCCTGCTTGCGCAGAATTAGTTTAAACAATATTTATTCAATAAGTAAGCAATATGTTACAATATTAAACACCAATAAAAGTGACAATATATATAGATAACACGAAGAATATAACATATACTAACAAAAAAAACCCATATTATTATGTAATGGGGGATCTGACAGAAAGCTAGGAGCTTATGTTAGTCATCTCCCGGGGTCATTCAGAAATTTACACAAAAGGTGGTATAATATAGTAGATGGACTCATATGTCGCCGCCTGGAGCCCATGGACTGTAGTCGGTCGCAACCATGATCATCAGCCACGTGCCAAGCCGGGGCACAGCATCCATGCACACAGCGAGAGCTGCCTGTAGGCCTATAGAATGTAGACCTAGGAGCAAATACCCGAGAGGTCATTCAAATTTGATTTGGCAGCATCGTTGTCGACACTAGCAGGTAACCTCGAGTGCGAGGACACGACACCCCGGCCCTGAACAAAACCGATGAGAAAGTTGGTGGTAATTCTAGTCGAAGAAAGGTAAGCACATGAAGTCAAATTACCAGGCGGCGACACATGATATTGTTTAAACCTTGCTTGTGAATGAAGGACAAGGTGAAAAGAAGGTATAAAGAAAAGGAGCAATAGAAAACAGGGGATGCCAGCTTGAAAGCACAATGCATTGCCTTCGCATTCAAGACACTCGCAATTAAGCAGCGGAAGCACTGCTAGTGAGAAGTGAGACGGAAGCAGCCTTGATGGTGATCCATGCGAAGAAAACGGAAAGGAAAGCAAGATTATAGGTTTGGCGGTAAATTCGTCATATAGTAATAGTCGTACCTGGTGGTTTAATTCTTAGCAGTCTAGAAACGTCCACTTGACAAAATGAAATCATGCACCACTTCAAAAACAAGATGATTTTCCCGACTATTCAAAAATTCAGATCCAAAAAGAAGTGTCGATATGTTTACAGTAAATGGCAGAAGGTTGATAGTACTATTACGGACATCTGAGTATATTGGACAGTGTAAGAAAAGATGCCCTGGTGTCTCGCACATCCCGCACTGACAGGATGGGGTAGGTGACAGATGATTGTCATATAAATGAGAGTTAAGGTTACTACAATGCAATCGTAACCGGCAGTGATATATTTGGGCTGCTCGTGATTTCGCGCCACTGTAAAACGCAGGTGGTCGCTGATTTCCAGCATTTAGGAATGTCTTGAAATTGATCAGTGATGAGTTCTCGCGGACAGATAAAGGCAGTTTGTTCCATTGATCAGTGACACTCGGAATAAAAGACGACTGATACAACTGAGTCCGACAAAAAGGAACTCTGTGGTTATGACATGACCGGAGATTAAGCGATAAATTTGCGCAGAATTAGTATGTTGGGGAGTCTGACAGTCGCTAGACCTTGCTCGATTGTTCTCTGCGGTACACCGGCTTCCTTTACCGGTATAAAATGTCCCACAGGGCGTGATCTAGGCCCGTGAATAGTGCCGTTAAACCCCCAAAAATATATAATCTGGGCAGAATCTGCATTCTGTATTTCTTTTTCCTGTAATCCATTAATCTCATAAACTATATACATAGGTTCAACAGAAATAAAGGGCTGTGTTTCATTATCAAAAATGGTGAGAACCCAAGTGAAAACAAACATCACTATTGATGGATTTGAAGTTCCTTACTGTTTTGGCACAATGAATGTCATATTTCTCACATCCAATTCCTCGTTTTGTAAAAACCTGCAACAAATATAGCTGTACTACTTCAATTTCAATTATTCAAACAACTTGTACTTATAAAATAGACATAGTTTAATTGTAATTGGTTGTTTTGTTTTCAGTGCGTTGTAAATGAATTTGTGTGATTATAACATGTCACTGGCAGTTTTGAGTAGAAGGAATTTGAGTAAAAGCTTTATCCAACCCATTGGATAAGATATAATAATGTTATACAGTCAAAAATACATCATACATTAAGTAATCACAAAAGACATTTGGCTCAGCACAATGTTCCCGTTCAAGCACCATTACTGTGTGCAAGTTCTTCAATGTAGCGGTGATATATTCAATTAGGCTTATCATGTTTACCAACCCGTTTTTATTTCGAAAAGAAAATAGGTTTAAAAAAAGACAGTTTTACAGATGGAGGAAGCCGGAGTTCTCGTAGAGAATCCCCGAACAACGACGAGCAGCTGCCAGCTCCCTAACATCGTTACTCCACACCTCAGCACAGAAGGGTTAGATTGGTTGAAGACACGCGCACCATCGACGTGCAGTACGCCTTAGTACACGGCTTCACTGTGCCCCCATACGTATAATGGTTGTTGAGTTCCTTACCCAAGGACATAACACGGGATTCCGAACAACAATTTATCCATTTATTTGGTGGATTTGAAAAAAAGGCATCAACAAAGTCTCAGTATTCATGCCTCCGTCACGACCACGACGTTCTCTCTTTGTACCGTAAAATTCATTTGTTTATTGTGAATTTTTTTTTATACTGAACCCGATGAAGGTGAGTAGTATTGTAACCAGTTCTTGTGTTGGGTCAAGTAACAACAAGCTGGTATAGAGTTTAACGTGGATTCGGTTTAATTATCACAAATCATCAAACCATCAAACCATCAACACAGATATATCATCAAAAACCGAACTCTACAAATAAACAATAAAAACTTCTTAAAATATATACAACCTGGATATTTCAGACTTCATCGTCATCATTTCAGTGATTTCCACACATGAGGTGTAATTAACTGAGCTTCTTTCAAGGAGTCATCATCTGATGTACATCACTGGAACAGGCTCAATGAGCTCATTCCAGTGGGGTACAGCAGTCAATGAACCCTTGACAATCACTGTGATGTAATCAACAGTGAGCTCATACCAAGAAAGTATAATCCGATGTCACAGACTGGGACAAGCTCCATGAGCTCATTCCAGTAAGATACAGCGGGCGATAGGCTCTTGAGATAAGCCACAGTCCAACTCACCATAACATACCACCAAAAGGTAGAAACTAGCATGCCACACCAGAGGGAGCCCATCAAGCTCATTCCGGTCAGGCACAATAGTTGATGGACTATCAGTACACAGGTGTAATACATCAAACCAAAAGCTAATGAAAAAATGATGAGGCTTTTATTCAATAAGAGTCGCTAATTATAACCAAGTTACTTCCCTTATATAAGATCCAGTAAATTGTGATAAAACAATCCAAATCAAACAAATATGGTCCACCCATGCGAACTCCACAGAACAACTTGAAGACCTAAATCTGACAAAAAGTTCCATTGGTGTACCCACGAGTAAATCACACGACATACCAGATCTTTCCAGCAAATCACAATCCAGGTAACATTTCTGCACAAATATGTAAGTCCTAAATGAGACATGGTGGATAATTAATCCACAGAAATGACAATCAACTATGAAGTGCAGATTGACTTAGAATCAAGCTATTACTAAAATATACAATTTGATTGATTGGAGTTCAATGATACTTTCAGCATATATGGCTATACCCAAAAATACCAAAATTAGTCCTAATTCAATAAAAGTGATTCAGCACAACTGACTCAATAGTTCACTGAAACTCGGTCAACGAATGACCTATAGCTTACCACTGCAGTATAGTAATACTGCACTATTTAACAACAATAAATAGTGAAGTACCAATATTTATATTATAAAACTAAGATGAAAATGGATGCATACCATCAGTGTGATAAGCTCTCCTCCTGTGTCTGTCTCTCTACATCATGGTACAGCCAAGTCCTACTCAATGCTAGCACCTGAATATAATAAATGATAACACTAAGAGCTAGACTAAAATAACAATGGGAGAGTCAATAATTACACTGTCCTCAGTGGTATGTGCTCAATGCATTCTGCAAAGCAGTAAGCATTGAATCACGTACTCACTGATGACAATGCAATTGCAGATGTAATTTCCAGCATCAATAGTGCTGTACGAAGCCAAAGTATTTCCATTTATGCCAGATTAATTAATAATCAATTATTATAACTAAATATTACTTAATTACTACTAACCGCAGAAAACTATCAAGTTACAATTTAGAATTTGGAACAAATTGACCTCACAATATCGCAGCTCGAAACATGAATTATAATTATTTAATTTCATAACTTATTACTGATTATTCCAATTATTGTGGGTCCGGACACTGATTGCGTGACCAGACCAGTGCTCCAGGCAGTGGAGCACTGAACGGATGAGGCAATGAATGCGGCTGAAGTTAGAAATTACCAGTTTATAAATAAATAAATAAAAAAATATATAAATATTAAGATATATATATATATATATATATATATATAGCCTGTGCAGTAATTTGACTGTACCTTGACCCAAGAACTCCTCAATCCTCCTTATTCCATATTATTCTATGTTCCTGACATTTTCCATGAATTACATAGAGTAGAACATTTAATACAATTTTATAATTTTATCAAAAAACACAGATTTCACAAAAATAGCACCGATCTCTCTGCACAAAACTGAGGGTATAATTTGAAAACCCTTGTCCAGTAAATTACCTGAACAGACAGGTGAGCAGTAAACGAATCTGTCCAATGGTGTTACTTGGACAGATTTGACTGCCCAATAAGGTTATGGTAGTTGGTTGATTAGTGAACAGTGCATGAAGTTTGTCTGAGTTATATATGGAGCAAACTAGATTGTAGGTCATTGAGGAAATCAATAACCTGTAACTGGACATCAGTGGGCCAGATGCTCAGCTACAATATAAACACACTAGGAGACATATATATAAACCGTTTTCAATGGAAATTATGTTCCATTCTGCATCACAGTACTTCACCTAAAAACAAAACTAATTTCTGCTAGCTAAAAATGTACAGTTGAAATAAAAATATATTGCAACATCCCCAATTCGGATTCTGTCACAGTACGTTAGGGGCTTTGGGGGCAATATTTGGGAGACCTCGGTGGGGGACCTCGGAAGTGACGTCCTGTCACGTGACATAGTGGCACCATGTTGTGTTGTCATGGTAACCCTCGTGAGCGGCCATCTTGTGTCGTCAGCCCCATAGTGATACGTGGTGTTAGTGCGTACGCACGGCGCGTTATATTAGGGTGATACTTGTTTCCGTCGTCCATTTTGTATACTGGAGGCCGCCATCTTGGTTTCTATGGTAACACATGGTTGCTATGTGACCTAAAACCTTCTTATAGAATAAGGGTATGTTCGGAGGGTGTGTTCAATTGAATCGGAGTATCACGAATTACCACAAACAACCCAACAAGTTGTACTCTTCCGAATTCTTTCAGAATATCTGCTTCTGTTTACCTATGCAAAAGTTATCGTCTACCCGACCATGCACGTTTGTCCTGGAGTATACTACAGTAGAGTAGAAGAGCCTATCAGCTGGAACAGCTTTGCTTATTATTGCTATATTTAGCTGTTCTGGACTGTTCTTGTTAGTTATGACCCTATTCCGAGTCCTCTTGTTGTTTCATTTATCCAGATCACCCAATCTGTTCATTTTACTGGCGTTAACTAACCAATCAGACTCCTTAATTTTCGGTAATCTGTATGCAGAGTTATCTCCCCTTATTACAATGAAGTCCTATCCGATTCCCATCACCTATATATCCAATGGTTATATCCTATGGAATCCCATTTTTGGAGAACACCTGTGGCTATGGAACTCCATTTTTGTCGTATGAGGGCTATGAGAAAGCATCCAGTGAGGCCTCATTTACTATCCCTCTTAGCCTCATTTTCTTTTGAGGGCATGAGGGCCATGAAGAATCCCTTAATGAGGTCTAATTTTCTACAATTCTTAGCCTCATTTCAGTATTTGAGGATACCTATGGCCTTGTATTGTATCATTTGAGGACAACTATCGAGGATACTGTCTGGAGAATCTCTTTTTTTGTCAGATGAGGCCATGAGGGCCACAAGAAAGCCCTCGGTGAGGCCACATTTATTATCCCTCTTAGCCTCATTTTCTATTGAGGCCATGAGGGCCTTCAAAAATATTTATGGGTATCCAAATGTGTTAGTTTTTCCATTCTACTATATATATTTTCTTTCTCTTTTAAGCTCCAACAAAACCACGATCACGACCAACATCAAACCCAGGTTTGTATATTTGTATGTTTTAAATCTAATATTGTATTTTTTGTGTGTGTTTCCTTTCTTGATGTTTACTGAGCTCAACAGATCTACTGAACAATTGTTTTCCTTTAATCTTACTTAAATACAGTACAGTCGCCGTGGGCAGTCACTTTTCCACGTGTCCACAGTGGCTGTGGAAAACCGTGGACAAATTACCCTTCAACTGCCCACAGAGATTTATGTGGACAGAGATTTTTCTAGACCGTGGGCATGCTACCTACTTGCCCACAGAATTAAAAACTAACACGGCGATTCCCGTGGAGTCTACATGATCTGACTTTTTATTGCACCACTAAAATATTTATGATACGTATTTTTTCTACACGAGAGCAATAAGAAAAGAAATCTGTTAACATCGGAACGAGGTCAAAATATCAGACTTGTTTCTGTTCTGCCCTGTCAGCACCAATTCACGGGATAATCCAACTGACGAAAATGCAGAAACTAAAAAGCTTGTGGACCATGTGATATTTATCAACTCATCTGTTTGCCATCTGTTAACCTTTTACCTAACGCTAGGAGTAGACGACACTCGTAAAAGAAATTCTTGTGTAACTAAAAAGTTTCATTTTTGGCTTCCAAAACATAGGTTATGACCCCTCATTGGAACGAGCGTTCGAACGAGGGGTCATAACCTATGTTTTGGAAGCAAAAAATGAAAATATAAAATAGATTGAATGGCGAATTTCGTGTAGAGCGCTGACCGGTTTTGGCCGTTAACTTAGATAAAGGGTTAAATAAAGGAGGAATATTTCCACCAATTATGAATTTATCGTCACCAAATAAGGCCTCTCCTCCTCAGGGCGTCATTTTTATCTTCCGCTTCCGTAAAGTTCTGGTTCGTTTTCGCGACAGCTACCGGCTGTCTTCGAAATTCGAATCAAGAGTTGAGAGTATAATTTCAGAAAAACAACTCCTACCCCAAGCATTGGTTACTGGGTCATAATCCACCAGTAATGCAGGGCTTGTTTACCACAATGACCAAGCACTGCTTCACTTCCCGGGATCCCCACGGGGGTCGGTCCATTACAGGTGGGGGAAGCATCTCTCGAGTATTCGCTTACCAATACCTGATGTTGGTTTTTAACCCTACTCCCTGTGGACATTAATAAAAGTTAGCCACAGTGGTCTGCGTCAGACAAAATAGATCCATTAGTCTCGTGAACGCAAGTCGTTTGAAGTTTATAATCCTTTCAAACGCTGCTGTATATAGAATACACATGCCACTAACGTCTGCAAAACTACTTCAGAAGGATTATAGCAGGTCATAAATCATAAACACAAGAGCAGCATTAATTGCCGATCAACATAAGTCAATCAAGTTAATTAACTTAATCATTGATGAATAACAAACAATCTGGCAGAAAAATAATAACAACCAAGAGAATAAAAATGTTTGGTTTATATTTTTTCATTCTTTCACTTTAACAATTAAAAATATACATTGTAATATATCGATAGGGCCAGGTTAAAAAAAACGAAATTAGTTTGACGATGCATTTTTATTGTACGCTGAACTATCAGAATTACTCCGAAATTATCCACTAAAAAGTGCGAATTTCATATTGCTCTTTTTAGTGAATAATTCCAAAGTAATTTATCGAAAGGGCCAGGTTAAAAAAACACATTTGGTTGCAGATCTACCAGAATGGCGTTAAAATGTATATTGTCAGAAATGACAGAAATATTAATATGTTCAAGCATGTTTTAAAAAAATATTCTCATAAATGACATTTTACTTTGCTCAGTCCTAATTCCAACTGGAAATGACCCCATACTTATATGATATGAAATGTGGTCCCATGTAAATTCAAACACTGAGAAAAAGATTATTTTACACAATTATGCAGTGATTTTTAAAGCATCAGTTTAAGCAATATTTATTTCCAGTTCGAAAATATATACAATTATATAAAATATAATCGGTGTGGATTCAACAGTAAGCTGTAAGCTTATACGACGTCCTGTCCACCAGTAAAATATTGTATAATTGTTGTTAAGTTCCTTGCCCAGGGACATAACGCAGGACTCCGAACCGATCGCTAGGACGGTCACCCACCCAAGGACTAAACAGGCTCGACATGGCTTAATTTCGTTGATCTGACGAGAACCGGTTACCGCAACGCCACCGCCCCTGATTCAATAATGTGAAATGTGCTTCCACCCTTCGATACGTAATTCGTGTAACCTTTCACAGATAAAGACTTCAATGCTTGGGAAGTAATAGTTCCCACTGTGGTGTCATATCCTATATTTTTCGTGTTATTCGGGAGCACTTTGAGAAGGTCTTGCCCATAATTTCTTTGGAAAAAAGATCAACACGCCACTGTTCAAATGTATAAAATAAATCTTCTAGATGCAGTTTCTGGAACAATATCTACAAAATCTATCTACGCAATCCCCAGTGGTTTACTTTATAACGTTATTTAGTAAATATTTCTGTAACGTATGTTATAAAGGTAAAACATGTCAGAAGATTCGTAGTAGAGAGTGTCGTCAGGAATAAGTTTAATAACTTCGTTGAATGTGTTTTGAACTTTAATGAGTTTTTCTCACACATATATATATTCAGTTTCCTACATCCCAATTCAGGTCCTGAGGTGTGGTGTGAAGGACATTAACACCAGAAGGGTTGTCAAACAACAAGTTATCCATTTATCTGGTGGATTTGAACAAGACATCAACAAGACTCGGGATTCATGGCTCCGCCACGATCACTACGTTCTCTGTTTGTGTAACATAAAATTCATTTGTTTATTGTGAATTCTCTGTACTGAACCCGATGAAGGTGTGAGTCGAAATCTTGTTAAAGGACAGATTAAATATTTATGGGTACACAAATGTGTTAGTGTTTCCATTCAACTATATATATTTACTTTCTTTTTTAAGGCCCAAGAAAACCACGACCACCACCAACACCCAAAACAGGTTTGTGTATATTGTATATATTTTTGAATAGTAAAAAATAAATGTCTGGTACTTTTTTTTGTTGCTCTTGTTTTTGTAAGCTATCCTGCAAAGGAAGTGAAGAATGGTAGAGTTGTTAATTTCTTAATCCTCTAAACCGTACTGTGACATTAACATTAAAAATATATTCGCATTTATTGATTAGAAATGTATTTTATAGATACATGGTATAGTTGAGAGTTTACCTTCATATTGTCTGGTTGTTCTTTTGTATAATTTACTCTCCTCCATATTTGAAATTTTGTAAACGATTTTCCAATGAATTAATGGCCCAAAAATGATTGAAAATATGTTCTCATTGATGACATTTTACTTCTCCCAGCCCCAATTGCCAGAGGAAATGACCGCATCGTTATATGATATGACATTTGGTCCCATTCCCATGTAGAGTCCAAAACTGCGAAAAATATAATTTTACATAACTTTCAAAGCATTAGTTTAAACAATATTTATTTACCGTTCTCAAATATATATAATTGTATCAGATATGATAAGTGTGAATCCATCAGTAAGCTGTAAGATTTTACGAGCTTGTTTCCACCAGTAACACATTTGAGCAGAAAACAGTAGAGAAGACAAGTACCATACAATCAAACTTACCGTAAAACTCTCTAATGATGAATTTTCCATTGCGGAAGATAATAAGGGTTCAGACTGTGCTAAATTAGCAACTCTTTGTCAGTGCATCCTATATATATAAAACATATAAATTTACAGCTTTTTGTAGCTGGAGAGTATGGAAAATCAAGAGGATTATTATTGTTTAGGTATCTCGAACCTGGACATAACCATATGGACAAAACATTTATTATGCACCAAATCATTACGGAATTATTGAACCAACAAAAGAAAAAAATCAGTTTTTTGAAAAAGTAAGCAAAATGAAATATAAGATTTAGTGGTTTTATAAGAACTTTCATAGTCTTCTGTTACATTTTCATTAACGCTCCTCAAATCATTTAAAACAGAAAACTGTACACAAACCAAGACAATCCACGCGATTAATGTATTTCTTCATTAATTAATAATTCACTACCCTATCTTATTAACAAATCATCGGTAATATCCTTAGTTGGATTACTGAGACGATAAATCGATAATGAAGAATGTTGTTTGTATGGATTACCGGCCATAACTAGATATCACTTTTGAAAATCATTGTTGAGAGAATAACATTATTCAGTACAGGCACATTTCAACACATCAAGATAACTTTTCCACAGTGAAAGGAACATTTGTGATAGACATGGTTGTGGGTGTTAAATATAATATTGGTTTTAATTTTGCCACATTTATGCACAATATTTGATTAAGAATGCTTCGTATAGAAGCAGAATCTGGCAGGAAGATTGATTGAATGCCGGTTGGTCTTTAATTCATTGCTATGAAATATACTTTACAGATACAATTAATAGTGTGGCCGTATACATTTGAATTGTGTGATTATACTTTTGTACCGTTCACTCTCAATATTACCAATTTTGTAGAATGTTTTTTTGCCATTTTACTTTCAGGGAGAAAATGTTCCATAGTACGATGTCGTAGGCCCAAATGTAAGCCTGGATACGTTCCAAGAAAACGAAGAGGCCAATGCTGTCTCAGATGTATGAAAGGTAAATTGCTAAAACGGAATATGTATTAAGTAGATGCCTCATTGTGAACTCATTTGTGGAGAAACTATTCTAAGTCCAATCTTGATTTTCGAATGGTTTAACAGGTATCAACCAAAATTAAGTGCACTTCTATTGCCAGAACAGCCCCAAATTTCGAAAATGTATTCTCAAAAATGGTATTGTACTTCTACCTGATACGTGCCACATAATGGCCCAGCAGTAGGTAAGTGATATGATATTTTTCTCCAGTTTGGAGACTCACATTACGAGGTAGAGCCCTTATGGAAACTATCATATTACATAGTTATACAACCACTTTCGGAACATCAGGGGTCAACAGAGAAGAAAACGAATGGATAAGAAACATATTCAATTACAAGATTGTTTAGAAATCTCAAATGAATTTCCATTAGTCATCCAACAAAGCACAATCCTTGAATGAGTCCACAGAGCAGGCCAAGAAAGAAGTTAAAGTGGCTGTATGTTAAGTAATATTATGTCATTTAATTTAAAATGTTTGGGGTGAAATATAAATATTTAAATTTGCAGACTTCCATCGCCAATAAAAATTTGAAAGTAAACAAAGACATTGACACAAGGTCAGAAATGTTCAAAAAAGTTTTAAAAAGTGTGTGAAGCTTGGCGGCTGTATTTTTTATAGATAGAGAGTTAAGTGAATGAGAAAACATAATTTTTAACTAAATATGTCAAAAGTTGGCAAACGTTTTAAGTGGCGCCAAAATGACGCTAATTCGAAACAGCAACAACAACAAAAAATACAGAAACTAAAACAAAACAAAAACAATCTCTTAATTTTGTTGTGCTCAACAACACACAAAACATTTCAGAAAAGTCCAATGTATTTAAATTTTGAACAGGACGGTAATACAGTTTGAGATCTGGTTTTTCTAAGAATACAGTCCCAAAATGTCCAAAGTCGAGATAAGAAAACGAGGTTGAAAATAAACGTGTAGAAAAAAGCGTACAATTAGCTTCTCTAGCGTCTGGTGCATTAAGCTGAATAAAAGATAACGATGAACAGTTTCCAATAAGGGGAGAAAGGGTATGGAGTTTCGTAGCTGTGTAATTTTCGCTTATAAATATAAAGTTACATGGATCAGAAAGGAGCGTTTTTAACGAAATCTCAAAAATAAGCCAAATTTTGAAAATCATTTAAAAATATCAGAATGGAGACAAATCGAAAAACAAGAAACAGTTCTTTATTAATTTTGTGGGCTCTAAGACATACTAAAATGTCAAGAAAATCGGATGCATTTTATCGTTTGCTCATGTAATTCTCCGTGACGTCACATAAGCAATCAAGGGATGACAGTTGAGAATTTCCAAGAACTGCATCACATTTTTAGATAGGGTTTATGGTGGGCAATCTTGGTTATAATCTTGAGAACTTGGGAAACTCTAGTCTTAAAATGATGTTGAAAATAAAAGGTATAGAAAAAACAACGCAAAATTGGCACGACTGGCATCGGGTCTCACAATTTGAAAAGAAAATATGAAAATGTTTCTCTACAAATAATCGCAGTGAGTAGTGTTCACTACGAAAAGATTGCTTCAAATACAGAGATTGGAACATGTCGGTAGATTCTGGATTGTGACAGTTACAGTTACCTTCACACCAGATATCTTCTTATTCAAAATTCAAAAGCCTGTGCGACCTATGTACATGTCTTAAATGAACTATAGGCGAGGATCACAGGTGTTTGAACGTGTCAGTTTTGTATTATGGGTTCTCTAATAAAGTAACTGTCTTCTGAAGTCCGTCGCCCAATGTGATGGCCGTGAATTGAAGTTTGTATCGAAACCTTTTCTTGCATAACTTGTTGTCAGCACACACTCCATATAGTCTTAAAATTTATACTTTTTTATATATTAAACGATGTCCGTCAATATTTTTCTGACTCTTCCCGATTATATCGATGATAAGTACAAAGAAAAAGGGGTGAGGTGCCATACAGGATTATTTATCTTGATAATCCACCAGATCTCTCACAGGACATATTGTACCCCATGAATCATAAATCTTTTTCTCTCCGATTTTGGAAAACATTGGTTGAAAGCACGAACTATTATTAACTGCGATATGCTCTGATAGTTGGACTGCAATTGAACATTGAACTGTTATTCGTGAGATTGGAGGGTGGGGGTGGGGTGGGTGGGGGGTTTCGGGGGCAGGTAGACATCCAATCAGGCAAAATAATTCCGTACGGTGTGCGATTCTCTGTAACTTGTGATGTAGTGTAATGAAAATCCTCTTGCACACTGTGAATAAAATTTCTGAACATGATTCCGAAATAATAAGTATATTTTTCTTGTTTTGTTGTGGCTTTTTGTTGATGTGCATTGTGTAGTTTATTTGAGGAAATTATTTTGATATATTTTGGTTGGTAACGTTAAGTTGCGTTGGTGGTATCATTTGAAAAAGCTTTTTGTTTCTTGGTGTTGCGAATATTTCGGTCGTTTATTTTCTTTTACCACGGGGTTGTAAACTATTGATCTAATCTGAGGAGAAATTGCGTGTAATTATGTTCAGACACATGTAAATATGGTTAGTTTTGGGGTGCTGAGAGAGAAAGTGTTGGTTATTAGTCGGAGATTACAGATTCAGGGCGGTTCTGAGAAAGAAGCGTGCGGGCAGTGTGGGGAAGTGTACCAGGATGGCCATGATGGATTAGCTGTGAATCTGCGCAAATTGCCAGGAATTTCTAGGGTTGATGAAGGTCGTATTTGAAACTCCAGGGGAGGGGGTGGGGGACGGTGCAGTTGAAGGGCAAGTTAGATAAGGCGGAATTGCTGCTAGATGTTACCCCGATGAAGGTAGCATTTGACGTCGGATGGAAAGTGGTTGACAGCTTAAGAGAGGGGCGGGTGGTAAAAAGTGGATTTTTGATATCGAGAAAGGTGGGGGGGGGGGGGGGGACTTATCAGGAAGGTCCATGGAGTAGAGAAGAGGAAATCGAGAAGCCCGGGTAGAGATAGAAGTATGACCAAATGGTGTTTGGAGTGAGAGTGTGAGGGAGAAGATGTGGGGGTATCTACAAGAAGAAAGGCGAGGTGGGTTGATGATAGAAAAGTAGAGGAGGGTATGGCAAGAGGGTGGTGAAGCGTGAAAAATTGGTTTAATGTGATGCGAGCGGCAGGTAAGTCTGAGGGGAACAAGCAGGTGGTCGGTGATGAGCAGGAGGTGCTATCAGGTAGAGGTAGTGGTAAAATTCAGTTTAAGAGAGTTGAATCAGAAGACAGTAGCAGGGGGTGCTAAGCAAAAACTGGTGGTAGTTGGATGTAGTATAGAACGGGGGCTCGATTGGTTGGTTTGTGTTCTACATAGTCTGAACCGAACTACTCTGTGTTTTCCGAGACCCAGATGGAGGATATTAGGGATAGTGTGGATGGTATTGTTAAGGGCTAGGGCTCAGGGTCAGACCATGTGGTGATGGATGAGTGTCGCATATTTATACAAACAATATCAGAAAAAGGAGGTCAATTCAGCTAATGGATATATACAGGGACTTGATTACCAAGTTCTATGATAGGACTGCGACTGTAGTCGTGTCAGGGCTTCTTTAATTGATACTTAGGACAATGAACGGAACACTATAATTAGTGGGGTAAACGAGGAATTAGGGAAATACTGCAAGATTTTTGAGGTACCTTTTATTGAAAATGGTGGACAACCTAGGATAAGCTGGAGTTATGCGATAGGTGCAGTCGCCATCTAAGCACAATGGAACGGAGGCTTTGGGTTGGAACATGTTTTGGTTTGGTGAATCGTTTTTGGCATAAAGCTGGGTGATGGGAAAAGTTTGGATGTAAAAGCAAAATACGGAGTGTAAATGTAAAAAGGACGGAAAAAGGAGCCCACAGAGAGATAAGACTGGCATGTCAGAGAACTCCTGTGATTTTAAAATGGGATACATCAACATCAAGGGTGTCTCACAGTATGTAAGCGAAAATACGAACTTGGTGGACGAGGAGAATTTTGATTATAACCGTTTACCCAATGAATTTGCCACTTCCGCCCGCGTAATCTTCAAATTCAGCAGCTGAAAAAATACTATTTCTCACAAGATGTTTATAAGACCATATGATGTGACCCCTCTCTGGAACGAGCGCGTCGACCTCGTTCCAATGAGGGGTCACATGATATGGTTTTGTCGACATCTTTTCAAAAATTAAAAGAAAATGAACTTAACATAATAAATTTTGATATCATCTGCGTTGGGTAAATTGTTAAAGGTTTCAGCGGGACATGGATTTGACAGGGTCAGATGAAAGGACTATCCCGATCTGGTGGTATACGTGGGGTGAAGTGGTGCACACCGAAGGCCAGAAAGGGAGGGGGTGTAGGCATGTATGCTAAGGATGTGCTAGGCCCTGTAAGAATCAAAGACTAATCAAGTGGAAATACAACCAATTAAGTTAAAAGCGAGATACTGAGGACAAAAACATCTTGAAGGCATATTGACTAAATATTAGCCGAGTCTGGCACAGGCTTTTGTTCAAAAAATTATCTTGACGAAAACTGCATTCTACTGGCGTTCTTTTAGCAATGCAGTTTCCACTGAATGGCATTTTTGCGTTTATTTCAATAGTTCAGCATTGTAAAATATCTGAAGAGACGTAAAACACATGGGAATCGAGTATCTAATGAGGCGATAACTATTATTCTACAGAGCACGAGGAGCACAATTAAAATACTGTCATCTCATGGTAATGTGACGCTCAATATACTGAATATTTTCTTTGTGTTAATTTAAATGTTTCATAGTTGTTCAACATAAGAAATGATAGAAAACATCTGTGAAGATGAGTATCCACCTGGATAATAATCAAAACTCTACGAAAGGCAGAGCAGAGCATTGAACACCTTCCCGGTCCAGCTTACCCGATACTTCCACATATTTATGTTGACAGGATATGAGTTTTCCATCTGGGCAGAATGAGAGCGCGGGGCAAAGTCGGTAGAAGAGCAGGCTGCAAACCGAGCGCTCTTAGGTTCGAATCCCACCTGCGGCAACCGCATTGTGTCCGTGGGAAAGATACTTAAACCCAATTGCTCACTTGGGGAACGGCGGCATTGTGTACTGAGGCGTACTACACGTCGACGGTGCTCTTGTCCTCAACTAATGCTAGCCCTGCTTGCGCAGAATTAGTTTAAACAATATTTATTCAATAAGTAAGCAATATGTTACAATATTAAACACCAATAAAAGTGACAATATATATAGATAACACGAAGAATATAACATATACTAACAAAAAAACCCCCATATTATTATGTAATGGGGGATCTGACAGAAAGCTAGGAGCTTATGTTAGTCATCTCCCGGGGTCATTCAGAAATTTACACAAAAGGTGGTATAATATAGTAGATGGACTCATATGTCGCCGCCTGGAGCCCATGGACTGTAGTCGGTCGCAACCATTATCATCAGCCACGTGCCAAGCCGGGGCACAGCATCCATGCACACAGCGAGAGCTGCCTGTAGGCCCATAGAATGTAGACCTAGGAGCAAATACCCGAGAGGTCATTCAAATTTGATTTGGCAGCATCGTTGTCGACACTAGCAGGTAACCTCGAGTGCGAGGACACGACACCCCGGCCCTGAACAAAACCGATGAGAAAGTTGGTGGTAATTCTAGTCGAAGAAAGGTAAGCACATGAAGTCAAATTACCAGGCGGCGACACATGATATTGTTTAAACCTTGCTTGTGAATGAAGGATAAGGTGAAAAGAAGGTATAAAGAAAAGGAGCAATATAAAACAGGGGATGCCAGCTTGAAAGCACAATGCATTGCCTTCGCGTTCAAGACACTCGCAATTAAGCAGCGGAAGCACTGCTAGTGAGAAGTGAGACGGAAGCAGCCTTGATGGTGATCCATGCGAAGAAAACGGAAAGGAAAGCAAGATTATAGGTTTGGCGGTAAATTCGTCATATAGTAATAGTCGTACCTGGTGGTTTAATTCTTAGCAGTCTAGAAACGTCCACTTGACAAAATGAAATCATGCACCACTTCAAAAACAAGATGATTTTCCCGACTATTCAAAAATTCAGATCCAAAAAGAAGTGTCCATATGTTTACAGTAAATGGCAGAAGGTTGATAGTACTATTACGGGCATCTGAGTATATTGGACAGTGTAAGAAAAGATGCTCTGGTGTCTCGCACATCCCGCACTGACAGGATGGGGTAGGTGACAGATGATTGTCATATAAATGAGAGTTAAGGTTACTACAATGCAATCGTAACCGGCAGTGATATATTTGGGCTGCTCGTGATTTCGCGCCACTGTAAAACGCAGGTGGTCGCTGATTTCCAGCATTTAGGAATGTCTTGAAATTGATCAGTGATGAGTTCTCGCGGACAGATAAAGGCAGTTTGTTCCATTGATTAGTGACACTCGGAATAAAAGACGACTGATACAACTGAGTCCGACAAAAAGGAACTCTGTGGTTATGACATGACCGGAGATTAAGCGATAAATTTGCGCAGAATTAGTATGTTGGGGAGTCTGACAGTCGCTAGACCTTGCTCGATTGTTCTCTGCGGTACACCGGCTTCCTTTACCGGTATAAAATGTCCCACAGGGCGTGATCTAGGCCCGTGAATAGTGCCGCTAAACCCCCAAAAATATATAATCTGGGCAGAATCTGCATTCTGTATTTCTTTTTCCTGTAATCCATTAATCTCATAAACTATATACATAGGTTCAACAGAAATAAACGGCTGTGTTTCATTATCAAAAATGGTGAGAACCCAAGTGAAAACAAACATCACTATTGATGGATTTGAAGTTGCTTACTGTTTTGGCACAATGAATGTTATATTTCTCACATCCAATTCCTCGTTTTGTAAAAACCTGCAACAAATATAGCTGTATTACTTCAATTTCAATTATTCAAACAACTTGTACTTATAAAATAGACATAGTTTAATTGTAATTGGTTGTTTTGTTTTCAGTGCGTTGTAAATGAATTTGTGTGATTATAACATGTCACTGGCAGTTTTGAGTAGAAGGAATTTGAGTAAAAGCTTTATCCAACCCATTGGATAAGATATAATAATGTTATACAGTCACAAATACATCATACATTAAGTAATCACAAAAGACATTTGGCTCAGCACAATGTTCCCGTTCAAGCACCATTACTGTGTGCAAGTTCTTCAATGTAGCGGTGATATATTCAATTAGGCTTATCATGTTTACCAACCCGTTTTTATTTCGAAAAGAAAATAGGTTTAAAAAAAGACAGTTTTACAGATGGAGGAAGCCGGAGTTCTCGGAGAGAATCCCCGAACAACGACGAGCAGCTGCCAGCTCCCTAACATCGTTACTCCACACCTCAGCACAGAAGGGTTAGATTGGTTGAAGACACGCGCACCATCGACGTGCAGTACGCCTTAGTACACGGCTTCACTGTGCCCCCATGCGTATAATGGTTGTTAAGTTCCTTACCGAAGGACATAACACAGGATTCCGAACAACAATTTATCCATTTATTTGGTGGATTTGAAAAAAAGGCATCAACAAAGTCTCAGTATTCATGCCTCCGTCACGACCACGACGTTCTCTCTTTGTACCGTAAAATTCATTTGTTTATTGTGATTTTTTTTTTATACTGAACCCGATGAAGGTGAGTAGTATTGTAACCAGTTCTTGTGTTGGGTCAAGTAACAACAAGCTGGTATAGAGTTTAACGTGGATTCGGTTTAATTATCACAAATCATCAAACCATCAAACCATCAACACAGATATATCATCAAAAACCGAACTCTACAAATAAACAATAAAAACTTCTTAAAATATATACAACCTGGATATTTCAGACTTCATCGTCATCATTTCAGTGATTTCCACACAAGAGGTGTAATTAACTGAGCTTCTTTCAAGGAGTCATCATCTGATGTACATCACTGGAACAGGCTCAATGAGCTCATTCCAGTGGGGTACAGCAGTCAATGAACCCTTGACAATCACTGTGATGTAATCAACAGTGAGCTCATACCAAGAAAGTATAATCCGATGTCACAGACTGGGACAAGCTCCATGAGCTCATTCCAGTAAGATACAGCGGGCGATAGGCTCTTGAGATTAGCCACAGTCCAACTCACCATAACATACCACCAAAAGGTAGAAACTAGCATGCCACACCAGAGGGAGCCCATCAAGCTCATTCCGGTCAGGCACAATAGTTGATGGACTATCAGTACACAGGTGTAATACATCAAACCAAAAGCTAATGAAAAAATGATGAGGCTTTTATTCAATAAGAGTCGCTAATTATAACCAAGTTACTTCCCTAATATAAGATCCAGTAAATTGTAATAAAACAATCCAAATCAAACAAATATGGTCCACCCATGCGAACTCCACAGAACAACTTGAAGACCTAAATCTGACAAAAAGTTCCATTGGTGTACCCACGAGTAAATCACACGGCATACCAGATCTTTCCAGCAAATCACAATCCAGGTAACATTTCTGCACAAATATGTAAGTCCTAAATGAGACATGGTGGATAATTAATCCACAGAAATAACAATCAACTATGAAGTGCAGATTGACTTAGAATCAAGCTATTACTAAAATATACAATTTGACTGATTGGAGTTCAATGATACTTTCAGCATATATGGCTATACCCAAAAATACCAAAATTAGTCCTAATTCAATAAAAGTGATTCAGCACAACTGACTCAATAGTTCACTGAAACTCGGTCAACGAATGACCTATAGCTTACCACTGCAGTGTAGTAATACTGCACTATTTAACAACAATAAATAGTGAAGTACCAATATTTATATTATAAAACTCAGATGAAAATGGATGCATACCATCAGTGTGATAAGCTCTCCTCCTGTGTCTGTCTCTCTACATCATGGTACAGTCAAGTCCTACTCAATGCTAGCACCTGAATATAACAAATGATAACACTAAGAGCTAGACTAAAATAACAATGGGAGAGTCAATAATTACACTGTCCTCAGTGGTATGTGCTCAATGCATTCTGCAAAGCAGAAAGCATTGAATCACGTACTCACTGATGACAATGCAATTGCAGATGTAATTTCCAGCATCAATAGTGCTGTACGAAGCCAAAGTATTTCCATTTATGCCAGATTAATTAATAATCAATTATTATAACTAAATATTACTTAATTACTACTAACCGCAGAAAACTATCAAGTTACAATTTAGAATTTGGAACAAATTGACCTCACAATATCGCAGCTCGAAACATGAATTATAATTATTTAATTTCATAACTTATTACTGATTATTCCAATTATTGTGGGTCCGGACACTGATTGCGTGACCAGACCAGTGCTCCAGGCAGTGGAGCACTGAACGGATGAGGCAATCAATGCGGCTGAAGTTAGAAATTACCAGTTTATAAATAAATAAATAAAAAAATATATAAATATTAAGATATATATATATATATAGCCTATGCAGTAATTTGACTGTACCTTGACCCAAGAACTCCTCAATCCTCCTTATTCCATATTATTCTATGTTCCTGACATTTTCCATGAATTACAAAGAGTAGAACATTTAATACAATTTTATAATTTTATCAAAAAACACAGATTTCACAAAAATAGCACCGATCTCTCTGCACAAAACTGAGGGTATAATTTGAAAACCCTTGTCCAGTAAATTACCTGAACAGACAGGTGAGCAGTAAACGAATCTGTCCAATGGTGTTACTTGGACAGATTTGACTGCCCAATAAGGTTATGTTAGTTGGTTGATTAGTGAACAGTGCATGAAGTTTGTCTGAGTTATATATGGAGCAAACTAGATTGTAGGTCATTGAGGAAATCAATAACCTGTAACTGGACATCAGTGGGCCAGATGCTCAGCTACAATATAAACACACTAGGAGACATATATATAAACCGTTTTCAATGGAAATTATGTTCCATTCTGCATCACAGTACTTCACCTAAAAACAAAACTAATTTCTGCTAGCTAAAAATGTACAGTTGAAATAAAAATATATTGCAACATCCCCAATTCGGATTCTGTCACAGTACGTTAGGGGCTTTGGGGGCAATATTTGGGAGACCTCGGTGGGGGACCTCGGAAGTGACGTCCTGACACGTGACATAGTGGCACCATGTTGTGTTGTCATGGTAACCCTCGTGAGCGGCCATCTTGTGTCGTCAGCCCCATAGTGATACGTGGTGTTAGTGCGTACGCACGGCGCGTTATATTAGGGTGATACTTGTTTCCGTCGTCCATTTTGTATACTGGAGGCCGCCATCTTGGTTTCTATGGTAACACACGGTTGCTATGTGACCTAAAACCTTCTTATAGAATAAGGGTATATTCGGAGGGTGTGTTCAATTGAATCGGAGTATCACGAATTACCACAAACAACCCAACAAATTGTACTCTTTCGAATTCTTTCAGAATATCTGCTTCTGTTTATCTATGCAAAAGTTTTCGTCTACCCGACCATGCACGTTTGTCCTGGAGTATACTACAGTAGAGGAGAAGAGCCTATCAGCTGGAACAGCTTTGCTTATTATTGCTATATTTAGCTGTTCTGGACTGTTCTTGTTAGTTATGACCCTATTCCGAGTCCTCTTGTTGTTTCATTTATCCAGATCACCCAATCTGTTCATTTTACTGGCGTTAACTAACCAATCAGACTCCTTGATTTTCCGTAATCTGTATGCAGAGTTATCTCCCCTTATTACAATGAAGTCCTATCCGATTCCCATCACCTATATATCCAATGGTTATATCCTATGGAATCCCATTTTTGGAGAACACCTGTGGCTATGGAACTCCATTTTTGTCGTATGCGGCCATGAGGGCTATGAGAAAGCATCCAGTGAGGCCTCATTTACTATCCCTCTTAGCCTCATTTTCTTTTGAGGGCATGAGGGCCATGAAGAATCCCTTAATGAGGTCTAATTTACTACAATCCTTAGCCTCATTTCAGTATTTGAGGAGGATACCTATGGCCTTGTATTGTATCATTTGAGGACAACTATCGAGGATACTGTCTGGAGAATCTCTTTTTTTGTCAAATGAGGCCATGAGGGCCACAAGAAAGCCCTCGGTGAGGCCACATTTATTATCCCTCTTAGCCTCATTTTCTTTTGAGGCCATGAGGGCCTTCAAAAATATTTATGGGTATCCAAATGTGTTAGTTTTTCCATTCTACTATATATATTTTCTTTCTCTTTTAAGCTCCAACAAAACCACGATCACGACCAACATCAAACCCAGGTTTGTATATTTGTATGTTTTAAATCTAATATTGTATTTTTCGTGTGTGTTTCCTTTCTTGATGTTTACTGAGCTCAACAGATCTACTGAACAATTGTTTTCCTTTAATCTTACTTAAATACAGTACAGTCGCCGTGGGCAGTCACTTTTCCACGTGTCCACAGTGGCTGTGGAAAACCGTGGACAAATTACCCTTCAACTGCCCACAGAGATTTATGTGGACAGAGATTTTTCTAGACCGTGGGCATGCTACCTACTTGCCCACAGAATTAAAAACTAACACGGCGATTCCCGTGGAGTCTACATGATCTGACTTTTTATTGCACCACTAAAATATTTATGATACGTATTTTTTCTACACGAGAGCAATAAGAAAAGAAATCTGTTAACATCGGAACGAGGTCAAAATATCAGACTTGTTTCTGTTCTGCCCTGTCAGCACCAATTCACGGGATAATCCAACTGACGAAAATGCAGAAACTAAAAAGCTTGTGGACCATGTGATATTTATCAACTCATCTGTTTGCCATCTGTTAACCTTTTACCTAACGTTAGGAGTAGACGACACTCGTAAAAGAAATTCTTGTGTAACTAAAAAGTTTCATTTTTGGCTTCCAAAACATAGGTTATGACCCCTCATTGGAACGAGCGTTCGAACGAGGGGTCATAACCTATGTTTTGGAAGCAAAAAATGAAAATATAAAATAGATTGAATGGCGAATTTCGTGTAGAGCGCTGACCGGTTTTGGCCGTTAACTTAGATAAAGGGTTAAATAAAGGAGGAATATTTCCACCAATTATGAATTTATCGTCACCAAATAAGGCCTCTCCTCCTCACGGCGTCATTTTTATCTTCCGCTTCCGTAAAGTTCTGGTTCGTTTTCGCGACAGCTGCCGGCTGTCTTCGAAATTCGAATCAGGAGTTGAGAGTATAATTTCAGAAAAACAACTCCTACCCCAAGCATTGGTTACTGGGTCATAATCCACCAGTAATGCAGGGCTTGTTTACCACAATGACCAAGCACTGCTTCACTTCCCGGGATCCCCACGGGGGTCGGTCCATTACAGGTGGGGGAAGCATCTCTCGAGTATTCGCTTACCAATACCTGATGTTGGTTTTTAACCCTACTCGCCGTGGATATTAATAAAAGTTAGCCCCAGTGGTCTGCGTCAGACAAAATAGATCCATTAGTCTCCTGAACACAAGTCGTTTGAAGTTTTTAATCCATTCAAACGCTGCTGTATATAGTATACACATGCCGCTAACTTCTGTAAAACTACCTCAGAAGGATTATAGCAGGTTATAAATCATAAACACAAGAGTAGCATTAATTGCCGATCAACATAAGTCAATCAAGTTAATTAACTTAATCATTGATGAATAACAAACAATCTGGCAGAAAAATAATAACAACTAAGAGAATAAAAATGTTTGGTTTATATTTTTTCATTCTTTCACTTTAACAATTAAAAATATACATTGTAATTTATCGATATGGCCAGGTTAAAAAAAACGAAATGAATTTGACGATGCATTTTTATTGTACGCTGTACTATCAGAATTACTCCGAAATTACCCACTAAAAGGTGCGAATTTCATATTGCACTTTTTAGTGAATAATTCCAAAGTAATTTATCGATAGGGACAGGTTAAAAAAAAAACGAAATTAATTTGACGATGTATTTTTATCGTACGCTGAACAATCAGAATTACTCCGAAATTATCCACTAAAATAAAAGTGCAACATTCATATTACATATTTTAGTGAATAATTCCAAAGTAATTTATCGAAAGGGCCAGGTTAAAAAAACACATTTGGTTGCAGATCTACCAGAATGGCGTTAAAATGTATATTGTCAGAAATGACAGAAATATTAATATGTTCAAGCATGTTTTAAAAAAATATTCTCATAAATGACATTTTACTTTGCTCAGTCCTAATTCCAACTGGAAATGACCCCATACTTATATGATATGAAATGTGGTCCCATGTAAATTCAAACACTGAGAAAAAGATTATTTTACACAATTATGCAGTGATTTTTAAAGCATCAGTTTAAGCAATATTTATTTCCAGTTCGAAAATATATACAATTATATAAAATATAATCGGTGTGGATTCAACAGTAAGCTGTAAGCTTATACGACGTCCTGTCCACCAGTAAAATATTGTATAATTGTTGTTAAGTTCCTTGCCCAGGGACATAACGCAGGACTCCGAACCGATCGCTAGGACGGTCACCCACCCAAGGACTAAACAGGCTCGACATGGCTTAATTTCGTTGATCTGACGAGAACCGGTTACCGCAACGCCACCGCCCCTGATTCAATAATGTGAAATGTGCTTCCACCCTTCGATACGTAATTCGTGTAACCTTTCACAGATAAAGACTTCAATGCTTGGGAAGTAATAGTTCCCACTGTGGTGTCATATCCTATATTTTTCGTGTTATTCGGGAGCACTTTGAGAAGGTCTTGCCCATAATTTCTTTGGAAAAAAGATCAACATGCCACTGTTCAAATGTATAAAATAAATCTTCTAGATGCAGTTTCTGGAACAATATCTACAAAATCTATCTACACAATCCCCAGCGGTTTACTTTATAACGTTATTTAGTAAATATTTGTGTGACGTGTGTTATAAAGGTAAAACATGTCAGAAGATTCGTAGTAGAGAGTGTCGTCAGGAATAAGTTTAATAACTTCGTTGAATGTGTTTTGAACTTTAATGAGTTTTCTCACACATATATATATTCAGTTTCCTACATCCCAATTCAGGTCCTGAGGTGTGGTGTGAAGGTCATTAACACCAGAAGGGTTGTCAAACAACAAGTTACCCATTTATCTGGTGGATTTGAACAAGACATCAACAAGACTCGGGATTCATGGCTCCGCCACGATCACTACGTTCTCTGTTTGTGTAACGTAAAATTCATTTGTTTATTGTGAATTCTCTGTACTGAACCCGATGAAGGTGTGAGTCGAAATCTTGTTAAAGGACAGATTAAATATTTATGGGTACACAAATGTGTTAGTGTTTCCATTCAACTATATATATTTACTTTCTTTTTTAAGGCCCAAGAAAACCACGACCACCACCAACACCCAAAACAGGTTTGTGTATATTGTATATATTTTTGAATAGTATACAATAAATGTCTGGTACTTTTTTTTGTTGCTCTTGTTTTTGTAAGCTATCCTGCAAAGGAAGTGAAGAATGGTAGAGTTGTTAATTTCTTAATCCTCTAAACCGTACTGTGACATTAACATTAAAAATATATTCGCATTTATTGATTAGAAATGTATTTTATAGATACATGGTATAGTTGAGAGTTTACCTTCATATTGTCTGGTTGTTCTTTTGTATAATTTACTCTCCATATTTGAAATTTTGTAAACGATTTTCCAATGAATTAATGGCCCAAGAATGATTGAAAATATGTTCTCATTGATGACATTTTACTTCTCCCAGCCCCAATTGCCAGAGGAAATGACCGCATCGTTATATGATATGACATTTGGTCCCATTCCCATGTAGAGTCCAAAACTGCGAAAAATATAATTTTACATAACTTTCAAAGCATTAGTTTAAACAATATTTATTTACCGTTCTCAAATATATATAATTGTATCAGATATAATAAGTGTGAATCCATCAGTAAGCTGTAAGATTTTACGAGCTTGTTTCCACCAGTAACACATTTGAGCAGAAAACAGTAGAGAAGACAAGTACCATACAATCAAACTTACCGTAAAACTCTCTAATGATGAATTTTCCATTGCGGAAGATAATAAGGGTTCAGACTGTGCTAAATGAGCAACTCTTTGTCAGTGCATCCTATATATATAAAACATATAAATTTACAGCTTTTTGTAGCTGGAGAGTATGGAAAATCAAGAGGATTATTATTGTTTAGGTATCTCGAACCTGGACATAAGCATATGGACAAAACATTTATTATGCACCAAATCATTACGGAATTATTGAACCAACAAAAGAAAAAAATCAGTTTTTTGAAAAAGTAACCAAAATGAAATATAAGATTTAGTGGTTTTATAAGAACTTTCATAGTCTTCTGTTACATTTTCATTAACGCTCATCAAATCATTTAAAACAGAAAACTGTACACAAACCAAGACAATCCACGCGATTAATGTATTTCTTCATTAATTAATAATTCACTACCCTATCTTATTAACAAATCATCGGTAATATCCTTAGTTGGATTACTGAGACGATAAATCGATAATGAAGAATGTTGTTTGTATGGATTACCGGCCATAACTAGATATCACTTTTGAAAATCATTGTTGAGAGAATAACATTATTCAGTACAGGCACCTTTCAACACATCAAGATAACTTTTCCACAGTGAAAGGAACATTTGTGATAGAAATGGTTGTGGGTGTTAAATATAATATTGGTTTTAATTTTGCCACATTTATGCACAATATTTGATTAAGAATGCTTCGTATAGAAGCAGAATCTGGCAGGAAGATTGATTGAATGCCGGTTGGTCTTTAATTCATTGCTATGAAATATACTTTACAGATACAATTAATAGTGTGGCCGTATACATTTGAATTGTGTGATTATACTTTTGTACCGTTCACTCTCAATATTACCAATTTTGTAGAATGTTTTTTTGCCATTTTACTTTCAGGGATAAAATGTTCCATAGTACGATGTCGTAGGCCCAAATGTAAGCCTGGATACGTTCCAAGAAAACGAAGAGGCCAATGCTGTCTCAGATGTATGAAAGGTAAATTGCTAAAACGGAATATGTATTAAGTAGATGCCTCATTGTGAACTCATTTGTGGAGAAACTATTCTAAGTCCAATCTTGATTTTCGAATGGTTTAACAGGTATCAACCAAAATTAAGTGCACTTTTATTGCCAGAACAGCCCCAAATTTCGAAAATGTATTCTCAAAAATGGTATTGTACTTCTACCTGATACGTGCCACATAATGGCCCAGCAGTAGGTAAGTGATATGATATTTTTCTCCAGTTTGGAGACTCACATTACGAGGTAGAGCCCTTATGGAAACTATCATATTACATAGTTATACAACCACTTTCGGAACATCAGGGGTCAACAGAGAAGAAAACGAATGGATAAGAAACATATTCAATTACAAGATTGTTTAGAAATCTCAAATGAATTTCAATTAGTCATCCAACAAAGCACAATCCTTGAATGAGTCCACAGAGCAGGCCAAGAAAGAAGTTAAAGTAGCTGTATGTTAAGTAATATTATGTCATTTAATTTAAAATGTTTGGGGTGAAATATAAATATTTAAATTTGCAGACTTCCATCGCCAATAAAAATTTGAAAGTAAACAAAGACATTGACACAAGGTCAGAAATGTTCAAAAAAGTTTTAAAAAGTGTGTGAAGCTTGGCGGCTGTATTTTTTATAGATAGAGAGTTAAGTGAATGAAAAAACATCATTTTTAACTAAATATGTCAAAAGTTGGCAAACGTTTTAAGTGGCGCCAAAATGACGCTAATTCGAAACAGCAACAACAACAAAAAATACAGAAACTAAAACAAAACAAAAACAATCTCTTAATTTTGTTGTGCTCAACAACACACAAAACATTTCAGAAAAGTCCAATGTATGTAATTTTGAACAGGACTGTAATACAGTTTGAGATCTGGTTTTTCTAAGAATACAGTCCCAAAATGTCCAAAGTCGAGATAAGAAAACGAGGTTGAAAATAAACGTGTAGAAAAAAGCGTACAATTAGCTTCTCTAGCGTCTGGTGCATTAAGTTGAATAAAAGATAACGATGAACAGTTTCCAATAAGGGGAGAAAGGGTATGGAGTTTCGTAGCTGTGTAATTTTCGCTTATAAATATAAAGTTACATGGATCAGAAAGGAGCGTTTTTAACGAAATCTCAAAAATAAGCCAAATTTTGAAAATCATTTAAAAATATCAGAATGGAGACAAATCGAAAAACAAGAAACAGTTCTTTATTAATTTTGTGGGCTCTAAGACATACTAAAATGTCAAGAAAATCGGATGCATTTTATCTTTTGCTCATGTATTTCTCCGTGACGTCACATAAGCAATCAAGGGATGACAGTTGAGAATTTCCAAGAACTGCATCACATTTTTAGATAGGGTTTATGGTGGGCAATCTTGGTTATAATCTTGAGAACTTGGGAAACTCTAGTCTTAAAATAATGTTGAAAATAAAAGGTATAGAAAAAACAACGCAAAATTGGCATGACTGGCATCGGGTCTCACAATTTGAAAAAAAAATATGAAAATGTTTCTCTACAAATAATCGCAGTGAGTAGTGTTCACTACGAAAAGATTGCTTCAAATACAGAGATTGGAAATGTCGGTAGATTCTGGATTGTGACAGTTACAGTTACCTTCACACCAGATATCTTCTTATTCAAAATTCAAAAGCCTGTGCGACCTATGTACATGTCTTAAATGAACTATAGGCGAGGATCACAGGTGTTTGAACTTGTCAATTTTGTATTATGGGTTCTCTAATAAAGTAACTGTCTTCTGAAGTCCGTTGCCCAATGTGATGGCCGTGAATTGAAGTTTGTATGGATACCTTTTCTTGCATAACTTGTTGTCAGCACACACTCCATATAGTCTTAAAATTTATACTTTTTTATATATTAAACGATGTCCGTCAATATTTTTCTGACTCTTCCCGATTATATCGATGATAAGTACAAAGAAAAAGGGGTGAGGTGCCGTACAGGATTATTTATCTTGATAATCCACCAGATCTCTCACAGGACATATTGTACCCCATGAATCATAAATCTTTTTCTCTCCGATTTTGGAAAACATTGGTTGAAAGCACGAACTATTATTAACTGCGATATGCTCTGATAGTTGGACTGCAATTGAACATTGAACTGTTATTTGTGAGATTGGAGGGTGGGGGTGGGGTGGGTGGGGTGTTTCGGGGGCAGGTAGACATCCAATCAGGCAAAATAATTCCGTACGGTGTGCGATTCTCTGTAACTTGTGATGTAGTGTAATGAAAATCCTCTTGCATACTGTGAATAAAATTTCTGAACATGATTCCGAAATAATTAGTATATTTTTCTTGTTTTGTTGTGGCTTTTTGTTGATGTGCATTGTGTAGTTTATTTGAGGAAATTATTTTGATATATTTTGGTTGGTAACGTTAAGTTGCGTTGGTGGTATCATTTGAAAAAGCTTTTTGTTTCTTGGTGTTGCGAATATTTCGGTCGTTTATTTTCTTTTACCACGGGGTTGTAAACTATTGATCTAATCTGAGGAGAAATTGCGTGTAATTATGTTCAGACACATGTAAATATGGTTAGTTTTGGGGTGCTGAGAGAGAAAGTGTTGGTTATTAGTCGGAGATTACAGATTCGGGGCGGTTCTGAGAAAGAAGCGTGCGGGCAGTGTGGGGAAGTGTACCAGGATGGCCATGATGGATTAGCTGTGAATCTGCGCAAATTGCCAGGAATTTCTAGGGTTGATGAAGGTCGTATTTGAAACTCCAGGGGAGGGGGTGGGGGACGGTGCAGTTGAAGGGCAAGTTAGATAAGGCGGAATTGCTGCTAGATGTTACCCCGATGAAGGTAGCATTTGACGTCGGATGGAAAGTGGTTGACAGCTTAAGAGAGGGGCGGGTGGTAAAAAGTGGATTTTTGATATCGAGAAATGTGGGGGGGGGGGGAGTTATCAGGAAGGTCCATGGAGTAGAGAAGAGGAAATCGAGAAGCCCGGGTAGAGATAGAAGTATGACCAAATGGTGTTTGGAGTGAGAGTGTGAGGGAGAAGATGTGGGGGTATCTACAAGAAGAAAGGCGAGGTGAGTTGATGATAGAAAAGTAGAGGAGGGTATGGCAAGAGGGTGGTGAAGCGTGAAAAATTGGTTTAATGTGATGCGAGCGGCAGGTAACTCTGAGGGGAACAAGCAGGTGGTCGGTGATGAGCAGGAGGTGCTATCAGGTAGAGGTAGTGGTAAAATTCAGTTTAAGAGAGTTGAATCAGAAGACAGTAGCAGGGGGTGCTAAGCAAAAACTGGTGGTAGTTGGATGTAGTATAGTACGGGGGCTCGATTGGTTGGTTTGTGTTCTACATAGTCTGAACCGAACTACTCTGTGTTTTCCGAGACCCAGATGGAGGATATTAGGGATAGTGTGGATGGTATTGTTAAGGGCTAGGGCTCAGGGTCAGACCATGTGGTGATGGATGAGTGTCGCATATTTATACAAACAATATCAGAAAAAGGAGGTCAGTTCAGCTAATGGATATATACAGGGACTTGATTACCAAGTTCTATGATAGGACTGCGACTGTAGTCGTGTCAGGGCTTCTTTAATTGATACTTAGGACAATGAACGGAACACTATAATTAGTGGGGTAAACGAGGAATTAGGGAAATACTGTAAGATTTTTGAGGTACCTTTTATTGAAAATGGTGGACAACCTAGGATAAGCTGGAGTTATGCGATAGGTGTAGTCGCCATCTAAGCACAATGGAACGGAGGCTTTGGGTTGGAACATGTTTTGGTTTGGTGAATCGTTTTTGGCATAAAGCTGGGTGATGGGAAAAGTTTGGATGTAAAAGCGAAATACGGAGTGTAAATGTAAAAAGGACGGAAAAAGGAGCCCACAGAGAGATAAGACTGGCATGTCAGAGAACTCCTGTGATTTTAAAATGGGATACATCAACATCAAGGGTGTCTCACAGTATGTAAGCGAAAATACGAACTTGGTGGACGAGGAGAATTTTGATTATAACCGTTTACCCAATGAATTTGCCACTTCCGCCCGCGTAATCTTCAAATTCAGCAGCTGAAAAAATACTATTTCTCACAAGATGTTTATAAGACCATATGATGTGACCCCTCTCTGGAACGAGCGCGTCGACCTCGTTCCAATGAGGGGTCACATGATATGGTTTTGTCGACATCTTTTCAAAAATTAAAAGAAAATGAACTTAACATAATAAATTTTGATATCATCTGCGTTGGGTAAATTGTTAAAGGTTTCAGCGGGACATGGATTTGACAGGGTCAGATGAAAGGACTATCCCGATCTGGTGGTATACGTGGGGTGAAGTGGTGCACACCGAAAGCCAGAAAGGGAGGGGGTGTAGGCATGTATGCTAAGGATGTGCTAGGCCCTGTAAGAATCAAAGACTAATCAAGTGGAAATACAACCATTACTATATTCAATTAGGCTTATCATGTTTACCAACCCGTTTTTATTTCGAAAAGAAAATAGGTTTAAAAAAAGACAGTTTTACAGATGGAGGAAGCCGGAGTTCTCGGAGAGAATCCCCGAACAACGACGAGCAGCTGCCAGCTCCCTAATATCGTTACTCCACACCTCAGCACAGAAGGGTTAGATTGGTTGAAGACACGCGCACCATCGACGTGCAGTACGCCTTAGTACACGGCTTCACTGTGCCCCCATACGTATAATGGTTGTTAAGTTCCTTACCCAAGGACATAACACGGGATTCCGAACAACAATTTATCCATTTATTTGGTGGATTTGAAAAAAAGGCATCAACAAAGTCTCAGTATTCATGCCTCCGTCACGACCACGACGTTCTCTCTTTGTACCGTAAAATTCATTTGTTTATTGTGATTTTTTTTTTATACTGAACCCGATGAAGGTGAGTAGTATTGTAACCAGTTCTTGTGTTGGGTCAAGTAACAACAAGCTGGTATAGAGTTTAACGTGGATTCGGTTTAATTATCACAAATCATCAAACCATCAAACCATCAACACAGATATATCATCAAAAACCGAACTCTACAAATAAACAATAAAAACTTCTTAAAATATATACAACCTGGATATTTCAGACTTCATCGTCATCATTTCAGTGATTTCCACACAAGAGGTGTAATTAACTGAGCTTCTTTCAAGGAGTCATCATCTGATGTACATCACTGGAACAGGCTCAATGAGCTCATTCCAGTGGGGTACAGCAGTCAATGAACCCTTGACAATCACTGTGATGTAATCAACAGTGAGCTCATACCAAGAAAGTATAATCCGATGTCACAGACTGGGACAAGCTCCATGAGCTCATTCCAGTAAGATACAGCTGGCGATAGGCTCTTGAGATTAGCCACAGTCCAACTCACCATAACATACCACCAAAAGGTAGAAACTAGCATGCCACACCAGAGGGAGCCCATCAAGCTCATTCCGGTCAGGCACAATAGTTGATGGTCTATCAGTACACAGGTGTAATACATCAAACCAAAAGCTAATGAAAAAATGATGAGGCTTTTATTCAATAAGAGTCGCTAATTATAACCAAGTTACTTCCCTTATATAAGATCCAGTAAATTGTAATAAAACAATCCAAATCAAACAAATATGGTCCACCCATGCGAACTCCACAGAACAACTTGAAGACCTAAATCTGACAAAAAGTTCCATTGGTGTACCCACGAGTAAATCACACGGCATACCAGATCTTTCCAGCAAATCACAATCCAGGTAACATTTCTGCACAAATATGTAAGTCCTAAATGAGACATGGTGGATAATTAATCCACAGAAATAACAATCAACTATGAAGTGCAGATTGACTTAGAATCAAGCTATTACTAAAATATACAATTTGACTGATTGGAGTTCAATGATACTTTCAGCATATATGGCTATACCCAAAAATACCAAAATTAGTCCTAATTCAATAAAAGTGATTCAGCACAACTGACTCAATAGTTCACTGAAACTCGGTCAACGAATGACCTATAGCTTACCACTGCAGTGTAGTAATACTGCACTATTTAACAACAATAAATAGTGAAGTACCAATATTTATATTATAAAACTAAGATGAAAATGGATGCATACCATCAGTGTGATAAGCTCTCCTCCTGTGTCTGTCTCTCTACATCATGGTACAGTCAAGTCCTACTCAATGCTAGCACCTGAATATAATAAATGATAACACTAAGAGCTAGACTAAAATAACAATGGGAGAGTCAATAATTACACTGTCCTCAGTGGTATGTGCTCAATGCATTCTGCAAAGCAGTAAGCATTGAATCACGTACTCACTGATGACAATGCAATTGCAGATGTAATTTCCAGCATCAATAGTGCTGTACGAAGCCAAAGTATTTCCATTTATGCCAGATTAATTAATAATCAATTATTATAACTAAATATTACTTAATTACTACTAACCGCAGAAAACTATCAAGTTACAATTTAGAATTTGGAACAAATTGACCTCACAATATCGCAGCTCGAAACATGAATTATAATTATTTAATTTCATAACTTATTACTGATTATTCCAATTATTGTGGGTCCGGACACTGATTGCGTGACCAGACCAGTGCTCCAGGCAGTGGAGCACTGAACGGATGAGGCAATCAATGCGGCCGAAGTTAGAAATTACCAGTTTATAAATAAATAAATAAAAAAATATATAAATATTAAGATATATATATATATATAGCCTATGCAGTAATTTGACTGTACCTTGACCCAAGAACTCCTCAGTCCTCCTTATTCCATATTATTCTATGTTCCTGACATTTTCCATGAATTACAAAGAGTAGAACATTTAATACAATTTTATAATTTTATCAAAAAACACAGATTTCACAAAAATAGCACCGATCTCTCTGCACAAAACTGAGGGTATAATTTGAAAACCCTTGTCCAGTAAATTACCTGAACAGACAGGTGAGCAGTAAACGAATCTGTCCAATGGTGTTACTTGGACAGATTTGACTGCCCAATAAGGTTATGTTAGTTGGTTGATTAGTGAACAGTGCATGAAGTTTGTCTGAGTTATATATGGAGCAAACTAGATTGTAGGTCATTGAGGAAATCAATAACCTGTAACTGGACATCAGTGGGCCAGATGCTCAGCTACAATATAAACACACTAGGAGACATATATATAAACCGTTTTCAATGGAAATTATGTTCCATTCTGCATCACAGTACTTCACCTAAAAACAAAACTAATTTCTGCTAGCTAAAAATGTACAGTTGAAATAAAAATATATTGCAACATCCCCAATTCGGATTCTGTCACAGTACGTTAGGGGCTTTGGGGGCAATATTTGGGAGACCTCGGTGGGGGACCTCGGAAGTGACGTCCTGTCACGTGACATAGTGGCACCATGTTGTGTTGTCATGGTAACCCTCGTGAGCGGCCATCTTGTGTCGTCAGCCCCATAGTGATACGTGGTGTTAGTGCGTACGCACGGCGCGTTATATTAGGGTGATACTTGTTTCCGTCGTCCATTTTGTATACTGGAGGCCGCCATCTTGGTTTCTATGGTAACACACGGTTGCTATGTGACCTAAAACCTTCTTATAGAATAAGGGTATTTTCGGAGGGTGTGTTCAATTGAATCGGAGTATCACGAATTACCACAAACAACCCAACAAGTTGTACTCTTCCGAATTCTTTCAGAATATCTGCTTCTGTTTATCTATGCAAAAGTTATCGTCTACCCGACCATGCACGTTTGTCCTGGAGTATACTACAGTAGAGTAGAAGAGCCTATCAGCTGGAACAGCTTTGCTTATTATTGCTATATTTAGCTGTTCTGGACTGTTCTTGTTAGTTATGACCCTATTCCGAGTCCTCTTGTTGTTTCATTTATCCAGATCACCCAATCTGTTCATTTTACTGGCGTTAACTAACCAATCAGACTCCTTGATTTTCCGTAATCTGTATGCAGAGTTATCTCCCCTTATTACAATGAAGTCCTATCCGATTCCCATCACCTATATATCCAATGGTTATATCCTATGGAATCCCATTTTTGGAGAACACCTGTGGCTATGGAACTCCATTTTTGTCGTATGAGGGCTATGAGAAAGCATCCAGTGAGGCCTCATTTACTATCCCTCTTAGCCTCATTTTCTTTTGAGGGCATGAGGGCCATGAAGAATCCCTTAATGAGGTCTAATTTACTACAATTCTTAGCCTCATTTCAGTATTTGAGGATACCTATGGCCTTGTATTGTATCATTTGAGGACAACTATCGAGGATACTGTCTGGAGAATCTCTTTTTTTGTCAGATGAGGCCATGAGTGCCACAAGAAAGCCCTCGGTGAGGCCACATTTATTATCCCTCTTAGCCTCATTTTCTATTGAGGCCATGAGGGCCTTCAAAAATATTTATGGGTATCCAAATGTGTTAGTTTTTCCATTCTACTATATATATTTCCTTTCTCTTTTAAGCTCCAACAAAACCACGATCACGACCAACATCAAACCCAGGTTTGTATATTTGTATGTTTTAAATCTAATATTATATTTTTTGTGTGTGTTTCCTTTCTTGATGTTTACTGAGCTCAACAGATCTACTGAACAATTGTTTTCCTTTAATCTTACTTAAATACAGTACAGTCGCCGTGGGTAGTCACTTTTCCACGTGTCCACAGTGGCTGTGGAAAACCGTGGACAAATTACCCTTCAACTGCCCATAGAGATTTATGTGGACAGAGATTTTTCTAGACCGTGGGCATGCTACCTACTTGCCCACAGAATTAAAAACTAACACGGCGATTCCCGTGGAGTCTACATGATCTGACTTTTTATTGCACCACTAAAATATTTATGATACGTATTTTTTCTACACGAGAGCAATAAGAAAAGAAATCTGTTAACATCGGAACGAGGTCAAAATATCAGACTTGTTTCTGTTCTGCCCTGTCAGCACCAATTCACGGGATAATCCAACTGAAGAAAATGCAGAAACTAAAAAGCTTGTGGACCATGTGATATTTATCAACTCATCTGTTTGCCATCTGTTAACCTTTTACCTAACGCTAGGAGTAGACGACACTCGTAAAAGAAATTCTTGTGTAACTAAAAAGTTTCATTTTTGGCTTCCAAAACATAGGTTATGACCCCTCATTGGAACGAGCGTTCGAACGAGGGGTCATAACCTATGTTTTGGAAGCAAAAAATGAAAATATAAAATAGATTGAATGGCGAATTTCGTGTAGAGCGCTGACCGGTTTTGGCCGTTAACTTAGATAAAGGGTTAAATAAAGGAGGAATATTTCCACCAATTATGAATTTATCGTCACCAAATAAGGCCTCTCCTCCTCACGGCGTCATTTTTATCTTCCGCTTCCGTAAAGTTCTGGTTCGTTTTCGCGACAGCTGCCGGCTGTCTTCGAAATTCGAATCAAGAGTTGAGAGTATAATTTCAGAAAAACAACTCCTACCCCAAGCATTGGTTACTGGGTCATAATCCACCAGTAATGCAGGGCTTGTTTACCACAATGACCAAGCACTGCTTCACTTCCCGGGATCCCCACGGGGGTCGGTCCATTACAGGTGGGGGAAGCATCTCTCGAGTATTCGCTTACCAATACCTGATGTTGGTTTTTAACCCTACTCGCCGTGGATATTAATAAAAGTTAGCCCCAGTGGTCTGCGTCAGACAAAATAGATCCATTAGTCTCCTGAACACAAGTCGTTTGAAGTTTTTAATCCATTCAAACGCTGCTGTATATAGTATACACATGCCGCTAACTTCTGTAAAACTACCTCAGAAGGATTATAGCAGGTTATAAATCATAAACACAAGAGCAGCATTAATTGCCGATCAACATAAGTCAATCAAGTTAATTAACTTAATCATTGATGAATAACAAACAATCTGGCAGAAAAATAATAACAACTAAGAGAATAAAAATGTTTGGTTTATATTTTTTCATTCTTTCACTTTAACAATTAAAAATATACATTGTAATTTATCGATATGGCCAGGTTAAAAAAAACGAAATGAATTTGACGATGCATTTTTATTGTACGCTGTACTATCAGAATTACTCCGAAATTACCCACTAAAAGGTGCGAATTTCATATTGCACTTTTTAGTGAATAATTCCAAAGTAATTTATCGATAGGGACAGGTTAAAAAAAAAACGAAATTAATTTGACGATGTATTTTTATCGTACGCTGAACAATCAGAATTACTCCGAAATTATCCACTAAAATAAAAGTGCAACATTCATATTACATATTTTAGTGAATAATTCCGAAGTAATTTATCGAAAGGGCCAGGTTAAAAAAACACATTTGGTTGCAGATCTACCAGAATGGCGTTAAAATGTATATTGTCAGAAATGACAGAAATATTAATATGTTCAAGCATGTTTTAAAAAAATATTCTCATAAATGACATTTTACTTTGCTCAGTCCTATTTCCAACTGGAAATGACCCCATACTTATATGATATGAAATGTGGTCCCATGTAAATTCAAACACTGAGAAAAAGATTATTTTACACAATTATGCAGTGATTTTTAAAGCATCAGTTTAAGCAATATTTATTTCCAGTTCGAAAATATATACAATTATATAAAATATAATCGGTGTGGATTCAACAGTAAGCTGTAAGCTTATACGACGTCCTGTCCACCAGTAAAATATTGTATAATTGTTGTTAAGTTCCTTGCCCAAGGACATAACGCAGGACTCCGAACCGATCGCTAGGACGGTCACCCACCCAAGGACTAAACAGGCTCGACATGGCTTAATTTCGTTGATCTGACGAGAACCGGTTACCGCAACGCCACCGCCCCTGATTCAATAATGTGAAATGTGCTTTCACCCTTCGATACGTAATTCATGTAACCTTTCACAGATAAAGACTTCAATGCTTGGGAAGTAATAGTTCCCACTGTGGTGTCATATCCTATATTTTTCGTGTTATTCGGGAGCTCTTTGAGAAGGTCTTGCCCATAATTTCTTTGGAAAAAAGATCAACACGCCACTGTTCAAATGTATAAAATAAATCTTCTAGATGCAGTTTCTGGAACAATATCTACAAAATCTATCTACACAATCCCCAGCGGTTTACTTTATAACGTTATTTAGTAAATATTTGTGTGACGTGTGTTATAAAGGTAAAACATGTCAGAAGATTCGTAGTAGAGAGTGTCGTCAGGAATAAGTTTAATAACTTCGTTGAATGTGTTTTGAACTTTAATGAGTTTTTCTCACACATATATATATTCAGTTTCCTACATCCCAATTCAGGTCCTGAGGTGTGGTGTGAAGGACATTAACACCAGAAGGGTTGTCAAACAACAAGTTATCCATTTGAACAAGACATCAACAAGACTCGGGATTCATGGCTCCGCCACGATCACTACGTTCTCTGTTTGTGTAACGTAAAATTCATTTGTTTATTGTGAATTCTCTGTACTGAACCCGATGAAGGTGTGAGTCGAAATCTTGTTAAAGGACAGATTAAATATTTATGGGTACACAAATGTGTTAGTGTTTCCATTTAACTATATATATTTACTTTCTTTTTTAAGGCCCAAGAAAACCACGACCACCAACAACACCCAAAACAGGTTTGTGTATATTGTATATATTTTTGAATAGTATACAATAAATGTCTGGTACTTTTTTTTGTTGCTCTTGTTTTTGTAAGCTATCCTGCAAAGGAAGTGAAGAATGGTAGAGTTGTTAATTTCTTAATCCTCTAAACCGTACTGTGACATTAACATTAAAAATATATTCGCATTTATTGATTAGAAATGTATTTTATAGATACATGGTATAGTTGAGAGTTTACCTTCATATTGTCTGGTTGTTCTTTTGTATAATTTACTCTCCATATTTGAAATTTTGTAAACGATTTTCCAATGAATTAATGGCCCAAGAATGATTGAAAATATGTTCTCATTGATGACATTTTACTTCTCCCAGCCCTAATTGCCAGAGGAAATGACCGCATCGTTATATGATATGACATTTGGACCCATTCCCATGTAGAGTCCAAAACTGCGAAAAATATAATTTTACATAACTTTCAAAGCATTAGTTTAAACAATATTTATTTACCGTTCTCAAATATATATAATTGTATCAGATATAATAAGTGTGAATCCATCAGTAAGCTGTAAGATTTTACGAGCTTGTTTCCACCAGTAACACATTTGAGCAGAAAACAGTAGAGAAGACAAGTACCATACAATCAAACTTACCGTAAAACTCTCTAATGATGAATTTTCCATTGCGGAAGATAATAAGGGTTCAGACTGTGCTAAATGAGCAACTCTTTGTCAGTGCATCCTATATATATAAAACATATAAATTTACAGCTTTTTGTAGCTGGAGAGTATGAAAAATCAAGAGGATTATTATTGTTTAGGTATCTCGAACCTGGACATAAGCATATGGACAAAACATTTATTATGCACCAAATCATTACGGAATCATTGAACCAACAAAAGAAAAAAATCAGTTTTTTGAAAAAGTAACCAAAATGAAATATAAGATTTAGTGGTTTTATAAGAACTTTCATAGTCTTCTGTTACATTTTCATTAACGCTCATCAAATCATTTAAAACAGAAAACTGTACACAAACCAAGACAATCCACGCGATTAATGTATTTCTTCATTAATTAATAATTCACTACCCTATCTTATTAACAAATCATCGGTAATATCCTTAGTTGGATTACTGAGACGATAAATCGATAATGAAGAATGTTGTTTGTATGGATTACCGGCCATAACTAGATATCACTTTTGAAAATCATTGTTGAGAGAATAACATTATTCAGTACAGGCACCTTTCAACACATCAAGATAACTTTTCCACAGTGAAAGGAACATTTGTGATAGAAATGGTTGTGGGTGTTAAATATAATATTGGTTTTAATTTTGCCACATTTATGCACAATATTTGATTAAGAATGCTTCGTATAGAAGCAGAATCTGGCAGGAAGATTGATTGAATGCCGGTTGGTCTTTAATTCATTGCTATGAAATATACTTTACAGATACAATTAATAGTGTGGCCGTATACATTTGAATTGTGTGAATATACTTTTGTACCGTTCACTCTCAATATTACCAATTTTGTAGAATGTTTTTTTGCCATTTTACTTTCAGGGATAAAATGTTCCATAGTACGATGTCGTAGGCCCAAATGTAAGCCTGGATACGTTCCAAGAAAACGAAGAGGCCAATGCTGTCTCAGATGTATGAAAGGTAAATTGCTAAAACGGAATATGTATTAAGTAGATGCCTCATTGTGAACTCATTTGTGGAGAAACTATTCTAAGTCCAATCTTGATTTTCGAATGGTTTAACAGGTATCAACCAAAATTAAGTGCACTTCTATTGCCAGAACAGCCCCAAATTTCGAAAATGTATTCTCAAAAATGGTATTGTACTTCTACCTGATACGTGCCACATAATGGCCCAGCAGTAGGTAAGTGATATGATATTTTTCTCCAGTTTGGAGACTCACATTACGAGGTAGAGCCCTTATGGAAACTATCATATTACATAGTTATACAACCACTTTCGGAACATCAGGGGTCAACAGAGAAGAAAACGAATGGATAAGAAACATAGTCAATTACAAGATTGTTTAGAAATCTCAAATGAATTTCCATTAGTCATCCAACAAAGCACAATCCTTGAATGAGTCCACAGAGCAGGCCAAGAAAGAAGTTAAAGTGGCTGTATGTTATAATAATATTATGTCATTTAATTTAAAATGTTTGGGGTGAAATATAAATATTTAAATTTGCAGACTTCCATCGCCAATAAAAATTTGAAAGTAAACAAAGACATTGACACAAGGTCAGAAATGTTCAAAACAGTTTTAAAAAGTGTGTGAAGCTTGGCGGCTGTATTTTTTATAGATGGAGAGTTAAGTGAATGAGAAAACATCATTTTTAACTAAATATGTCAAAAGTTGGCAAACGTTTTAAGTGGCGCCAAAATGACGCTAATTCGAAACAGCAACAACAACAAAAAATACAGAAACTAAAACAAAACAAAAACAATCTCTTAATTTTGTTGTGCTCAACAACACACAAAACATTTCAGAAAAGTCCAATGTATTTAAATTTTGAACAGGACGGTAATACAGTTTGAGATCTGGTTTTTCTAAGAATACAGTCCCAAAATGTCCAAAGTCGAGATAAGAAAACGAGGTTGAAAATAAACGTGTAGAAAAAAGCGTACAATTAGCTTCTCTAGCGTCTGGTGCATTAAGTTGAATAAAAGATAACGATGAACAGTTTCCAATAAGGGGAGAAAGGGTATGGAGTTTCGTAGCTGTGTAATTTTCGCTTATAAATATAAAGTTACATGGATCAGAAAGGAGCGTTTTTAACGAAATCTCAAAAATAAGCCAAATTTTGAAAATCATTTAAAAATATCAGAATGGAGACAAGTCGAAAAACAAGAAACAGTTCTTTATTAATTTTGTGGGCTCTAAGACATACTAAAATGTCAAGAAAATCGGGTGCATTTTATCTTTTGCTCATGTAATTCTCCGTGACGTCACATAAGCAATCAAGGGATGACAGTTGAGAATTTCCAAGAACTGCATCACATTTTTAGATAGGGTTTATGGTGGGCTATCTTGATTATAATCTTGAGAACTTGGGAAACTCTAGTCTTAAAATAATGTTGAAAATAAAAGGTATAGAAAAAACAACGTAAAATTGGCACGACTGGCATCGGGTCTCACAATTTGAAATGAAAATATGAAAATGTTTCTCTACAAATAATCGCAGTGAGTAGTGTTCACTACGAAAAGATTGCTTCAAATACAGAGATTGGAACATGTCGGTAGATTCTGGATTGTGACAGTTACGGTTACCTTCACACCAGATATCTTCTTATTCAAAATTCAAAAGCCTGTGCGACCTATGTACACGTCTTAAATGAAGTATAGGCGAGGATCACAGGTGTTTGAACTTGTCAATTTTGTATTATGGGTTCCCTAATAAAGTAACTGTCTTCTGAAGTCCGTTGCCCAATGTACACACTCTATATAGTCTTAAAATTTATACTTTTTTATATATTAAACGATGTCCGTCAATATTTTTCTGACTCTTCCCGATTATATCGATGATAAGTACAAAGAAAAAGGGGTGAGGTGCCATACAGGATTATTTATCTTGATAATCCACCAGATCTCTCACAGGACATATTGTACCCCATGAATCATAAATCTTTTTCTCTCCGATTTTGGAAAACATTGGTTGAAAGCACGAACTATTATTAACTGCGATATGCTCTGATAGTTGGACTGCAATTGAACATTGAACTGTTATTCGTGAGATTGGAGGGTGGGGGTGGGGTGGGTGGGGGGTTTGGGGGGCAGGTAGACAGCCAATCAGGCAAAATAATTCCGTACGGTGTGCGATTCTCTGTAACTTGTGATGTAGTGTAATGAAAATCCTCTTGCATACTGTGAATAAAATTTCTGAACATGATTCCGAAATAATAAGTATATTTTTCTTGTTTTGTTGTGGCTTTTTGTTGATGTGCATTGTGTAGTTTATTTGAGGAAATTATTTTGATATATTTTGGTTGGTAACGTTAAGTTGCGTTGGTGGTATCATTTGAAAAAGCTTTTTGTTTCTTGGTGTTGCGAATATTTCGGTCGTTTATTTTCTTTTACCACGGGGTTGTAAACTATTGATCTAATCTGAGGAGAAATTGCGTGTAATTATGTTCAGACACATGTAAATATGGTTAGTTTTGGGGTGCTGAGAGAGAAAGTGTTGGTTATTAGTCGGAGATTACAGATTCAGGGCGGTTCTGAGAAAGAAGCGTGCGGGCAGTGTGGGGAAGTGTACCAGGATGGCCATGATGGATTAGCTGTGAATCTGCGCAAATTGCCAGGAATTTCTAGGGTTGATGAAGGTCGTATTTGAAACTCCAGGGGAGGGGGTGGGGGACGGTGCAGTTGAAGGGCAAGTTAGATAAGGCGGAATTGCTGCTAGATGTTACCCCGATGAAGGTAGCATTTGACGTCGGATGGAAAGTGGTTGACAGGTTAAGAGAGGGGCGGGTGGTAAAAAGTGGATTTTTGATATCGAGAAAGGTGGGGGGGGGGGGAGTTATCAGGAAGGTCCATGGAGTAGAGAAGGGGAAATCGAGAAGCCCGGGTAGAGATAGAAGTATGACCAAATGGTGTTTGGAGTGAGAGTGTGAGGGAGAAGATGTGGGGGTATCTACAAGAAGAAAGGCGAGGTGGGTTGATGATAGAAAAGTAGAGGAGGGTATGGCAAGAGGGTGGTGAAGCGTGAAAAATTGGTTTAATGTGATGCGAGCGGCAGGTAAGTCTAAGGGGAACAAGCAGGTGGTCGGTGATGAGCAGGAGGTGCTATCAGGTAGTGGTAGTGGTAAAATTCAGTTTAAGAGAGTTGAATCAGAAGACAGTAGCACGGGGTGCTAAGCAAAAACTGGTGGTAGTTGGATGTAGTATAGTACGGGGGCTCGATTGGTTGGTTTGTGTTCTACATAGTCTGAACCGAACTACTCTGTGTTTTCCGAGACCCAGATGGAGGATATTAGGGATAGTGTGGATGGTATTGTTAAGGGCTAGGGCTCAGGGTCAGACCATGTGGTGATGGATGAGTGTCGCATATTTATACAAACAATATCAGAAAAAGGAGGTCAGTTCAACTAATGGATATATACAGGGACTTGATTACCAAGTTCTATGATAGGACTGCGACTGTAGTCGTGTCAGGGCTTCTTTAATTGATACGTAGGACAATGAACGGAACACTATAATTAGTGGGGTAAACGAGGAATTAGGGAAATACTGCAAGATTTTTGAGGTACCTTTTATTGAAAATGGTGGACAACCTAGGATAAGCTGGAGTTATGCGATAGGTGTAGTCGCCATCTAAGCACAATTGAACGGAGGCTTTGGGTTGGAACATGTTTTGGTTTGGTGAATCGTTTTTGGCATAAAGCTGGGTGATGGGAAAAGTTTGGATGTAAAAGCAAAATACGGAGTGTAAATGTAAAAAGGACGGAAAAAGGAGCCCACAGAGAGATAAGACTGGCATGTCAGAGAACTCCTGTGATTTTAAAATGGGATACATCAACATCAAGGGTGTCTCACAGTATGTAAGCGAAAATACGAACTTGGTGGACGAGGAGAATTTTGATTATAACCGTTTACCCAATGAATTTGCCACTTCCGCCCGCGTAATCTTCAAATTCAGCAGCTGAAAAAATACTATTTCTCACAAGATGTTTATAAGACCATATGATGTGACCCCTCTCTGGAACGAGCGCGTCGACCTCGTTCCAATGAGGGGTCACATGATATGGTTTTGTCGACATCTTTTCAAAAATTAAAAGAAAATGAACTTAACATAATAAATTTTGATATCATCTGCGTTGGGTAAATTGTTAAAGGTTTCAGCGGGACATGGATTTGACAGGGTCAGATGAAAGGACTATCCCGATCTGGTGGTATACGTGGGGTGAAGTGGTGCACACCGAAGGCCAGAAAGGGAGGGGGTGTAGGCATGTATGCTAAGGATGTGCTAGGCCCTGTAAGAATCAAAGACTAATCAAGTGGAAATACAACCAATTAAGTTAAAAGCGAGATACTGAGGACAAAAACATCTTGAAGGCATACTGACTAAATATTAGCCGAGTCTGGCACAGGCTTTTGTTCAAAAAATTATCTTGACGAAAACTGCATTCTACTGGCGTTCTTTTAGCAATGCAGTTTCCACTGAATGGCATTTTTGCGTTTATTTCAATAGTTCAGCATTGTAAAATATCTGAAGAGACGTAAAACACATGGGAATCGAGTATCTAATGAGGCGATAACTATTATTCTACAGAGCACGAGGAGCACAATTAAAATACTGTCATCTCAGGGTAATGTGACGCTCAATATACTGAATCTTTTCTTTGTGTTAATTTAAATGTTTCATAGTTGTTCAACATAAGAAATGATAGAAAACATCTGTGAAGATGAGTATCCACCTGGATAATAATCAAAACTCTACGAAAGGCACAGCAGAGCATTGAACACCTTCCCGGTCCAGCTTACCCGATATCTCCACATATTTATGTTGACAGGATATGAGTTTTCCATCTGGGCAGAATGAGAGCGCGGGGCAAAGTCGGTAGAAGCGCAGGCTGCAAACCGAGCGCTCTTAGGTTCGAATCCCACCTGCGGCAACCGCATTGTGTCCGTGGGAAAGATACTTAAACCCAATTGCTCACTTGGGGAACGGCGGCATTGTGTACTGAGGCGTACTACACGTCGACGGTGCTCTTGTCCTCAACTAATGCTAGCCCTGCTTGCGCAGAATTAGTTTAAACAATATTTATTCAATAAGTAAGCAATATGTTACAATATTAAACACCAATAAAAGTGACAATATATATAGATAACACGAAGAATATAACATATACTAACAAAAAAACCCATATTATTATGTAATGGGGGATCTGACAGAAAGCTAGGAGCTTATGTTAGTCATCTCCCGGGGTCATTCAGAAATTTACACAAAAGGTGGTATAATATAGTAGATGGACTCATATGTCGCCGCCTGGAGCCCATGGACTGTAGTCGGTCGCAACCATGATCATCAGCCACGTGCCAAGCCGGGGCACAGCATCCATGCACACAGCGAGAGCTGCCTGTAGGCCTATAGAATGTAGACCTAGGAGCAAATACCCGAGAGGTCATTCAAATTTGATTTGGCAGCATCGTTGTCGACGCTAGCAGGTAACCTCGAGTGCGAGGACACGACACCCCGGCCCTGAACAAAACCGATGAGAAAGTTGGTGGTAATTCTAGTCGAAGAAAGGTAAGCACATGAAGTCAAATTACCAGGCGGCGACACATGATATTGTTTAAACCTTGCTTGTGAATGAAGGATAAGGTGAAAAGAAGGTATAAAGAAAAGGAGCAATATAAAACAGGGGATGCCAGCTTGAAAGCACAATGCATTGCCTTCGCATTCAAGACACTCGCAATTAAGCAGCGGAAGCACTGCTAGTGAGAAGTGAGACGGAAGCAGCCTTGATGGTGATCCATGCGAAGAAAACGGAAAGGAAAGCAAGATTATAGGTTTGGCGGTAAATTCGTCATATAGTAATAGTCGTACCTGGTGGTTTAATTCTTAGCAGTCTAGAAACGTCCACTTGACAAAATGAAATCATGCACCACTTCAAAAACAAGATAATTTTCCCGACTATTCAAAAATTCAGATCCAAAAAGAAGTGTCGATATGTTTACAGTAAATGGCAGAAGGTTGATAGTACTATTACGGACATCTGAGTATATTGGACAGTGTAAGAAAAGATGCTCTGTTGTCTCGCACATCCCGCACTGACAGGATGGGGTAGGTGACAGATGATTGTCATATAAATGAGAGTTAAGGTTACTACAATGCAATCGTAACCGGCAGTGATATATTTGGGCTGCTCGTGATTTCGCGCCACTGTAAAACGCAGGTGGTCGCTGATTTCCAGCATTTAGGAATGTCTTGAAATTGATCAGTGATGAGTTCTCGCGGACAGATAAAGGCAGTTTGTTCCATTGATCAGTGACTCTCGGAATAAAAGACGACTGATACAACTGAGTCCGACAAAAAGGAACTCTGTGGTTATGACATGACCGGAGATTAAGCGATAAATTTGCGCAGAATTAGTATGTTGGGGAGTCTGACAGTCGCTAGACCTTGCTCGATTGTTCTCTGCGGTACACCGGCTTCCTTTACCGGTATAAAATGTCCCACAGGGCGTGATCTAGGCCTGTGAATAGTGCCGTTAAACCCCCAAAAATATATAATCTGGGCAGAATCTGCATTCTGTATTTCTTTTTCCTGTAATCCATTAATCTCATAAACTATATACATAGGTTCAACAGAAATAAAGGGCTGTGTTTCATTATCAAAAATGGTGAGAACCCAAGTGAAAACAAACATCACTATTGATGGATTTGAAGTTGTTTACTGTTTTGGCACAATGAATGTTATATTTCTCACATCCAATTCCTCGTTTTGTAAAAACCTGCAACAAATATAGCTGTACTACTTCAATTTCAATTATTCAAACAACTTGTACTTATAAAATAGACATAGTTTAATTGTAATTGGTTGTTTTGTTTTCAGTGCGTTGTAAATGAATTTGTGTGATTATAACATGTCACTGGCAGTTTTGAGTAGAAGGAATTTGAGTAAAAGCTTTATCCAACCCATTGGATAAGATATAATAATGTTATACAGTCACAAATACATCATACATTAAGTAATCACAAAAGACATTTGGCTCAGCACAATGTTCCCGTTCAAGCACCATTACTGTGTGCAAGTTCTTCAATGTAGCGGTGATATATTCAATTAGGCTTATCATGTTTACCAACCCGTTTTTATTTCGAAAAGAAAATAGGTTTAAAAAAAGACAGTTTTACAGATGGAGGAAGCCGGAGTTCTCGGAGAGAATCCCCGAACAACGACGAGCAGCTGCCAGCTCCCTAACATCGTTACTCCACACCTCAGCACAGAAGGGTTAGATTGGTTGAAGACACGCGCACCATCGACGTGCAGTACGCCTTAGTACACGGCTTCACTGTGCCCCCATACGTATAATAGTTGTTAAGTTCCTTACCCAAGGACATAACACGGGATTCCGAACAACAATTTATCCATTTATTTGGTGGATTTGAAAAAAAGGCATCAACAAAGTCTCAGTATTCATGCCTCCGTCACGACCACGACGTTCTCTCTTTGTACCGTAAAATTCATTTGTTTATTGTGAATTTTTTTTTATAATAATAATAATAACTCTTTGGCCAGCCGCTGATTTGTCGCGGTCCTCATAAGAGAAGGCCATCATTCCCCCTGCACCCCACCCCCTCTTCCCCTCCTCTCCTCCCAACATTCAGATATAAACTGCTTAATAGTGTCCCTTACTTCCTCTTTTTCAATTTCTTCAATAAGCATTCCTACCCTCTCCCTCGTGTCCCCCTTCAGCCATCTATCCTTTGTTTCTTCACCCCACTTCTGCATTATTCTTCCAGTAAATTTTATTCTATGAGGTATATACTGTGGGTATTCCAAGAGAAAATGTTCCAGGGTCTCCACTATTCCAGAGTGGCACATTTGGCATCCCTTTTCTCCATCTCTCCCAATTTTTCCCCGAAGCTCCAGTGATCTTGTTCTCAGTTTGAACAGCAGTGACCCTCCAAAGGTGCCATCTAGGTACTTCTCAAAAGCTGGCTTTTCTTTATATTGTAACCCCTGCAGTGATCTCTTCACGCTAACCCCTGCTCGCCAGTTTCGATTGCAATCTTCCATGACTCTCTCTTTGACAAACCTTTTGCCTTCTTTCATTCCTACTTCTATGTTTGTGACCTCCATAGAGTAATTGTCCATTAGTTCCCTCACATGTTTTGACCACCCCGTATCTATATTAGAATTCCAAATGGTATCGAGCATCAATTTACACCACCGGTTGTCAGGCAGGTTTCTCAAGTAGTTAAAGTAACACAGTTTTCCCAAATCTACCCTGTCCTTGATTTTCATCCACCCAAGCTCCCCCCTTACTGCTTCCAAAGCTGCAGCATTACTCGACCCTGTTATCCATCTGCCGGCATCATTCTGAGTACTTTCCAACTTCTTAATAACGGTTTGGTTTAATGGAATCACGTCCGTGCCATACGTTATACTTGGTAAACCCACCCTCTCCCACAGTGTTTTCCCCACAAAGACCTTGTTGAAACTATTTTTCCCTAAAAGTTTTAGTTGGTTCAGAATTCTTTTCCCCTTCAGAATCAGTTTGGCTGAGTAATTTCTGTACACCCCTCTTCCCGTTATATTTATGCTTACCCCTAGATACTCATACTCTCCCGTTTCTCCTACAGTGATTTGTTTGCTTTCCCCTTCGGGGATTGAGAACTCCCCCACTCTCCATCTCTTCGTCATATCTACCTTGCGTCCAACGGGTATTACCTTGCTTTTATTTTCATTTAGTTCGAGCCGCCAAGTGTTCCCATATCTACCAACAATTTCCAGCAATTTCTCTAGCCCCTGTTCAGTTCTAGACATTAACACCATGTCGTCCGCAAAGAATAAGCCTGGTACCTTTATGTCTCCAACATTTACCCCCTCCGCACTCTGAATTAGTTCGTCCCCTAAATCTTTAACATACAATGCAAACAAAATCGGTGAAAAGATACACCCCTGCTTGAGGCCTATATCCATAGGGACTCGTTTTGTAGTGATACTCCCTAGACTGAGTTGGCTTTGCACATCTGTATACAGTGCTTTCATGATTCCCACAAAGTCACCCCCCAGTCCGATGCCCTCGAGCATTCGCCACATACCTTCCCTCCACACTCGGTCGTACGCTTTTTTCACATCTAGAAATGCCAGAAACATCTTTTTCTTTTCAGCCTTTGTTGATTCTATCAGTTGGGTGAGTGTAAATAGGTGATCAGTGACTCTTCGACCTTTCCTGAAACCATTTTGAATTTCTCCCAAAAAACCTTTCTCTTCAATAACTTCCTCAAGTCTACCGTATATGACCTTACAGAATACTTTTCCGATGTTACTACTAACTGATATCCCCCTATAGTTATCTAGAACTTCCTTATCCCCCTTTTTGTGTATGAACGACACCTTACTTTCCCTCCACTCACTGGGGACCTTTTGCTTTCGCAGAGCCAGGTTGAAAAGGTTTGTCAGGACTTCAATAAGTGCCTCCCCTCCATTTTTGAGGAATTCGTTCGGAATTTCATCAGTCCCTCCCGCTTTACCATTTTTTAATTTCGAGACCACGTTCCGCACTTCTTCTGCCGTTATTTCGCTACATACACGATTGGATAGGTTCTCCTCCACCAGTGTATTTCTTTTTGGTGGGGACCCACTGCCCCATCGCCTATCGTTTATCTTTTCCCAGTGCTTGACTAACTCTGAAGCGATACGGCCTTTATCTTCTGTACTTTCCCCATCCACTTTGATACTCTGCACACTACTTTTCCCCCGTTTATTTACCCAGTTCCAAAACACGTTTGAGCTCGAACACCCCGTTTTCTTTATTGTTCTGGCAAGACTGCAATTGCGCTCCTTCCTATTATTATTCTTTATCTCATTCACCTTTTTCCGTGCCAGTTCATATTCTCCTTTCATTAGTCTCGTATCATTGTTATCCACCCCTTTAAGCTTCCTACTTCTTCTGTAAGCAGCGCATTTTACCTTCCTTTCTTTTATAGCCTTTTTCAGTCCCTCGTTAACCCTGTATCCGAGCTCTCTCGTTGGGACCCTCACCCTTCCTATACAATCCTTTCCTGCCTCTGTTAGGCTATTTACTATGCCATCTGAAATACTCTGGACATTTGCATCCCTAGGTATACATTCAAGACTTGGTTTTAGTTTTTCCCGAAACTGCTTCCAGTCGGCTCCTTGTTTTAGTCCCCAAACTTCCTTAAAGGTATTTCTGTCTCTATTCGTCTTTTTGCCCATAATCTTAACTGTTATCAGGTTGTGATCACTACCCAAGTCATTTTTTCCCTCGTCATCTATTTCTACATCTATAACCTCCCTCCATACGCTAACGTCAGTGAGTATATAATCAATTATTGTTTTCTTATCGTTCCTCTCCCAGGTCCATTTACCCTTACATTTCGCATCCCTGTTCAGGATCTTTAAACCAAGCTCTTTTGATAGGTCCAACATCTTCCTCCCATTCGTGTTAATTTTCCTATCACCTCCCTGTATGCCCTCCTCCTTATCCCCGATGTGCCCATTGAAGTCCCCCATTAGGACAATACTGAACCCTCTGCTTTCAAGCTCTGTGATATTCGATCTAAGAGTTGTATATATTGAATCATTTCACTCGGGCTTACTTCCCTCCACTGCTAAGTATACAACACCAACGGCAACACTCCTGCTTCCTAACTTGATTTTTGCCCAGACTATTTCGTTGGATACTGGAATCTGAGTCCTTTTTTATACTGAACCCGATGAAGGTGAGTAGTATTGTAACCAGTTCTTGTGTTGGGTCAAGTAACAACAAGCTGGTATAGAGTTTAACGTGGATTCGGTTTAATTATCACAAATCATCAAACCATCAAACCATCAACACAGATATATCATCAAAAACCGAACTCTACAAATAAACAATAAAAACTTCTTAAAATATATACAACCTGGATATTTCAGACTTCATCGTCATCATTTCAGTGATTTCCACACAAGAGGTGTAATTAACTGAGCTTCTTTCAAGGAGTCATCATCTGATGTACATCACTGGAACAGGCTCAATGAGCTCATTCCAGTGGGGTACAGCAGTCAATGAACCCTTGACAATCACTGTGATGTAATCAACAGTGAGCTCATACCAAGAAAGTATAATCCAATGTCACAGACTGGGACAAGCTCCATGAGCTCATTCCAGTAAGATACAGCGGGCGATAGGCTCTTGAGATTAGCCACAGTCCAACTCACCATAACATACCACCAAAAGGTAGAAACTAGCATGCCACACCAGAGGGAGCCCATCAAGCTCATTCCGGTCAGGCACAATAGTTGATGGACTATCAGTACACAGGTGTAATACATCAAACCAAAAGCTAATGAAAAAATGATGAGGCTTTTATTCAATAAGAGTCGCTAATTATAACCAAGTTACTTTCCTTATATAAGATCCAGTAAATTGTAATAAAACAATCCAAATCAAACAAATATGGTCCACCCATGTGAACACCACAGAACAACTTGAAGACCTAAATCTGACAAAAAGTTCCATTGGTGTTCCCACGAGTAAATCACACGGCATACCAGATCTTTCCAGCAAATCACAATCCAGGTAACATTTCTGCACAAATATGTAAGTCCTAAATGAGACATGGTGGATAATTAATCCACAGAAATAACAATCAACTATGAAGTGCAGATTGACTTAGAATCAAGCTATTACTAAAATATACAATTTGACTGATTGGAGTTCATTGATACTTTCAGCATATATGGCTATACCCAAAAATACCAAAATTAGTCCTAATTCAATAAAAGTGATTCAGCACAACTGACTCAATAGTTCACTGAAACTCGGTCAACGAATGACCTATAGCTTACCACTGCAGTGTAGTAATACTGCACTATTTAACAACAATAAATAGTGAAGTACCAATATTTATATTATAAAACTAAGATGAAAATGGATGCATACCATCAGTGTGATAAGCTCTCCTCCTGTGTCTGTCTCTCTCATCATGGTACAGTCAAGTCCTACTCAATGCTAGCACCTGAATATAATAAATGATAACACTAAGAGCTAGACTAAAATAACAATGGGAGAGTCAATAATTACACTGTCCTCAGTGGTATGTGCTCAATGCATTCTGCAAAGCAGAAAGCATTGAATCACGTACTCACTGATGACAATGCAATTGCAGATGTAATTTCCAGCATCAATAGTGCTGTACGAAGCCAAAGTATTTCCATTTATGCCAGATTAATTAATAATCAATTATTATAACTAAATATTACTTAATTACTACTAACCGCAGAAAACTATCAAGTTACAATTTAGAATTTGGAACAAATTTACCTCACAATATCGCAGCTCGAAACATGAATTATAATTATTTAATTTCATAACTTATTACTGATTATTCCAATTATTGTGGGTCCGGACACTGATTGCGTGACCAGACCAGTGCTCCAGGCAGTGGAGCACTGAACGGATGAGGCAATCATTGCGGCTGAAGTTAGAAATTACCAGTTTATAAATAAATAAATAAATAAATAAATAAATAAATATATAAATATTAAGATATATATATATATATATAGCCTATGCAGTAATTTGACTGTACCTTGACCCAAGAACTCCTCAATCCTCCTTATTCCATATTATTCTATGTTCCTGACATTTTCCATGAATTACACAGAGTAGAACATTTAATACAATTTTATAATTTTATCAAAAAACACAGATTTCACAAAAATAGCACCGATCTCTCTGCACAAAACTGAGGGTATAATTTGAAAACCCTTGTCCAGTAAATTACCTGAACAGACAGGTGAGCAGTAAACGAATCTGTCCAATGGTGTTACTTGGACAGATTTGACTGCCCAATAAGGTTATGTTAGTTGGTTGATTAGTGAACAGTGCATGAAGTTTGTCTGAGTTATATATGGAGCAAACTAGATTGTAGGTCATTGAGGAAATCAATAACCTGTAACTGGACATCAGTGGGCCAGATGCTCAGCTACAATATAAACACACTAGGAGACATATATATAAACCGTTTTCAATGGAAATTATGTTCCATTCTGCATCACAGTACTTCACCTAAAAACAAAACTAATTTCTGCTAGCTAAAAATGTACAGTTGAAATAAAAATATATTGCAACATCCCCAATTCGGATTCTGTCACAGTATGTCAGGGGCTTTGGGGGCAATATTTGGGAGACCTCGGAAGTGACGTCCTGTCACGTGACATAGTGGCGCCATGTTGTGTTGTCATGGTAACCCACGTGAGCGGCCATCTTGTGTCGTCAGCCCCATAGTGATACGTGGTGTTAGTGCGTACGCACGGCGCGTTTTGTTAGGGTGATACTTGTTTCCGTCGTCCATTTTGTATACTGGAGGCCGCCATCTTGGTTTCTATGGTAACACACGGTTGCTATGTGACCTAAAACCTTCTTATAGAATAAGGGTATGTTCGGAGGGTGTGTTCAATTGAATCTGAGTATCACGAATTACCACAAACAACCCAACAAGTTGTACTCTTTCGAATTCTTTCAGAATATCTGCTTCTGTTTATCTATGCAAAAGTTTTCGTCTACCCGACCATGCACGTTTGTCCTGGAGTATACTACAGTAGAGTAGAAGAGCCTATCAGCTGGAACAGCTTTGCTTATTATTGCTATATTTAGCTGTTCTGGACTGTTCTTGTTAGTTATGACCCTATTCCGAGTCCTCTTGTTGTTTCATTTATCCAGATCACCCAATCTGTTCATTTTACTGGCGTTAACTAACCAATCAGACTCCTTGATTTTCCGTAATCTGTATTCAGGGTTATCTCCCCTTATTACAATGAAGTCCTATCCGATTCCCATCACCTATATATCCAATGGTTATATCCTATGGAATCCCATTTTTGGAGAACACCTGTGGCTATGGAACTCCATTTTTGTCGTATGCGGCCATGAGGGCTATGAGAAAGCATCCAGTGAGGCCTCATTTCCTATCCCTCTTAGCCTCATTTTCTTTTGAGGGCATGAGGGCCATGAAGAATCCCTTAATGAGGTCTAATTTACTACAATTCCTAGCCTTATTTCAGTATTTGAGGACACCTATGGCCTTGTATTGTATTATTTGAGGACACCTATCGAGGATACTGTCTGGAGAATCTCTTTTTTTGTCAGATGAGGCCATGAGGGCCACAAGAAAGCCCTCGGTGAGGCCACATTTATTATACCTCTTAGCCTCATTTTCTTTTGAGGCCATGAGGGCCTTCAAAAATATTTATGGGTATCCAAATGTGTTAGTTTTTCCATTCTACTATATATATTTTCTTTCTCTTTTAAGCTCCAACAAAACCACGATCACGACCAAAATCAAACCCAGGTTTGTATATTTGTATGTTTTAAATCTAATATTGTATTTTTATGTGTGTTTCCTTTCTTGATGTTTACTGAGCTCAACAGTTCTACTGAACAATTGTTTTCCTTTATTCTTACTTAAATACAGTACAGTCGCCGTGGGCAGTCACTTTTCCACGTGTCCACACTGGCTGTGGAAAACCGTGGACAAATTACCCTTCAACTGCCCACAGAGATTTATGTGGACAGAGATTTTTCTAGACCGTGGGCATGCTACCTACTTGCCCACAGAATTAAAAACTAACACGGCGATTCCCGTGGAGTCTACATGATCTGACTTTTTATTGCACCACTAAAATATTTATGATACGTATTTTTTCTACACGATAGCAATAAGAAAAGAAATCTGTTAACATCGGAACGAGGTCAAAATATCAGACTAGTTTCTGTTCTGCCCTGTCAGCACCAATTCACGGGATAATCCAACTGACGAAAATGCAGAAACTAAAAAGCTTGTGGACCATGTGATATTTATCAACTCATCTGTTTGCCATCTGTTAACCTTTTACCTAACGCTAGGAGTAGACGACACTCGTAAAAGAAATTCTTGTGTAACTAAAAATTTTCATTTTTGGCTTCCAAAACATAGGTTATGACCCCTCATTGGAACGAGCGTTCGAACGAGGGGTCATAACCTATGTTTTGGAAGCAAAAAATGAAAATATAAAATAGATTGAATGGCGAATTTCGTGTAGAGGGCTGACCGGTTTTGGCCGTTAACTTAGATAAAGGGTTAAATAAAGGAGGAATATTTCCACCAATTATGAATTTATCGTCACCAAATAAGGCCTCTCCTCCTCACGGCGTCATTTTCATCTTCCGCTTCCGTAAAGTTCTGGTTCGTTTTCGCGACAGCTACCGGCTGTCTTCGAAATTCGAATCAAGAGTTGAGAGTATAATTTCAGAAAAACAACTCCTACCCCAAGCATTGGTTACTGGGTCATAATCCACCAGTAATGCAGGGCTTGTTTACCACAATGACCAAGCACTGCTTCACTTCCCGGGATCCCCACGGGAGTCGGTCCATTACAGGTGGGGGAAGCATCTCTCGAGTATTCGCTTACCAATACCTGATGTTGGTTTTTAACCCTACTCCCCGTGGACATTAATAAAAGTTAGCCACAGTGGTCTGCGTCAGACAAAATAGATCCATTAGTCTCGTGAACGCAAGTCGTTTGAAGTTTATAATCCTTTCAAACGCTGCTGTATATAGTATACACATGCCACTAACTTCTGTAAAACTACTTCAGAAGGATTATAGCAGGTCATAAATCATAAACACAAGAGCAGCATTAATTGCCGATCAACATAAGTCAATCAAGTTAATTAACTTAATAATTGTTGAATAACAAACAATCTGGCAGAAAAATAATAACAACCAAGAGAATAAAAATGTTTCGTTTATATTTTCTCATTCTTTCACTTTAACAATTAAAAATATACATTGTAATTTATCGATAGGGCAGGTTAAAAAAAACGAAATTAGTTTGACGATGCTTTTTTATTGTACGCTGAACTATCAGAATTACTCTGAAATTATCCACTAAAAAGTGCGAATTTCATATTGCTCTTTTTAGTGAATAATTCCAAAGTAATTTATCGAAAGGGCCAGGTTAAAAAAACACATTTGGTTGCAGATCTACCAGAATGGCGTTAAAATGTATATTGTCAGAAATGACAGAAATATTAATATGTTCAAGCATGTTTTAAAAAAATATTCTCATAAATGACATTTTACTTTGTTCAGTCCTAATTCCAACTGGAAATGACCCCATACTTATATGATATGAAATGTGGTCCCATGTAAATTCAAACACTGAGAAAAAGATTATTTTACACAATTATGCAGTGATTTTTAAAGCATCAGTTTAAGCAATATATATTTCCAGTTCGAAAATATATACAATTATATAAAATATAATCGGTGTGGATTCAACAGTAAGCTGTAAGCTTATACGACGTCCTGTCCACCAGTAAAATATTGTATAATTGTTGTTAAGTTCCTTGCCCAAGGACATAACGCAGGACTCCGAACCGATCGCTAGGACGGTCACCCACCCAAGGACTAAACAGTCTCGACATGGCCTAATTTCATTTTTTTTTTTTTTTTTAAACAATATTTTATTTCTCGTAAGCAGAAATGGGTTTGGCGAACAGGCAGTGCCTATAAATGGCCTCACCCTACATTGTTGTAATATACAGTATTTGAAACAGAAAGAAAGATATGCGACAAAATGCATTAAGAAAACAGTGCAGGTGCATGTGGAGAATAATGTTTTATTTTCTTGTTAGATCTCAATATCTGAATGCTATGCCGTTTACACGAATGCTTACATAAGTCGTAAAGGCGGAGTGGCAGTGCGCATGGACGTGTGACACTCACAGGTAACTGTTTCCCCAGCGAAAAGCCAGCGTTTCCAGTTAGATTGTGGCACTCACAGGTAACTGTTTCCCCAGCGAAAAGCCAGCGTTTCCAGTTGATAAAGCAATCGCGACCTGAGCTCCATACCGTCCCAAGTGCAAAGATAATTCATTGCACTCCGGACAGCATGGAACTCCTGTCGCGAAATCCATAAATTATGAGAAAACAGACTGTGGGAGCTAAGCCACTGCGCTCCCGCTATGCGTTGTCAAAACGTTTAGAATCCGAGAGAAATTTATGTACGGCATTTACAATATGTTCGTTATCCTCTTTGTTAAAACGCGTGTTTCCAAATAGTAAATCCGAAAAGGATACATTCAACTGATTTAGGCTTTGAAGTAGTGTGACACGCTTGTCTGTATACAGGGGACATTGGAGGAGAAAATGTTCAGGGCTTTCGTATACATAACCACAGTTGCAATTGGGGTTATCCACAATAAATCTCTCAAACTTATGAGCGTTGAGGTTGCTGCACCCCAATCGTAGTTTGCAACTTAATATTTGATTCACTCTGCTGCCCATTTCGTAGTACCATGGAACGCAAGTGTCCTGATTTGTTAAGGTCTTTTTAAAAGAATTTAATGACAAGCAATTACGAACAGTGGGGTCAAGCGCGTTCCATAGACGTATAGTTGATGGGAAGAAAGACCTATAAAAGCTCACTGTGCGACACAGGATTTCCCTGAGCTCATCTCTCGATCGCAATGGATATGATGTGAACGAAGCCACTTGGTTTGGTAGAAGCTGTAATAAATAATTTGGAACAAGTCCGTTTTTAATTTTATAAAAAATACATAGTTTATGTCGTCTCCTGCGCTCTCGCAGTGTAATGAAACCAGTTTCCCCGTATAGAAGTCGATGACTAGTCCCTCTTGTAGCGCCACAGATAGTGCGAAGAGCATCTAGCTGTAAGGTTTCAAGCTGGTCCAGTTTAACTGCTGAGCAATTGTCCCAAATAACATCAGCATAATCAAAAAGGGGCAAAATAAATGACTTATATAATGTTTTTAATGACTGTCTAGAAATGCGGTATTTGAGACTACGCAGACAATTAATCATCGGACTTACCTTAGAGACGATGCTATCCACGTGGGCATCCCACGTACCAGAGCTACTGAAATGTAGACCAAGATGTTTATGGATACGTGTTTCAGATATAGGAGAACCAAGGAGAAATATTGGTGGAAAGATAGTAGGGGTATGTCTGCGGCCGATGCACATCGACACAGTTTTTTCGGGACTAAATAAAACTTGCCAATCTTTTGACCATTGACTTATCCTATTCAGATCATCATTCAGTATAGTTGATGACAGAGCAGGATCCTCAACAATCAGATACAGTGATGTGTCGTCTGCATACAGGCGGATATTTGAAGTAATATCATTTACAATATCATTAATGTATATATTGAAAAGTAACGGCCCTAAGACCGACCCTTGGGGTACACCGGCTGGTATATTCCTACTGGCAGACTTTTGTCCATTGATGACTACCTGCTGAGTTCTATTATGAAGGTAATTTTCAAACCACGATAGTAAGCCCCCCTTTATACCAATATTATGTAGTTTGAGTAACAGACCCTTATGCCAAACTCTGTCGAAGGCCTTGCTTATATCACAGAAAACCAATCTGACTTCCTTTCCTTGATCCAAGGCACGGCTTATAAAGTGATCTATATGAAGCAACTGATATGTTGTGGAATCACCTGGGATAAAACCCGATTGTAGATCCGTTAGAAGATTATTGCTTTTAAGGTAGGAGAACACATGGTTAAATACTGCCTTCTCGAAAACTTTACTAACACTACTAGTTAATGAGATAGGTCTATAATTTTTCTTGTTATTTATGGAGTCTTTTTTATGAATTGGGTGGACATGGGCATGCTTCCACGCAGTTGGAAAATGCCCGTCTCTTAGGGACATGTTGAAAATACAAGTCAGTGGGTAGGCTAACTGTGATGAACACTTTTTAAGTATTTTATTGTTAATCAAATCTGGACCACATGCCTTGTTTGTATCCAAATTGTTTAGAATAGATCGGGTATCTCCAACTGTAATTTCCAATTGTTCGATAGATAGATCGGAACCTAGGACGTCGGGTAGTGCATTGTCCTTAATGGTGTCGCATTGGCTTATGAAATGATTATTAAGAATATTAGCTATCTCCTGGGGATCGTCAACCACCGATCCATCCTCGTACAGTGGAGGAAATAGAGTATCCGAGCTGCACTGCTGCTTTGTATAATCTTTAACAATCTTCCACCACTGTGCGGAGGCTGAACTGTTTGTTGATATATAATTTTCTATTTTAATATCGTGTTCCTTCTTAGCTGTTCTAATAGCTTCAATTGTTTCGTTTCGTATCCTTCGGAAATTGTGCCAATCGTGGGGGCAATTCTTAATTTTAGCTACTCTATGAATTTTATTGCGTTTTCGCATCAGTTTTCTTACGTCATTATTCATCCAGGGTTTATCCTTGGGTCTTATTGTTGCAATTTTAGAAGGAGTATACTTCCCAGTTATTTCCATGATATAAGTAGAAATGTTTGACACGACTGTATCTACATCACCTGTTCCAAGAAAATTATCCCAGTCTATATTAGCAAATGCCTCGTTCATACTATCAAAATCTGTTAATTTATAATTATAAATTTGTCGTGAGTACGACTTGGGCGCTGCTCTGTTTGACTGTATATGCGCGTAGGTGACATGATGATCACTACAAACAGGGGGTATAACACCGTACGTAGGCACGGATAGTGGGCAGGATACAAACACTAAGTCGAGCAGTGATTTGGTTGACGCTGTCACACGCGTGGGGGAGGATATGAGCTGTGAAAAACCATGGGTGTTTGCTAGATATTTTATCTTAGGGTGCATGTCATGTAGGCAGTCTGCATTAAAGTCACCCATCACTATACATTTTAATGACAGATCGTTTCTGGCCAATCCAAAGGACTCATCAATAAGATCCCAATACAGGGGGAGCGCAGAGGGTTGACGATAAAAAATACCCAAAAGTAGTTTTTTGTTAGTATGTCGGATTTCGGTCCATACTGCTTCCAGCCCCGGAACATGCAGGTCCGGTCTGATTTTATAAAAGAGGCTGCGCTTTATGTAAATTACAATACCTCCACCTTGATCAGTGTGGCGGTCTTGCCTAATGGGAGGGAAATGATAGCCAGGAATGTGGATATCTAAATCATCAACGTTTTTACTAAGTTTTGATTCGGTAATACCGATCACGTCGTAGTCCCCGAGTTCCGCATTCACAATATCAACCTTTTGTCGGAGGCCGTTAACATTGACATGAGCTATGGAGATATCACCATTCTGGCCCGGGTTAAGCTCCACATCTCCACACAGTATCAGCAGTATAAATAAAACAAGCCGAAAGCTGAGGAATCCAAAATTGCAAAGCCTGAGGAACAAGTGTGGACGCTTTGCATCAACTTGTATTCTTACCATTCCACCATGAAAATGACCAATACGTATTCGGTAACTTACCAGATCAACTGCCATCGTGATTGACGACAATGGATATTAAGGTTAACTTTAGGCATTGGTCATTAATTGTCATTACTTTAGGCAGTGTAGACACAACATTCAGATTTAAATACATAACTTCTCTCCACTTTCTCCATTGTAGTGACAGTGCAAACATGAAAAATATGTACATATTAATAATAAAATAGAAAATTTGGTTGGTTAAGTTTGAGGAGGCGCTACATGAGTATATGCATAGCCGTTGTTAGGGGACAAATTTGAGGCCGGAATCATATAGTCATACGGCGGCAAAGGAGACAGTTTCCAGTTGCCCGACCGAAACTGGTCTTATACCCTATGCCTTCACAATTACAATTAACCCCCAACACTCTGAGGTCAGAATCCGAAATGTCCAAATCTTGACTTATTGCTCCTCATGTTGCCAAAGGTTCAACAATTCATACTCTGACCGACAGAGCTCATAGAGCTCTGTCAATCAAAATATAAATTGCCGAACCGTTGACAACTTCAGGGGAGATAACCACGGATAATTACAAATGGAAAGGTGAGTAAATCTGACATCAGAGTGCAGGGGGTTGAGCTCCACGATCTACCAATTCTGCGGGTTGCGGCTGAACCGTAGAATTCATCCGCCGTGCATCCCAAACGACCGACGCTTCACCTTCATATGAACCGCCACGCCATTCGGGATGCCAGTAGGTAGCTTACACTACCATTGTGCAAAGTTCACAAGACCTATAGCTCCAAGAATTTGTGTCACGGTTGGGAAGATTACATAGTGTCCTCTGGTCGTGACGGGCTCATTTTATCCGGAGGCGGGCGGCATGAAAAAAAAAAAAAAAAAAAAAAAAAAATAAAATAAATTTAGACTTGCCTCTCCTATATGTAATAGGTCACACCTTCACACAATAGTGGATAAGTGTAACTCACTGACCCTTTTGTTTCAATTCACTGCTTTTCTATGGGATGCAAACACGCAATATTGTTTGCATGGACATTGAGTTACTTGTTCACGGCTCATCAATCAGTGACAGGACATTTCTATTGTCAAAGCGGCTTTGACACTTGCAATTACTAGAGGATTGTCCATAGTTTGAGCATTATTTTGTCATGAATTGTGGGTATAATGTGGATGACCTACATTTACTTGTAACTTTTCTCAAATTGTGTCTACGTTACAATTAATAAATGTATGTCGCAATAAGGACGCCCGAGACAAGTGGATAACTCATGCACTGGCAAGTACAATTTTATGTCTATTTAACCCTTTGGGATTAAAAGCAGGCGTTATAAGCTAAAAGTCAGTGAAATTACATTATGGGTATACCATGGAGGACCTGCAATCACTTATAACGTTACATATCGGAGCTCACTGAGGCACTTTTCCGCCAATGAGTTTGCAGTTAGTGGATAAGTTTGTGTCACAATAGTAACACTCAGGACCGGTATTTAACCCTCACACTGGCAAGTAAGTTTTTATGTCTGTTCAACCCTTTGCACAGGTGGTAACTCACTTTAAGTACACATGGGCACAGGGCAGGAATTATCCGCTAAAATAATTCCTGCCCTGTGCCCATGTGTACAGGGCAGTGAATAAATTTGGGTCTGCTGAGTTTAGGACACATGGGATAAATGTGTGTCACGATTACTAGAGCATGGAATGTGAATATATTGTGGATAAGCTACAGTTGATTATAACTTTTCAGAACTGTTTCTAGGTCACAGTAAAATATATAAGAAACCTATATTTACAAATTGGGTTTCATAACTTTTTGTGTCACAGTAGATAAATTTGGGTCTGCTGAGTTTAGGACACATGGATAAATGTGTGTCACGATAGTGACATTCGAGACGAGTGGATAACCCTTGCACTGGTAGGTGAGTTTTATATCTGTTTAAACTTTTTATACAGGTGGTGATTCACGTCAAGTGAACATAGTGGGGGGGGGGGGGGGGGGCAGTAGGGTTGCATTATGGATATACTGTAGTAGGTGAGTTTTATATCTATTTAAACTTTTTATACAGGTGGTGATTCACGTCAAGTGGACATAGTGGGGGGGGGGGGGCAGTAGGGTTGCATTATGGATATACTGTGGGAGAGCCTACAATCACTTAGCACCTGAAAGAGGTCAGTCAGGTTACTTTGTGGATATAATGTAGAGAGCCTACAATCATTTATAATACTACATGCAATAGCTAACTGAGACACCTTTCTGCCAACGTGCCCCCTGACGAACCCGGGGACACTTTGGCAGGAAAGTGTCTCAGTAAGTTTGCACTTTTCAATTAATGGAAGCGTGTCCAGCCTTTTGGTATTACTGGAGCATGGAATATAAAGATATTGTGGATAAGCTACAGTTGATTATAACTTTTCATGACTGTTTCTAGGTCACAGTAAAATATATGAAAAACCTATATTTACAAATTGGGTTTCATAACTGTTTTTGTGTCATGGTACATAAATTTGGGTCTGCTGAGTTTAGGACACATGGAATAAATATGTGTCACGATAGTGACATTTAAGACGAGTGGATAGCCCTTATACTGGTAGGTGAATTTTATGTCTGTTTAACTTTTTATACAAGTGGTGATATACCTCAAGTGCACATAGGGGGGGGGGGGGGGCAGTAAGGTTACATTATGGATATGCTGTGGGAAAACCACAATCACTTACCACACTACATTTTAGGAGCTCTCTGAGACACCTTTCTGCCAATGAGCCTCATGATAAACACGAAAGCCCTTTAGCAGAAAGGTGTCTCATTAAGTTTGCACTTTTTCAATTATTAGAAAAATGACCAGCCTTTTAATTTTACTGGGTCATGCACTAGAAATAAGTTGTGGATAATCTATATTTACTTAAATCTTTTCAAGACGGTTTCTAGGTCACAATAAGAGACATGAACGACCTATATTTGGAACTTGAGCTTCATAATTCTTTTTATGTCATGTAAATAAACTTGTGTGTGTGGAGTTTATAATTATTTTAATATTACTACAAATAAATTTGTGTCTGTGGAATTCTGGACAAGGTAGATAAAATTTGTGCCACGACAGTGTCGCTCGAGACGAATTGATAACCCTCACACTGGCAGGTGAGTTTTAATATCTTTTTAACCCTTTTGCACAGGTTGTAACTCATTTTAAGTGCACATAGGCACACGACTGAGATTTTTAGCTAAAGGGGGTCAGTTAAGTTACATTATGGATATACTGATATACTGTGGAAAACATACAGTTACCTATAATACCACATATGGGAACTCGCTGGGACGCCCTTCTGTCAGTGAGCCTTCGGGCAAACCCGGAGGCTCACTGGCAGAAAGGTGCAAATAGGTACAGAACAGGTTCATAATTGTTTCATTGATCTGACGAGAACCGGTTACCGCAACGCCACCGCCCCTGATTCAATAATGTGAAATGTGCTTTCACCCTTCGATACGTAATTCATGTAACCTTTCACAGATAAAGACTTCAATGCTTGGGAAGTAATAGTTCCCACTGTGGTGTCATATCCTATATTGTTCGTGTTATTCGGGAGCACTTTGAGAAGGTCTTGCCCATAATTTCTTTGGAAAAAAGATCAACACGCCACTGTTCAAATGTATAAAATAAATCTTTTATATGCAGTTTCTGGAACAATATCTACAAAATCTATCTACACAATCCCCAGTGCTTTACTTTATAACGTTATTTAGTAAATATTTCTGTAACGTATGTTATAAAGGTAAAACATGTCAGAAGATTCGTAGCAGAGAGTGTCATCAGGAATAAGTTTAATAACTTCGTTGAATGTGTTTTGAACTTTAATGAGTTTTTCTTACATATATATATATTCAGTTTCCTACATCCCAATTCAGGTCCTGAGGTGTGGTGTGAAGGACATTAACACCAGAAGGGTTGTCAAACAACAAGTTATCCATTTATCTGGTGGATTTGAACAAGAAATCAACAAGACTCGGGATTCATGGCTCCGCCACGATCACTACGTTCTCTGTTTGTGTAACGTAAAATTCATTTGTTTATTGTGAATTCTCTGTACTGAACCCGATGAAGGTGTGAGTCGAAATCTTGTTAAAGGACAGATTAAATATTTATGGGTACACAAATGTGTTAGTGTTTCCATTCAACTATATATATTTACTTTCTTTTTTAAGGCCCAAGAAAACCACGACCACCAACAACACCCAAAACAGGTTTGTGTATATTGTATATATTTTTGAATAGTATACAATAAATGTCTGGTACTTTTTTTTGTTGCTCTTGTTTTTGTAAGCTATCCTGCAAAGGAAGTGAAGAATGGTAGAGTTGTTAATTTCTTAATCCTCTAAACCGTACTGTGACATTAACATTAAAAATATATTCGCATTTATTGATTAGAAATGTATTTTATAGATACATGGTATAGTTGAGAGTTTACCTTCATATTGTCTGGTTGTTCTTTTGTATAATTTACTCTCCATATTTGAAATTTTGTAAACGATTTTCCAATGAATTAATGGCCCAAGAATGATTGAAAATATGTTCTCATTGATGACATTTTACTTCTCCAAGCCCTAATTGCCAGAGGAAATGACCGCATCGTTATATGATATGACATTTGGTCCCATTCCCATGTAGAGTCCAAAACTGCGAAAAATATAATTTTACATAACTTTCAAAGCATTAGTTTAAACAATATTTATTTACCGTTCTCAAATATATATAATTGTATCAGATATAATAAGTGTGAATCCATCAGTAAGCTGTAAGATTTTACGAGCTTGTTTCCACCAGTAACACATTTGAGCAGAAAACAGTAGAGAAGACAAGTACCATACAATCAAACTTACCGTAAAACTCTCTAATGATGAATTTTCCATTGCGGAAGATAATAAGGGTTCAGACTGTGCTAAATGAGCAACTCTTTGTCAGTGCATCCTATATATATAAAACATATAAATTTACAGCTTTTTGTAGCTGGAGAGTATGAAAAATCAAGAGGATTATTATTGTTTAGGTATCTCGAACCTGGACATAAGCATATGGACAAAACATTTATTATGCACCAAATCATTACGGAATTATTGAACCAACAAAAGAAAAAAATCAGTTTGTTGAAAAAGTAACCAAAATGAAATATAAGATTTAGTGGTTTTATAAGAACTTTCATAGTCTTCTGTTACATTTTCATTAACGCTCATCAAATCATTTAAAACAGAAAACTGTACACAAACCAAGACAATCCACGCGATTAATGTATTTCTTCATTAATTAATAATTCACTACCCTATCTTATTAACAAATCATCGGTAATATCCTTAGTTGGATTACTGAGACGATAAATCGATAATGAAGAATGTTGTTTGTATGGATTACCGGCCATAACTAGATATCACTTTTGAAAATCATTGTTGAGAGAATAACATTATTCAGTACAGGCACCTTTCAACACATCAAGATAACTTTTCCACAGTGAAAGGAACATTTGTGATAGAAATGGTTGTGGGTGTTAAATATAATATTGGTTTTAATTTTGCCACATTTATGCACAATATTTGATTAAGAATGCTTCGTATAGAAGCAGAATCTGGCAGGAAGATTGATTGAATGCCGGTTGGTCTTTAATTCATTGCTATGAAATATACTTTACAGATACAATTAATAGTGTGGCCGTATACATTTGAATTGTGTGATTATACTTTTGTACCGTTCACTCTCAATATTACCAATTTTGTAGAATGTTTTTTTGCCATTTTACTTTCAGGGATAAAATGTTCCATAGTACGATGTCGTAGGCCCAAATGTAAGCCTGGATACGTTCCAAGAAAACGAAGAGGCCAATGCTGTCTCAGATGTATGAAAGGTAAATTGCTAAAACGGAATATGTATTAAGTAGATGCCTCATTGTGAACTCATTTGTGGAGAAACTATTCTAAGTCCAATCTTGATTATCGAATGGTTTAACAGGTATCAACCAAAATTAAGTGCACTTCTATTGCCAGAACAGCCCCAAATTTCGAAAATGTATTCTCAAAAATGGTATTGTACTTCTACCTGATACGTGCCACATAATGGCCCAGCAGTAGGTAAGTGATATGATATTTTTCTCCAGTTTGGAGACTCACATTACGAGGTAGAGCCCTTATGGAAACTATCATATTACATAGTTATACAACCACTTTCGGAACATCAGGGGTCAACAGAGAAGAAAACGAATGGATAAGAAACATAGTCAATTACAAGATTGTTTAGAAATCTCAAATGAATTTCCATTAGTCATCCAACAAAGCACAATCCTTGAATGAGTCCACAGAGCAGGCCAAGAAAGAAGTTAAAGTGGCTGTATGTTAAGTAATATTATGTCATTTAATTTAAAATGTTTGGGGTGAAATATAAATATTTAAATTTGCAGACTTCCATCGCCAATAAAAATTTGAAAGTAAACAAAGACATTGACACAAGGTCAGAAATGTTCAAAACAGTTTTAAAAAGTGTGTGAAGCTTGGCGGCTGTATTTTTTATAGATGGAGAGTTAAGTGAATGAGAAAACATCATTTTTAACTAAATATGTCAAAAGTTGGCAAACGTTTTAAGTGGCGCCAAAATGACGCTAATTCGAAACAGCAACAACAACAAAAAATACAGAAACTAAAACAAAACAAAAACAATCTCTTAATTTTGTTGTGCTCAACAACACACAAAACATTTCAGAAAAGTCCAATGTATTTAAATTTTGAACAGGACGGTAATACAGTTTGAGATCTGGTTTTTCTAAGAATACAGTCCCAAAATGTCCAAAGTCGAGATAAGAAAACGAGGTTGAAAATAAACGTGTAGAAAGAAGCGTACAATTAGCTTCTCTAGCGTCTGGTGCATTAAGTTGAATAAAAGATAACGATGAAAAGTTTCCAATAAGGGGAGAAAGGGTATGGAGTTTCGTAGCTGTGTAATTTTCGCTTATAAATATAAAGTTACATGGATCAGAAAGGAGCGTTTTTAACGAAATCTCAAAAATAAGCCAAATTTTGAAAATCATTTAAAAATATCAGAATGGAGACAAATCGAAAAACAAGAAACAGTTCTTTATTAATTTTGTGGGCTCTAAGACATACTAAAATGTCAAGAAAATCGGGTGCATTTTATCTTTTGCTCATGTAATTCTCCGTGACGTCACATAAGCAATCAAGGGATGACAGTTGAGAATTTCCAAGAACTGCATCACATTTTTAGATACGGTTTATGGTGGGCAATCTTGATTATAATCTTGAGAACTTGGGAAACTCTAGTCTTAAAATAATGTTGAAAATAAAAGGTATAGAAAAAACAACGTAAAATTGGCACGACTGGCATCGGGTCTCACAATTTGAAATGAAAATATGAAAATGTTTCTCTACAAATAATCGCAGTGAGTAGTGTTCACTACGAAAAGATTGCTTCAAATACAGAGATTGGAACATGTCGGTAGATTCTGGATTGTGACAGTTACGGTTACCTTCACACCAGATATCTTCTTATTCAAAATTCAAAAGCCTGTGCGACCTATGTACACGTCTTAAATGAAGTATAGGCGAGGATCACAGGTGTTTGAACTTGTCAATTTTGTATTATGGGTTCCCTAATAAAGTAACTGTCTTCTGAAGTCCGTTGCCCAATGTGATGGCCGTGAATTGAAGTTTGTATGGATACCTTTTCTTGCATAACTTGTTGTCAGCACACACTCTATATAGTCTTAAAATTTATACTTTTTTATATATTAAACGATGTCCGTCAATATTTTTCTGACTCTTCCCGATTATATCGATGATAAGTACAAAGAAAAAGGGGTGAGGTGCCATACAGGATTATTTATCTTGATAATCCACCAGATCTCTCACAGGACATATTGTACCCCATGAATCATAAATCTTTTTCTCTCCGATTTTGGAAAACATTGGTTGAAAGCACGAACTATTATTAACTGCGATATGCTCTGATAGTTGGACTGCAATTGAACATTGAACTGTTATTCGTGAGATTGGAGGGTGGGGGTGGGGTGGGTGGGGGGTTTCGGGGGCAGGTAGACAGCCAATCAGGCAAAATAATTCCGTACGGTGTGCGATTCTCTGTAACTTGTGATGTAGTGTAATGAAAATCCTCTTGCATACTGTGAATAAAATTTCTGAACATGATTCCGAAATAATAAGTATATTTTTCTTGTTTTGTTGTGGCTTTTTGTTGATGTGCATTGTGTAGTTTATTTGAGGAAATTATTTTGATATATTTTGGTTGGTAACGTTAAGTTGCGTTGGTGGTATCATTTGAAAAAGCTTTTTGTTTCTTGGTGTTGCGAATATTTCGGTCGTTCATTTTCTTTTACCACGGGGTTGTAAACTATTGATCTAATCTGAGGAGAAATTGCGTGTAATTATGTTCAGACACATGTAAATATGGTTAGTTTTGGGGTGCTGAGAGAGAAAGTGTTGGTTATTAGTCGGAGATTACAGATTCAGGGCGGTTCTGAGAAAGAAGCGTGCGGGCAGTGTGGGGAAGTGTACCAGGATGGCCATGATGGATTAGCTGTGAATCTGCGCAAATTGCCAGGAATTTCTAGGGTTGATGAAGGTCGTATTTGAAACTCCAGGGGAGGGGGTGGGGGACGGTGCAGTTGAAGGGCAAGTTAGATAAGGCGGAATTGCTGCTAGATGTTACCCCGATGAAGGTAGCATTTGACGTCAGATGGAAAGTGGTTGACAGGTTAAGAGAGGGGCGGGTGGTAAAAAGTGGATTTTTGATATCGAGAAAGGTGGGAGGGGGGGGGGGGAGTTATCAGGAAGGTCCATGGAGTAGAGAAGGGGAAATCGAGAAGCCCGGGTAGAGACAGAAGTATGACCAAATGGTGTTTGGAGTGAGAGTGTGAGGGAGAAGATGTGGGGGTATCTACAAGAAGAAAGGCGAGGTGGGTTGATGATAGAAAAGTAGAGGAGGGTATGGCAAGAGGGTGGTGAAGCGTGAAAAATTGGTTTAATGTGATGCGAGCGGCAGGTAAGTCTAAGGGGAACAAGCAGGTGGTCGGTGATGAGCAGGAGGTGCTATCAGGTAGTGGTAGTGGTAAAATTCAGTTTAAGAGAGTTGAATCAGAAGACAGTAGCAGGGGGTGTTAAGCAAAAACTGGTGGTAGTTGGATGTAGTATAGTACGGGGGCTCGATTGGTTGGTTTGTGTTCTACATAGTCTGAACCGAACTACTCTGTGTTTTCCGAGACCCAGATGGAGGATATTAGGGATAGTGTGGATGGTATTGTTAAGGGCTAGGGCTCAGGGTCAGACCATGTGGTGATGGATGAGTGTCGCATATTTATACAAACAATATCAGAAAAAGGAGGTTAGTTCAACTAATGGATATATACAGGGACTTGATTACCAAGTTCTATGGTAGGACTGCGACTGTAGTCATGTCAGGGCTTCTTTAATTGATACGTAGGACAATGAACGGAACACTATAATTAGTGGGGTAAACGAGGAATTAGGGAAATACTGCAAGATTTTTGAGGTACCTTTTATTGAAAATGGTGGACAACCTAGGATAAGCTGGAGTTATGCGATAGGTGTAGTCGCCATCTAAGCACAATGGAACGGAGGCTTTGGGTTGGAACATGTTTTGGTTTGGTGAATCGTTTTTGGCATAAAGCTGGGTGATGGGAAAAGTTTGGATGTAAAAGCAAAATACGGAGTGTAAATGTAAAAAGGACGGAAAAAGGAGCCCACAGAGAGATAAGACTGGCATGTCAGAGAACTCCTGTGATTTTAAAATGGGATACATCAACATCAAGGGTGTCTCACAGTATGTAAGCGAAAATACGAACTTGGTGGACGAGGAGAATTTTGATTATAACCGTTTACCCAATGGATTTGCCACTTCCGCCCGCGTAATCTTCAAATTCAGCAGCTGAAAAAATACTATTTCTCACAAGATGTTTATAGACCATATGATGTGACCCCTCTCTGGAACGAGCGCGTCGACCTAGTTCCAATGAGGGGTCACATGATATGGTTTTGTCGACATCTTTTCAAAAATTAAAAGAAAATGAACTTAACATAATAAATTTTGATATCATCTGCGTTGGGTAAATTGTTAAAGGTTTCAGCGGGACATGGATTTGACAGGGTCAGATGAAAGGACTATCCCGATCTGGTGGTATACGTGGGGTGAAGTGGTGCACACCGAAGGCCAGAAAGGGAGGGGGTGTAGGCATGTATGCTAAGGATGTGCTAGGCCCTGTAAGAATCAAAGACTAATCAAGTGGAAATACAACCAATTAAGTTAAAAGCGAGATACTGAGGAGAAAAACATCTTGAAGGCATATTGACTAAATATTAGCCGAGTCTGGCACAGGCTTTTGTTCAAAAAATTATCTTGACGAAAACTGCATTCTACTGGCGTTCTTTTAGCAATGCAGTTTCCACTGAATGGCATTTTTGCGTTTATTTCAATAGTTCAGCATTGTAAAATATCTGAAGAGACGTAAAACACATGGGAATCGAGTATCTAATGAGGCGATAACTATTATTCTACAGAGCACGAGGAGCACAATTAAAATACTGTCATCTCATGGTAATGTGACGCTCAATATACTGAATCTTTTCTTTGTGTTAATTTAAATGTTTCATAGTTGTTCAACATAAGAAATGATAGAAAACATCTGTGAAGATGAGTATCCACCTGGATAATAATCAAAACTCTACGAAAGGCACAGCAGAGCATTGAACACCTTCCCGGTCCAGCTTACCCGATACTTCCACATATTTATGTTGACAGGATATGAGTTTTCCATCTGGGCAGAATGAGAGCGCGGGGCAAAGTCGGTAGAAGTGCAGGCTGCAAACCGAGCGCTCTTAGGTTCGAATCCCACCTGCGGCAACCGCATTGTGTCCGTGGGAAAGATACTTAAACCCAATTGCTCACTTGGGGAACGGCGGCATTGTGTACTGAGGCGTACTACACGTCGACGGTGCTCTTGTCCTCAACTAATGCTAGCCCTGCTTGCGCAGAATTAGTTTAAACAATATTTATTCAATAAGTAAGCAATATGTTACAATATTAAACACCAATAAAAGTGACAATATATATAGATAACACGAAGAATATAACATATACTAACAAAAAAAACCCATATTATTATGTAATGGGGGATCTGACAGAAAGCTAGGAGCTTATGTTAGTCATCTCCCGGGGTCATTCAGAAATTTACACAAAATGTGGTATAATATAGTAGATGGACTCATATGTCGCCGCCTGGAGCCCATGGACTGTAGTCGGTCGCAACCATGATCATCAGCCACGTGCCAAGCCGGGGCACAGCATCCATGCACACAGCGAGAGCTGCCTGTAGGCCCATAGAATGTAGACCTAGGAGCAAATACCCGAGAGGTCATTCAAATTTGATTTGGCGGCATCGTTGTCGACACTAGTAGGTAACCTCGAGTGCGAGGACACGACACCCCGGACCTGAACAAAACCGATGAGAAAGTTGGTGGTAATTCTAGTCGAAGAAAGGTAAGCACATGAAGTCAAATTACCAGGCGGCGACACATGATATTGTTTAAACCTTGCTTGTGAATGAAGGATAAGGTTAAAAGAAGGTATAAAGAAAAGGAGCAATAGAAAACAGGGGATGCCAGCTTGAAAGCACAATGCATTGCCTTCGCATTCAAGACACTCGCAATTAAGCAGCGGAAGCACTGCTAGTGAGAAGTGAGACGGAAGCAGCCTTGATGGTGATCCATGCGAAGAAAACGGAAAGGAAAGCAAGATTATAGGTTTGGCGGTAAATTCGTCATATAGTAATAGTCGTACCTGGTGGTTTAATTCTTAGCAGTCTAGAAACGTCCACTTGACAAAATGAAATCATGCACCACTTCAAAAACAAGATGATTTTCCCGACTATTCAAAAATTCAGATCCAAAAAGAAGTGTCGGTATGTTTACAGTAAATGGCAGAAGGTTGATAGTACTATTACGGACATCTGAGTATATTGGACAGTGTAAGAAAAGATGCTCTGGTGTCTCGCACATCCCGCACTGACAGGATGGGGTAGGTGGCAGATGATTGTCATATAAATGAGAGTTAAGGTTACTACAATGCAATCGTAACCGGCAGTGATATATTTGGGCTGCTCGTGATTTCGCGCCACTGTAAAACGCAGGTGGTCGCTGATTTCCAGCATTTAGGAATGTCTTGAAATTGATCAGTGATGAGTTCTCGCGGACAGATAAAGGCAGTTTGTTCCATTGATCAGTGACACTCGGAATAAAAGACGACTGATACAACTGAGTCCGACAAAAAGGAACTCTGTGGTTATGACATGACCGGAGATTAAGCGATAAATTTGCGCAGAATTAGTATGTTGGGGAGTCTGACAGTCGCTAGACCTTGCTCGATTGTTCTCTGCGGTACACCGGCTTCCTTTACCGGTATAAAATGTCCCACAGGGCGTGATCTAGGCCCGTGAATAGTGCCGTTAAACCCCCAAAAATATATAATCTGGGCAGAATCTGCATTCTGTATTTCTTTTTCCTGTAATCCATTAATCTCATAAACTATACACATAGGTTCAACAGAAATAAAGGGCTGTGTTTCATTATCAAAAATGGTGAGAACCCAAGTGAAAACAAACATCACTATTGATGGATTTGAAGTTGCTTACTGTTTTGGCACAATGAATGTTATATTTCTCACATCCAATTCCTCGTTTTGTAAAAACCTGCAACAAATATAGCTGTACTACTTCAATTTCCATTATTCAAACAACTTGTACTTATAAAATAGACATAGTTTAATTGTAATTGGTTGTTTTGTTTTCAGTGCGTTGTAAATGAATTTGTGTGATTATAACATGTCACTGGCAGTTTTGAGTAGAAGGAATTTGAGTAAAAGCTTTATCCAACCCATTGGATAAGATATAATAATGTTATACAGTCACAAATACATCATACATTAAGTAATCACAAAAGACATTTGGCTCAGCACAATGTTCCCGTTCAAGCACCATTACTGTGTGCAAGTTCTTCAATGTAGCGGTGATATATTCAATTAGGCTTATCATGTTTACCAACCCGTTTTTATTTCGAAAAGAAAATAGGTTTAAAAAAAGACAGTTTTACAGATGGAGGAAGCCGGAGTTCTCGGAGAGAATCCCGGAACAACGACGAGCAGCTGCCAGCTCCCTAACATCGCTACTCCACACCTCAGCACAGAAGGGTTAGATTGGTTGAAGACACGCGCACCATCGACGTGCAGTACGCCTTAGTACACGGCTTCACTGTGCCCCCATACGTATAATGGTTGTTAAGTTCCTTACCCAAGGACATAACACGGGATTCCGAACAACAATTTATCCATTTATTTGGTGGATTTGAAAAAAAGGCATCAACAAAGTCTCAGTATTCATGCCTCCGTCACGACCACGACGTTCTCTCTTTGTACCGTAAAATTCATTTGTTTATTGTGAATTTTTTTTTATACTGAACCCGATGAAGGTGAGTAGTATTGTAACCAGTTCTTGTGTTGGGTCAAGTAACAACAAGCTGGTATAGAGTTTAACGTGGATTCGGTTTAATTATCACAAATCATCAAACCATCAAACCATCAACACAGATATATCATCAAAAACCGAACTCTACAAATAAACAATAAAAACTTCTTAAAATATATACAACCTGGATATTTCAGACTTCATCGTCATCATTTCAGTGATTTCCACACAAGAGGTGTAATTAACTGAGCTTCTTTCAAGGAGTCATCATCTGATGTACATCACTGGAACAGGCTCAATGAGCTCATTCCAGTGGGGTACAGCAGTCAATGAACCCTTGACAATCACTGTGATGTAATCAACAGTGAGCTCATACCAAGAAAGTATAATCCGATGTCACAGACTGGGACAAGCTCTATGAGCTCATTCCAGTAAGATACAGCGGGCGATAGGCTCTTGAGATAAGCCACAGTCCAACTCACCATAACATACCACCAAAAGGTAGAAACTAGCATGCCACACCAGAGGGAGCCCATCAAGCTCATTCCGGTCAGGCACAATAGTTGATGGACTATCAGTACACAGGTGTAATACATCAAACCAAAAGCTAATGAAAAAATGATGAGGCTTTTATTCAATAAGAGTCGCTAATTGTAACCAAGTTACTTCCCTTATATAAGATCCAGTAAATTGTAATAAAACAATCCAAATCAAACAAATATGGTCCACCCATGCGAACTCCACAGAACAACTTGAAGACCTAAATCTGACAAAAAGTTCCATTGGTGTACCCACGAGTAAATCACACGGCATACCAGATCTTTCCAGCAAATCACAATCCAGGTAACATTTCTGCACAAATATGTAAGTCCTAAATGAGACATGGTGGATAATTAATCCACAGAAATAACAATCAACTATGAAGTGCAGATTGACTTAGAATCAAGCTATTACTAAAATATACAATTTGACTGATTGGAGTTCAATGATACTTTCAGCATATATGGCTATACCCAAAAATACCAAAATTAGTCCTAATTCAATAAAAGTGATTCAGCACAACTGACTCAATAGTTCACGGAAACTCGGTCAACGAATGACCTATAGCTTACCACTGCAGTGTAGTAATACTGCACTATTTAACAACAATAAACAGTGAAGTACCAATATTTATATTATAAAACTAAGATGAAAATGGATGCATACCATCAGTGTGATACGCTCTCCTCCTGTGTCTGTCTCTCTACATCATGGTACAGTCAAGTCCTACTCAATGCTAGCACCTGAATATAATAAATGATAACACTAAGAGCTAGACTAAAATAACAATGGTAGAGTCAATAATTACACTGTCCTCAGTGGTATGTGCTCAATGCATTCTGCAAAGCAGAAAGCATTGAATCACGTACTCACTGATGACAATGCAATTGCAGATGTAATTTCCAGCATCAATAGTGCTGTACGAAGCCAAAGTATTTCCATTTATGCCAGATTAATTAATAATCAATTATTATAACTAAATATTACTTAATTACTACTAACCGCAGAAAACTATCAAGTTACAATTTAGAATTTGGAACAAATTGACCTCACAATATCGCAGCTCGAAACATGAATTATAATTATTTAATTTCATGACTTATTACTGATTATTCCAATTATTGTGGGTCCGGACACTGATTGCGTGACCAGACCAGTGATCCAGGCAGTGGAGCACTGAACGGATGAGGCAATCAATGCGGCTGAAGTTAGAAATTACCAGTTTATAAATAAATAAATAAAAAAATATATAAATATTAAGATATATATATATATATATATATAGCCTATGCAGTAATTTGACTGTACCTTGACCCAAGAACTCCTCAATCCTCCTTATTCCATATTATTCTATGTTCCTGACATTTTCCATGAATTACATAGAGTAGAACATTTAATACAATTTTATAATTTTATCAAAAAACACAGATTTCACAAAAATAGCACCGATCTCTCTGCACAAAACTGAGGGTATAATTTGAAAACCCTTGTCCAGTAAATTACCTGAACAGACAGGTGAGCAGTAAACGAATCTGTCCAATGGTGTTACTTGGACAGATTTGACTGCCCAATAAGGTTATGTTAGTTGGTTGATTAGTGAACAGTGCATGAAGTTTGTCTGAGTTATATATGGAGCAAACTAGATTGTAGGTCATTGAGGAAATCAATAACCTGTAACTGGACATCAGTGGGCCAGATTCTCAGCTACAATATAAACACACTAGGAGACATATATATAAACCGTTTTCAATGGAAATTATGTTCCATTCTGCATCACAGTACTTCACCTAAAAACAAAACTAATTTCTGCTAGCTAAAAATGTACAGTTGAAATAAAAATATATTGCAACATCCCCAATTCGGATTCTGTCACAGTACGTTAGGGGCTTTGGGGGCAATATTTGGGAGACCTCGGTGGGGGACCTCGGAAGTGACGTCCTGTCACGTGACATAGTGGCACCATGTTGTGTTGTCATGGTAACCCTCGTGAGCGGCCATCTTGTGTCGTCAGCCCCATAGTGATACGTGGTGTTAGTGCGTACGCACGGCGCGTTATATTAGGGTGATACTTGTTTCCGTCGTCCATTTTGTATACTGGAGGCCGCCATCTTGGTTTCTATGGTAACACACGGTTGCTATGTGACCTAAAACCTTCTTATAGAATAAGGGTATGTTCGGAGGGTGTGTTCAATTGAATCGGAGAATCACGAATTACCACAAACAACCCAACAAGTTGTACTCTTTCGAATTCTTTCAGAATATCGGCTTCTGTTTATCTATGCAAAAGTTATCGTCTACCCGACCATGCACGTTTGTCCTGGAGTATACTACAGTAGAGTAGAAGAGCCTATCAGCTGGAAAAGCTTTGCTTATTATTGCTATATTTAGCTGTTCTGGACTGTTCTTGTTAGTTATGACCCTATTCCGAGTCCTCTTGTTGTTTCATTTATCCAGATCACCCAATCTGTTCATTTTACTGGCGTTAACTAACCAATCAGACTCCTTGATTTTCCGTAATCTGTATGCAGAGTTATCTCCCCTTATTACAATGAAGTCCTATCCGATTCCCATCCCCTATATATCCAATGGTTATATCCTATGGAATCCCATTTTTGGAGAACACCTGTGGCTATGGAACTCCATTTTTGTCGTATGCGGCCATGAGGGCTATGAGAAAGCATCCAGTGAGGCCTCATTTACTATCCCTCTTAGCCTCATTTTCTTTTGAGGGCATGAGGGCCATGAAGAATCCCTTAATGAGGTCTTATTTACTACAATTCTTAGCCTCATTTCAGTATTTGAGGATACCTATGGCCTTGTATTGTATCATTTGAGGACAACTATCGAGGATACTGTCTGGAGAATCTCTTTTTTTGTCAGATGAGGCCATGAGGGCCACAAGAAAGCCCTCGGTGAGGCCACATTTATTATCCCTCTTAGCCTCATTTTCTATTGAGGCCATGAGGGCCTTCAAAAATATTTATGGGTATCCAAATGTGTTAGTTTTTCCATTCTACTATATATATTTTCTTTCTCTTTTAAGCTCCAACAAAACCACGATCACGACCAACATCAAACCCAGGTTTGTATATTTGTATGTTTTAAATCTAATATTGTATTTTTTGTGTGTGTTTCCTTTCTTGATGTTTACTGAGTTCAACAGATCTACTGAACAATTGTTTTCCTTTAATCTTACTTAAATACAGTACAGTCGCCGTGGGCAGTCACTTTTCCACGTGTCCACAGTGGCTGTGGAAAACCGTGGACAAATTACCCTTCAACTGCCCACAGAGATTTATGTGGACAGAGATTTTTCTAGACCGTGGGCATGCTACCTACTTGCCCACAGAATTAAAAACTAACACGGCGATTCCCGTGGAGTCTACATGATCTGACTTTTTATTGCACCACTAAAATATTTATGATACGTATTTTTTCTACACGAAAGCAATAAGAAAAGAAATCTGTTAACATCGGAACGAGGTCAAAATATCAGACTTGTTTCTGTTCTGCCCTGTCAGCACCAATTCACGGGATAATCCAACTGACGAAAATGCAGAAACTAAAAAGCTTGTGGACCATGTGATATTTATCAACTCATCTGTTTGCCATCTGTTAACCTTTTACCTAACGCTAGGAGTAGACGACACTCGTAAAAGAAATTCTTGTGTAACTAAAAAGTTTCATTTTTGGCTTCCAAAACATAGGTTATGACCCCTCATTGGAACGAGCGTTCGAACGAGGGGTCATAACCTATGTTTTGGAAACAAAAAATGAAAATATAAAATAGATTGAATGGCGAATTTCGTGTAGAGCGCTGACCGGTTTTGGCCGTTAACTTAGATAAAGGGTTAAATAAAGGAGGAATATTTCCACCAATTATGAATTTATCGTCACCAAATAAGGCCTCTCCTCCTCACGGCGTCATTTTTATCTTCCGCTTCCGTAAAGTTCTGGTTCGTTTTCGCGACAGCTACCGGCTGTCTTCGAAATTCGAATCAAGAGTTGAGAGTATAATTTCAGAAAAACAACTCCTACCCCAAGCATTGGTTACTGGGTCATAATCCACCAGTAATGCAGGGCTTGTTTACCACAATGACCAAGCACTGCTTCACTTCCCGGGATCCCCACGGGGGTCGGTCCATTACAGGTGGGGGAAGCATCTCTCGAGTATTCGCTTACCAATACCTGATGTTGGTTTTTAACCCTACTCCCCGTGGACATTAATAAAAGTTAGCCACAGTGGTCTGCGTCAGACAAAATAGATCCATTAGTCTCGTGAACGCAAGTCGTTTGAAGTTTATAATCCTTTCAAACGCTGCTGTATATAGAATACACATGCCACTAACGTCTGCAAAACTACTTCAGAAGGATTATAGCAGGTCATAAATCATAAACACAAGAGCAGCATTAATTGCCGATCAACATAAGTCAATCAAGTTAATTAACTTAATCATTGATGAATAACAAACAATCTGGCAGAAAAATAATAACAACCAAGAGAATAAAAATGTTTGGTTTATATTTTTTCATTCTTTCACTTTAACAATTAAAAATATACATTGTAATATATCGATAGGGCCAGGTTAAAAAAAACGAAATTAGTTTGACGATGCATTTTTATTGTACGCTGAACTATCAGAATTACTCCGAAATTATCCACTAAAAAGTGCGAATTTCATATTGCTCTTTTTAGTGAATAATTCCAAAGTAATTTATCGAAAGGGCCAGGTTAAAAAAACACATTTGGTTGCAGATCTACCAGAATGGCGTTAAAATGTATATTGTCAGAAATGACAGAAATATTAATATGTTCAAGCATGTTTTAAAAAAATATTCTCATAAATGACATTTTACTTTGCTCAGTCCTAATTCCAACTGGAAATGACCCCATACTTATATGATATGAAATGTGGTCCCATGTAAATTCAAACACTGAGAAAAAGATTATTTTACACAATTATGCAGTGATTTTTAAAGCATCAGTTTAAGCAATATTTATTTCCAGTTCGAAAATATATACAATTATATAAAATATAATCGGTGTGGATTCAACAGTAAGCTGTAAGCTTATACGACGTCCTGTCCACCAGTAAAATATTGTATAATTGTTGTTAAGTTCCTTGCCCAGGGACATAACGCAGGACTCCGAACCGATCGCTAGGACGGTCACCCACCCAAGGACTAAACAGGCTCGACATGGCTTAATTTCGTTGATCTGACGAGAACCGGTTACCGCAACGCCACCGCCCCTGATTCAATAATGTGAAATGTGCTTCCACCCTTCGATACGTAATTCGTGTAACCTTTCACAGATAAAGACTTCAATGCTTGGGAAGTAATAGTTCCCACTGTGGTGTCATATCCTATATTTTTCGTGTTATTCGGGAGCACTTTGAGAAGGTCTTGCCCATAATTTCTTTGGAAAAAAGATCAACACGCCACTGTTCAAATGTATAAAATAAATCTTTTAGATGCAGTTTCTGGAACAATATCTACAAAATCTATCTACACAATCCCCAGTGCTTTACTTTATAAATTTATTTAGTAAATATTTCTGTAACGTATGTTATAAAGGTAAAACATGTCAGAAGATTCGTAGTAGAGAGTGTCGTCAGGAATAAGTTTAATAACTTCGTTGAATGTGTTTTGAACTTTAATGAGTTTTTCTCACACATATATATATTCAGTTTCCTACATCCCAATTCAGGTCCTGAGGTGTGGTGTGAAGGTCATTAACACCAGAAGGGTTGTCAAACAACAAGTTACCCATTTATCTGGTGGATTTGAACAAGACATCAACAAGACTCGGGATTCATGGCTCCGCCACGATCACTACGTTCTCTGTTTGTGTAACGTAAAATTCATTTGTTTATTGTGAATTCTCTGTACTGAACCCGATGAAGGTGTGAGTCGAAATCTTGTTAAAGGACAGATTAAATATTTATGGGTACACAAATGTGTTAGTGTTTCCATTCAACTATATATATTTACTTTCTTTTTTAAGGCCCAAGAAAACCACGACCACCACCAACACCCAAAACAGGTTTGTGTATATTGTATATATTTTTGAATAGTATACAATAAATGTCTGGTACTTTTTTTTGTTGCTCTTGTTTTTGTAAGCTATCCTGCAAAGGAAGTGAAGAATGGTAGAGTTGTTAATTTCTTAATCCTCTAAACCGTACTGTGACATTAACATTAAAAATATATTCGCATTTATTGATTAGAAATGTATTTTATAGATACATGGTATAGTTGAGAGTTCACCTTCATATTGTCTGGTTGTTCTTTTGTATAATTTACTCTCCATATTTGAAATTTTGTAAACGATTTTCCAATGAATTAATGGCCCAAGAATGATTGAAAATATGTTCTCATTGATGACATTTTACTTCTCCCAGCCCCAATTGCCAGAGGAAATGACCGCATCGTTATATGATATGACATTTGGTCCCATTCCCATGTAGAGTCCAAAACTGCGAAAAATATAATTTTACATAACTTTCAAAGCATTAGTTTAAACAATATTTATTTACCGTTCTCAAATATATATAATTGTATCAGATATAATAAGTGTGAATCCATCAGTAAGCTGTAAGATTTTACGAGCTTGTTTCCACCAGTAACACATTTGAGCAGAAAACAGTAGAGAAGACAAGTACCATACAATCAAACTTACCGTAAAACTCTCTAATGATGAATTTTCCATTGCGGAAGATAATAAGGGTTCAGACTGTGCTAAATGAGCAACTCTTTGTCAGTGCATCCTATATATATAAAACATATGAATTTACAGCTTTTTGTAGCTGGAGAGTATGGAAAATCAAGAGGATTATTATTGTTTAGGTATCTCGAACCTGGACATAAGCATATGGACAAAACATTTATTATGCACCAAATCATTACGGAATTATTGAACCAACAAAAGAAAAAAATCAGTTTTTTGAAAAAGTAACCAAAATGAAATATAAGATTTAGTGGTTTTATAAGAACTTTCATAGTCTTCTGTTACATTTTCATTAACGCTCATCAAATCATTTAAAACAGAAAACTGTACACAAACCAAGACAATCCACGCGATTAATGTATTTCTTCATTAATTAATAATTCACTACCCTATCTTATTAACAAATCATCGGTAATATCCTTAGTTGGATTACTGAGACGATAAATCGATAATGAAGAATGTTGTTTGTATGGATTACCGGCCATAACTAGATATCACTTTTGAAAATCATTGTTGAGAGAATAACATTATTCAGTACAGGCACCTTTCAACACATCAAGATAACTTTTCCACAGTGAAAGGAACATTTGTGATAGAAATGGTTGTGGGTGTTAAATATAATATTGGTTTTAATTTTGCCACATTTATGCACAATATTTGATTAAGAATGCTTCGTATAGAAGCAGAATCTGGCAGGAAGATTGATTGAATGCCGGTTGGTCTTTAATTCATTGCTATGAAATATACTTTACAGATACAATTAATAGTGTGGCCGTATACATTTGAATTGTGTGATTATACTTTTGTACCGTTCACTCTCAATATTACCAATTTTGTAGAATGTTTTTTTGCCATTTTACTTTCAGGGATAAAATGTTCTATAGTACGATGTCGTAGGCCCAAATGTAAGCCTGGATACGTTCCAAGAAAACGAAGAGGCCAATGCTGTCTCAGATGTATGAAAGGTAAATTGCTAAAACGGAATATGTATTAAGTAGATGCCTCATTGTGAACTCATTTGTGGAGAAACTATTCTAAGTCCAATCTTGATTTTCGAATGGTTTAACAGGTATCAACCAAAATTAAGTGCACTTCTATTGCCAGAACAGCCCCAAATTTCGAAAATGTATTCTCACAAATGGTATTGTACTTCTACCTGATACGTGCCACATAATGGCCCAGCAGTAGGTAAGTGATATGATATTTTTCTCCAGTTTGGAGACTCACATTACGAGGTAGAGCCCTTATGGAAACTATCATATTACATAGTTATACAACCACTTTCGGAACATCAGGGGTCAACAGAGAAGAAAACGAATGGATAAGAAACATATTCAATTACAAGATTGTTTAGAAATCTCAAATGAATTTCAATTAGTCATCCAACAAAGCACAATCCTTGAATGAGTCCACAGAGCAGGCCAAGAAAGAAGTTAAAGTAGCTGTATGTTAAGTAATATTATGTCATTTAATTTAAAATGTTTGGGGTGAAATATAAATATTTAAATTTGCAGACTTCCATCGCCAATAAAAATTTGAAAGTAAACAAAGACATTGACACAAGGTCAGAAATGTTCAAAAAAGTTTTAAAAAGTGTGTGAAGCTTGGCGGCTGTATTTTTTATAGATAGAGAGTTAAGTGAATGAAAAAACATCATTTTTAACTAAATATGTCAAAAGTTGGCAAACGTTTTAAGTGGCGCCAAAATGACGCTAATTCGAAACAGCAACAACAACAAAAAATACAGAAACTAAAACAAAACAAAAACAATCTCTTAATTTTGTTGTGCTCAACAACACACAAAACATTTCAGAAAAGTCCAATGTATTTAAATTTTGAACAGGACGGTAATACAGTTTGAGATCTGGTTTTTCTAAGAATACAGTCCCAAAATGTCCAAAGTCGAGATAAGAAAACGAGGTTGAAAATAAACGTGTAGAAAAAAGCGTACAATTAGCTTCTCTAGCGTCTGGTGCATTAAGTTGAATAAAAGATAACGATGAACAGTTTCCAATAAGGGGAGAAAGGGTATGGAGTTTCGTAGCTGTGTAATTTTCGCTTATAAATATAAACTTACATGGATCAGAAAGGAGCGTTTTTAACGAAATCTTAAAAATAAGCCAAATTTTGAAGATCATTTAAAAATATCAGAATGGAGACAAATCGAAAAACAAGAAACAGTTCTTTATTAATTTTGTGGGCTCTAAGACATACTAAAATGTCAAGAAAATCGGATGCATTTTATCTTTTGCTCATGTAATTCTCCGTGACGTCACATAAGCAATCAAGGGATGACAGTTGAGAATTTCCAAGAACTGCATCACATTTTTAGATAGGGTTTATGGTGGGCAATCTTGGTTATAATCTTGAGAACTTGGGAAACTCTAGTCTTAAAATAATGTTGAAAATAAAAGGTATAGAAAAAACAACGCAAAATTGGCACGACTGGCATCGGGTCTCACAATTTGAAAAAAAAATATGAAAATGTTTCTCTACAAATAATCGCAGTGAGTAGTGTTCACTACGAAAAGATTGCTTCAAATACAGAGATTGGAAATGTCGGTAGATTCTGGATTGTGACAGTTACAGTTACCTTCACACCAGATATCTTCTTATTCAAAATTCAAAAGCCTGTTCGACCTATGTACATGTCTTAAATGAACTATAGGCGAGGATCACAGGTGTTTGAACTTGTCAATTTTGTATTATGGGTTCTCTAATAAAGTAACTGTCTTCTGAAGTCCGTTGCCCAATGTGATGGCCGTGAATTGAAGTTTGTATGGATACCTTTTCTTGCATAACTTGTTGTCAGCACACACTCCATATAGTCTTAAAATTTATACTTTTTTATATATTAAACGATGTCCGTCAATATTTTTCTGACTCTTCCCGATTATATCGATGATAAGTACAAAGAAAAAGGGGTGAGGTGCCATACAGGATTATTTATCTTGATAATCCACCAGATCTCTCACAGGACATATTGTACCCCATGAATCACAAATCTTTTTCTCTCCGATTTTGGAAAACATTGGTTGAAAGCACGAACTATTATTAACTGCGATATGCTCTGATAGTCGGACTGCAATTGAACATTGAACTGTTATTTGTGAGATTGGAGGGTGGGGTGGGGTGGGTGGGGGGTTTCGGGGGCAGGTAGACATCCAATCGGGCAAAATAATTCCGTACGGTGTGCGATTCTCTGTAACTTGTGATGTAGTGTAATGAAAATCCTCTTGCATACTGTGAATAAAATTTCTGAACATGATTCCGAAATAATTAGTATATTTTTCTTGTTTTGTTGTGGCTTTTTGTTGATGTGCATTGTGTAGTTTATTTGAGGAAATTATTTTGATATATTTTGGTTGGTAACGTTAAGTTGCGTTGGTGGTATCATTTGAAAAAGCTTTTTGTTTCTTGGTGTTGCGAATATTTCGGTCGTTTATTTTCTTTTACCACGGGGTTGTACACTATTGATCTAATCTGAGGAGAAATTGCGTGTAATTATGTTCAGACACATGTAAATATGGTTAGTTTTGGGGTGCTGAGAGAGAAAGTGTTGGTTATTAGTCGGAGATTACAGATTCAGGGCGGTTCTGAGAAAGAAGCGTGCGGGCAGTGTGGGGAAGTGTACCAGGATGGCCATGAGGGATTATCTGTGAATCTGCGCAAATTGCCAGGAATTTCTAGGGTTGATGAAGGTCGTATTTGAAACTCCAGGGGAGGGGGTGGGGGACGGTGCAGTTGAAGGGCAAGTTAGATAAGGCGGAATTGCTGCTAGATGTTACCCCGATGAAGGTAGCATTTGACGTCGGATGGAAAGTGGTTGACAGCTTAAGAGAGGGGCGGGTGGTAAAAAGTGGATTTTTGATATCGAGAAAGGTGGGGGGGGGGGAGTTATCAGGAAGGTCCATGGAGTAGAGAAGAGGAAATCGAGAAGCCCGGGTAGAGATAGAAGTATGACCAAATGGTGTTTGGAGTGAGAGTGTGAGGGAGAAGATGTGGGGGTATCTACAAGAAGAAAGGCGAGGTGGGTTGATGATAGAAAAGTAGAGGAGGGTATGGCAAGAGGGTGGTGAAGCGTGAAAAATTGGTTTAATGTGATGCGAGCGGCAGGTAAGTCTGAGGGGAACAAGCAGGTGGTCGGTGATGAGCAGGAGGTGCTATCAGGTAGTGGTAGTGGTAAAATTCAGTTTAAGAGAGTTGAATCAGAAGACAGTAGCAGGGGGTGCTAAGCAAAAACTGGTGGTAGTTGGATGTAGTATAGTACGGGGGCTCGATTGGTTGGTTTGTGTTCTACATAGTCTGAACCGAACTACTCTGTGTTTTCCGAGACCCAGATGGAGGATATTAGGGATAGTGTGGATGGTATTGTTAAGGGCTAGGGCACAGGGTCAGACCATGTGGTGATGGATGAGTGTCGCATATTTATACAAACAATATCAGAAAAAGGAGGTTAGTTCAACTAACGTATATATACAGGGACTTGATTACCAAGTTCTATGATAGGACTGCGACTGTAGTCGTGTCAGGGCTTCTTTAATTGATACGTAGGACAATGAACGGAACACTATAATTAGTGGGGTAAACGAGGAATTAGGGAAATACTGCAAGATTTTTGAGGTACCTTTTATTGAAAATGGTGGACAACCTAGGATAAGCTGGAGTTATGCGATAGGTGTAGTCGCCATCTAAGCACAATGGAACGGAGGCTTTGGGTTGGAACATGTTTTGGTTTGGTGAATCGTTTTTGGCATAAAGCTGGGTGATGGGAAAAGTTTGGATGTAAAAGCAAAATACGGAGTGTAAATGTAAAAAGGACGGAAATAGGAGCCCACAGAGAGATAAGACTGGCATGTCAGAGAACTCCTGTGATTTTAAAATGGGATACATCAACATCAAGGGTGTCTCACAGTATGTAAGCGAAAATACGAACTTGGTGGACGAGGAGAATTTTGATTATAACCGTTTACCCAATGAATTTGCCACTTCCGCCCGCGTAATCTTCAAATTCAGCAGCTGAAAAAATACTATTTCTCACAAGATGTTTATAAGACCATATGATGTGACCCCTCTCTGGAACGAGCGCGTCGACCTAGTTCCAATGAGGGGTCACATGATATGGTTTTGTCGACATCTTTTCAAAAATTAAAAGAAAATGAACTTAACATAATAAATTTTGATATCATCTGCGTTGGGTAAATTGTTAAAGGTTTCAGCGGGACATGGATTTGACAGGGTCAGATGAAAGGACTATCCCGATCTGGTGGTATACGTGGGGTGAAGTGGTGCACACCGAAGGCCAGAAAGGGAGGGGGTGTAGGCATGTATGCTAAGGATGTGCTAGGCCCTGTAAGAATCAAACACTAATCAAGTGGAAATACAACCAATTAAGTTAAAAGCGAGATACTGAGGACAAAAACATCTTGAAGGCATATTGACTAAATATTAGCCGAGTCTGGCACAGGCTTTTGTTCAAAAAATTATCTTGACGAAAACTGCATTCTACTGGCGTTCTTTTAGCAATGCAGTTTCCACTGAATGGCATTTTTGCGTTTATTTCAATAGTTCAGCATTGTAAAATATCTGAAGAGACGTAAAACACATGGGAATCGAGTATCTAATGAGGCGATAACTATTATTCTACAGAGCACGAGGAGCACAATTAAAATACTGTCATCTCATGGTAATGTGACGCTCAATATACTGAATCTTTTCTTTGTGTTAATTTAAATGTTTCATAGTTGTTCAACATAAGAAATGATAGAAAACATCTGTGAAGATGAGTATCCACCTGGATAATAATCAAAACTCTACGAAAGGCACAGCAGAGCATTGAACACCTTCCCGGTCCAGCTTACCCGATACTTCCACATATTTATGTTGACAGGATATGAGTTTTCCATCTGGGCAGAATGAGAGCGCGGGGCAAAGTCGGTAGAAGTGCAGGCTGCAAACCGAGCGCTCTTAGGTTCGAATCCCACCTGCGGCAACCGCATTGTGTCCGTGCGAAAGATACTTAAACCCAATTGCTCACTTGGGGGACGGCGGCATTGTGTACTGAAGCGTACTACACGTCGACGGTGCTCTTGTCCTCAACTAATGCTAGCCCTGCTTGCGCAGAATTAGTTTAAATAATATTTATTCAATAAGTAAGCAATATGTTACAATATTAAACACCAATAAAAGTGACAATATATATCGATAACACGAAGAATATAACATATACTAACAAAAAAACCCCATATTATTATGTAATGGTGGATCTGACAGAAAGCTAGGAGCTTATGTTAGTCATCTCCCGGGGTCATTCAGAAATTTACACAAAAGGTGGTATAATATAGTAGATGGACTCATATGTCGCCGCCTGGAGCCCATGGACTGTAGTCGGTCGCAACCATGATCATCAGCCACGTGCCAAGCCGGGGCACAGCATCCATGCACACAGCGAGAGCTGCCTGTAGGCCTATAGAATGTAGACCTAGGAGCAAATACCCGAGAGGTCATTCAAATTTGATTTGGCAGCATCGTTGTCGACACTAGCAGGTAACCTCGAGTGCGAGGACACGACACCCCGGCCCTGAACAAAACCGATGAGAAAGTTGGTGGTAATTCTAGTCGAAGAAAGGTAAGCACATGAAGTCAAATTACCAGGCGGCGACACATGATATTGTTTAAACCTTGCTTGTGAATGAAGGACAAGGTGAAAAGAAGGTATAAAGAAAAGGAGCAATAGAAAACAGGGGATGCCAGCTTGAAAGCACAATGCATTGCCTTCGCATTCAAGACACTCGCAATTAAGCAGCGGAAGCACTGCTAGTGAGAAGTGAGACGGAAGCAGCCTTGATGGTGATCCATGCGAAGAAAACGGAAAGGAAAGCAAGATTATAGGTTTGGCGGTAAATTCGTCATATAGTAATAGTCGTACCTGGTGGTTTAATTCTTAGCAGTCTAGAAACGTCCACTTGACAAAATGAAATCATGCACCACTTCAAAAACAAGATGATTTTCCCGACTATTCAAAAATTCAGATCCAAAAAGAAGTGTCGATATGTTTACAGTAAATGGCAGAAGGTTGATAGTACTATTACGGACATCTGAGTATATTGGACAGTGTAAGAAAAGATGCCCTGGGGTCTCGCACATCCCGCACTGACAGGATGGGGTAGGTGACAGATGATTGTCATATAAATGAGAGTTAAGGTTACTACAATGCAATCGTAACCGGCAGTGATATATTTGAGCTGCTCGTGATTTCGCGCCACTGTAAAACGCAGGTGGTCGCTGATTTCCAGCATTTAGGAATGTCTTGAAATTGATCAGTGATGAGTTCTCGCGGACAGATAAAGGCAGTTTGTTCCATTGATCAGTGACACTCGGAATAAAAGACGACTGATACAACTGAGTCCGACCAAAAGGAACTCTGTGGTTATGACATGACCGGAGATTAAGCGATAAATTTGCTCAGAATTAGTATGTTGGGGAGTCTGACAGTCGCTAGACCTTGCTCGATTGTTCTCTGCGGTACACCGGCTTCCTTTACCGGTATAAAATGTCCCACAGGGCGTGATCTAGGCCCGTGAATAGTGCCGTTAAACCCCCAAAAATATATAATCTGGGCAGAATCTGCATTCTGTATTTCTTTTTCCTGTAATCCATTAATCTCATAAACTATATACATAGGTTCAACAGAAATAAAGGGCTGTGTTTCATTATCAAAAATGGTGAGAACCCAAGTGAAAACAAACATCACTATTGATGGATTTGAAGTTGCTTACTGTTTTGGCACAATGAATGTCATATTTCTCACATCCAGTTCCTCGTTTTGTAAAAACCTGCAACAAATATAGCTGTACTACTTCAATTTCAATTATTCAAACAACTTGTACTTATAAAATAGACTTAGTTTAATTGTAATTGGTTGTTTTGTTTTCAGTGCGTTGTAAATGAATTTGTGTGATTATAACATGTCACTGGCAGTTTTGAGTAGAAGGAATTTGAGTAAAAGCTTTATCCAACCCATTGGATAAGATATAATAATGTTATACAGTCAAAAATACATCATACATTAAGTAATCACAAAAGACATTTGGCTCAGCACAATGTTCCCGTTCAAGCACCATTACTGTGTGCAAGTTCTTCAATGTAGCGGTGATATATTCAATTAGGCTTATCATGTTTACCAACCCGTTTTTATTTCGAAAAGAAAATAGGTTTAAAAAAAGACAGTTTTACAGATGGAGGAAGCCGGAGTTCTCGTAGAGAATCCCCGAACAACGACGAGCAGCTGCCAGCTCCCTAACATCGTTACTACACACCTCAGCACAGAAGGGTTAGATTGGTTGAAGACACGCGCACCATCGACGTGCAGTACGCCTTAGTACACGGCTTCACTGTGCCCCCATACGTATAATGGTTGTTGAGTTCCTTACCCAAGGACATAACACGGGATTCCGAACAACAATTTATCCATTTATTTGGTGGATTTGAAAAAAGGCATCAACAAAGTCTCAGTATTCATGCCTCCGTCACGACCACGACGTTCTCTCTTTGTACCGTAAAATTCATTTGTTTATTGTGAATTTTTTTTTATACTGAACCCGATGAAGGTGAGTAGTATTGTAACCAGTTCTTGTGTTGGGTCAAGTAACAACAAGCTGATATAGAGTTTAACGTGGATTCGGTTTAATTATCACAAATCATCAAACCATCAACACAGATATATCATCAAAAACCGAACTCTACAAATAAACAATAAAAACTTCTTAAAATATATACAACCTGGATATTTCAGACTTCATCGTCATCATTTCAGTGATTTCCACACAAGAGGTGTAATTAACTGAGCTTCTTTCAAGGAGTCATCATCTGATGTACATCACTGGAACAGGCTCAATGAGCTCATTCCAGTGGGGTACAGCAGTCAATGAACCCTTGACAATCACTGTGATGTAATCAACAGTGAGCTCATACCAAGAAAGTATAATCCGATGTCACAGACTGGGACAAGCTCCATGAGCTCATTCCAGTAAGATACAGCGGGCGATAGGCTCTTGCGATAAGCCACAGTCCAACTCACCATAACATACCACCAAAAGGTAGAAACTAGCATGCCACACCAGAGGGAGCCCATCAAGCTCATTCCGGTCAGGCACAATAGTTGATGGACTATCAGTACACAGGTGTAATACATCAAACCAAAAGCTAATGAAAAAATGATGAGGCTTTTATTCAATAAGAGTCGCTAATTATAACCAAGTTACTTCCCTTATATAAGATCCAGTAAATTGTGATAAAACAATCCAAATCAAACAAATATGGTCCACCCATGCGAACTCCACAGAACAACTTGAAGACCTAAATCTGACAAAAAGTTCCATTGGTGTACCCACGAGTGAATCACACGACATACCAGATCTTTCCAGCAAATCACAATCCAGGTAACATTTCTGCACAAATATGTAAGTCCTAAATGAGACATGGTGGATAATTAATCCACAGAAATGACAATCAACTATGAAGTGCAGATTGACTTAGAATCAAGCTATTACTAAAATATAGAATTTGACTGATTGGAGTTCAATGATACTTTCAGCATATATGGCTATACCCAAAAATACCAAAATTAGTCCTAATTCAATAAAAGTGATTCAGCACAACTGACTCAATAGTTCACGGAAACTCGGTCAACGAATGACCTATAGCTTACCACTGCAGTATAGTAATACTGCACTATTTAACAACAATAAATAGTGAAGTACCAATATTTATATTATAAAACTAAGATGAAAATGGATGCATACCATCAGTGTGATAAGCTCTCCTCCTGTGTCTGTCTCTCTACATCATGGTACAGTCAAGTCCTACTCAATGCTAGCACCTGAATATAATAAATGATAACACTAAGAGCTAGACTAAAATAACAATGGTAGAGTCAATAATTACACTGTCCTCAGTGGTATGTGCTCAATGCATTCTGCAAAGCAGAAAGCATTGAATCACGTACTCACTGATGACAATGCAATTGCAGATGTAATTTCCAGCATCAATAGTGCTGTACGAAGCCAAAGTATTTCCATTTATGCCAGATTAATTAATAATCAATTATTATAACTAAATATTACTTAATTACTACTAACCGCAGAAAACTATCAAGTTACAATTTAGAATTTGGAACAAATTGACCTCACAATATCGCAGCTCGAAACATGAATTATAATTATTTAATTTCATAACTTATTACTGATTATTCCAATTATTGTGTGTCCGGACACTGATTGCGTGACCAGACCAGTGCTCCAGGCAGTGGAGCACTGAACGGATGAGGCAATCAATGCGGCTGAAGTTAGAAATTACCAGTTTATAAATAAATAAATAAACAAGAGGCCCCACGTGGCCTTAATCGCTCACCTGACAAAGTGACTCTAAGAAGTATTTTAGGTCACCTTCACCATGTCATGCCTCATCAACATTAACTGGTTGAGTGATAGATTTTGTTTGAAGTTCAACATTTGTTACCTAAAATTAGTTTTATTTAAAATCATTGGTGTGTGGCCAATCTCCAAAGATTTTTAATAAAGCAAATTTATCTCTGCAGACAAACTGGTTTAGCATAAAGCACAAACAAGGAATGTGAAGAGATAGCCTTGGACATCTCTCCCCAACTGTGGATATCTTCCATGTGCTACATGTATATATTTGCATGCAAGAAAACAAAAATTTTCACAAATTTTCCAAAATATTAGTTTTTTTTATCATCATTGGAACAAGCTCAAACAGCTTATTCCAATAGGGGTATGGGAAGATCAGGTATATTTTTGAGACAGAAATGTGAATATATAAATAATGGTGTTTTTTTGTGAATGATGCTGGAGAATTTTGCGTAAAGATATGGTAAATGGTTTGTTCTAGATACAGAATGATGCAAAAGTATTTAAATTTGATTAGACAAGTTGTTCCTATAATGCATTTAAAAATTGAAGTAACTGTTTTTTTGCTGACGAACTTTTAGATGTGTGTGTCTGTGTTTGTGTGTGTGTTTGTGTGTGTGTGTGTGTGTGTGTGTGGGGGGGGGGGGGGGGGGTAAGAGTGTTCTTGCAAACAAAATTCCTGAATAAATGGAAAATTTTATTTTTTGTGTGAAAGACATAGTGCGTGAATGTTGATTGGAACAAGCTTAGAGAGCTCATTTTAATGTGAAGTCATAAAGCTGTGTTTTACGTACGAAATTCTGGAATAACTAAAAAAATTGCTTTTTTGACTCAAAAAGCATGGTGTGCGACCTCTCATTGGAATGAGCTCAAAAAGCTCATTCCAATGGGGTATTTACAAGTGATAAGTACATGTATGTTTAAGAGACAAAAATTAAAATTTGAATAGCGATTTTTGCGAAGAATGCTGACAAGTTTTGGCAGTTATGCTGGTAAAAAGGTAAGATATGCAAAGTGGTTGTTTTTTAGAGGCGACATTTAATTAAGGGGAATTAACCCTTGATTACTGAGGTAACTTCTAAAAGTACTGAAATTTCATGAAGCAATGTGAATAACAGACAACAGTTGCCTAAAAATTTCATGAATAACTAAAATTTTTATTCCTTTGTCTCGAAAACATGGCATATGACCTTTGTTGGAATGAGCTGAATGCGTGTGTTCCAATGAGGGGTCATAAAATTTGAACGGAGATTTGTGTGAATAATGCATTAGTACTGCTAGATTTGGGTAAACGGTTCACCCTGGATACCACCCCTTCTATAGTAGATCTTTTCTGCAAATTTTGTCTAAGATTCTATCAACTTTACAAATAAATACGTTCATGAATCACAATCAGATCCACCCCACAATGTTGCATACCAAATATCAAAAGATTCTGCCTGCTGGATCTGGAGAAGAAGATTTTTTAAGAAATATGCCTGAAATGCACTAAGATAAAATTTGGGCTCCTATACGGAGCCCAAATATAAACCCAGGGGGCCGATTTGAACAAACTTGAATCAGATCCACCCCACAATGTTGCTTACCAAATATGAAAAGATTCTGAAGCTGGATCTGGAGAAGAAGATTTTTTAAGAAATTTGCCTGAAATGCACTAAGTTCGAATTTGAGCTTCTATAGTGAGCCCAAATATGAAACTAGGAAGCCGATTTGAACAAACTTGAATCAGATCTACCCCACAATGTTGCATACCAAATATCAAAAGATTCTGCCTGCTGGATCTGGAGAAGAAGATTTTTTAATAAATTTGCCCGAAATGCACTAAGTGCGAATTCAGGCTTCTATATTAAGCCCAAATATGAATCCAGGGGGCCGATTCCAACAAACTTGAATCAGATCCACCCGCAATGTTGCATACCAAATATCAAAAGATTCTGCCTGCTGGATCTGGAGAAGAAGATTTTTGAAGAAATTTGCCCGAAATGCACTAAGTTTGAATTCGAGCTTCTATAGTGAGCCCAAATATGAATCCAGGGGGCCAATTTGAACAAACTTGAATCAGATCTACCCCGCAATGTTGCATACCAAATATCAAAAGATTCTGCCTGCTGGATCTGGAGAAGATGATTTTTTAAGAAATTTGCCTGAAATGCACTAAGTTCGAATTCGAGCTTCTATAGTGAGCCCAAATATGAATCTAGGAAGCCGATTTGAACAAACTTAAATCAGATCCACCCCACAATGTTGCATACCAAATATCAAAAGATTCTGCCTGATGGATCTGGAGAAGAAGATTTTTTAATAAATTTGCCAGAAATGCACTAAGTCCGAATTCGGGCTTCTATATTAAGCCCAAATATGAATCCAGGGGGCCGATTTGAACAAACTTGAATCAGATCCACCCCACAATGTTGCATACCAAATATCAAAAGATTCTGCCTGCTGGATCTGGAGAAGAAGATTTTTGAAGAAATTTGCCCGAAATGCACTAAGTTTGAATTCGAGCTTCTAAAGTGAGCCCAAATATGAATCCAGGGGGCCGATTTGAACAAACTTGAATCAGATCCACCCCGCAATGTTGCATACCAAATATCAAAAGATTCTGCCTGCTGGATCTGGAGAAGATGATTTTTTAAGAAATTTGCCTGAAATGCACTAAGTTCGAATTCGAGCTTCTATAGTAAGCTCAAATATGAATCTAGGGAACCGATTTAAACAAATTTGCATCAGATCCATCCCACAATGTTGCATACCAAATATCAAAAGATTCAGCCTGCTGGATCTGGAGAAGAAAATTTTTTAAGAAATTTGCCTGAAATGCACTAAGTTCGAATTCGAGCTTCTATAGTGAGCCCAAATATGAATCTAGGAAGCCGATTTGAACAAACTTGAATCAGATCCACCCCACAATGTTACATACCAAATATCAAAAGATTCTGCCTGCTGGATCTGGAGAAGAAGATTTTTTAATAAATTTGCTTGAAATGCACTAAGTTCAAATTCGAGCTTCTATAGTGAGCCCAAATATGAATCTAGGAAGCCGATTTGAACAAACTTGAATCAGATGATCACCCCACAATGTTGCATACCAAATATCAAAAGATTCTGCCTTCTGGATCTCGAGAAGAAGATTTTTTAAGAAATTTGCCTGAAATGCACTAAGTTCGAAATCGGGCTCCTATACTGAGCCCAAATATGAACCCAGGGAGCCGATTTCAACAAACTTGAATCAGATCTACCCCACAATGTTGCTTACCAAATATGAAAAGATTCTGCCTGCTGGATCTGGAGAAGAAGATTTTTTAAGAAATTTGCATGAAATGCACTAAGTTCAAATTCGAGCTTCTATAGTGAGCCCAAATATGAATCTAGGAAGCCGATTTGAACAAACTTGAATCAGATGATCACCCCACAATGTTGCATACCAAATATCAAAAGATTCTGCCTTCTGGATCTGGAGAAGAAGATTTTTTAAGAAATTTGCCTAAATGCACTAAGTTCGAAATCGGGCTCCTATACTGAGCCCAAATATGAACCCAGGGAGCCGATTTGAACAAACTTGAATCAGATCCACCCTACAATGTTGCATACCAAATATCAAAAGATTCTGCCTGCTGGATCTGGAGAAGAAGATTTTCAAAGAAATTTGCCTGAAATGCAGTAAGTTCAAATTCGGGCTTCTATAGTAAACCCAAATATGTATCCAGGGGGCCGATTTGAACAAACTTGAATCAGATCTACCCCGCAACGTTGCATACCAAATATCAAAAGATTCTGCCTGCTGGATCTGGAGAAGAAGATTTTTGAAGAAATTTGCCTGAAATGCACTAAATTCGAATTCGAGCTCCTATAGTGAGCCCAAATATGAATCTAGGGAGCCGATTTGAACAAACTTGAATCAGATCCACCCTACAATGTTGCATACCAAATATCAAAAGATTCTGCCTGCTGGATCTGGAGAAGAAGATTTTCAAAGAAATTTGCCTGAAATGCAGTAAGTTCAAATTTGGGCTCCTATACTGAGCCCAAATATAAACCCAGGGGGCTGATTTGAACAAACTTGAATCAGATCCACCCCACAATGTTGCATACCAAATATGAAAAGATTCTGCCTGCTGGATCTGGAGAAGAAGATTTTTTAAGAAATTTGCATGAAATGCACTAAGTTCAAATTCGAGCTTCTATAGTGAGCCCAAATATGAATCTAGGAAGCCGATTTGAACAAACTTGAATCAGATCCACCCCACAATGTTGCATACCAAATATCAAAAGATTCTGCCTTCTGGATCTGGAGAAGAAGATTTTTTAAGAAATTTGCCTAAATGCACTAAGTTCGAAATCGGGCTCCTATACTGAGCCCAAATATGAACCCAGGGGGCCGATTTGAACAAACTTGAATCAGATCCACCCTACAATGTTGCATACCAAATATCAAAAGATTCTGCCTGCTGGATCTTGAGAAGAAGATTTTTTAAGAAATTTGCCTGAAATGCACTAAGTTCGAAATCAGGCTCCTATACTGAGCCCAAATATTAACCCAGGGGGGCCGAGTTGAACAATCTTGAATCAGATCCACCCCACAATGTTGCTTACCAAATATGAAAAGATTCTGCCTGCTGGATCTGGAGAAGAAGATTTTTTAAGAAATTTGCCTGAAATGCACTAAGTTCGAATTCGGGCTTCTATAGTAAGCCCAAATATGCATCCAGGGGGCCGATTTGAACAAACTTGAATCAGATCTACCCCGCAACGTTGCATACCAAATATCAAAAGATTCTGCCTGCTGGATCTGGAGAAGAAGATTTTTGAAGAAATTTGCCTGAAATGCACTAAATTCGAATTCGAGCTCCTATAGTGAGCCCAAATATGAATCTAGGGAGCCGATTTGAACAAACTTGAATCAGATCCACCCTACAATGTTGCATACCAAATATCAAAATATTCTGCCTGCTGGATCTGGAGAAGAAGATTTTCAAAGAAATTTGCCTGAAATGCAGTAAGTTCAAATTTGGGCTCCTATACTGAGCCCAAATATAAACCCAGGGGGCCGATTTGAACAAACTCGAATCAGATCCACCCCACAATGTTGCATACCAAATATCAAAAGATTCTGCCTGCTGGATCTGGAGAAGAAGATTTTTTAAGAAATTTGCCTGAAATGCACTAAGTTCGAAATCGGGCTCCTATACTGAGCCCAAATATGAACCCAGGGGGCCGATTTGAACACACGTGAATCAGATCCACCCTACAATGTTGCATACCAAATATCAAAAGATTCTGCCTGCTGGATCTGGCGAAGAAGGTTTTTTAATGTTTTTCCCATTGCCTACAGTGTTAAAAAGTGCTGACTCAGCACTTTTTCAAAGTCCCGAAACTGTACCCTATGATAAAACCGATGGCAATTTTTTTTTACCAATCCTTTCTGTTGGTCCTAAGGAAGCTACACACCAAATAAAAATTCTCAGTGCCGTGCAGTTTTGGAGATATGGGCGTTTTAAATTTTTTCTATTTTTAGCTCCTGCGGTTCCCACGGGGCTGCGGGAAAATTTTTTTTTGCATAAATCAAGTACTCATGACCCAATAAGCCCTCACATAAAATTTGGTTCAAATCAGCCTCTCGGTTTGGAAAATAGAAATTTTGGGCGGAGCAAAAAATTTTGCCCCTCTCATAACAACGCCAAGTATAGCCCCACAAACTTCTCTTGAACAAATCTGAGTCTACACCTCAAAAGGAAGCTGCACACCAAATATCAAGTCTCTGCTACTGCTGGTTCATGAGAAGAAGATTTACAAAGATTTTGGTGCCCCTTGGGGGCGTGGCACCACCCAGGAGGAGGGGCAACTTCATTTGAACAAATCTGAATTGGCATTAGGTAATAAACATTTAGCCAACATTTGAATAAAATTGGGCTAGTGGTTTAGGAGGAGAAGTCGATAATGTAAAGTTAACGCCGGACGACGACGACGACGGACGACGACGGACGACGGACGACGACGGACGACGACGGACGACGGACGGAAAGTGATTAGTAAAGCTCCCCTTGAGCTTCGCTCAGGTGAGCTAAAAAATATATAAATATTAAGATATATATATATATATATATAGCCTGTGCAGTAATTTGACTGTACCTTGACCCAAGAACTCCTCAATCCTCCTTATTCCATATCATTCTATGTTCCTGACATTTTCCATGAATTACATAGAGTAGAACATTTAATACAATTTTATAATTTTATCAAAAAACACAGATTTCACAAAAATAGCACCGATCTCTCTGCACAAAACTGAGGGTATAATTTGAAAACCCTTGTCCAGTAAATTACCTGAACAGACAGGTGAGCAGTAAACGAATCTGTCCAATGGTGTTACTTGGACAGATTTGACTGCCCAATAAGGTTATGTTAGTTGGTTGATTAGTGAACAGTGCATGAAGTTTGTCTGAGTTATATATGGAGCAAACTAGATTGTAGGTCATTGAGGAAATCAATAACCTGTAACTGGACATCAGTGGGCCAGATGCTCAGCTACAATATAAACACACTAGGAGACATATATATAAACCGTTTTCAATGGAAATTATGTTCCATTCTGCATCACAGTACTTCACCTAAAAACAAAACTAATTTCTGCTAGCTAAAAATGTACAGTTGAAATAAAAATATATTGCAACATCCCCAATTCGGATTCTGTCACAGTACGTTAGGGGCTTTGGGGGCAATATTTGGGAGACCTCGGAAGTGACGTCCTGTCACGTGACATAGTGGCACCATGTTGTGTTGTCATGGTAACCCTCGTGAGCGGCCATCTTGTGTCGTCAGCCCCATAGTGATACGTGGTGTTAGTGCGTACGCACGGCGCGTTATATTAGGGTGATACTTGTTTCCGTCGTCCATTTTGTATACTGGAGGCCGCCATCTTGGTTTCTATGGTAACACACGGTTGCTATGTGACCTAAAACCTTCTTATAGAATAAGGGTATGTTCGGAGGGTGTGTTCAATTGAATCGGAGTATCACGAATTACCACAAACAACCCAACAAGTTGTACTCTTCCGAATTCTTTCAGAATATCTGCTTCTGTTTATCTATGCAAAAGTTATCGTCTACCCGACCATGCACGTTTGTCCTGGAGTATACTACAGTAGAGTAGAAGAGCCTATCAGCTGGAACAGCTTTGCTTATTATTGCTATATTTAGCTGTTCTGGACTGTTCTTGTTAGTTATGACCCTATTCCGAGTCCTCTTGTTGTTTCATTTATCCAGATCACCCAATCTGTTCATTTTACTGGCGTTAACTAACCAATCAGACTCCTTGATTTTCCGTAATCTGTATGCAGAGTTATCTCCCCTTATTACAATGAAGTCCTATCCGATTCCCATCACCTATATATCCAATGGTTATATCCTATGGAATCCCATTTTTGGAGAACACCTGTGGCTATGGAACTCCATTTTTGTCGTATGAGGGCTATGAGAAAGCATCCAGTGAGGCCTCATTTACTATCCCTCTTAGCCTCATTTTCTTTTGAGGGCATGAGGGCCATGAAGAATCCCTTAATGAGGTCTAATTTACTACAATTCTTAGCCTCATTTCAGTATTTGAGGATACCTATGGCCTTGTATTGTATCATTTGAGGACAACTATCGAGGATACTGTCTGGAGAATCTCTTTTTTTGTCAGATGAAGCCATGAGGGCCACAAGAAAGCCCTCGGTGAGGCCACATTTATTATCCCTCTTAGCCTCATTTTCTATTGAGGCCATGAGGGCCTTCAAAAATATTTATGGGTATCCAAATGTGTTAGTTTTTCCATTCTACTATATATATTTTCTTTCTCTTTTAAGCTCCAACAAAACCACGATCACGACCAACATCAAACCCAGGTTTGTATATTTGTATGTTTTAAATCTAATATTGTATTTTTTGTGTGTGTTTCCTTTCTTGATGTTTACTGAGCTCAACAGATCTACTGAACAATTGTTTTCCTTTAATCTTACTTAAATACAGTACAGTCGCCGTGGGCAGTCACTTTTCCACGTGTCCACAGTGGCTGTGGAAAACCGTGGACAAATTACCCTTCAACTGCCCACAGAGATTTATGTGGACAGAGATTTTTCTAGACCGTGGGCATGCTACCTACTTGCCCACAGAATTAAAAACTAACACGGCGATTCCCGTGGAGTCTACATGATCTGACTTTTTATTGCACCACTAAAATATTTATGATACGTATTTTTTCTACACGAGAGCAATAAGAAAAGAAATCTGTTAACATCGGAACGAGGTCAAAATATCAGACTTGTTTCTATTCTGCCCTGTCAGCACCAATTCACGGGATAATCCAACTGACGAAAATGCAGAAACTAAAAAGCTTGTGGACCATGTGATATTTATCAACTCATCTGTTTGCCATCTGTTAACCTTTTACCTAACGCTAGGAGTAGACGACACTCGTAAAAGAAATTCTTGTGTAACTAAAAAGTTTCATGTTTGGCTTCCAAAACATAGGTTATGACCCCTCATTGGAACGAGCGTTCGAACGAGGGGTCATAACCTATGTTTTGGAAGCAAAAAATGAAAATATAAAATAGATTCAATGGCGAATTTCGTGTAGAGCGCTGACCGGTTTTGGCCGTTAACTTAGATAAAGGGTTAAATAAAGGAGGAATATTTCCACCAATTATGAATTTATCGTCACCAAATAAGGCCTCTCCTCCTCACGGCGTCATTTTTATCTTCCGCTTCCGTAAAGTTCTGGTTCGTTTTCGCGACAGCTACCGGCTGTCTTCGAAATTCGAATCAAGAGTTGAGAGTATAATTTCAGAAAAACAACTCCTACCCCAAGCATTGGTTACTGGGTCATAATCCACCAGTAATGCAGGGCTTGTTTACCACAATGACCAAGCACTGCTTCACTTCCCGGGATCCCCACGGGGGTCGGTCCATTACAGGTGGGGGAAGCATCTCTCGAGTATTCGCTTACCAATACCTGATGTTGGTTTTTAACCCTACTCCCCGTGGACATTAATAAAAGTTAGCCACAGTGGTCTGCGTCAGACAAAATAGATCCATTAGTCTCGTGAACGCAAGTCGTTTGAAATTTATAATCCTTTCAAACGCTGCTGTATATAGAATACACATGCCACTAACGTCTGCAAAACTACTTCAGAAGGATTATAGCAGGTCATAAATCATAAACACAAGAGCAGCATTAATTGCCGATCAACATAAGTCAATCAAGTTAATTAACTTAATCATTGATGAATAACAAACAATCTGGCAGAAAAATAATAACAACCAAGAGAATAAAAATGTTTGGTTTATATTTTTTCATTCTTTCACTTTAACAATTAAAAATATACATTGTAATATATCGATAGGGCCAGGTTAAAAAAAACGAAATTAGTTCGACGATGCATTTTTATTGTACGCTGAACTATCAGAATTACTCCGAAATTATCCACTAAAAAGTGCGAATTTCATATTGCTCTTTTTAGTGAATAATTCCAAAGTAATTTATCGAAAGGGCCAGGTTAAAAAAACACATTTGGTTGCAGATCTACCAGAATGGCGTTAAAATGTATATTGTCAGAAATGACAGAAATATTAATATGTTCAAGCATGTTTTAAAAAAATATTCTCATAAATGACATTTTACTTTGCTCAGTCCTAATTCCAACTGGAAATGACCCCATACTTATATGATATGAAATGTGGTCCCATGTAAATTCAAACACCGAGAAAAAGATTATTTTACACAATTATGCAGTGATTTTTAAAGCATCAGTTTAAGCAATATTTATTTCCAGTTCGAAAATATATACAATTATATAAAATATAATCGGTGTGGATTCAACAGTAAGCTGTAAGCTTATACGACGTCCTGTCCACCAGTAAAATATTGTATAATTGTTGTTAAGTTCCTTGCCCAGGGACATAACGCAGGACTCCGAACCGATCGCTAGGACGGTCACCCACCCAAGGACTAAACAGGCTCGACATGGCTTAATTTCGTTGATCTGACGAGAACCGGTTACCGCAACGCCACCGCCCCTGATTCAATAATGTGAAATGTGCTTCCACCCTTCGATACGTAATTCGTGTAACCTTTCACAGATAAAGACTTCAATGCTTGGGAAGTAATAGTTCCCACTGTGGTGTCATATCCTATATTTTTCGTGTTATTCGGGAGCACTTTGAGAAGGTCTTGCCCATAATTTCTTTGGAAAAAAGATCAACACGCCACTGTTCAAATGTATAAAATAAATCTTCTAGATGCAGTTTCTGGAACAATATCTACAAAATCTATCTACACAATCCCCAGTGCTTTACTTTATAACGTTATTTAGTAAATATTTCTGTAACGTATGTTATAAAGGTAAAACATGTCAGAAGATTCGTAGTAGAGAGTGTCGTCAGGAATAAGTTTTATAACTTCGTTGAATGTGTTTTGAACTTTAATGAGTTTTTCTCACACATATATATATTCAGTTTCCTACATCCCAATTCAGGTCCTGAGGTGTGGTGTGAAGGTCATTAACACCAGACGGGTTGTCAAACAACAAGTTACCCATTTATCTGGTGGATTTGAACAAGACATCAACAAGACTCGGGATTCATGGCTCCGCCACGATCACTACGTTCTCTGTTTGTGTAACGTAAAATTCATTTGTTTATTGTGAATTCTCTGTACTGAACCCGATGAAGGTGTGAGTCGAAATCTTGTTAAAGGACAGATTAAATATTTATGGGTACACAAATGTGTTAGTGTTTCCATTCAACTATATATATTTACTTTCTTTTTTAAGGCCCAAGAAAACCACGACCACCACCAACACCCAAAACAGGTTTGTGTATATTGTATATATTTTTGAATAGTATACAATAAATGTCTGGTACTTTTTTTTGTTGCTCTTGTTTTTGTAAGCTATCCTGCAAAGGAAGTGAAGAATGGTAGAGTTGTTAATTTCTTAATCCTCTAAACCGTACTGTGACATTAACATTAAAAATATATTCGCATTTATTGATTAGAAATGTATTTTATAGATACATGGTATAGTTGAGAGTTTACCTTCATATTGTCTGGTTGTTCTTTTGTATAATTTACTCTCCATATTTGAAATTTTGTAAACGATTTTCCAATGAATTAATGGCCCAAGAATGATTGAAAATATGTTCTCATTGATGACATTTTACTTCTCCCAGCCCCAATTGCCAGAGGAAATGACCGCATCGTTATATGATATGACATTTGGTCCCATTCCCATGTAGAGTCCAAAACTGCGAAAAATATAATTTTACATAACTTTCAAAGCATTAGTTTAAACAATATTTATTTACCGTTCTCAAATATATATAATTGTATCAGATATAATAAGTGTGAATCCATCAGTAAGCTGTAAGATTTTACGAGCTTGTTTCCACCAGTAACACATTTGAGCAGAAAACAGTAGAGAAGACAAGTACCATACAATCAAACTTACCGTAAAACTCTCTAATGATGAATTTTCCATTGCGGAAGATAATAAGGGTTCAGACTGTGCTAAATGAGCAACTCTTTGTCAGTGCATCCTATATATATAAAACATATAAATTTACAGCTTTTTGTAGCTGGAGAGTATGGAAAATCAAGAGGATTATTATTGTTTAGGTATCTCGAACCTGGACATAAGCATATGGACAAAACATTTATTATGCACCAAATCATTACGGAATTATTGAACCAACAAAAGAAAAAAATCAGTTTTTTGAAAAAGTAACCAAAATGAAATATAAGATTTAGTGGTTTTATAAGAACTTTCATAGTCTTCTGTTACATTTTCATTAACGCTCATCAAATCATTTAAAACAGAAAACTGTACACAAACCAAGACAATCCACGCGATTAATGTATTTCTTCATTAATTAATAATTCACTACCCTATCTTATTAACAAATCATCGGTAATATCCTTAGTTGGATTACTGAGACGATAAATCGATAATGAAGAATGTTGTTTGTATGGATTACCGGCCATAACTAGATATCACTTTTGAAAATCATTGTTGAGAGAATAACATTATTCAGTACAGGCACCTTTCAACACATCAAGATAACTTTTCCACAGTGAAAGGAACATTTGTGATAGAAATGGTTGTGGGTGTTAAATATAATATTGGTTTTAATTTTGCCACATTTATGCACAATATTTGATTAAGAATGCTTCGTATAGAAGCAGAATCTGGCAGGAATATTGATTGAATGCCGGTTGGTCTTTAATTCATTGCTATGAAATATACTTTACAGATACAATTAATAGTGTGGCCGTATACATTTGAATTGTGTGATTATACTTTTGTACCGTTCACTCTCAATATTACCAATTTTGTAGAATGTTTTTTTGCCATTTTACTTTCAGGGATAAAATGTTCCATAGTACGATGTCGTAGGCCCAAATGTAAGCCTGGATACGTTCCAAGAAAACGAAGAGGCCAATGCTGTCTCAGATGTATGAAAGGTAAATTGCTAAAACGGAATATGTATTAAGTAGATGCCTCATTGTGAACTCATTTGTGGAGAAACTATTCTAAGTCCAATCTTGATTTTCGAATGGTTTAACAGGTATCAACCAAAATTAAGTGCACTTCTATTGCCAGAACAGCCCCAAATTTCGAAAATGTATTCTCAAAAATGGTATTGTACTTCTACCTGATACGTGCCACATAATGGCCCAGCAGTAGGTAAGTGATATGATATTTTTCTCCAGTTTGGAGACTCACATTACGAGGTAGAGCCCTTATGGAAACTATCATATTACATAGTTATACAACCACTTTCGGAACATCAGGGGTCAACAGAGAAGAAAACGAATGGATAAGAAACATATTCAATTACAAGATTGTTTAGAAATCTCAAATGAATTTCAATTAGTCATCCAACAAAGCACAATCCTTGAATGAGTCCACAGAGCAGGCCAAGAAAGAAGTTAAAGTAGCTGTATGTTAAGTAATATTATGTCATTTAATTTAAAATGTTTGGGGTGAAATATAAATATTTAAATTTGCAGACTTCCATCGCCAATAAAAATTTGAAAGTAAACAAAGACATTGACACAAGGTCAGAAATGTTCAAAAAAGTTTTAAAAAGTGTGTGAAGCTTGGCGGCTGTAATTTTTATAGATAGAGAGTTAAGTGAATGAAAAAACATCATTTTTAACTAAATATGTCAAAAGTTGGCAAACGTTTTAAGTGGCGCCAAAATGACGCTAATTCGAAACAGCAACAACAACAAAAAATACAGAAACTAAAACAAAACAAAAACAATCTCTTAATTTTGTTGTGCTCAACAACACACAAAACATTTCAGAAAAGTCCAATGTATTTAAATTTTGAACAGGACGGTAATACAGTTTGAGATCTGGTTTTTCTAAGAATACAGTCCCAAAATGTCCAAAGTCGAGATAAGAAAACGAGGTTGAAAATAAACGTGTAGAAAAAAGCGTACAATTAGCTTCTCTAGCGTCTGGTGCATTAAGTTGAATAAAAGATAACGATGAACAGTTTCCAATAAGGGGAGAAAGGGTATGGAGTTTCGTAGCTGTGTAATTTTCGCTTATAAATATAAAGTTACATGGATCAGAAAGGAGCGTTTTTAACGAAATCTCAAAAATAAGCAAAATTTTGAAAATCATTTAAAAATATCAGAATGGAGACAAATCGAAAAACAAGAAACAGTTCTTTATTAATTTTGTGGGCTCTAAGACATACTAAAATGTCAAGAAAATCGGATGCATTTTATCTTTTGCTCATGTAATTCTCCGTGACGTCACATAAGCAATCAAGGGATGACAGTTGAGAATTTCCAAGAACTGCATCACATTTTTAGATAGGGTTTATGGTGGGCAATCTTGGTTATAATCTTGAGAACTTGGGAAACTCTAGTCTTAAAATAATGTTGAAAATAAAAGGTATAGAAAAAACAATGCAAAATTGGCACGACTGGCATCGGGTCTCACAATTTGAAAAAAAAATATGAAAATGTTTCTCTACAAATAATCGCAGTGAGTAGTGTTCACTACGAAAAGATTGCTTCAAATACAGAGATTGGAAATGTCGGTAGATTCTGGATTGTGACAGTTACAGTTACCTTCACACCAGATATCTTCTTATTCAAAATTCAAAAGCCTGTTCGACCTATGTACATGTCTTAAATGAACTATAGGCGAGGATCACAGGTGTTTGAACTTGTCAATTTTGTATTATGGGTTCTCTAATAAAGTAACTGTCTTCTGAAGTCCGTTGCCCAATGTGATGGCCGTGAATTGAAGTTTGTATGGATACCTTTTCGTGCATAACTTGTTGTCAGCACACACTCCATATAGTCTTAAAATTTATACTTTTTTATATATTAAACGATGTCCGTCAATATTTTTCTGACTCTTCCCGATTATATCGATGATAAGTACAAAGAAAAAGGGGTGAGGTGCCATACAGGATTATTTATCTTGATAATCCACCAGATCTCTCACAGGACATATTGTACCCCATGAATCATAAATCTTTTTCTCTCCGATTTTGGAAAACATTGGTTGAAAGCACGAACTATTATTAACTGCGATATGCTCTGATAGTTGGACTGCAATTGAACATTGAACTGTTATTTGTGAGATTGGAGGGTGGGGGTGGGGTGGGTGGGGGGTTTCGGGGGCAGGTAGACATCCAATCAGGCAAAATAATTCCGTACGGTGTGCGATTCTCTGTAACTTGTGATGTAGTGTAATGAAAATCCTCTTGCATACTGTGAATAAAATTTCTGAACATGATTCCGAAATAATTAGTATATTTTTCTTGTTTTGTTGTGGCTTTTTGTTGATGTGCATTGTGTAGTTTATTTGAGGAAATTATTTTGATATATTTTGGTTGGTAACGTTAAGTTGCGTTGGTGGTATCATTTGAAAAAGCTTTTTGTTTCTTGGTGTTGCGAATATTTCGGTCGTTTATTTTCTTTTACCACGGGGTTGTAAACTATTGATCTAATCTGAGGAGAAATTGCGTGTAATTATGTTCAGACACATGTAAATATGGTTAGTTTTGGGGTGCTGAGAGAGAAAGTGTTGGTTATTAGTCGGAGATTACAGATTCAGGGCGGTTCTGAGAAAGAAGCGTGCGGGCAGTGTGGGGAAGTGTACCAGGATGGCCATGATGGATTAGCTGTGAATCTGCGCAAATTGCCAGGAATTTCTAGGGTTGATGAAGGTCGTATTTGAAACTCCAGGGGGGGGGGGGGGTGGGGGACGGTGCAGTTGAAGGGCAAGTTAGATAAGGCGGAATTGCTGCTAGATGTTACCCTGATGAAGGTAGCATTTGACGTCGGATGGAAAGTGGTTGACAGCTTAAGAGAGGGGCGGGTGGTAAAAAGTGGATTTTTGATATCGAGAAAGGTGGGGGGGGGGGGGGGGAGTTATCAGGAAGGTCCATGGAGTAGAGAAGAGGAAATCGAGAAGCCCGGGTAGAGATAGAAGTATGACCAAATGGTGTTTGGAGTGAGAGTGTGAGGGAGAAGATGTGGGGGTATCTACAAGAAGAAAGGCGAGGTGGGTTGATGATAGAAAAGTAGAGGAGGGTATGGCAAGAGGGTGGTGAAGCGTGAAAAATTGGTTTAATGTGATGCGAGCGGCAGGTAAGTCTGAGGGGAACAAGCAGGTGGTCGGTGATGAGCAGGAGGTGCTATCAGGTAGTGGTAGTGGTAAAATTCAGTTTAAGAGAGTTGAATCAGAAGACAGTAGCAGGGGGTGCTAAGCAAAAACTGGTGGTAGTTGGATGTAGTATAGTACGGGGGCTCGATTGGTTGGTTTGTGTTCTACATAGTCTGAACCGAACTACTCTGTGTTTTCCGAGACCCAGATGGAGGATATTAGGGATAGTGTGGATGGTATTGTTAAGGGCTAGGGCACAGGGTCAGACCATGTGGTGATGGATGAGTGTCGCATATTTATACAAACAATATCAGAAAAAGGAGGTTAGTTCAACTAATGGATATATACAGGGACTTGATTACCAAGTTCTATGATAGGACTGCGACTGTAGTCGTGTCAGGGCTTCTTTAATTGATACGTAGGACAATGAACGGAACACTATAATTAGTGGGGTAAACGAGGAATTAGGGAAATACTGCAAGATTTTTGAGGTACCTTTTATTGAAAATGGTGGACAACCTAGGATAAGCTGGAGTTATGCGATAGGTGTAGTCGCCATCTAAGCACAATGGAACGGAGGCTTTGGGTTGGAACATGTTTTGGTTTGGTGAATCGTTTTTGGCATAAAGCTGGGTGATGGGAAAAGTTTGGATGTAAAAGCAAAATACGGAGTGTAAATGTAAAAAGGACGGAAATAGGAGCCCACAGAGAGATAAGACTGGCATGTCAGAGAACTCCTGTGATTTTGAAATGGGATACATCAACATCAAGGGTGTCTCACAGTATGTAAGCGAAAATACGAACTTGGTGGACGAGGAGAATTTTGATTATAACCGTTTACCCAATGAATTTGCCACTTCCGCCCGCGTAATCTTCAAATCAGCAGCTGAAAAAATACTATTTCTCACAAGATGTTTATAAGACGATATGATGTGACCCCTCTCTGGAACGAGCGCGTCGACCTCGTTCCAATGAGGGGTCACATGATATGGTTTTGTCGACATCTTTTCAAAAATTAAAAGAAAATGAACTTAACATAATAAATTTTGATATCATCTGCGTTGGGTAAATTGTTAAAGGTTTCAGCGGGACATGGATTTGACAGGGTCAGATGAAAGGACTATCCCGATCTGGTGGTATACGTGGGGTGAAGTGGTGCACACCGAAGGCCAGAAAGGGAGGGGGTGTAGGCATGTATGCTAAGGATGTGCTAGGCCCTGTAAGAATCAAAGACTAATCAAGTGGAAATACAATCAATTAAGTTAAAAGCGAGATACTGAGGAGAAAAACATCTTGAAGGCATATTGACTAAATATTAGCCGAGTCTGGCACAGGCTTTTGTTCAAAAAATTATCTTGACGAAAACTGCATTCTACTGGCGTTCTTTTAGCAATGCAGTTTCCACTGAATGGCATTTTTGCGTTTATTTCAATAGTTCAGCATTGTAAAATATCTGAAGAGACGTAAAACACATGGGAATCGAGTATCTAATGAGGCGATAACTATTATTCTACAGAGCACGAGGAGCACAATTAAAATACTGTCATCTCATGGTAATGTGACGCTCAATATACTGAATCTTTTCTTTGTGTTAATTTAAATGTTTCATAGTTGTTCAACATAAGAAATGATAGAAAACATCTGTGAAGATGAGTATCCACCTGGATAATAATCAAAACTCTACGAAAGGCACAGCAGAGCATTGAACACCTTCCCGGTCCAGCTTACCCGATATCTCCACATATTTATGTTGACAGGATATGAGTTTTCCATCTGGGCAGAATGAGAGCGCGGGGCAAAGTCGGTAGAAGTGCAGGCTGCAAACCGAGCGCTCTTAGGTTCGAATCCCACCTGCGGCAACCGCATTGTGTCCGTGGGAAAGATACTTAAACCCAATTGCTCACTTGGGGGACGGCGGCATTGTGTACCGAGGTGTACTACACGTCGACGGTGCTCTTGTCCTCAACTAATGCTAGCCCTGCTTGCGCAGAATTAGTTTAAACAATATTTATTCAATAAGTAAGCAATATGTTACAATATTAAACACCAATAAAAGTGACAATATATATAGATAACACGAAGAATATAACATATACTAACAAAAAAACCCATATTATTATGTAATGGGGGATCTGACAGAAAGCTAGGAGCTTATGTTAGTCATCTCCCGGGGTCATTCAGAAATTTACACAAAAGGTGGTATAATATAGTAGATGGACTCATATGTCGCCGCCTGGAGCCCATGGACTGTAGTCGGTCGCAACCATGATCATCAGCCACGTGCCAAGCCGGGGCACAGCATCCATGCACACAGCGAGAGCTGCCTGTAGGCCTATAGAATGTAGACCTAGGAGCAAATACCCGAGAGGTCATTCAAATTTGATTTGGCAGCATCGTTGTCGACACTAGCAGGTAACCTCGAGTGCGAGGACACGACACCCCGGCCCTGAACAAAACCGATGAGAAAGTTGGTGGTAATTCTAGTCGAAGAAAGGTAAGCACATGAAGTCAAATTACCAGGCGGCGACACATGATATTGTTTAAAGTTTGCTTGTGAATGAAGGACAAGGTGAAAAGAAGGTATAAAGAAAAGGAGCAATAGAAAACAGGGGATGCCAGCTTGAAAGCACAATGCATTGCCTTCGCATTCAAGACACTCGCAATTAAGCAGCGGAAGCACTGCTAGTGAGAAGTGAGACGGAAGCAGCCTTGATGGTGATCCATACGAAGAAAACGGAAAGGAAAGCAAGATTATAGGTTTGGCGGTAAATTCGTCATATAGTAATAGTCGTACCTGGTGGTTTAATTCTTAGCAGTCTAGAAACGTCCACTTGACAAAATGAAATCATGCACCACATCAAAAACAAGATGATTTTCCCGACTATTCAAAAATTCAGATCCAAAAAGAAGTGTCGATATGTTTACAGTAAATGGCAGAAGGTTGATAGTACTATTACGGACATCTGAGTATATTGGACAGTGTAAGAAAAGATGCCCTGGTGTCTCGCACATCCCGCACTGACAGGATGGGGTAGGTGACAGATGATTGTCATATAAATGAGAGTTAAGGTTACTACAATGCAATCGTAACCGGCAGTGATATATTTGGGCTGCTCGTGATTTCGCGCCACTGTAAAACGCAGGTGGTCGCTGATTTCCAGCATTTAGGAATGTCTTGAAATTGATCAGTGATGAGTTCTCGCGGACAGATAAAGGCAGTTTGTTCCATTGATCAGTGACACTCGGAATAAAAGACGACTGATACAACTGAGTCCGACAAAAAGGAACTCTGTGGTTATGACATGACCGGAGATTAAGCGATAAATTTGCGCAGAATTAGTATGTTGGGGAGTCTGACAGTCGCTAGACCTTGCTCGATTGTTCTCTGCGGTACACCGGCTTCCTTTACCGGTATAAAATGTCCCACAGGGCGTGATCTAGGCCCGTGAATAGTGCCGTTAAACCCCCAAAAATATATAATCTGGGCAGAATCTGCATTCTGTATTTCTTTTTCCTGTAATCCATTAATCTCATAAACTATATACATAGGTTCAACAGAAATAAAGGGCTGTGTTTCATTATCAAAAATGGTGAGAACCCAAGTGAAAACAAACATCACTATTGATGGATTTGAAGTTGCTTACTGTTTTGGCACAATGAATGTTATATTTCTCACATCCAATTCCTCGTTTTGTAAAAACCTGCAACAAATATAGCTGTACTACTTCAATTTCAATTATTCAAACAACTTGTACTTATAAAATAGACATAGTTTAATTGTAATTGGTTGTTTTGTTTTCAGTGCGTTGTAAATGAATTTGTGTGATTATAACATGTCACTGGCAGTTTTGAGTAGAAGGAATTTGAGTAAAAGCTTTATCCAACCCATTGGATAAGATATAATAATGTTATACAGTCAAAAATACATCATACATTAAGTAATCACAAAAGACATTTGGCTCAGCACAATGTTCCCGTTCAAGCACCATTACTGTGTGCAAGTTCTTCAATGTAGCGGTGATATATTCAATTAGGCTTATCATGTTTACCAACCCGTTTTTATTTCGAAAAGAAAATAGGTTTAAGAAAAGACAGTTTTACAGATGGAGGAAGCCGGAGTTCTCGGAGAGAATCCCCGAACAACGACGAGCAGCTGCCAGCTCCCTAACATCGTTACTCCACACCTCAGCACAGAAGGGTTAGATTGGTTGAAGACACGCGCACCATCGACGTGCAGTACGCCTTAGTACACGGCTTCACTGTGCCCCCATACGTATAATGGTTGTTGAGTTCCTTACCCAAGGACATAACACGGGATTCCGAACAACAATTTATCCATTTATTTGGTGGATTTGAAAAAAGGCATCAACAAAGTCTCAGTATTCATGCCTCCGTCACGACCACGACGTTCTCTCTTTGTACCGTAAAATTCATTTGTTTATTGTGAATTTTTTTTTATACTGAACCCGATGAAGGTGAGTAGTATTGTAACCAGTTCTTGTGTTGGGTCAAGTAACAACAAGCTGGTATAGAGTTTAACGTGGATTCGGTTTAATTATCACAAATCATCAAACCATCAAACCATCAACACAGATATATCATCAAAAACCGAACTCTACAAATAAACAATAAAAACTTCTTAAAATATATACAACCTGGATATTTCAGACTTCATCGTCATCATTTCAGTGATTTCCACACAAGAGGTGTAATTAACTGAGCTTCTTTCAAGGAGTCATCATCTGATGTACATCACTGGAACAGGCTCAATGAGCTCATTCCAGTGGGGTACAGCAGTCAATGAACCCTTGACAATCACTGTGATGTAATCAACAGTGAGCTCATACCAAGAAAGTATAATCCGATGTCACAGACTGGGACAAGCTCCATGAGCTCATTCCAGTAAGATACAGCGGGCGATAGGCTCTTGAGATAAGCCACAGTCCAACTCACCATAACATACCACCAAAAGGTAGAAACTAGCATGCCACACCAGAGGGAGCCCATCAAGCTCATTCCGGTCAGGCACAATAGTTGATGGACTATCAGTACACAGGTGTAATACATCAAACCAAAAGCTAATGAAAAAATGATGAGGCTTTTATTCAATAAGAGTCGCTAATTATAACCAAGTTACTTCCCTTATATAAGATCCAGTAAATGGTGATAAAACAATCCAAATCAAACAAATATGGTCCACCCATGCGAACTCCACAGAACAACTTGAAGACCTAAATCTGACAAAAAGTTCCATTGGTGTACCCACGAGTAAATCACACGACATACCAGATCTTTCCAGCAAATCACAATCCAGGTAACATTTCTGCACAAATATGTAAGTCCTAAATGAGACATGGTGGATAATTAATCCACAGAAATAACAATCAACTATGAAGTGCAGATTGACTTAGAATCAAGCTATTACTAAAATATACAATTTGACTGATTGGAGTTCAATGATACTTTCAGCATATATGGCTATACCCAAAAATACCAAAATTAGTCCTAATTCAATAAAAGTGATTCAGCACAACTGACTCAATAGTTCACTGAAACTCGGTCAACGAATGACCTATAGCTTACCACTGCAGTATAGTAATACTGCACTATTTAACAACAATAAATAGTGAAGTACCAATATTTATATTATAAAACTAAGATGAAAATGGATGCATACCATCAGTGTGATAAGCTCTCCTCCTGTGTCTGTCTCTCTACATCATGGTACAGTCAAGTCCTACTCAATGCTAGCACCTGAATATAATAAATGATAACACTAAGAGCTAGACTAAAATAACAATGGGAGAGTCAATAATTACACTGTCCTCAGTGGTATGTGCTCAATGCATTCTGCAAAGCAGAAAGCATTGAATCACGTACTCACTGATGACAATGCAATTGCAGATGTAATTTCCAGCATCAATAGTGCTGTACGAAGCCAAAGTATTTCCATTTATGCCAGATTAATTAATAATCAATTATTATAACTAAATATTACTTAATTACTACTAACCGCAGAAAACTATCAAGTTACAATTTAGAATTTCGAACAAATTGACCTCACAATATCGCAGCTCGAAACATGAATTATAATTATTTAATTTCATAACTTATTACTGATTATTCCAATTATTGTGGGTCCGGACACTGATTGCGTGACCAGACCAGTGCTCCAGGCAGTGGAGCACTGAACGGATGAGGCAATCAATGCGGCTGAAGTTAGAAATTACCAGTTTATAAATAAATAAATAAAAAAATATATAAATATTAAGATATATATATATATATATATAGCCTGTGCAGTAATTTGACTGTACCTTGACCCAAGAACTCCTCAATCCTCCTTATTCCATATCATTCTATGTTCCTGACATTTTCCATGAATTACATAGAGTAGAACATTTAATACAATTTTATAATTTTATCAAAAAACACAGATTTCACAAAAATAGCACCGATCTCTCTGCACAAAACTGAGGGTATAATTTGAAAACCCTTGTCCAGTAAATTACCTGAACAGACAGGTGAGCAGTAAACGAATCTGTCCAATGGTGTTACTTGGACAGATTTGACTGCCCAATAAGGTTATGTTAGTTGGTTGATTAGTGAACAGTGCATGAAGTTTGTCTGAGTTATATATGGAGCAAACTAGATTGTAGGTCATTGAGGAAATCAATAACCTGTAACTGGACATCAGTGGGCCAGATGCTCAGCTACAATATAAACACACTAGGAGACATATATATAAACCGTTTTCAATGGAAATTATGTTCCATTCTGCATCACAGTACTTCACCTAAAAACAAAACTAATTTCTGCTAGCTAAAAATGTACAGCTGAAATAAAAATATATTGCAACATCCCCAATTCGGATTCTGTCACAGTACGTTAGGGGCTTTGGGGGCAATATTTGGGAGACCTCGGTGGGGGACCTCGGAAGTGACGTCCTGTCACGTGACATAGTGGCACCATGTTGTGTTGTCATGGTAACCCTCGTGAGCGGCCATCTTGTGTCGTCAGCCCCATAGTGATACGTGGTGTTAGTGCGTACGCACGGCGCGTTATATTAGGGTGATACTTGTTTCCGTCGTCCATTTTGTATACTGGAGGCCGCCATCTTGGTTTCTATGGTAACACACGGTTGCTATGTGACCTAAAACCTTCTTATAGAATAAGGGTATGTTCGGAGGGTGTGTTCAATTGAATCGGAGTATCACGAATTACCACAAACAACCCAACAAGTTGTACTCTTTCGAATTCTTTCAGAATATCTGCTTCTGTTTATCTATGCAAAAGTTATCGTCTACCCGACCATGCACGTTTGTCCTGGAGTATACTACAGTAGAGTAGAAGAGCCTATCAGCTGGAACAGCTTTGCTTATTATTGCTATATTTAGCTGTTCTGGACTGTTCTTGTTAGTTATGACCCTATTCCGAGTCCTCTTGTTGTTTCATTTATCCAGATCACCCAATCTGTTCATTTTACTGGCGTTAACTAACCAATCAGACTCCTTGATTTTCCGTAATCTGTATGCAGAGTTATCTCCCCTTATTACAATGAAGTCCTATCCGATTCCCATCACCTATATATCCAATGGTTATATCCTATGGAATCCCATTTTTGGAGAACACCTGTGGCTATGGAACTCCATTTTTGTCGTATGAGGGCTATGAGAAAGCATCCAGTGAGGCCTCATTTACTATCCCTCTTAGCCTCATTTTCTTTTGAGGGCATGAGGGCCATGAAGAATCCCTTAATGAGGTCTAATTTACTACAATTCTTAGCCTCATTTCAGTATTTGAGGATACCTATGGCCTTGTATTGTATCATTTGAGGACAACTATCGAGGATACTGTCTGGAGAATCTCTTTTTTTGTCAGATGAGGCCATGAGGGCCACAAGAAAGCCCTCGGTGAGGCCACATTTATTATCCCTCTTAGCCTCATTTTCTATTGAGGCCATGAGGGCCTTCAAAAATATTTATGGGTATCCAAATGTGTTAGTGTTTCCATTCTACTATATATATTTTCTTTCTCTTTTAAGCTCCAACAAAACCACGATCACGACCAACATCAAACCCAGGTTTGTATATTTGTATGTTTTAAATCTAATATTGTATTTTTTGTGTGTGTTTCCTTTCTTGATGTTTACTGAGCTCAACAGATCTACTGAACAATTGTTTTCCTTTAATCTTACTTAAATACAGTACAGTCGCCGTGGGCAGTCACTTTTCCACGTGTCCACAGTGGCTGTGGAAAACCGTTGACAAATTACCCTTCAACTGCCCACAGAGATTTATGTGGACAGAGATTTTTCTAGACCGTGGGCATGCTACCTACTTGCCCACAGAATTAAAAACTAACACGGCGATTCCCGTGGAGTCTACATGATCTGACTTTTTATTGCACCACTAAAATATTTATGATACGTATTTTTTCTACACGAGAGCAATAAGAAAAGAAATCTGTTAACATCGGAACGAGGTCAAAATATCAGACTTGTTTCTGTTCTGCCCTGTCAGCACCAATTCACGGGATAATTCAACTGACGAAAATGCAGAAACTAAAAAGCTTGTGGACCATGTGATATTTATCAACTCATCTGTTTGCCATCTGTTAACCTTTTACCTAACGCTAGGAGTAGACGACACTCGTAAAAGAAATTCTTGTGTAACTAAAAAGTTTCATGTTTGGCTTCCAAAACATAGGTTATGACCCCTCATTGGAACGAGCGTTCGAACGAGGGGTCATAACCTATGTTTTGGAAGCAAAAAATGAAAATATAAAATAGATTGAATGGCGAATTTCGTGTAGAGCGCTGACCGGTTTTGGCCGTTAACTTAGATAAAGGGTTAAATAAAGGAGGAATATTTCCACCAATTATGAATTTATCGTCACCAAATAAGGCCTCTCCTCCTCACGGCGTCATTTTTATCTTCCGCTTCCGTAAAGTTCTGGTTCGTTTTCGCGACAGCTACCGGCTGTCTTCGAAATTCGAATCAAGAGTTGAGAGTATAATTTCAGAAAAACAACTCCTACCCCAAGCATTGGTTACTGGGTCATAATCCACCAGTAATGCAGGGCTTGTTTACCACAATGACCAAGCACTGCTTCACTTCCCGGGATCCCCACGGGGGTCGGTCCATTACAGGTGGGGGAAGCATCTCTCGAGTATTCGCTTACCAATACCTGATGTTGGTTTTTAACCCTACTCCCCGTGGACATTAATAAAAGTTAGCCACAGTGGTCTGCGTCAGACAAAATAGATCCATTAGTCTCGTGAACGCAAGTCGTTTGAAGTTTATAATCCTTTCAAACGCTGCTGTATATAGAATACACAAGCCACTAACGTCTGCAAAACTACTTCAGAAGGATTATAGCAGGTCATAAATCATAAACACAATAGCAGCATTAATTGCCGATCAACATAAGTCAATCAAGTTAATTAACTTAATCATTGATGAATAACAAACAATCTGGCAGAAAAATAATAACAACCAAGAGAATAAAAATGTTTGGTTTATATTTTTTCATTCTTTCACTTTAACAATTAAAAATATACATTGTAATATATCGATAGGGCCAGGTTAAAAAAAACGAAATTAGTTTGACGATGCATTTTTATTGTACGCTGAACTATCAGAATTACTCCGAAATTATCCACTAAAAAGTGCGAATTTCATATTGCTCTTTTTAGTGAATAATTCCAAAGTAATTTATCGAAAGGGCCAGGTTAAAAAAACACATTTGGTTGCAGATCTACCAGAATGGCGTTAAAATGTATATTGTCAGAAATGACAGAAATATTAATATGTTCAAGCATGTTTTAAAAAAATATTCTCATAAATGACATTTTACTTTGCTCAGTCCTAATTCCAACTGGAAATGACCCCATACTTATATGATATGAAATGTGGTCCCATGTAAATTCAAACACTGAGAAAAAGATTATTTTACACAATTATGCAGTGATTTTTAAAGCATCAGTTTAAGCAATATTTATTTCCAGTTCGAAAATATATACAATTATATAAAATATAATCGGTGTGGATTCAACAGTAAGCTGTAAGCTTATACGACGTCCTGTCCACCAGTAAAATATTGTATAATTGTTGTTAAGTTCCTTGCCCAGGGACATAACGCAGGACTCCGAACCGATCGCTAGGACGGTCACCCACCCAAGGACTAAACAGGCTCGACATGGCTTAATTTCGTTGATCTGACGAGAACCGGTTACCGCAACGCCACCGCCCCTGATTCAATAATGTGAAATGTGCTTCCACCCTTCGATACGTAATTCGTGTAACCTTTCACAGATAAAGACTTCAATGCTTGGGAAGTAATAGTTCCCACTGTGGTGTCATATCCTATATTTTTCGTGTTATTCGGGAGCACTTTGAGAAGGTCTTGCCCATAATTTCTTTGGAAAAAAGATCAACACGCCACTGTTCAAATGTATAAAATAAATCTTCTAGATGCAGTTTCTGGAACAATATCTACAAAATCTATCTACACAATCCCCAGTGCTTTACTTTATAACGTTATTTAGTAAATATTTCTGTAACGTATGTTATAAAGGTAAAACATGTCAGAAGATTCGTAGTAGAGAGTGTCGTCAGGAATAAGTTTAATAACTTCGTTGAATGTGTTTTGAACTTTAATGAGTTTTTCTCACACATATATATATTCAGTTTCCTACATCCCAATTCAGGTCCTGAGGTGTGGTGTGAAGGTCATTAACACCAGAAGGGTTGTCAAACAACAAGTTATCCATTTATCTGGTGGATTTGAACAAGACATCAACAAGACTCGGGATTCATGGCTCCGCCACGATCACTACGTTCTCTGTTTGTGTAACGTAAAATTCATTTGTTTATTGTGAATTCTCTGTACTGAACCCGATGAAGGTGTGAGTCGAAATCTTGTTAAAGGACAGATTAAATATTTATGGGTACACAAATGTGTTAGTGTTTCCATTCAACTATATATATTTACTTTCTTTTTTAAGGCCCAAGAAAACCACGACCACCACCAACACCCAAAACAGGTTTGTGTATATTGTATATATTTTTGAATAGTATACAATAAATGTCTGGTACTTTTTTTTGTTGCTCTTGTTTTTGTAAGCTATCCTGCAAAGGAAGTGAAGAATGGTAGAGTTGTTAATTTCTTAATCCTCTAAACCGTACTGTGACATTAACATTAAAAATATATTCGCATTTATTGATTAGAAATGTATTTTATAGATACATGGTATAGTTGAGAGTTTACCTTCATATTGTCTGGTTGTTCTTTTGTATAATTTACTCTCCTCCATATTTGAAATTTTGTAAACGATTTTCCAATGAATTAATGGCCCAAGAATGATTGAAAATATGTTCTCATTGATGACATTTTACTTCTCCCAGCCCCAATTGCCAGAGGAAATGACCGCATCGTTATATGATATGACATTTGGTCCCATTCCCATGTAGAGTCCAAAACTGCGAAAAATATAATTTTACATAACTTTCAAAGCATTAGTTTAAACAATATTTATTTACCGTTCTCAAATATATATAATTGTATCAGATATAATAAGTGTGAATCCATCAGTAAGCTGTAAGATTTTACGAGCTTGTTTCCACCAGTAACACATTTGAGCAGAAAACAGTAGAGAAGACAAGTACCATACAATCAAACTTACCGTAAAACTCTCTAATGATGAATTTTCCATTGCGGAAGATAATAAGGGTTCAGACTGTGCTAAATTAGCAACTCTTTGTCAGTGCATCCTATATATATAAAACATATAAATTTACAGCTTTTTGTAGCTGGAGAGTATGGAAAATCAAGAGGATTATTATTGTTTAGGTATCTCGAACCTGGACATAACCATATGGACAAAACATTTATTATGCACCAAATCATTACGGAATTATTGAACCAACAAAAGAAAAAAATCAGTTTTTTGAAAAAGTAAGCAAAATGAAATATAAGATTTAGTGGTTTTATAAGAACTTTCATAGTCTTCTGTTACATTTTCATTAACGCTCATCAAATCATTTAAAACAGAAAACTGTACACAAACCAAGACAATCCACGCGATTAATGTATTTCTTCATTAATTAATAATTCACTACCCTATCTTATTAACAAATCATCGGTAATATCCTTAGTTGGATTACTGAGACGATAAATCGATAATGAAGAATGTTGTTTGTATGGATTACCGGCCATAACTAGATATCACTTTTGAAAATCATTGTTGAGAGAATAACATTATTCAGTACAGGCACCTTTCAACACATCAAGATAACTTTTCCACAGTGAAAGGAACATTTGTGATAGAAATGGTTGTGGGTGTTAAATATAATATTGGTTTTAATTTTGCCACATTTATGCACAATATTTGATTAAGAATGCTTCGTATAGAAGCAGAATCTGGCAGGAAGATTGATTGAATGCCGGTTGGTCTTTAATTCATTGCTATGAAATATACTTTACAGATACAATTAATAGTGTGGCCGTATACATTTGAATTGTGTGATTATACTTTTGTACCGTTCACTCTCAATATTACCAATTTTGTAGAATGTTTTTTTGCCATTTTACTTTCAGGGAGAAAATGTTCCATAGTACGATGTCGTAGGCCCAAATGTAAGCCTGGATACGTTCCAAGAAAACGAAGAGGCCAATGCTGTCTCAGATGTATGAAAGGTAAATTGCTAAAACGGAATATGTATTAAGTAGATGCCTCATTGTGAACTCATTTGTGGAGAAACTATTCTAAGTCCAATCTTGATTTTCGAATGGTTTAACAGGTATCAACCAAAATTAAGTGCACTTCTATTGCCAGAACAGCCCCAAATTTCGAAAATGTATTCTCAAAAATGGTATTGTACTTCTACCTGATACGTGCCACATAATGGCCCAGCAGTAGGTAAGTGATAAGATATTTTTCTCCAGTTTGGAGACTCACATTACGAGGTACAGCCCTTATGGAAACTATCATATTACATAGTTATACAACCACTTTCGGAACATCAGGGGTCAACAGAGAAGAAAACGAATGGATAAGAAACATATTCAATTACAAGATTGTTTAGAAATCTCAAATGAATTTCCATTAGTCATCCAACAAAGCACAATCCTTGAATGAGTCCACAGAGCAGGCCAAGAAAGAAGTTAAAGTGGCTGTATTTTAAGTAATATTATGTCATTTAATTTAAAATGTTTGGGGTGAAATATAAATATTTAAATTTGCAGACTTCCATCGCCAATAAAAATTTGAAAGTAAACAAAGACATTGACACAAGGTCAGAAATGTTCAAAAAAGTTATAAAAAGTGTGTGAAGCTTGGCGGCTGTATTTTTTATAGATAGAGAGTTAAGTGAATGAGAAAACATAATTTTTAACTAAATATGTCAAAAGTTGGCAAATGTTTTAAGTGGCGCCAAAATGACGCTAATTCGAAACAGCAACAACAACAAAAAATACAGAAACTAAAACAAAACAAAAACAATCTCTTAATTTTGTTGTGCTCAACAACACACAAAACATTTCAGAAAAGTCCAATGTATTTAAATTTTGAACAGGACGGTAATACAGTTTGAGATCTGGTTTTTCTAAGAATACAGTCCCAAAATGTCCAAAGTCGAGATAAGAAAACGAGGTTGAAAATAAACGTGTAGAAAAAAGCGTACAATTAGCTTCTCTAGCGTCTGGTGCATTAAGCTGAATAAAAGATAACGATGAACAGTTTCCAATAAGGGGAGAAAGGGTATGGAGTTTCGTAGCTGTGTAATTTTCGCTTATAAATATAAAGTTACATGGATCAGAAAGGAGCGTTTTTAACGAAATCTCAAAAATAAGCCAAATTTTGAAAATCATTTAAAAATATCAGAATGGAGACAAATCGAAAAACAAGAAACAGTTCTTTATTAATTTTGTGGGCTCTAAGACATACTAAAATGTCAAGAAAATCGGATGCATTTTATCGTTTGCTCATGTAATTCTCCGTGACGTCACATAAGCAATCAAGGGATGACAGTTGAGAATTTCCAAGAACTGCATCACATTTTTAGATAGGGTTTATGGTGGGCAATCTTGGTTATAATCTTGAGAACTTGGGAAACTCTAGTCTTAAAATGATGTTGAAAATAAAAGGTATAGAAAAAACAACGCAAAATTGGCACGACTGGCATCGGGTCTCACAATTTGAAAAGAAAATATGAAAATGTTTCTCTACAAATAATCGCAGTGAGTAGTGTTCACTACGAAAAGATTGCTTCAAATACAGAGATTGGAACATGTCGGTAGATTCTGGATTGTGACAGTTACAGTTACCTTCACACCAGATATCTTCTTATTCAAAATTCAAAAGCGTGTGCGACCTATGTACATGTCTTAAATGAACTATAGGCGAGGATCACAGGTGTTTGAACTTGTCAGTTTTGTATTATGGGTTCTCTAATAAAGTAACTGTCTTCTGAAGTCCGTCGCCCAATGTGATGGCCGTGAATTGAAGTTTGTATCGATACCTTTTCTTGCATAACTTGTTGTCAGCACACACTCCATATAGTCTTAAAATTTATACTTTTTTATATATTAAACGATGTCCGTCAATATTTTTCTGACTCTTCCCGATTATATCGATGATAAGTACAAAGAAAAAGGGGTGAGGTGCCATACAGGATTATTTATCTTGATAATCCACCAGATCTCTCACAGGACATATTGTACCCCATGAATCATAAATCTTTTTCTCTCCGATTTTGGAAAACATTGGTTGAAAGCACGAACTATTATTAACTGCGAAATGCTCTGATAGTTGGACTGCAATTGAACATTGAACTGTTATTCGTGAGATTGGAGGGTGGGGGTGGGGTGGGTGGGGGGTTTCGGGGGCAGGTAGACATCCAATCAGGCAAAATAATTCCGTACGGTGTGCGATTCTCTGTAACTTGTGATGTAGTGTAATGAAAATCCTCTTGCACACTGTGAATAAAATTTCTGAACATGATTCCGAAATAATAAGTATATTTTTCTTGTTTTGTTGTGGCTTTTTGTTGATGTGCATTGTGTAGTTTATTTGAGGAAATTATTTTGATATATTTTGGTTGGTAACGTTAAGTTGCGTTGGTGGTATCATTTGAAAAAGCTTTTTGTTTCTTGGTGTTGCGAATATTTCGGTCGTTTATTTTCTTTTACCACGGGGTTGTAAACTATTGATCTAATCTGAGGAGAAATTGCGTGTAATTATGTTCAGACACATGTAAATATGGTTAGTTTTGGGGTGCTGAGAGAGAAAGTGTTGGTTATTAGTCGGAGATTACAGATTCAGGGCGGTTCTGAGAAAGAAGCGTGCGGGCAGTGTGGGGAAGTGTACCAGGATGGCCATGATGGATTAGCTGTGAATCTCCGCAAATTGCCAGGAATTTCTAGGGTTGATGAAGGTCGTATTTGAAACTCCAGGGGAGGGGGTGGGGGACGGTGCAGTTGAAGGGCAAGTTAGATAAGGCGGAATTGCTGCTAGATGTTACCCCGATGAAGGTAGCATTTGACGTCGGATGGAAAGTGGTTGACAGCTTAAGAGAGGGGCGGGTGGTAAAAAGTGGATTTTTGATATCGAGAAAGGTGGGGGGGGGGGGGGGAGTTATCAGGAAGGTCCATGGAGTAGAGAAGAGGAAATCGAGAAGCCCGGGTAGAGATAGAAGTATGACCAAATGGTGTTTGGAGTGAGAGTGTGAGGGAGAAGATGTGGGGGTATCTACAAGAAGAAAGGCGAGGTGGGTTGATGATAGAAAAGTAGAGGAGGGTATGGCAAGAGGGTGGTGAAGCGTGAAAAATTGGTTAAATGTGATGCGAGCGGCAGGTAAGTCTGAGGGGAACAAGCAGGTGGTCGGTGATGAGCAGGAGGTGCTATCAGGTAGTGGTAGTGGTAAAATTCAGTTTAAGAGAGTTGAATCAGAAGACAGTAGCAGGGGGTGCTAAGCAAAAACTGGTGGTAGTTGTATGTAGTATAGTACGGGGGCTCGATTGGTTGGTTTGTGTTCTACATAGTCTGAACCGAACTACTCTGTGTTTTCCGAGACCCAGATGGAGGATATTAGGGATAGTGTGGATGGTATTGTTAAGGGCTAGGGCTCAGGGTCAGACCATGTGGTGATGGATGAGTGTCGCATATTTATACAAACAATATCAGAAAAAGGTCAGTTCAGCTAATGGATATATACAGGGACTTGATTACCAAGTTCTATGATAGGACTGCGACTGTAGTCGTGTCAGGGCTTCTTTAATTGATACGTAGGACAATGAACGGAACACTATAATTAGTGGGGTAAACGAGGAATTAGGGAAATACTGCAAGATTTTTGAGGTACCTTTTATTGAAAATGGTGGACAACCTAGGATAAGCTGGAGTTATGCGATAGGTGTAGTCGCCATCTAAGCACAATGGAACGGAGGCTTTGGGTTGGAACATGTTTTGGTTTGGTGAATCGTTTTTGGCATAAAGCTGGGTGATGGGAAAAGTTTGGATGTAAAAGCAAAATACGGAGTGTAAATGTAAAAAGGACGGAAATAGGAGCCCACAGAGAGATAAGACTGGCATGTCAGAGAACTCCTGTGATTTTAAAATGGGATACATCAACATCAAGGGTGTCTCACAGTATGTAAGCGAAAATACGAACTTGGTGGACGAGGAGAATTTTGATTATAACCGTTTACCCAATGAATTTGCCACTTCCGCCCGCGTAATCTTCAAATTCAGCAGCTGAAAAAATACTATTTCTCACAAGATGTTTATAAGACCATATGATGTGACCCCTCTCTGGAACGAGCGCGTCGACCTCGTTCCAATGAGGGGTCACATGATATGGTTTTGTCGACATCTTTTCAAAAATTAAAAGAAAATGAACTTAACATAATAAATTTTGATATCATCTGCGTTGGGTAAATTGTTAAAGGTTTCAGCGGGACATGGATTTGACAGGGTCAGATGAAAGGACTATCCCGATCTGGTGGTATACGTGGGGTGAAGTGGTGCACACCGAAGGCCAGAAAGGGAGGGGGTGTAGGCATGTATGCTAAGGATGTGCTAGGCCCTGTAAGAATCAAAGACTAATCAAGTGGAAATACAACCAATTAAGTTAAAAGCGAGATACTGAGGACAAAAACATCTTGAAGGCATATTGACTAAATATTAGCCGAGTCTGGCACAGGCTTTTGTTCAAAAAATTATCTTGACGAAAACTGCATTCTACTGGCGTTCTTTTAGCAATGCAGTTTCCACTGAATGGCATTTTTGCGTTTATTTCAATAGTTCAGCATTGTAAAATATCTGAAGAGACGTAAAACACATGGGAATCGAGTATCTAATGAGGCGATAACTATTATTCTACAGAGCACGAGGAGCACAATTAAAATACTGTCATCTCATGGTAATGTGACGCTCAATATACTGAATATTTTCTTTGTGTTAATTTAAATGTTTCATAGTTGTTCAACATAAGAAATGATAGAAAACATCTGTGAAGATGAGTATCCACCTGGATAATAATCAAAACTCTACGAAAGACAGAGCAGAGCATTGAACACCTTCCCGGTCCAGCTTACCCGATACCTCCACATATTTATGTTGACAGGATATGAGTTTTCCATCTGGGCAGAATGAGAGCGCGGGGCAAAGTCGGTAGAAGTGCAGGCTGCAAACCGAGCGCTCTTAGGTTCGAATCCCACCTGCGGCAACCGCATTGTGTCCGTGGGAAAGATACTTAAACCCAATTGCTCACTTGGGGAACGGCGGCATTGTGTACTGAGGCGTACTACACGTCGACGGTGCTCTTGTCCTCAACTAATGCTAGCCCTGCTTGCGCAGAATTAGTTTAAACAATATTTATTCAATAAGTAAGCAATATGTTACAATATTAAACACCAATAAAAGTGACAATATATATAGATAACACGAAGAATATAACATATACTAACAAAAAAAACCCATATTATTATGTAATGGGGGATCTGACAGAAAGCTAGGAGCTTATGTTAGTCATCTCCCGGGGTCATTCAGAAATTTACACAAAAGGTGGTATAATATAGTAGATGGACTCATATGTCGCCGCCTGGAGCCCATGGACTGTAGTCGGTCGCAACCATGATCATCAGCCACGTGCCAAGCCGGGGCACAGCATCCATGCACACAGCGAGAGCTGCCTGTAGGCCCATAGAATGTAGACCTAGGAGCAAATACCCGAGAGGTCATTCAAATTTGATTTGGCAGCATCGTTGTCGACACTAGCAGGTAACCTCGAGTGCGAGGACACGACACCCCGGCCCTGAACAAAACCGATGAGAAAGTTGGTGGTAATTCTAGTCGAAGAAAGGTAAGCACATGAAGTCAAATTACCAGGCGGCGACACATGATATTGTTTAAACCTTGCTTGTGAATGAAGGATAAGGTGAAAAGAAGGTATAAAGAAAAGGAGCAATATAAAACAGGGGATGACAGCTTGAAAGCACAATGCATTGCCTTCGCATTCAAGACACTCGCAATTAAGCAGCGGAAGCACTGCTAGTGAGAAGTGAGACGGAAGCAGCCTTGATGGTGATCCATACGAAGAAAACGGAAAGGAAAGCAAGATTATAGGTTTGGCGGTAAATTCGTCATATAGTAATAGTCGTACCTGGTGGTTTAATTCTTAGCAGTCTAGAAACGTCCACTTGACAAAATGAAATCATGCACCACTTCAAAAACAAGATGATTTTCCCGACTATTCAAAAATTCAGATCCAAAAAGAAGTGTCGATATGTTTACAGTAAATGACAGAAGGTTGATAGTACTATTACGGGCATCTGAGTATATTGGACAGTGTAAGAAAAAATGCTCTGGTGTCTCGCACAGCCCGCACTGACAGGATGGGGTAGGTGACAGATGATTGTCATATAAATGAGAGTTAAGGTTACTACAATGCAATCGTAACCGGCAGTGATATATTTGGGCTGCTCGTGATTTCGCGCCACTGTAAAACGCAGGTGGTCGCTGATTTCCAGCATTTAGGAATGTCTTGAAATTGATCAGTGATGAGTTCTCGCGGACAGATAAAGGCAGTTTCTTCCATTGATTAGTGACACTCGGAATAAAAGACGCCTGATACAACTGAGTCCGACAAAAAGGAACTCTGTGGTTATGACATGACCGGAGATTAAGCGATAAATTTGCGCAGAATTAGTATGTTGGGGAGTCTGACAGTCGCTAGACCTTGCTCGATTGTTCTCTGCGGTACACCGGCTTCCTTTACCGGTATAAAATGTCCCAGAGGGCGTGATCTAGGCCCGTGAATAGTGCCGTTAAACCCCCAAAAATATATAATCTGGGCAGAATCTGCATTCTGTATTTCTTTTTCCTGTAATCCATTAATCTCATAAACTATATACATAGGTTCAACAGAAATAAAGGGCTGTGTTTCATTATCAAAAATGGTGAGAACCCAAGTGAAAACAAACATCACTATTGATGGATTTGAAGTTGCTTACTGTTTTGGCACAATGAATGTTATATTTCTCACATCCAATTCCTCGTTTTGTAAAAACCTGCAACAAATATAGCTGTATTACTTCAATTTCAATTATTCAAACAACTTGTACTTATAAAATAGACATAGTTTAATTGTAATTGGTTGTTTTGTTTTCAGTGCGTTGTAAATGAATTTGTGTGATTATAACATGTCACTGGCAGTTTTGAGTAGAAGGAATTTGAGTAAAAGCTTTATCCAACCCATTGGATAAGATATAATAATGTTATACAGTCACAAATACATCATACATTAAGTAATCACAAAAGACATTTGGCTCAGCACAATGTTCCCGTTCAAGCACCATTACTGTGTGCAAGTTCTTCAATGTAGCGGTGATATATTTAATTAGGCTTATCATGTTTACCAACCCGTTTTTATTTCGAAAAGAAAATAGGTTTAAAAAAAGACAGTTTTACAGATGGAGGAAGCCGGAGTTCTCGGAGAGAATCCCCGAACAACGACGAGCAGCTGCCAGCTCCCTAACATCGTTACTCCACACCTCAGCACAGAAGGGTTAGATTGGTTGAAGACACGCGCACCATCGACGTGCAGTACGCCTTAGTACACGGCTTCACTGTGCCCCCATACGTATAATGGTTGTTAAGATCCTTACCCAAGGACATAACACGGGATTCCGAACAACAATTTATCCATTTATTTGGTGGATTTGAAAAAAAGGCATCAACAAAGTCTCAGTATTCATGCCTCCGTCACGACCACGACGTTCTCTCTTTGTACCGTAAAATTCATTTGTTTATTGTGAATTTTTTTTTATACTGAACCCGATGAAGGTGAGTAGTATTGTAACCAGTTCTTGTGTTGGGTCAAGTAACAACAAGCTGGTATAGAGTTTAACGTGGATTCGGTTTAATTATCACAAATCATCAAACCATCAAACCATCAACACAGATATATCATCAAAAACCGAACTCTACAAATAAACAATAAAAACTTCTTAAAATATATACAACCTGGATATTTCAGACTTCATCGTCATCATTTCAGTGATTTCCACACAAGAGGTGTAATTAACTGAGCTTCTTTCAAGGAGTCATCATCTGATGTACATCACTGGAACAGGCTCAATGAGCTCATTCCAGTGGGGTACAGCAGTCAATGAACCCCTGACAATCACTGTGATGTAATCAACAGTGAGCTCATACCAAGAAAGTATAATCCGATGTCACAGACTGGGACAAGCTCCATGAGCTCATTCCAGTAAGATACAGCGGGCGATAGGCTCTTGAGATTAGCCACAGTCCAACTCACCATAACATACCATCAAAAGGTAGAAACTAGCATGCCGCACCAGAGGGAGCCCATCAAGCTCATTCCGGTCAGGCACAATAGTTGATGGACTATCAGTACACAGGTGTAATACATCAAACCAAAAGCTAATGAAAAAATGATGAGGCTTTTATTCAATAAGAGTCGCTAATTATAACCAAGTTACTTCCCTTATATAAGATCCAGTAAATTGTAATAAAACAATCCAAATCAAACAAATATGGTCCACCCATGCGAACTCCACAGAACAACTTGAAGACCTAAATCTGACAAAAAGTTCCATTGGTGTACCCACGAGTAAATCACACGGCATACCAGATCTTTCCAGCAAATCACAATCCAGGTAACATTTCTGCACAAATATGTAAGTCCTAAATGAGACATGGTGGATAATTAATCCACAGAAATAACAATCAACTATGAAGTGCAGATTGACTTAGAATCAAGCTATTACTAAAATATACAATTTGACTGATTGGAGTTCAATGATACTTTCAGCATATATGGCTATACCCAAAAATACCAAAATTAGTCCTAATTCAATAAAAGTGATTCAGCACAACTGACTCAATAGTTCACTGAAACTCGGTCAACGAATGACCTATAGCTTACCACTGCAGTGTAGTAATACTGCACTATTTAACAACAATAAATAGTGAAGTACCAATATTTATATTATAAAACTAAGATGAAAATGGATGCATACCATCAGTGTGATAAGCTCTCCTCCTGTGTCTGTCTCTCTACATCATGGTACAGTCAAGTCCTACTCAATGCTAGCACCTGAATATAATAAATGATAACACTAAGAGCTAGACTAAAATAACAATGGTAGAGTCAATAATTACACTGTCCTCAGTGGTATGTGCTCAATGCATTCTGCAAAGCAGAAAGCATTGAATCACGTACTCACTGATGACAATGCAATTGCAGATGTAATTTCCAGCATCAATAGTGCTGTACGAAGCCAAAGTATTTCCATTTATGCCAGATTAATTAATAATCAATTATTATAACTAAATATTACTTAATTACTACTAACCGCAGAAAACTATCAAGTTACAATTTAGAATTTGGAACAAATTGACCTCACAATATCGCAGCTCGAAACATGAATTATAATTATTTAATTTCATAACTTATTACTGATTATTCCAATTATTGTGGGTCCGGACACTGATTGCGTGACCAGACCAGTGCTCCAGGCAGTGGAGCACTGAACGGATGAGGCAATCAATGCGGCTGAAGTTAGAAATTACCAGTTTATAAATAAATAAATAAAAAAATATATAAATATTAAGATATATATATATATATAGCCTATGCAGTAATTTGACTGTACCTTGACCCAAGAACTCCTCAGTCCTCCTTATTCCATATTATTCTATGTTCCTGACATTTTCCATGAATTACAAAGAGTAGAACATTTAATACAATTTTATAATTTTATCAAAAAACACAGATTTCACAAAAATAGCACCGATCTCTCTGCACAAAACTGAGGGTATAATTTGAAAACCCTTGTCCAGTAAATTACCTGAACAGACAGGTGAGCAGTAAACGAATCTGTCCAATGGTGTTACTTGGACAGATTTGACTGCCCAATAAGGTTATGTTAGTTGGTTGATTAGTGAACAGTGCATGAAGTTTGTCTGAGTTATATATGGAGCAAACTAGATTGTAGGTCATTGAGGAAATCAATAACCTGTAACTGGACATCAGTGGGCCAGATGCTCAGCTACAATATAAACACACTAGGAGACATATATATAAACCGTTTTCAATGGAAATTATGTTCCATTCTGCATCACAGTACTTCACCTAAAAACAAAACTAATTTCTGCTAGCTAAAAATGTACAGTTGAAATAAAAATATATTGCAACATCCCCAATTCGGATTCTGTCACAGTACGTTAGGGGCTTTGGGGGCAATATTTGGGAGACCTCGGTGGGGGACCTCGGAAGTGACGTCCTGTCACGTGACATAGTGGCACCATGTTGTGTTGTCATGGTAACCATCGTGAGCGGCCATCTTGTGTCGTCAGCCCAATAGTGATACGTGGTGTTAGTGCGTACGCACGGCGCGTTATATTAGGGTGATACTTGTTTCCGTCGTCCATTTTGTATACTGGAGGCCGCCATCTTGGTTTCTATGGTAACACACGGTTGCTATGTGACCTAAAACCTTCTTATAGAATAAGGGTATGTTCGGAGGGTGTGTTCAATTGAATCGGAGTATCACGAATTACCACAAACAACCCAACAAGTTGTACTCTTTCGAATTCCTTCAGAATATCTGCTTCTGTTTATCTATGCAAAAGTTTTCGTCTACCCGACCATGCACGTTTGTCCTGGAGTATACTACAGTAGAGTAGAAGAGCCTATCAGCTGGAACAGCTTTGCTTATTATTGCTATATTTAGCTGTTCTGGACTGTTCTTGTTAGTTATGACCCTATTCCGAGTCCTCTTGTTGTTTCATTTATCCAGATCACCCAATCTGTTCATTTTACTGGCGTTAACTAACCAATCAGACTCCTTGATTTTCCGTAATCTGTATGCAGAGTTATCTCCCCTTATTACAATGAAGTCCTATCCGATTCCCATCCCCTATATATCCAATGGTTATATCCTATGGAATCCCATTTTTGGAGAACACCTGTGGCTATGGAACTCCATTTTTGTCGTATGCGGCCATGAGGGCTATGAGAAAGCATCCAGTGAGGCCTCATTTACTATCCCTCTTAGCCTCATTTTCTTTTGAGGGCATGAGGGCCATGAAGAATCCCTTAATGAGGTCTAATTTACTACAATTCTTAGCCTCATTTCAGTATTAGAGGATACCTATGGCCTTGTATTGTATCATTTGAGGACAACTATCGAGGATACTGTCTGGAAAATCTCTTTTTTTGTCAGATGAGGCCATGAGGGCCACAAGAAAGCCCTCGGTGAGGCCACATTTATTATCCCTCTTAGCCTCATTTTCTTTTGAGGCCATGAGGGCCTTCAAAAATATTTATGGGTATCCAAATGTGTTAGTTTTTCCATTCTACTATATATATTTTCTTTCTCTTTTAAGCTCCAACAAAACCACGATCACGACCAACATCAAACCCAGGTTTGTATATTTGTATGTTTTAAATCCGATATTGTATTTTTTGTGTGTGTTTCCTTTCTTGATGTTTACTGAGCTCAACAGATCTACTGAACAATTGTTTTCCTTTAATCTTACTTAAATACAGTACAGTCGCCGTGGGCAGTCACTTTTCCATGTGTCCACAGTGGCTGTGGAAAACCGTGGACAAATTACCCTTCAACTGCCCACAGAGATTTATGTGGACAGAGATTTTTCTAGACCGTGGGCATGCTACCTACTTGCCCACAGAATTAAAAACTAACACGGCGATTCCCGTGGAGTCTACTTGATCTGACTTTTTATTGCACCACTAAAATATTTATGATACGTATTTTTTCTACACGAGAGCAATAAGAAAAGAAATCTGTTAACATCGGAACGAGGTCAAAATATCAGACTTGTTTCTGTTCTGCCCTGTCAGCACCAATTCACGGGATAATCCAACTGACGAAAATGCAGAAACTAAAAAGCTTGTGGACCATGTGATATTTATCAACTCATCTGTTTGCCATCTGTTAACCTTTTACCTAACGCTAGGAGTAGACGACACTCGTAAAAGAAATTCTTGTGTAACTAAAAAGTTTCATTTTTGGCTTCCAAAACATAGGTTATGACCCCTCATTGGAACGAGCGTTCGAACGAGGGGTCATAACCTATGTTTTGGAAGCAAAAAATGAAAATATAAAATAGATTGAATGGCGAATTTCGTGTAGAGCGCTGACCGGTTTTGGCCGTTAACTTAGATAAAGGGTTAAATAAAGGAGGAATATTTCCACCAATTATGAATTTATCGTCACCAAATAAGGCCTCTCCTCCTCACGGCGTCATTTTTATCTTCCGCTTCCGTAAAGTTCTGGTTCGTTTTCGCGACAGCTACCGGCTGTCTTCGAAATTCGAATCAAGAGTTGAGAGTATAATTTCAGAAAAACAACTCCTACCCCAAGCATTGGTTACTGGGTCATAATCCACCAGTAATGCAGGGCTTGTTTACCACAATGACCAAGCACTGCTTCACTTCCCGGGATCCCCACGGGGGTCGGTCCATTACAGGTGGGGGAAGCATCTCTCGAGTATTCGCTTACCAATACCTGATGTTGGTTTTTAACCCTACTCCCCGTGGACATTAATAAAAGTTAGCCACAGTGGTCTGCGTCAGACAAATTAGATCCATTAGTCTCGTGAACGCAAGTCGTTTGAAGTTTATAATCCTTTCAAACGCTGCTGTATATAGAATACACATGCCACTAACGTCTGCAAAACTACTTCAGGAGGATTATAGCAGGTCATAAATCATAAACACAAGAGCAGCATTAATTGCCGATCAACATAAGTCAATCAAGTTAATTAACTTAATCATTGATGAATAACAAACAATCTGGCAGAAAAATAATAACAACCAAGAGAATAAAAATGTCTGGTTTATATTTTTACATTCTTTCACTTTAACAATTAAAAATATACATTGTAATATATCGATAGGGCCAGGTTAAAAAAAACGAAATTAGTTTGACGATGCATTTTTATTGTACGCTGAACTATCAGAATTACTCCGAAATTATCCACTAAAAAGTGCGAATTTCATATTGCTCTTTTTAGTGAATAATTCCAAAGTAATTTATCGAAAGGGCCAGGTTAAAAAAACACATTTGGTTGCAGATCTACCAGAATGGCGTTAAAATGTATATTGTCAGAAATGACAGAAATATTAATATGTTCAAGCATGTTTTAAAAAAATATTCTCATAAATGACATTTTACTTTGCTCAGTCCTAATTCCAACTGGAAATGACCCCATACTTATATGATATGAAATGTGGTCCCATGTAAATTCAAACACTGAGAAAAAGATTATTTTGCACAATTATGCAGTGATTTTTAAAGCATCAGTTTAAGCAATATTTATTTCCAGTTCGAAAATATATACAATTATATAAAATATAATCGGTGTGGATTCAACAGTAAGCTGTAAGCTTATACGACGTCCTGTCCACCAGTAAAATATTGTATAATTGTTGTTAAGTTCCTTGCCCAAGGACATAACGCAGGACTCCGAACCGATCGCTAGGACGGTCACCCACCCAAGGACTAAACAGGCTCGACATGGCTTAATTTCGTTGATCTGACGAGAACCGGTTACCGCAACGCCACCGACCCTGATTCAATAATGTGAAATGTGCTTCCACCCTTCGATACGTAATTCGTGTAACCTTTCACAGATAAAGACTTCAATGCTTGGGAAGTAATAGTTCCCACTGTGGTGTCATATCCTATATTTCTCGTGTTATTCGGGAGCACTTTGAGAAGGTCTTGCCCATAATTTCTTTGGAAAAAAGATCAACACGCCACTGTTCAAATGTATAAAATAAATCTTCTAGATGCAGTTTCTGGAACAATATCTACAAAATCTATCTACACAATCCCCAGCGGTTTACTTTATAACGTTATTTAGTAAATATTTCTGTAACGTATGTTATAAAGGTAAAACATGTCAGAAGATTTGTAGTAGAGAGTGTCGTCAGGAATAAGTTTAATAACTTCGTTGAATGTGTTTTGAACTTTAATGAGTTTTTCTCACGTATAAATATATTCAGTTTCCTACATCCCAATTCAGGTCCTGAGGTGTGGTGTGAAGGACATTAACACCAGAAGGGTTGTCAAACAACAAGTTATCCATTTATCTGGTGGATTTGAACAAGACATCAACAAGACTCGGGATTCATGGCTCCGCCACGATCACTACGTTCTCTGTTTGTGTAACGTAAAATTCATTTGTTTATTGTGAATTCTCTGTACTGAACCCGATGAAGGTGTGAGTCGAAATCTTGTTAAAGGACAGATTAAATATTTATGGGTACACAAATGTGTTAGTGTTTCCATTCAACTATATATATTTACTTTCTTTTTTAAGGCCCAAGAAAACCACGACCACCACCAACACCCAAAACAGGTTTGTGTATATTGTATATATTTTTGAATAGTATACAATAAATGTCTGGTACTTTTTTTTGTTGCTCTTGTTTTTGTAAGCTATCCTGCAAAGGAAGTGAAGAATGGTAGAGTTGTTAATTTCTTAATCCTCTAAACCGTACTGTGACATTAACATTAAAAATATATTCGCATTTATTGATTAGAAATGTATTTTATAGATACATGGTATAGTTGAGAGTTTACCTTCATATTGTCTGGTTGTTCTTTTGTATAATTTACTCTCCATATTTGAAATTTTGTAAACGATTTTCCAATGAATTAATGGCCCAAGAATGATTGAAAATATGTTCTCATTGATGACATTTTACTTCTCCCAGCCCTAATTGCCAGAGGAAATGACCGCATCGTTATATGATATGACATTTGGTCCCATTCCCATGTAGAGTCCAAAACTGCGAAAAATATAATTTTACATAACTTTCAAAGCATTAGTTTAAACAATATTTATTTACCGTTCTCAAATATATATAATTGTATCAGATATAATAAGTGTGAATCCATCAGTAAGCTGTAAGATTTTACGAGCTTGTTTCCACCAGTAACACATTTGAGCAGAAAACAGTAGAGAAGACAAGTACCATACAATCAAACTTACCGTAAAACTCTCTAATGATGAATTTTCCATTGCGGAAGATAATAAGGGTTCAGACTGTGCTAAATGAGCAACTCTTTGTCAGTGCATCCTATATATATAAAACATATAAATTTACAGCTTTTTGTAGCTGGAGAGTATGGAAAATCAAGAGGATTATTATTGTTTAGGTATCTCGAACCTGGACATAAGCATATGGACAAAACATTTATTATGCACCAAATCATTACGGAATTATTGAACCAACAAAAGAAAAAAATCAGTTTTTTGAAAAAGTAAGCAAAATGAAATATAAGATTTAGTGGTTTTATAAGAACTTTCATAGTCTTCTGTTACATTTTCATTAACGCTCATCAAATCATTTAAAACAGAAAACTGTACACAAACCAAGACAATCCACGCGATTAATGTATTTCTTCATTAATTAATAATTCACTACCCTATCTTATTAACAAATCATCGGTAATATCCTTAGTTGAATTACTGAGACGATAAATCGATAATGAAGAATGTTGTTTGTAGGATTACCGGCCATAACTAGATATCACGTTTGAAAATCATTGTTGAGAGAATAACATTATTCAGTACAGGCACATTTCAACACATCAAGATAACTTTTCCACAGTGAAAGGAACATTTGTGATAGAAATGGTTGTGGGTGTTAAATATAATATTGGTTTTAATTTTGCCACATTTATGCACAATATTTGATTAAGAATGCTTCGTATAGAAGCTGAATCTGGCAGGAAGATTGATTGAATGCCGGTTGGTCTTTAATTCATTGCTATGAAATATACTTTACAGATACAATTAATAGTGTGGCCGTATACATTTGAATTGTGTGATTATACTTTTGTACCGTTCACTCTCAATATTACCAATTTTGTAGAATGTTTTTTTGCCATTTTACTTTCAGGGAGAAAATGTTCCATATTACGATGTCGTAGGCCCAAATGTAAGCCTGGATACGTTCCAAGAAAACGAAGAGGCCAATGCTGTCTCAGATGTATGAAAGGTAAATTGCTAAAACGGAATATGTATTAAGTAGATGCCTCATTGTGAACTCATTTGTGGAGAAACTATTCTAAGTCCAATCTTGATTTTCGAATGGTTTAACAGGTATCAACCAAAATTAAGTGCACTTCTATTGCCAGAACAGCCCCAAATTTCGAAAATGTATTCTCAAAAATGGTATTGTACTTCTACCTGATACGTGCCACATAATGGCCCTGCAGTAGGTAAGTGATATGATGTTTTTCTCCAGTTTGGAGACTCACATTACGAGGTACAGCCCTTATGGAAACTATCATATTACATAGTTATACAACCACTTTCGGAACATCAGGGGTCAACAGAGAAGAAAACGAATGGATAAGAAACATATTCAATTACAAGATTGTTTAGAAATCTCAAATGAATTTCCATTAGTCATCCAACAAAGCACAATCCTTGAATGAGTCCACAGAGCAGGCCAAGAAAGAAGTTTAAGTGGCTGTATGTTAAGTAATATTATGTCATTTAATTTAAAATGTTTGGGGTGAAATATAAATATTTAAATTTGCAGACTTCCATCGCCAATAAAAATTTGAAAGTAAACAAAGACATTGACACAAGGTCAGAAATGTTCAAAAAAGTTTTAAAAAGTGTGTGAAGCTTGGCGGCTGTATTTTTTATAGATAGAGAGTTAAGTGAATGAGAAAACATCATTTTTAACTAAATATGTCAAAAGTTGGCAAACGTTTTAAGTGGCGCCAAAATGACGCTAATTCGAAACAGCAACAACAACAAAAAATACAGAAACTAAAACAAAACAAAAACAATCTCTTAATTTTGTTGTGCTCAACAACACACACAACATTTCAGAAAAGTCCAATGTATTTAAATTTTGAACAGGACGGTAATACAGTTTGAGATCTGGTTTTTCTAAGAATACAGTCCCAAAATGTCCAAAGTCGAGATAAGAAAACGAGGTTGAAAATAAACGTGTAGAAAAAAAGCGTACAATTAGCTTCTCTAGCGTCTGGTGCATTAAGTTGAATAAAAGATAACGATGAACAGTTTCCAATAAGGGGAGAAAGGGTATGGAGTTTCGTAGCTGTGTAATTTTCGCTTATAAATATAAAGTTACATGGATCAGAAAGGAGCGTTTTTAACGAAATCTCAAAAATAAGCCAAATTTTGAAAATCATTTAAAAATATCAGAATGGAGACAAATCGAAAAACAAGAAACAGTTCTTTATTAATTTTGTGGGCTCTAAGACATACTAAAATGTCAAGAAAATCGGATGCATTTTATCGTTTGCTCATGTAATTCTCCGTGACGTCACATAAGCAATCAAGGGATGACAGTTGAGAATTTCCAAGAACTGCATCACATTTTTAGATAGGGTTTATGGTGGGCAATCTTGGTTATAATCTTGTGAACTTGGGAAACTCTAGTCTTAAAATAATGTTGAAAATAAAAGGTATAGAAAAAACAACGCAAAATTGGCACGACTGGCATCGGGTCTCACAATTTGAAAAGAAAATATGAAAATGTTTCTCTACAAATAATCGCAGTGAGTAGTGTTCACTACGAAAAGATTGCTTCAAATACAGAGATTGGAACATGTCGGTAGATTCTGGATTGTGAGATCTACAGTTACCTTCACACCAGATATCTTCTTATTCAAAATTCAAAAGCCTATGCGACCTATGTACATGTCTTAAATGAACTATAGGCGAGGATCACAGGTGTTTGAACTTGTCAATTTTGTATTATGGGTTCTCTAATAAAGTAACTGTCTTCTGAAGTCCGTTGCCCAATGTGATGGCCGTGAATTGAAGTTTGTATGGATACCTTTTCTTGCATAACTTGTTGTCAGCACACACTCCATATAGTCTTAAAATTTATACTTTTTTATATATTAAACGATGTCCGTCAATATTTTTCTGACTCTTCCCGGTTATATCGATGATAAGTACAAAGAAAAAGGGGTGAGGTGCCATACAGGATTATTTATCTTGATAATCCACCAGATCTCTCACAGGACATATTGTACCCCATGAATCATAAATCTTTTTCTCTCCGATTTTGGAAAACATTGGTTGAAAGCACGAACTATTATTAACTGCGATATGCTCTGATAGTTGGACTGCAATTGAACATTGAACTGTTATTCGTGAGATTGGAGGGTAGGGGTGGGGTGGGTGGGGGGTTTCGGGGGCAGGTAGACATCCAATCAGGGAAAATAATTCCGTACGGTGTGCGATTCTCTGTAATTTGTGATGTAGTGTAATGAAAATCCTCTTGCAAACTGTGAATAAAATTTCTGAACATGATTCCGAAATAATAAGTATATTTTTCTTGTTTTGTTGTGGCTTTTTGTTGATGTGCATTGTGTAGTTTATTTGAGGAAATTATTTTGATATATTTTGGTTGGTAACGTTAAGTTGCGTTGGTGGTATCATTTGAAAAAGCTTTTTGTTTCTTGGTGTTGCGAATATTTCGGTCGTTTATTTTCTTTTACCACGGGGTTGTAAACTATTGATCTAATCTGAGGAGAAATTGCGTGTAATTATGTTCAGACACATGTAAATATGGTTAGTTTTGGGGTGCTGAGAGAGAAAGTGTTGGTTATTAGTCGGAGATTACAGATTCAGGGCGGTTCTGAGAAAGAAGCGTGCGGGCAGTGTACCAGGATGGCCATGATGGATTAGCTGTGAATCTGCGCAAATTGCCAGGAATTTCTAGGGTTGATGAAGGTCGTATTTGAAACTCCAGGGGAGGGGGTGGGGGACGGTGCAGTTGAAGGGCAAGTTAGATAAGGCGGAATTGCTGCTAGATGTTACCCCGATGAAGGTAGCATTTGACGTCGGATGGAAAGTGGTTGACAGCTTAAGAGAGGGGCGGGTGGTAAAAAGTGGATTTTTGATATCGAGAAAGGTGGGGGGAGGGGGGGGAGTTATCAGGAAGGTCCATGGAGTAGAGAAGAGGAAATCGAGAAGCCCGGGTAGAGATAGAAGTATGACCAAATGGTGTTTGGAGTGAGAGTGTGAGGGAGAAGATGTGGGGGTATCTACAAGAAGAAAGGCGAGGTGGGTTGATGATAGAAAAGTAGAGGAGGGTATGGCAAGAGGGTGGTGAAGCTTGAAAAATTGGTTAAATGTGATGCGAGCGGCAGGTAAGTCTGAGGGGAACAAACAGGTGGTCGGTGATGAGCAGGAGGTGCTATCAGGTAGTGGTAGTGGTAAAATTCAGTTTAAGAGAGTTGAATCAGAAGACAGTAGCAGGGGGTGCTAAGCAAAAACTCGTGGTAGTTGGATGTAGTATAGTACGGGGGCTCGATTGGTTGGTTTGTGTTCTACATAGTCTGAACCGAACTACTCTGTGTTTTCCGAGACCCAGAAGGAGGATATTAGGGATAGTGTGGATGGTATTGTTAAGGGCTAGGGCTCAGGGTCAGACCATGTGGTGATGGATGAGTGTCGCATATTTATACAAACAATATCAGAAAAAGGAGGTCAGCTCAGCTAATGGATATATACAGGGACTTGATTACCAAGTTCTATGATAGGACTGCGACTGTAGTCGTGTCAGGGCTTCTTTAATTGATACGTAGGACAATGAACGGAACACTATAATTAGTGGGGTAAACGAGGAATTAGGGAAATACTGCAAGATTTTTGAGGTACCTTTTATTGAAAATGATGGACAACCTAGGATAAGCTGGAGTTATGCGATAGGTGTAGTCGCCATCTAAGCACAATGGAACGGAGGCTTTGGGTTGGAACGTGTTTTGGTTTGGTGAATCGTTTTTGGCATAAAGCTGGGTGATGGGAAAAGTTTGGATGTAAAAGCAAAATACGGAGTGTAAATGTAAAAAGGACGGAAAAAGGAGCCCACAGAGAGATAAGACTGGCATGTCAGAGAACTCCTGTGATTTTAAAATGGGATACATCAACATCAAGGGTGTCTCACAGTATGTAAGCGAAAATACGAACTTGGTGGACGAGGAGAATTTTGATTATAACCGTTTACCCAATGAATTTGCCACTTCCGCCCGCGTAATCTTCAAATTCAGCAGCTGAAAAAATACTATTTCTCACAAGATGTTTATAAGACCATATGATGTGACCCCTCTCTGGAACGAGCGCGTCGACCTAGTTCCAATGAGGGGTCACATGATATGGTTTTGTCGACATCTTTTCAAAAATTAAAAGAAAATGAACTTAACATAATAAATTTTGATATCATCTGCGTTGGGTAAATTGTTAAAGGTTTCAGCGGGACATGGATTTGACAGGGTCAGATGAAAGGACTATCCCGATCTGGTGGTATACGTGGGGTGAAGTGGTGCACACCGAAGGCCAGAAAGGGAGGGGGTGTAGGCATGTATGCTAAGGATGTGCTAGGCCCTGTAAGAATCAAAGACTAATCAAGTGGAAATACAACCAATTAAGTTAAAAGCGAGATACTGAGGACAAAAACATCTTGAAGGCATATTGACTAAATATTAACCGAGTCTGGCACAGGCTTTTGTTCAAAAAATTATCTTGACGAAAACTGCATTCTACTGGCGTTCTTTTAGCAATGCAGTTTCCACTGAATGGCATTTTTGCGTTTATTTCAATAGTTCAGCATTGTAAAATATCTGAAGAGACGTAAAACACATGGGAATCGAGTATCTAATGAGGCGATAACTATTATTCTACAGAGCACGAGGAGCACAATCAAAATACTGTCATCTCATGGTAATGTGACGCTCAATATACTGAATCTTTTCTTTGTGTTAATTTAAATGTTTCATAGTTGTTCAACATAAGAAATGATAGAAAACATCTGTGAAGATGAGTATCCACCTGGATAATAATCAAAACTCTACGAAAGGCACAGCAGAGCATTGAACACCTTCCCGGTCCAGCTTACCCGATACCTCCACATATTTATGTTGACAGGATATGAGTTTTCCATCTGGGCAGAATGAGAGCGCGGGGCAAAGTCGGTAGAAGTGCAGGCTGCAAACCGAGCGCTCTTAGGTTCGAATCCCACCTTCGGCAACCGCATTGTGTCCGTGGGAAAGATACTTAAACCCAATTGCTCACTTGGGGGACGGCGGCATTGTGTACTGAGGCGTACTACACGTCGACGGTGCTCTTGTCCTCAACTAATGCTAGCCCTGCTTGCGCAGAATTAGTTTAAACAATATTTATTCAATAAGTAAGCAATATGTTACAATATTAAACACCAATAAAAGTGACAATATATATAGATAACACGAAGAATATAACATATACTAACAAAAAAAACCCATATTATTATGTAATGGGGGATCTGACAGAAAGCTAGGAGCTTATGTTAGTCATCTCCCGGGGTCATTCAGAAATTTACAGAAAAGGTGGTATAATATAGTAGATGGACTCATATGTTGCCGCCTGGAGCCCATGGACTGTAGTCGGTCGCAACCATGATCATCAGCCACGTGCCAAGCCGGGGCACAGCATCCATGCACACAGCGAGAGCTGCCTGTAGTCCCATAGAATGTAGACCTAGGAGCAAATACCCGAGAGGTCATTCAAATTTGATTTGGCAGCATCGTTGTCGACACTAGCAGGTAACCTCGAGTGCGAGGACACGACACCCCGGCCCTGAACAAAACCGATGAGAAAGTTGGTGGTAATTCTAGTCGAAGAAAGGTAAGCACATGAAGTCAAATTACCAGGCGGCGACACATGATATTGTTTAAACCTTGCTTGTGAATGAAGGATAAGGTGAAAAGAAGGTATAAAGAAAAGGAGCAATATAAAACAGGGGATGCCAGCTTGAAAGCACAATGCATTGCCTTCGCATTCAAGACACTCGCAATTAAGCAGCGGAAGCACTGCTAGTGAGAAGTGAGACGGAAGCAGCCTTGATGGTGATCCATGCGAAGAAAACGGAAAGGAAAGCAAGATTATAGGTTTGGCGGTAAATTCGTCATATAGTAATAGTCGTACCTGGTGGTTTAATTCTTAGCAGTCTAGAAACGTCCACTTGACAAAATGAAATCATGCACCACTTCAAAAACAAGATGATTTTCCCGACTATTCAAAAATTGAGATCCAAAAAGAAGTGTCGATATGTTTACAGTAAATGGCAGAAGGTTGATAGTACTATTACGGGCATCTGAGTATATTGGACAGTGTAAGAAAAAATGCTCTGGTGTCTCGCACATCCCGCACTGACAGGATGGGGTAGGTGGCAGATGATTGTCATATAAATGAGAGTTAAGGTTACTACAATGCAATCGTAACCGGCAGTGATATATTTGGGCTGCTCGTGATTTCGCGCCACTGTAAAACGCAGGTGGTCGCTGATTTCCAGCATTTAGGAATGTCTTGAAATTGATCAGTGATGAGTTCTCGCGGACAGATAAAGGCAGTTTGTTCCATTGATTAGTGACACTCGGAATAAAAGACGCCTGATACAACTGAGTCCGACAAAAAGGAACTCTGTGGTTATGACATGACCGGAGATTAAGCGATAAATTTGCGCAGAATTAGTATGTTGGGGAGTCTGACAGTCGCTAGACCTTGCTCGATTGTTCTCTGCGGTACACCGGCTTCCTTTACCGGTATAAAATGTCCCAGAGGGCGTGATCTAGGCCCGTGAATAGTGCCGTTAAACCCCCAAAAATATATAATCTGGGCAGAATCTGCATTCTGTATTTCTTTTTCCTGTAATCCATTAATCTCATAAACTATATACATAGGTTCAACAGAAATAAAGGGCTGTGTTTCATTATCAAAAATGGTGAGAACCCAAGTGAAAACAAACATCACTATTGATGGATTTGAAGTTGCTTACTGTTTTGGCACAATGAATGTTATATTTCTCACATCCAATTCCTCGTTTTGTAAAAACCTGCAACAAATATAGCTGTATTACTTCAATTTCAATTATTCAAACAACTTGTACTTATAAAATAGACATAGTTTAATTGTAATTGGTTGTTTTGTTTTCAGTGCGTTGTAAATGAATTTGTGTGATTATAACATGTCACTGGCAGTTTTGAGTAGAAGGAATTTGAGTAAAAGCTTTATCCAACCCATTGGATAAGATATAATAATGTTATACAGTCACAAATACATCATACATTAAGTAATCACAAAAGACATTTGGCTCAGCACAATGTTCCCGTTCAAGCACCATTACTGTGTGCAAGTTCTTCAATGTAGCGGTGATATATTCAATTAGGCTTATCATGTTTACCAACCCGTTTTTATTTCAAAAAGAAAATAGGTTTAAAAAAAGACAGTTTCACAGATGGAGGAAGCCGGAGTTCTCGGAGAGAATCCCCGAACAACGACGAGCAGCTGCCAGCTCCCTAACATCGTTACTCCACACCTCAGCACAGAAGGGTTAGATTGGTTGAAGACACGCGCACCATCGACGTGCAGTATGCCTTAGTACACGGCTTCACTGTGCCCCCATACGTATAATGGTTGTTAAGTTCCTTACCCAAGGACATAACACGGGATTCCGAACAACAATTTATCCATTTATTTGGTGGATTTGAAAAAAAGGCATCAACAAAGTCTCAGTATTCATGCCTCCGTCACGACCACGACGTTCTCTCTTTGTACCGTAAAATTCATTTGTTTATTGTGAATTTTTTTTATACTGAACCCGATGAAGGTGAGTAGTATTGTAACCAGTTCTTGTGTTGGGTCAAGTAACAACAAGCTGGTATAGAGTTTAACGTGGATTCGGTTTAATTATCACAAATCATCAAACCATCAACACAGATATATCATCAAAAACCGAACTCTACAAATAAACAATAAAAACTTCTTAAAATATATACAACCTGGATATTTCAGACTTCATCGTCATCATTTCAGTGATTTCCACACAAGAGGTGTAATTAACTGAGCTTCTTTCAAGGAGTCATCATCTGATGTACATCATTGGAACAGGCTCAATGAGCTCATTCCAGTGGGGTACAGCAGTCAATGAACCCTTGACAATCACTGTGATGTAATCAACAGTGAGCTCATACCAAGAAAGTATAATCCGATGTCACAGACTGGGACAAGCTCCATGAGCTCATTCCAGTAAGATACAGCGGGCGATAGGCTCTTGAGATTAGCCACAGTCCAACTCACCATAACATACCACCAAAAGGTAGAAACTAGCATGCCACACCAGAGGGAGCCCATCAAGCTCATTTCGGTCAGGCACAATAGTTGATGGACTATCAGTACACAGGTGTAATACATCAAACCAAAAGCTAATGAAAAAATGATGAGGCTTCTATTCAATAAGAGTCGCTAATTATAACCAAGTTACTTCCCTTATATAAGATCCAGTAAATTGTAATAAAACAATCCAAATCAAACAAATATGGTCCACCCATGCGAACTCCCAAGAACAACTTGAAGACCTAAATCTGACAAAAAGTTCCATTGGTGTACCCACGAGTAAATCACACGGCATACCAGATCTTTCCAGCAAATCACAATCCAGGTAACATTTCTGCACAAATATGTAAGTCCTAAATGAGACATGGTGGATAATTAATCCACAGAAATAACAATCAACTATGAAGTGCAGATTGACTTAGAATCAAGCTATTACTAAAATATACAATTTGACTGATTGGAGTTCAATGATACTTTCAGCATATATGGCTATACCCAAAAATACCAAAATTAGTCCTAATTCAATAAAAGTGATTCAGCACAACTGACTCAATAGTTCACTGAAACTCGGTCAACGAATGACCTATAGCTTACCACTGCAGTGTAGTAATACTGCACTATTTAACAACAATAAATAGTGAAGTACCAATATTTATATTATAAAACTAAGATGAAAATGGATGCATACCATCAGTGTGATAAGCTCTCCTCCTGTGTCTGTCTCTCTACATCATGGTACAGTCAAGTCCTACTCAATGCTAGCACCTGAATATAATAAATGATAACACTAAGAGCTAGACTAAAATAACAATGGGAGAGTCAATAATTACACTGTCCTCAGTGGTATGTGCTCAATGCATTCTGCAAAGCAGAAAGCATTGAATCACGTACTCACTGATGACAATGCAATTGCAGATGTAATTTCCAGCATCAATAGTGCTGTACGAAGCCAAAGTATTTCCATTTATGCCAGATTAACTAATAATCAATTATTATAACTAAATATTACTTAATTACTACTAACCGCAGAAAACTATCAAGTTACAATTTAGAATTTGGAACAAATTGACCTCACAATATCGCAGCTCGAAACATGAATTATAATTATTTAATTTCATAACTTATTACTGATTATTCCAATTATTGTGGGTCCGGACACTGATTGCGTGACCAGACCAGTGCTCCAGGCAGTGGAGCACTGAACGGATGAGGCAATCAATGCGGCTGAAGTTAGAAATTACCAGTTTATAAATAAATAAATAAAAAAATATATAAATATTAAGATATATATATATATATAGCCTATGCAGTAATTTGACTGTACCTTGACCCAAGAACTCCTCAATCCTCCTTATTCCATATTATTCTATGTTCCTGACATTTTCCATGAATTACATAGAGTAGAACATTTAATACAATTTTATAATTTTATCAAAAAACACAGATTTCACAAAAATAGCACCGATCTCTCTGTACAAAACTGAGGGTATAATTTGAAAACCCTTGTCCAGTAAATTACCTGAACAGACAGGTGAGCAGTAAACGAATCTGTCCAATGGTGTTACTTGGACAGATTTGACTGCCCAATAAGGTTATGTTAGTTGGGTGATTAGTGAACAGTGCATGAAGTTTGTCTGAGTTATATATGGAGCAAACTAGATTGTAGGTCATTGATGAAATCAATAACCTGTAACTGGACATCAGTGGGCCAGATGCTCAGCTACAATATAAACACACTAGGAGACATATATATAAACCGTTTTCAATGGAAATTATGTTCCATTCTGCATCACAGTACTTCACCTAAAAACAAAACTAATTTCTGCTAGCTAAAAATGTACAGTTGAAATAAAAATATATTGCAACATCCCCAATTCGGATTCTGTCACAGTACGTTAGGGGCTTTGGGGGCAATATTTGGGAGACCTCGGTGGGGGACCTCGGAAGTGACGTCCTGTCACGTGACATAGTGGCACCATGTTGTGTTGTCATGGTAACCCTCGTGAGCGGCCATCTTGTGTCGTCAGCCCCATAGTGATACGTGGTGTTAGTGCGTACGCACGGCGCGTTATATTAGGGTGATACTTGTTTCCGTCGTCCATTTTGTATACTGGAGGCCGCCATCTTGGTTTCTATGGTAACACACGGTTGCTATGTGACCTAAAACCTCCTTATAGAATAAGGGTATGTTCGGAGGGTGTGTTCAATTGAATCGGAGTATCACGAATTACCACAAACAACCCAACAAGTTGTACTCTTTCGAATTCTTTCAGAATATCTGCTTCTGTTTATCTATGCAAAAGTTTTCGTCTACCCGACCATGCACGTTTGTCCTGGAGTATACTACAGTAGAGTAGAAGAGCCTATCAGCTGGGACAGCTTTGCTTATTATTGCTATATTTAGCTGTTCTGCACTGTTCTTGTTAGTTATGACCCTATTCCGAGTCCTCTTGTTGTTTCATTTATCCAGATCGCCCAATCTGTTCATTTTACTGGCGTTAACTAACCAATCAGACTCCTTGATTTTCCGTAATCTGTATGCAGAGTTATCTCCCCTTATTACAATGAAGTCCTATCCGATTCCCATCACCTATATATCCAATGGTTATATCCTATGGAATCCCATTTTTGGAGAACACCTGTGGCTATGGAACTCCATTTTTGTGGTATGCGGCCATGAGGGCTATGAGAAAGCATCCAGTGAGGCCTCATTTACTATCCCTCTTAGCCTCATTTTGTTTTGAGGGCATGAGGGCCATGAAGAATCCCTTAATGAGGTTTAATTTACTACAATTCTTAGCCTCATTTCAGTATTTGAGGATATCTATGGCCTTGTATTGTATCATTTTAGGACAACTATCGAGGATACTGTCTGGAGAATCTCTTTTTTTGTCAGATGAGGCCATGAGGGCCACAAGAAAGCCCTCGGTGAGGCCACATTTATTATCCCTCTTAGCCTCATTTTCTTTTGAGGCCATGAGGGCCTTCAAAAATATTTATGGGTATCCAAATGTGTTAGTTTTTCCATTCTACTATATATATTTTCTTTCTCTTTTAAGCTCCAACAAAACCACGATCACGACCAACATCAAACCCAGGTTTGTATATTTGTATGTTTTAAATCTGATATTGTATTTTTTGTGTGTGTTTCCTTTCTTGATGTTTACTGAGCTCAACAGATCTACTGAACAATTGTTTTCCTTTAATCTTACTTAAATACAGTACAGTCGCCGTGGGCAGTCACTTTTCCACGTGTCCACAGTGGCTGTGGAAAACCGTGGACAAATTACCCTTCAACTGCCCACAGAGATTTATGTGGACAGAGATTTTTCTAGACCGTGGGCATGCTACCTACTTGCCCACAGAATTAAAAACTAACACGGCGATTCCCGTGGAGTCTACATGATCTGACTTTTTATTGCACCACTAAAATATTTATGATACGTATTTTTTCTACACGAGAGCAATAAGAAAAGAAATCTGTTAACATCGGAACGAGGTCAAAATATCAGACTTGTTTCTGTTCTGCCCTGTCAGCACCAATTCACGGGATAATCCAACTGACGAAAATGCAGAAACTAAAAAGCTTGTGGACCATGTGATATTTATCAACTCATCTGTTTGCCATCTGTTAACCTTTTACCTAACGCTAGGAGTAGACGACACTCGTAAAAGAAATTCTTGTGTAACTAAAAAGTTTCATTTTTGGCTTCCAAAACATAGGTTATGACCCCTCATTGGAACGAGCGTTCCAACGAGGGGTCATAACCTATGTTTTGGAAGCAAAAAATGAAAATATAAAATAGATTGAATGGCGAATTTCGTGTAGAGCGCTGACCGGTTTTGGCCGTTAACTTAGATAAAGGGTTAAATAAAGGAGGAATATTTCCACCAATTATGAATTTATCGTCACCAAATAAGGCCTCTCCTCCTCACGGCGTCATTTTTATCTTCCGCTTCCGTAAAGTTATGGTTCGTTTTCGCGACAGCTACCGGCTGTCTTCGAAATTCGAATCAAGAGTTGAGAGTATAATTTCAGAAAAACAACTCCTACCCCAAGCATTGGTTACTGGGTCATAATCCACCAGTAATGCAGGGCTTGTTTACCACAATGACTAAGCACTGCTTCACTTCCCGGGATCCCCACGGGGGTCGGTCCATTACAGGTGGGGGAAGCATCTCTCGAGTATTCGCTTACCAATACCTGATGTTGGTTTTTAACCCTACTCCCCGTGGACATTAATAAAAGTTAGCCACAGTGGTCTGCGTCAGACAAAATAGATCCATTAGTCTTGTGAACGCAAGTCGTTTGAAGTTTATAATCCTTTCAAACGCTGCTGTATATAGAATACACATGCCACTAACGTCTGCAAAACTACTTCAGAAGGATTATAGCAGGTCATAAATCATAAACACAAGAGCAGCATTAATTGCCGATCAACATAAGTCAATCAAGTTAATTAACTTAATCATTGATGAATAACAAACAATCTGGCAGAAAAATAATAACAACCAAGAGAATAAAAATGTTTGGTTTATATTTTTTCATTCTTTCACTTTAAGAATTAAAAATATACATTGTAATATATCGATAGGGCCAGGTTAAAAAAACGAAATTAGTTTGACGATGCATTTTTATTGTACGCTGAACTATCAGAATTACTCCGAAATTATCCACTAAAAAGTGCGAATTTCATATTGCTCTTTTTAGTGAATAATTCCAAAGTAATTTATCGAAAGGGCCAGGTTAAAAAAACACATTTGGTTGCAGATCTACCAGAATGGCGTTAAAATGTATATTGTCAGAAATGACAGAAATATTAATATGTTCAAGCATGTTTTAAAAAAATATTCTCATAAATGACATTTTACTTTGCTCAGTCCTAATTCCAACTGGAAATGACCCCATACTTATATGATATGAAATGTGGTCCCATGTAAATTCAAACACTGAGAAAAAGATTATTTTACACAATTATGCAGTGATTTTTAAAGCATCAGTTTAAGCAATATTTATTTCCAGTTCGAAAATATATACAATTATATAAAATATAATCGGTGTGGATTCAACAGTAAGCTGTAAGCTTATACGACGTCCTGTCCACCAGCAAAATATTGTATAATTGTTGTTAAGTTCCTTGCCCAAGGACATAACGCAGGACTCCGAACCGATCGCTAGGACGGTCACCCACCAAAGGACTAAACAGGCTCGACATGGCTTAATTTCGTTGATCTGACGAGAACTGGTTACCGCAACGCCACCGCCCCTGATTCAATAATGTGAAATGTGCTTTCACCCTTCGATACGTAATTCGTGTAACCTTTCACAGATAAAGACTTCAATGCTTGGGAAGTAATAGTTCCCACTGTGGTGTCATATCCTATATTTTTCGTGTTATTCGGGAGCACTTTGAGAAGGTCTTGCCCATAATTTCTTTGGAAAAAAGATCAACACGCCACTGTTCAAATGTATAAAATAAATCTTCTATATGCAGTTTCTGGAACAATATCTACAAAATCTATCTACACAATCCCCAGTGCTTTACTTTATAACGTTATTTAGTAAATATTTCTGTAACGTATGTTATAAAGGTAAAACATGTCAGAAGATTCGTAGTAGAGAGTGTCGTCAGGAATAAGTTTAATAACTTCGTTGAATGTGTTTTGAACTTTAATGAGTTTTTCTCACACATATATATATTCAGTTTCCTACATCCCAATTCAGGTCCTGAGGTGTGGTGTGAAGGACATTAACACCAGAAGGGTTGTCAAACAACAAGTTATCCATTTATCTGGTGGATTTGAACAAGACATCAACAAGACTCTGGATTCATGGCTCCGCCACGATCACTACGTTCTCTGTTTGTGTAACGTAAAATTCATTTGTTTATTGTGAATTCTCTGTACTGAACCCGATGAAGGTGTGAGTCGAAATCTTGTTAAAGGACAGATTAAATATTTATGGGTACACAAATGTGTTAGTGTTTCCATTCAACTATATATATTTACTTTCTTTTTTAAGGCCCAAGAAAACCACGACCACCACCAGCACCCAAAACAGGTTTGTGTATATTGTATATATTTTTGAATAGTATACAATAAATGTCTGGTACTTTTTTTTGTTGCTCTTGTTTTTGTAAGCTATCCTGCAAAGGAAGTGAAGAATGGTAGAGTTGTTAATTTCTTAATCCTCTAAACCGTACTGTGACATTAACATTAAAAATATATTCGCATTTATTGATTAGAAATGTATTTTATAGATACATGGTATAGTTGAGAGTTTACCTTCATATTGTCTGGTTGTTCTTTTGTATAATTTACTCTCCATATTTGAAATTTTGTAAACGATTTTCCAATGAATTAATGGCCCAAGAATGATTGAAAATATGTTCTCATTGATGACATTTTACTTCTCCCAGCCCTAATTGCCAGAGGAAATGACCGCATCGTTATATGATATGACATTTGGTCCCATTCCCATGTAGAGTCCAAAACTGCGAAAAATATAATTTTACATAACTTTCAAAGCATTAGTTTAAACAATATTTATTTACCGTTCTCAAATATATATAATTGTATCAGATATAATAAGTGTGAATCCATCAGTAAGCTGTAAGATTTTACGAGCTTGTTTCCACCAGTAACACATTTGAGCAGAAAACAGTAGAGAAGACAAGTACCATACAATCAAACTTACCGTAAAACTCTCTAATGATGAATTTTCCATTGCGAAAGATAATAAGGGTTCAGACTGTGCTAAATGAGCAACTCTTTGTCAGTGCATCCTATATATATAAAACATATAAATTTACAGCTTTTTGTAGCTGGAGAGTATGGAAAATCAAGAGAATTATTATTGTTTAGATATCTCGAACCTGGACATAAGCATATGGACAAAACATTTATTATGCACCAAATCATTACGGAATTATTGAACCAACAAAAGAAAAAAATCAGTTTTTTGAAAAAGTAAGCAAAATGAAATATAAGATTTAGTGGTTTTATAAGAACTTTCATAGTCTTCTGTTACATTTTCATTAACGCTCATCAAATCATTTAAAACAGAAAACTGTACACAAACCAAGACAATCCACGCGATTAATGTATTTCTTCATTAATTAATAATTCACTACCCTATCTTATTAACAAATCATCGGTAATATCCTTAGTTGGATTACTGAGACGATAAATCGATAATGAAGAATGTTGTTTGTATGGATTACCGGCCATAACTAGATATCACTTTTGAAAATCATTGTTGAGAGAATAACATTATTCAGTACAGGCACCTTTCAACACATCAAGATAACTTTTCCACAGTGAAAGGAACATTTGTGATAGAAATGGTTGTGGGTGTTAAATATAATATTGGTTTTAATTTTGCCACATTTATGCACAATATTTTATTAAGAATGCTTCGTATAGAAGCAGAATTTGGCAGGAAGATTGATTGAATGCCGGTTGGTCTTTAAATCATTGCTATGAAATATACTTTACAGATACAATTAATAGTGTGGCCGTATACATTTGAATTGTGTGATTATACTTTTGTACCGTTCACTCTCAATATTACCAATTTTGTAGAATGTTTTTTTGCCATTTTACTTTCAGGGAGAAAATGTTCCATAGTACGATGTCGTAGGCCCAAATGTAAGCCTGGATACGTTCCAAGAAAACGAAGAGGCCAATGCTGTCTCAGATGTATGAAAGGTAAATTGCTAAAACGGAATATGTATTAAGTAGATGCCTCATTGTGAACTCATTTGTAGAGAAACTATTCTAAGTCCAATCTTGATTTTCGAATGGTTTAACAGGTATCAACCAAAATTAAGTGCACTTCTATTGCCAGAACAGCCCCAAATTTCGAAAATGTATTCTCAAAAATGGTATTGTACTTCTACCTGATACGTGCCACATAATGGCCCAGCAGTAGGTAAGTGATATGATATTTTTCTCCAGTTTGGAGACTCACATTACGAGGTAGAGCCCTTATGGAAACTATCATATTACATAGTTATACAACCACTTTCGGAACATCAGGGGTCAACAGAGAAGAAAACGAATGGATAAGAAACATATTCAATTACAAGATTGTTTAGAAATCTCAAATGAATTTCCATTAGTCATCCAACAAAGCACAATCCTTGAATGAGTCCACAGAACAGGCCAAGAAAGAAGTTAAAGTGGCTGTATGTTAAGTAATATTATGTCATTTAATTTAAAATGTTTGGGGTGAAATATAAATATTTAAATTTGCAGACTTCCATCGCCAATAAAAATTTGAAAGTAAACAAAGACATTGACACAAGGTCAGAAATGTTCGAAAAAGTTTTAAAAAGTGTGTGAAGCTTGGCGGCTGTATTTTTTATAGATAGAGAGTTAAGTGAATGAGAAAACATCATTTTTAACTAAATATGTCAAAAGTTGGCAAACGTTTTAAGTGGCGCCAAAATGACGCTAATTCGAAACAGCAACAACCACAAAAAATACAGAAACTAAAACAAAACAAAAACCATCTCTTAAGTTTGTTGTGCTCAACAACACACAAAGCATTTCAGAAAAGTTCAATGTATTTAAATTTTGAACAGGACGGTAATACAGTTTGAGATCTGTTTTTTCTAAGAATACAGTCCCAAAATGTCCAAAGTCGAGATAAGAAAACGAGGTTGAAAATAAACGTGTAGAAAAAAACGTACAATTAGCTTCTCTAGCGTCTGGTGCATTAAGTTGAATAAAAGATAACGATGAACAGTTTCCAATAAGGGGAGAAAGGGTATGGAGTTTCGTAGCTGTGTAATTTTCGCTTATAAATATAAAGTTACATGGATCAGAAAGGAGCGTTTTTAACGAAATCTCAAAAATAAGCCAAATTTTGAAAACCATTTAAAAATATCAGAATGGAGACAAATCGAAAAACAAGAAACAGTTCTTTATTAATTTTGTGGGCTCTAAGACATACTAAAATGTCAAGAAAATCGGATGCATTTTATCGTTTGCTCATGTAATTCTCCGTGACGTCACATAAGCAATCAAGGGATGACAGTTGAGAATTTCCAAGAACTGCATCACATTTTTAGATAGGGTTTATGGTGGGCTATCTTGATTATAATCTTGAGAACTTGGGAAACTCTAGTCTTAAAATAATGTTGAAAATAAAAGGTATAGAAAAAACAACGTAAAATTGGCACGAGTGGCATCGGGTCTCACAATTTGAAATGAAAATATGAAAATGTTTCTCTACAAATAATCGCAGTGAGTAGTGTTCACTACGAAAAGATTGCTTCAAATACAGAGATTGGAACATGTCGGTAGATTCTGGATTGTGACAGTTACGGTTACCTTCACACCAGATATCTTCTTATTCAAAATTCAAAAGCCTGTGCGACCTATGTACATGTCTTAAATGAAGTAAAGGCGAGGATCACAGGTGTTTGAACTTGTCAATTTTGTATTATGGGTTCTCTAATAAAGTAACTGTCTTCTGAAGTCCGTTGCCCAATGTGATGGCCGTGAATTGAAGTTTGTATGGATACCTTTTCTTGCATAACTTGTTGTCAGCGCACACTCCATATAGTCTTAAAATTTATACTTTTTTATATATTAAACGATGTCCGTCAATATTTTTCTGACAAGTACAAAGAAAAAGGGGTGAGGTGCCATACAGGATTATTTATCTTGATAATCCACCAGATCTCTCACAGGACATATTATACCCCATGAATCATAAATCTTTTTCTCTCCGATTTTGGAAAACATTGGTTGAAAGCACGAACTATTATTAACTGCGATATGCTCTGATAGTTGGACTGCAATTGAACATTGAACTGTTATTCGTGAGATTGGAGGGTGGGGGTGGGGTGGGTGGGGGTTTCGGGCAGGTAGACAGCCAATCAGACAAAATAATTCCGTACGGTGTGCGATTCTCTGTAACTTGTGATGTAGTGTAATGAAAATCCTCTTGCATACTGTGAATAAAATTTCTGAACATGATTCCGAAATAATAAGTATATTTTTCTTGTTTTGTTGTGGCTTTTTGTTGATGTGCATTGTGTAGTTTATTTGAGGAAATTATTTTGATATATTTTGGTTGGTAACGTTAAGTTGCGTTGGTGGTATCATTTGAAAAAGCTTTTTGTTTCTTGGTGTTGCGAATATTTCGGTCGTTTATTTTCTTTTACCACGGGGTTGTAAACTATTGATCTAATCTGAGGAGAAATTGCGTGTAATTATGTTCAGACACATGTAAATATGGTTAGTTTTGGGGTGCTGAGAGAGAAAGTGTTGGTTATTAGTCGGAGATTACAGATTCAGGGCGGTTCTGAGAAAGAAGCGTGCGGGCAGTGTGGGGAAGTGTACCAGGATGGCCATGATGGATTAGCTGTGAATCTGCGCAAATTGCCAGGAATTTCTAGGGTTGATGAAGGTCGTATTTGAAACTCCAGGGGAGGGGGTGGGGGACGGTGCAGTTGAAGGGCAAGTTAGATAAGGCGGAATTGCTGCTAGATGTTACCCCGATGAAGGTAGCATTTGACGTCGGATGGAAAGTGGTTGACAGCTTAAGAGAGGGGCGGGTGGTAAAAAGTGGATTTTTGATATCGAGAAAGGTGGGGGGGGGGGGGGGGGGAGTTATCAGGAAGGTCCATGGAGTAGAGAAGGGGAAATCGAGAAGCCCGGGTAGAGATAGAAGTATGACCAAATGGTGTTTGGAGTGAGAGTGTGAGGGAGAAGATGTGGGGGTATCTACAAGAAGAAAGGCGAGGTGGGTTGATGATAGAAAAGTAGAGGAGGGTATGGCAAGAGGGTGGTGAAGGGTGAAAAATTGGTTTAATGTGATGCGAGCGGCAGGTAAGTCTAAGGGGAACAAGCAGGTGGTCGGTGATGAGCAGGAGGTGCTATCAGGTAGTGGTAGTGGTAAAATTCAGTTTAAGAGAGTTGAATCAGAAGACAGTAGCAGGGGGTGCTAAGCAAAAACTCGTGGTAGTTGGATGTAGTATAGTACGGGGGCTCGATTGGTTGGTTTGTGTTCTACATAGTCTGAACCTAACTACTCTGTGTTTTCCGAGACCCAGATGGAGGATATTAGGGATAGTGTGGATGGTATTGTTAAGGGCTAGGGCTCAGGGTCAGACCATGTGGTGATGGATGAGTGTCGCATATTTATACAAACAATATCAGAAAAAGGAGGTTAGTTCAACTAATGGATATATACAGGGACTTGATTACCAAGTTCTATGATAGGACTGCGACTGTAGTCGTGTCAGGGCTTCTTTAATTGATACGTAGGACAATGAACGGAACACTATAATTAGTGGGGTAAACGAGGAATTAGGGAAATACTGCAAGATTTTTGAGGTACCTGTTATTGAAAATGGTGGACAACCTAGGATAAGCTGGAGTTATGCGATAGGTGTAGTCGCCATCTAAGCACAATCGAACGGAGGCTTTGGTTTGGAACATGTTTTGGTTTGGTGAATCGTTTTTGGCATAAAGCTGGGTGATGGGAAAAGTTTGGATGTAAAAGCAAAATACGGAGTGTAAATGTAAAAAGGACGGAAAAAGGAGCCCACAGAGAGATAAGACTGGCATGTCAGAGAACTCCTGTGATTTTAAAATGGGATACATCAACATCAAGGGTGTCTCACAGTATGTAAGCGAAAATACGAACTTGGTGGACGAGGAGAATTTTGATTATAACCGTTTACCCAATGAATTTGCCACTTTCGCCCGCGTAATCTTCAAATTCAGCAGCTGAAAAAATACTATTTCTCACAAGATGTTTATAAGACCATATGATGTGACCCCTCTCTGGAACGAGCGCGTCGACCTCGTTCCAATGAGGGGTCACATGATATGGTTTTGTCGACATCTTTTCAAAAATTAAAAGAAAATGAACTTAACATAATAAATTTTGATATCATCTGCGTTGGGTAAATTGTTAAAGGTTTCAGCGGGACATGGATTTGACAGGGCCAGATGAAAGGACTATCCCGATCTGGTGGTATACGTGGGGTGAAGTGGTGCACACCAAAGGCCAGAAAGGGAGGGGGTGTAGGCATGTATGCTAAGGATGTGCTAGGCCCTGTAAGAATCAAAGACTAATCAAGTGGAAATACAACCAATTAAGTTAAAAACGAGATACTGAGGACAAAAACATCTTGAAGGCATATTGACAAAATATTAGCCGAGTCTGGCACAGGCTTTTGTTCAAAAAATTATCTTGACGAAAACTGCATTCTACTGGCGTTCTTTTAGCAATGCAGTTTCCACTGAATGGCATTTTCGCGTTTATTTCAATAGTTCAGCATTGTAAAATATCTGAAGAGACGTAAAACACATGGGAATCGAGTATCTAATGAGGCGATAACTATCATTCTACAGAGCACGAGGAGCACAATTAAAATACTGTCATCTCATGGTAATGTGACGCTCAATATACTGAATCTTTTCTTTGTGTTAATTTAAATGTTTCATAGTTGTTCAACATAAGAAATGATAGAAAACATCTGTGAAGATGAGTATCCACCTGGATAATAATCAAAACTCTACGAAAGGCACAGCAGAGCATTGAACACCTTCCCGGTCCAGCTTACCCGATACCTCCACATATTTATGTTGACAGGATATGAGTTTTCCATCTGGGCAGAATGAGAGCGCGGGGCAAAGTCGGTAGAAGTGCAGGCTGCAAACCGAGCGCTCTTAGGTTCGAATCCCACCTGCGGCAACCGCATTGTGTCCGTGGGAAAGATACTTAAACCCAATTGCTCACTTGGGGAACGGCGGCATTGTGTACTGAGGCGTACTACACGTCGACGGTGCTCTTGTCCTCAACTAATGCTAGCCCTGCTTGCGCAGAATTAGTTTAAACAATATTTATTCAATAAGTAAGCAATATGTTACAATATTAAACACCAATAAAAGTGACAATATATATAGATAACACGAAGAATATAACATATACTAACAAAAAAACCCCATATTATTATGTAATGGGGGATCTGACAGAAAGCTAGGAGCTTATGTTAGTCATCTCCCGGGGTCATTCAGAAATTTACACAAAAGGTGGTATAATATAGTAGATGGACTCATATGTCGCCGCCTGGAGCCCATGGACTGTAGTCGGTCGCAACCATGATCATCAGGCACGTGCCAAGCCGGGGCACAGCATCCATGCACACATCGAGAGCTGCCTGTAGTCCTAGGCACAGCATCCATGCACACATCGAGAGCTGCCTGTAGTCCTATAGAATGTAGACCTAGGAGCAAATACCCGAGAGGTCATTCAAATTTGATTTGGCAGCATCGTTGTCGACACTAGCAGGTAACCTCGAGTGCGAGGACACGACACCCCGGCCCTGAACAAAACCGATGAGAAAGTTGGTGGTAATTCTAGTCGAAGAAAGGTAAGCACATGAAGTCAAATTACCAGGCGGCGACACATGATATTGTTTAAACCTTGCTTGTGAATGAAGGATAAGGTGAAAAGAAGGTATAAAGAAAAGGAGCAATAGAAAACAGGGGATGCCAGCTTGAAAGCACAATGCATTGCCTTCGCATTCAAGACACTCGCAATTAAGCAGCGGAAGCACTGCTAGTGAGAAGTGAGACGGAAGCAGCCTTGATGGTGATCCATGCGAAGAAAACGGAAAGGAAAGCAAGATTATAGGTTTGGCGGTAAATTCGTCATATAGTAATAGTCGTACCTGGTGGTTTAATTCTTAGCAGTCTAGAAACGTCCACTTGACAAAATGAAATCATGCACCACTTCAAAAACAAGATGATTTTCCCGACTATTCAAAAATTCAGATCCAAAAAGAAGTGTCGATATGTTTACAGTAAATGGCAGAAGGTTGATAGTACTATTACGGACATCTGAGTATATTGGACAGTGTAAGAAAAGATGCCCTGGTGTCTCGCACATCCCGCACTGACAGGATGGGGTAGGTGACAGATGATTGTCATATAAATGAGAGTTAAGGTTACTACAATGCAATCGTAACCGGCAGTGATATATTTGGGCTGCTCGTGATTTCGCGCCACTGTAAAACGCAGGTGGTCGCTGATTTCCAGCATTTAGGAATGTCTTGAAATTGATCAGTGATGAGTTCTCGCGGACAGATAAAGGCAGTTTGTTCCATTGATCAGTGACACTCGGAATAAAAGACGACTGATACAACTGAGTCCGACAAAAAGGAACTCTGTGGTTATGACATGACCGGAGATTAAGCGATAAATTTGCGCAGAATTAGTATGTTGGGGAGTCTGACAGTCGCTAGACCTTGCTCGATTGTTCTCTGCGGTACACCGGCTTCCTTTACCGGTATAAAATGTCCCACAGGGCGTGATCTAGGCCCGTGAATAGTGCCGTTAAACCCCCAAAAATATATAATCTGGGCAGAATCTGCATTCTGTATTTCTTTTTCCTGTAATCCATTAATCTCATAAACTATATACATAGGTTCAACAGAAATAAAGGGCTGTGTTTCATTATCAAAAATGGTGAGAACCCAAGTGAAAACAAACATCACTATTGATGGATTTGAAGTTCCTTACTGTTTTGGCACAATGAATGTCATATTTCTCACATCCAATTCCTCGTTTTGTAAAAACCTGCAACAAATATAGCTGTACTACTTCAATTTCAATTATTCAAACAACTTGTACTTATAAAATAGACATAGTTTAATTGTAATTGGTTGTTTTGTTTTCAGTGCGTTGTAAATGAATTTGTGTGATTATAACATGTCACTGGCAGTTTTGAGTAGAAGGAATTTGAGTAAAAGCTTTATCCAACCCATTGGATAAGATATAATAATGTTATACAGTCACAAATACATCATACATTAAGTAATCACAAAAGACATTTGGCTCAGCACAATGTTCCCGTTCAAGCACCATTACTGTGTGCAAGTTCTTCAATGTAGCGGTGATATATTCAATTAGGCTTATCATGTTTACCAACCCGTTTTTATTTCGAAAAGAAAATAGGTTTAAAAAAAGACAGTTTTACAGATGGAGGAAGCCGGAGTTCTCGTAGAGAATCCCCGAACAACGACGAGCAGCTGCCAGCTCCCTAACATCGTTACTCCACACCTCAGCACAGAAGGGTTAGATTGGTTGAAGACACGCGCACCATCGACGTGCAGTACGCCTTAGTACACGGCTTCACTGTGCCCCCATACGTATAATGGTTGTTGAGTTCCTTACCCAAGGACATAACACGGGATTCCGAACAACAATTTATCCATTTATTTGGTGGATTTGAAAAAAAGGCATCAACAAAGTCTCAGTATTCATGCCTCCGTCACGACCACGACGTTCTCTCTTTGTACCGTAAAATTCATTTGTTTATTGTGAATTTTTTTTTATACTGAACCCGATGAAGGTGAGTAGTATTGTAACCAGTTCTTGTGTTGGGTCAAGTAACAACAAGCTAGTATAGAGTTTAACGTGGATTCGGTTTAATTATCACAAATCATCAAACCATCAGACCATCAAACCATCAACACAGATATATCATCAAAAACCGAACTCTACAAATAAACAATAAAAACTTCTTAAAATATATACAACCTGGATATTTGAGACTTCATCGTCATCATTTCAGTGATTTCCACACAAGAGGTGTAATTAACTGAGCTTCTTTCAAGGAGTCATCATCTGATGTACATCACTGGAACAGGCTCAATGAGCTCATTCCAGTGGGGTACAGCAGTCAATGAGCCCTTGACAATCACTGTGATGTAATCAACAGTGAGCTCATACCAAGAAAGTATAATCCGATGTCACAGACTGGGACAAGCTCCGTGAGCTCATTCCAGTAAGATACAGCGGGCGATAGGCTTTTGAGATAAGCCACAGTCCAACTCACCATAACATACCACCAAAAGGTAGAAACTAGCATGCCACACCAGAGGGAGCCCATCAAGCTCATTCCGGTCAGGCACAATAGTTGATGGACTATCAGTACACAGGTGTAATACATCAAACCAAAAGCTAATGAAAAAATGATGAGGCTTTTATTCAATAAGAGTCGCTAATTATAACCAAGTTACTTCCCTTATATAAGATCCAGTAAATTGTGATAAAACAATCCAAATCAAACAAATATGGTCCACCCATGCGAACTCCACAGAACAACTTGAAGACCTAAATCTGACAAAAAGTTCCATTGGTGTACCCACGAGTAAATCACACGACATACCAGATCTTTCCAGCAAATCACAATCCAGGTAACATTTCTGCACAAATATGTAAGTCCTAAATGAGACATGGTGGATAATTAATCCACAGAAATGACAATCAACTATGAAGTGCAGATTGACTTAGAATCAAGCTATTACTAAAATATACAATTTGACTGATTGGAGTTCAATGATACTTTCAGCATATATGGCTATACCCAAAAATACCAAAATTAGTCCTAATTCAATAAAAGTGATTCAGCACAACTGACTCAATAGTTCACTGAAACTCGGTCAACGAATGACCTATAGCTTACCACTGCAGTATAGTAATACTGCACTATTTAACAACAATAAATAGTGAAGTACCAATATTTATATTATAAAACTAAGATGAAAATGGATGCATACCATCAGTGTGATAAGCTCTCCTCCTGTGTCTGTCTCTCTACATCATGGTACAGTCAAGTCCTACTCAATGCTAGCACCTGAATATAATAAATGATAACACTAAGAGCTAGACTAAAATAACAATGGTAGAGTCAATAATTACACTGTCCTCAGTGGTATGTGCTCAATGCATTCTGCAAAGCAGAAAGCATTGAATCACGTACTCACTGATGACAATGCAATTGCAGATGTAATTTCCAGCATCAATAGTGCTGTACGAAGCCAAAGTATTTCCATTTATGCCAGATTAATTAATAATCAATTATTATAACTAAATATTACTTAATTACTACTAACCGCAGAAAACTATCAAGTTACAATTTAGAATTTGGAACAAATTGACCTCACAATATCGCAGCTCGAAACATGAATTATAATTATTTAATTTCATAACTTATTACTGATTATTCCAATTATTGTGTGTCCGGACACTGATTGCGTGACCAGACCAGTGCTCCAGGCAGTGGAGCACTGAACGGATGAGGCAATCAATGCGGCTGAAGTTAGAAATTACCAGTTTATAAATAAATAAATAAAAAAATATATAAATATTAAGATATATATATATATATATATAGCCTGTGCAGTAATTTGACTGTACCTTGACCCAAGAACTCCTCAATCCTCCTTATTCCATATTATTCTATGTTCCTGACATTTTCCATGAATTACATAGAGTAGAACATTTAATACAATTTTATAATTTTATCAAAAAACACAGATTTCACAAAAATAGCACCAATCTCTCTGCACTAAACTGAGGGTATAATTTGAAAACCCTTGTCCAGTAAATTACCTGAACAGACAGGTGAGCAGTAAACGAATCTGTCCAATGGTGTTACTTGGACAGATTTGACTGCCCAATAAGGTTATGTTAGTTGGTTGATTAGTGAACAGTGCATGAAGTTTGTATGAGTTATATATGGAGCAAACTAGATTGTAGGTCATTGAGGAAATCAATAACCTGTAACTGGACATCAGTGGGCCAGATGCTCAGCTACAATATAAACACACTAGGAGACATATATATAAACCGTTTTCAATGGAAATTATGTTCCATTCTGCATCACAGTACTTCACCTAAAAACAAAACTAATTTCTGCTAGCTAAAAATGTACAGTTGAAATAAAAATATATTGCAACATCCCCAATTCGGATTCTGTCACAGTACGTTAGGGGCTTTGGGGGCAATATTTGGGAGACCTCGGTGGGGGACCTCGGAAGTGACGTCCTGTCACGTGACATAGTGGCACCATGTTGTGTTGTCATGGTAACCCTCGTGAGCGGCCATCTTGTGTCGTCAGCTCCATAGTGATACGTGGTGTTAGTGCGTACGCACGGCGCGTTATATTAGGGTGATACTTGTTTCCGTCGTCCATTTTGTATACTGGAGGCCGCCATCTTGGTTTCTATGGTAACACACGGTTGCTATGTGACCTAAAACCTTCTTATAGAATAAGGGTATGTTCGGAGGGTGTGTTCAATTGAATCGGAGTATCACGAATTACCACAAACAACCCAACAAGTTGTACTCTTCCGAATTCTTTCAGAATATCTGCTTCTGTTTATCTATGCAAAAGTTATCGTCTACCCGACCATGCACGTTTGTCCTGGAGTATACTACAGTAGAGTAGAAGAGCCTATCAGCTGGAACAGCTTTGCTTATTATTGCTATATTTAGCTGTTCTGGACTGTTCTTGTTAGTTATGACCCTATTCCGAGTCCTCTTGTTGTTTCATTTATCCAGGTCACCCAATCTGTTCATTTTACTGGCGTTAACTAACCAATCAGACTCCTTGATTTTCCGTAATCTGTATGCAGAGTTATCTCCCCTTATTACAATGAAGTCCTATCCGATTCCCATCACCTATATATCCAATGGTTATATCCTATGGAATCCCATTTTTGGAGAACACCTGTGGCTATGGAACTCCATTTTTGTCGTATGAGGGCTATGAGAAAGCATCCAGTGAGGCCTCATTTACTATCCCTCTTAGCCTCATTTTCTTTTGAGGGCATGAGGGCCATGAAGAATCCCTTAATGAGGTCTAATTTACTACAATTCTTAGCCTCATTTCAGTATTTGAGGATACCTATGGCCTTGTATTGTATCATTTGAGGACAACTATCGAGGATACTGTCTGGAGAATCTCTTTTTTTGTCAGATGAGGCCATGAGGGCCACAAGAAAGCCCTCGGTGAGGCCACATTTATTATCCCTCTTAGCCTCATTTTCTATTGAGGCCATGAGGGCCTTCAAAAATATTTATGGGTATCCAAATGTGTTAGTTTTTCCATTCTACTATATATATTTTCTTTCTCTTTTAAGCTCCAACAAAACCACGATCACGACCAACATCAAACCCAGGTTTGTATATTTGTATGTTTTAAATCTAATATTGTATTTTTTGTGTGTGTTTCCTTTCTTGATGTTTACTGAGCTCAACAGATCTACTGAACAATTGTTTTCCTTTAATCTTACTTAAATACAGTACAGTCGCCGTGGGCAGTCACTTTTCCACGTGTCCACAGTGGCTGTGGAAAACCGTGGACAAATTACCCTTCAACTGCCCACAGAGATTTATGTGGACAGAGATTTTTCTAGACCGTGGGCATGCTACCTACTTGCCCACAGAATTAAAAACTAACACGGCGATTCCCGTGGAGTCTACATGATCTGACTTTTTATTGCACCACTAAAATATTTATGATACGTATTTTTTCTACAGGAGAGCAATAAGAAAAGAAATCTGTTAACATCGGAACGAGGTCAAAATATCAGACTTGTTTCTGTTCTGCCCTGTCAGCACCAATTCACGGGATAATCCAACTGACGAAAATGCAGAAACTAAAAAGCTTGTGGACCATGTGATATTTATCAACTCATCTGTTTGCCATCTGTTAACCTTTTACCTAACGCTAGGAGTAGACGACACTCGTAAAAGAAATTCTTGTGTAACTAAAAAGTTTCATTTTTGGCTTCCAAAACATAGGTTATGACCCCTCATTGGAACGAGAGTTCCAACGAGGGGTCATAACCTATGTTTTGGAAGCAAAAAATGAAAATATAAAATAGATTGAATGGCGAATTTCGTGTAGAGCGCTGACCGGTTTTGGCCGTTAACTTAGATAAAGGGTTAAATAAAGGAGGAATATTTCCACCAATTATGAATTTATCGTCACCAAATAAGGCCTCTCCTCCTCACGGCGTCATTTTTATCTTCCGCTTCCGTAAAGTTCTGGTTCGTTTTCGCGACAGCTACCGGCTGTCTTCGAAATTCGAATCAAGAGTTGAGAGTATAATTTCAGAAAAACAACTCCTACCCCAAGCATTGGTTACTGGGTCATAATCCACCAGTAATGCAGGGCTTGTTTACCACAATGACCAAGCACTGCTTCACTTCCCGGGATCCCCACGGGGGTCGGTCCATTACAGGTGGGGGAAGCATCTCTCGAGTATTCGCTTACCAATACCTGATGTTGGTTTTTAACCCTACTCCCCGTGGACATTAATAAAAGTTAGCCACAGTGGTCTGCGTCAGACAAAATAGATCCATTAGTCTCGTGAACGCAAGTCGTTTGAAGTTTATAATCCTTTCAAACGCTGCTGTATATAGAATACACATGCCACTAACGTCTGCAAAACTACTTCAGAAGGATTATAGCAGGTCATAAATCATAAACACAAGAGCAGCATTAATTGCCGATCAACATAAGTCAATCAAGTTAATTAACTTAATCATTGATGAATAACAAACAATCTGGCAGAAAAATAATAACAACCAAGAGAATAAAAATGTTTGGTTTATATTTTTTCATTCTTTCACTTTAACAATTAAAAATATACATTGTAATATATCGATAGGGCCAGGTTAAAAAAAACGAAATTAGTTCGACGATGCATTTTTATTGTACGCTGAACTATCAGAATTACTCCGAAATTATCCACTAAAAAGTGCGAATTTCATATTGCTCTTTTTAGTGAATAATTCCAAAGTAATTTATCGAAAGGGCCAGGTTAAAAAAACACATTTGGTTGCAGATCTACCAGAATGGCGTTAAAATGTATATTGTCAGAAATGACAGAAATATTAATATGTTCAAGCATGTTTTAAAAAAATATTCTCATAAATGACATTTTACTTTGCTCAGTCCTAATTCCAACTGGAAATGACCCCATACTTATATGATATGAAATGTGGTCCCATGTAAATTCAAACACTGAGAAAAAGATTATTTTACACAATTATGCAGTGATTTTTAAAGCATCAGTTTAAGCAATATTTATTTCCAGTTCGAAAATATATACAATTATATAAAATATAATCGGTGTGGATTCAACAGTAAGCTGTAAGCTTATACGACGTCCTGTCCACCAGTAAAATATTGTATAATTGTTGTTAAGTTCCTTGCCCAGGGACATAACGCAGGACTCCGAACCGATCGCTAGGACGGTCACCCACCCAAGGACTAAACAGGCTCGACATGGCTTAATTTCGTTGATCTGACGAGAACCGGTTACCGCAACGCCACCGCCCCTGATTCAATAATGTGAAATGTGCTTCCACCCTTCGATACGTAATTCGTGTAACCTTTCACAGATAAAGACTTCAATGCTTGGGAAGTAATAGTTCCCACTGTGGTGTCATATCCTATATTTTTCGTGTTATTCGGGAGCACTTTGAGAAGGTCTTGCCCATAATTTCTTTGGAAAAAAGATCAACACGCCACTGTTCAAATGTATAAAATAAATCTTCTAGATGCAGTTTCTGGAACAATATCTACAAAATCTATCTACACAATCCCCAGTGGTTTACTTTATAACGTTATTTAGTAAATATTTCTGTAACGTATGTTATAAAGGTAAAACATGTCAGAAGATTCGTAGTAGAGAGTGTCGTCAGGAATAAGTTTAATAACTTCGTTGAATGTGTTTTGAACTTTAATGAGTTTTTCTCACACATATATATATTCAGTTTCCTACATCCCAATTCAGGTCCTGAGGTGTGGTGTGAAGGACATTAACACCAGAAGGGTTGTCAAACAACAAGTTATCCATTTATCTGGTGGATTTGAACAAGACATCAACAAGACTCGGGATTCATGGCTCCGCCACGATCACTACGTTCTCTGTTTGTGTAACGTAAAATTCATTTGTTTATTGTGAATTCTCTGTACTGAACCCGATGAAGGTGTGAGTCGAAATCTTGTTAAAGGACAGATTAAATATTTATGGGTACACAAATGTGTTAGTGTTTCCATTCAACTATATATATTTACTTTCTTTTTTAAGGCCCAAGAAAACCACGACCACCAACAACACCCAAAACAGGTTTGTGTATATTGTATATATTTTTGAATAGTATACAATAAATGTCTGGTACTTTTTTTGTTGCTCTTGTTTTTGTAAGCTATCCTGCAAAGGAAGTGAAGAATGGTAGAGTTGTTAATTTCTTAATCCTCTAAACCGTACTGTGACATTAACATTAAAAATATATTCGCATTTATTGATTAGAAATGTATTTTATAGATACATGGTATAGTTGAGAGTTTACCTTCATATTGTCTGGTTGTTCTTTTGTATAATTTACTCTCCATATTTGAAATTTTGTAAACGATTTTCCAATGAATTAATGGCCCAAGAATGATTGAAAATATGTTCTCATTGATGACATTTTACTTCTCCCAGCCCTAATTGCCAGAGGAAATGGCCGCATCGTTATATGATATGACATTTGGTCCCATTCCCATGTAGAGTCCAAAACTGCGAAAAATATAATTTTACATAACTTTCAAAGCATTAGTTTAAACAATATTTATTTACCGTTCTCAAATATATATAATTGTATCAGATATAATAAGTGTGAATCCATCAGTAAGCTGTAAGATTTTACGAGCTTGTTTCCACCAGTAACACATTTGAGCAGAAAACAGTAGAGAAGACAAGTACCATACAATCAAACTTACCGTAAAACTCTCTAATGATGAATTTTCCATTGCGGAAGATAATAAGGTTTCAGACTGTGCTAAATGAGCAACTCTTTGTCAGTGCATCCTATATATATAAAACATATAAATTTACAGCTTTTTGTAGCTGGAGAGTATGAAAAATCAAGAGGATTATTATTGTTTAGGTATCTCGAACCTGGACATAACCATATGGACAAAACATTTATTATGCACCAAATCATTACTGAATTATTGAACCAACAAAAGAAAAAAATCAGTTTTTTGAAAAAGTAACCAAAATGAAATATAAGATTTAGTGGTTTTATAAGAACTTTCATAGTCTTCTGTTACATTTTCATTAACGCTCATCAAATCATTTAAAACAGAAAACTGTACACAAACCAAGACAATCCACGCGATTAATGTATTTCTTCATTAATTAATAATTCACTACCCTATCTTATTAACAAATCATCGGTAATATCCTTAGTTGGATTACTGAGACGATAAATCGATAATGAAGAATGTTGTTTGTATGGATTACCGGCCATAACTAGATATCACTTTTGAAAATCATTGTTGAGAGAATAACATTATTCAGTACAGGCACCTTTCAACACATCAAGATAACTTTTCCACAGTGAAAGGAACATTTGTGATAGAAATGGTTGTGGGTGTTAAATATAATATTGGTTTTAATTTTGCCACATTTATGCACAATATTTGATTAAGAATGCTTCGTATAGAAGCAGAATCTGGCAGGAAGATTGATTGAATGCCGGTTGGTCTTTAATTCATTGCTATGAAATATACTTTACAGATACAATTAATAGTGTGGCCGTATACATTTGAATTGTGTGATTATACTTTTGTACCTTTCACTCTCAATATTACCAATTTTGTAGAATGTTTTTTGCCATTTTACCTTCAGGGATAAAATGTTCCATAGTACGATGTCGTAGGCCCAAATGTAAGCCTGGATACGTTCCAAGAAAACGAAGAGGCCAATGCTGTCTCAGATGTATGAAAGGTAAATTGCTAAAACGGAATATGTATTAAGTAGATGCCTCATTGTGAACTCATTTGTGGAGAAACTATTCTAAGTCCAATCTTGATTTTCGAATGGTTTAACAGGTATCAACCAAAATTAAGTGCACTTCTATTGCCAGAACAGCCCCAAATTTCGAAAATGTATTCTCAAAAATGGTATTGTACTTCTACCTGATACGTGCCACATAATGGCCCAGCAGTAGGTAAGTGATATGATATTTTTCTCCAGTTTGGAGACTCACATTACGAGGTAGAGCCCTTATGGAAACTATCATATTACATAGTTATACAACCACTTTCGGAACATCAGGGGTCAACAGAGAAGAAAACGAATGGATAAGAAACATATTCAATTACAAGATTGTTTAGAAATCTCAAATGAATTTCCATTAGTCATCCAACAAAGCACAATCCTTGAATGAGTCCACAGAGCAGGCCAAGAAAGAAGTTAAAGTGGCTGTATGTTAAGTAATATTATGTCATTTAATTTAAAATGTTTGGGGTGAAATATAAATATTTAAATTTGCAGACTTCCATCGCCAATAAAAATTTGAAAGTAAACAAAGACATTGACACAAGGTCAGAAATGTTCAAAACAGTTTTAAAAAGTGTGTGAAGCTTGGCGGCTGTATTTTTTATAGATGGAGAGTTAAGTGAATGAGAAAACATCATTTTTAACTAAATATGTCAAAAGTTGGCAAACGTTTTAAGTGGCGCCAAAATGACGCTAATTCGAAACAGCAACAACAACAAAAAATACAGAAACTAAAACAAAACAAAAACAATCTCTTAATTTTGTTGTGCTCAACAACACACAAAACATTTCAGAAAAGTCCAATGTATTTAAATTTTGAACAGGACGGTAATACAGTTTGAGATCTGGTTTTTCTAAGAATACAGTCCCAAAATGTCCAAAGTCGAGATAAGAAAACGAGGTTGAAAATAAACGTGTAGAAAAAAGCGTACAATTAGCTTCTCTAGCGTCTGGTGCATTAAGTTGAATAAAAGATAACGATGAAAAGTTTCCAATAAGGGGAGAAAGGGTATGGAGTTTCGTAGCTGTGTAATTTTCGCTTATAAATATAAAGTTACATGGATCAGAAAGGAGCGTTTTTAACGAAATCTCAAAAATAAGCCAAATTTTGAAAATCATTTAAAAATATCAGAATGGAGACAAATCGAAAAACAAGAAACAGTTCTTTATTAATTTTGTGGGCTCTAAGACATACTAAAATGTCAAGAAAATCGGGTGCATTTTATCTTTTGCTCATGTAATTCTCCGTGACGTCACATAAGCAATCAAGGGATGACAGTTGAGAATTTCCAAGAACTGCATCACATTTTTAGATACGGTTTATGGTGGGCAATCTTGATTATAATCTTGAGAACTTGGGAAACTCTAGTCTTAAAATAATGTTGAAAATAAAAGGTATAGAAAAAACAACGTAAAATTGGCACGACTGGCATCGGGTCTCACAATTTGAAATGAAAATATGAAAATGTTTCTCTACAAATAATCGCAGTGAGTAGTGTTCACTACGAAAAGATTGCTTCAAATACAGAGATTGGAACATGTCGGTAGATTCTGGATTGTGACAGTAACGGTTACCTTCACACCAGATATCTTCTTATTCAAAATTCAAAAGCCTGTGCGACCTATGTACACGTCTTAAATGAAGTATAGGCGAGGATCACAGGTGTTTGAACTTGTCAATTTTGTATTATGGGTTCTCTAATAAAGTAACTGTCTTCTGAAGTCCGTTGCCCAATGTGATGGCCGTGAATTGAAGTTTGTATGGATACCTTTTCTTGCATAACTTGTTGTCAGCACACACTCTATATAGTCTTAAAATTAATACTTTTTTATATATTAAACGATGTCCGTCAATATTTTTCTGACTCTTCCCGATTATATCGATGATAAGTACAAAGAAAAAGGGGTGAGGTGCCATACAGGATTATTTATCTTGATAATCCACCAGATCTCTCACAGGACATATTGTACCCCATGAATCATAAATCTTTTTCTCTCCGATTTTGGAAAACATTGGTTGAAAGCACGAACTATTATTAACTGCGATATGCTCTGATAGTTGGACTGCAATTGAACATTGAACTGTTATTCGTGAGATTGGAGGGTGGGGGTGGGGTGGGTGGGGGGTTTCGGGGGCAGGTAGACAGCCAATCAGGCAAAATAATTCCGTACGGTGTGCGATTCTCTGTAACTTGTGATGTAGTGTAATGAAAATCCTCTTGCATACTGTGAATAAAATTTCTGAACATGATTCCGAAATAATAAGTATATTTTTCTTGTTTTGTTGTGGCTTTTTGTTGATGTGCATTGTGTAGTTTATTTGAGGAAATTATTTTGATATATTTTGGTTGGTAACGTTAAGTTGCGTTGGTGGTATCATTTGAAAAAGCTTTTTGTTTCTTGGTGTTGCGAATATTTCGGTCGTTTATTTTCTTTTACCACGGGGTTGTAAACTATTGATCTAATCTGAGGAGAAATTGCGTGTAATTATGTTCAGACACATGTAAATATGGTTAGTTTTGGGGTGCTGAGAGAGAAAGTGTTGGTTATTAGTCGGAGATTACAGATTCAGGGCGGTTCTGAGAAAGAAGCGTGCGGGCAGTGTGGGGAAGTGTACCAGGATGGCCATGATGGATTAGCTGTGAATCTGCGCAAATTGCCAGGAATTTCTAGGGTTGATGAAGGTCGTATTTGAAACTCCAGGGGAGGGGGTGGGGGACGGTGCAGTTGAAGGGCAAGTTAGATAAGGCGGAATTGTTGCTAGATGTTACCCCGATTAAGGTAGCATTTGACGTCGGATGGAAAGTGGTTGACAGCTTAAGAGAGGGGCGGGTGGTAAAAAGTGGATTTTTGATATCGAGAAAGGTGGGGGGGGGGAGTTATCAGGAAGGTCCATGGAGTAGAGAAGGGGAAATCGAGAAGCCCGGGTAGAGACAGAAGTATGATCAAATGGTGTTTGGAGTGAGAGTGTGAGGGAGAAGATGTGGGGGTATCTACAAGAAGAAAGGCGAGGTGGGTTGATGATAGAAAAGTAGAGGAGGGTATGGCAAGAGGGTGGTGAAGCGTGAAAAATTGGTTTAATGTGATGCGAGCGGCAGGTAAGTCTGAGGGGAACAAGCAGGTGGTCGGTGATGAGCAGGAGGTGCTATCAGGTAGTGGTAGTGGTAAAATTCAGTTTAAGAGAGTTGAATCAGAAGACAGTAGCAGGGGGTGCTAAGCAAAAACTGGTGGTAGTTGGATGTAGTATAGTACGGGGGCTCGATTGGTTGGTTTGTGTTCTACATAGTCTGAACCGAACTACTCTGTGTTTTCCGAGACCCAGATGGAGGATATTAGGGATAGTGTGGATGGTATTGTTAAGGGCTAGGGCTCAGGGTCAGACCATGTGGTGATGGATGAGTGTCGCATATTTATACAAACAATATCAGAAAAAGGAGGTTAGTTCAACTAATGGATATATACAGGGACTTGATTACCAAGTTCTATGATAGGACTGCGACTGTAGTCATGTCAGGGCTTCTTTAATTGATACGTAGGACAATGAACGGAACACTATAATTAGTGGGGTAAACGAGGAATTAGGGAAATACTGCAAGATTTTTGAGGTACCTTTTATTGAAAATGGTGGACAACCTAGGATAAGCTGGAGTTATGCGATAGGCGTAGTCGCCATCTAAGCACAATGGAACGGAGGCTTTGGGTTGGAACATGTTTTGGTTTGGTGAATCGTTTTTGGCATAAAGCTGGGTGATGGGAAAAGTTTGGATGTAAAAGCAAAATACGGAGTGTAAATGTAAAAAGGACGGAAAAAGGAGCCCACAGAGAGATAAGACTGGCATGTCAGAGAACTCCTGTGATTTTAAAATGGGATACATCAACATCAAGGGTGTCTCACAGTATGTAAGCGAAAATACGAACTTGGTGGACGAGGAGAATTTTGATTATAACCGTTTACCCAATGAATTTGCCACTTCCGCCCGCGTAATCTTCAAATTCAGCAGCTGAAAAAATACTATTTCTCACAAGATGTTTATAAGACCATATGATGTGACCCCTCTCTGGAACGAGCGCGTCGACCTAGTTCCAATGAGGGGTCACATGATATGGTTTTGTCGACATCTTTTCAAAAATTAAAAGAAAATGAACTTAACATAATAAATTTTGATATCATCTGCGTTGGGTAAATTGTTAAAGGTTTCAGCGGGACATGGATTTGACAGGGTCAGATGAAAGGACTATCCCGATCTGGTGGTATACGTGGGGTGAAGTGGTGCACACCGAAGGCCAGAAAGGGAGGGGGTGTAGGCATGTATGCTAAGGATGTGCTAGGCCCTGTAAGAATCAAAGACTAATCAAGTGGAGATACAACCAATTAAGTTAAAAGCGAGATACTGAGGAGAAAAACATCTTGAAGGCATATTGACTAAATATTAGCCGAGTCTGGCACAGGCTTTTGTTCAAAAAATTATCTTGACGAAAACTGCATTCTACTGGCGTTCTTTTAGCAATGCAGTTTCCACTGAATGGCATTTTTGCGTTTATTTCAATAGTTCAGCATTGTAAAATATCTGAAGAGACGTAAAACACATGGGAATCGAGTATCTAATGAGGCGATAACTATTATTCTACAGAGCACGAGGAGCACAATTAAAATACTGTCATCTCATGGTAATGTGACGCTCAATATACTGAATCTTTTCTTTGTGTTAATTTAAATGTTTCATAGTTGTTCAACATAAGAAATGATAGAAAACATCTGTGAAGATGAGTATCCACCTGGATAATAATCAAAACTCTACGAAAGGCACAGCAGAGCATTGAACACCTTCCCAGTCCAGCTTACCCGATACTTCCACATATTTATGTTGACAGGATATGAGTTTTCCATCTGGGCAGAATGAGAGCGCGGGGCAAAGTCGGTAGAAGCGCAGGCTGCAAACCGAGCGCTCTTAGGTTCGAATCCCACCTGCGGCAACCGCATTGTGTCCGTGGGAAAGATACTTAAACCCAATTGCTCACTTGGGGGACGGCGGCATTGTGTACTGAGGCGTACTACACGTCGACGGTGCTCTTGTCCTCAACTAATGCTAGCCCTGCTTGCGCAGAATTAGTTTAAACAATATTTATTCAATAAGTAAGCAATATGTTACAATATTAAACACCAATAAAAGTGACAATATATATAGATAACACGAAGAATATAACATATACTAACAAAAAAACCCCGTATTATTATGTAATGGGGGATCTGACAGAAAGCTAGGAGCTTATGTTAGTCATCTCCCGGGGTCATTCAGAAATTTACACAAAAGGTGGTATAATATAGTAGATGGACTCATATGTCGCCGCCTGGAGCCCATGGACTGTAGTCGGTCGCAACCATGATCATCAGCCACGTGCCAAGCCGGGGCACAGCATCCATGCACACAGCGAGAGCTGCCTGTAGGCCTATAGAATGTAGACCTAGGAGCAAATACCCGAGAGGTCATTCAAATTTGATTTGGCAGCATCGTTGTCGACACTAGCAGGTAACTTCGAGTACGAGGACACGACACCCCGGCCCTGAACAAAACCGATGAGAAAGTTGGTGGTAATTCTAGTCGAAGAAAGGTAAGCACATGAAGTCAAATTACCAGGCGGCGACACATGATATTGTTTAAACCTTGCTTGTGAATGAAGGATAAGGTTAAAAGAAGGTATAAAGAAAAGGAGCAATAGAAAACAGGGGATGCCAGCTTGAAAGCACAATGCATTGCCTTCGCATTCAAGACACTCGCAATTAAGCAGCGGAAGCACTGCTAGTGAGAAGTGAGACGGAAGCAGCCTTGATGGTGATCCATGCGAAGAAAACGGAAAGGAAAGCAAGATTATAGGTTTGGCGGTAAATTCGTCATATAGTAATAGTCGTACCTGGTGGTTTAATTCTTAGCAGTCTAGAAACGTCCACTTGACAAAATGAAATCATGCACCACTTCAAAAACAAGATGATTTTCCCGACTATTCAAAAATTCAGATCCAAAAAGAAGTGTCTATATGTTTACAGTAAATGGCAGAAGGTTGGTAGTACTATTACGGACATCTGAGTATATTGGACAGTGTAAGAAAAGATGCTCTGGTGTCTCGCACATCCCGCACTAACAGGATGGGGTAGGTGGCAGATGATTGTCATATAAATGAGAGTTAAGGTTACTACAATGCAATCGTAACCGGCAGTGATATATTTGGGCTGCTCGTGATTTCGCGCCACTGTAAAACGCAGGTGGTCGCTGATTTCCAGCATTTAGGAATGTCTTGAAATTGATCAGTGATGAGTTCTCGCGGACAGATAAAGGCAGTTTGTTCCATTGATCAGTGACACTCGGAATAAAAGACGACTGATACAACTGAGTCCGACAAAAAGGAACTCTGTGGTTATGACATGACCGGAGATTAAGCGATAAATTTGCGCAGAATTAGTATGTTGGGGAGTCTGACAGTCGCTAGACCTTGCTCGATTGTTCTCTGCGGTACACCGGCTTCCTTTACCGGTATAAAATGTCCCACAGGGCGTGATCTAGGCCCGTGAATAGTGCCGTTAAACCCCCAAAAATATATAATCTGGGCAGAATCTGCATTCTGTATTTCTTTTTCCTGTAATCCATTAATCTCATAAACTATACACATAGGTTCAACAGAAATAAAGGGCTGTGTTTCATTATCAAAAATGGTGAGAACCCAAGTGAAAACAAACATCACTATTGATGGATTTGAAGTTGCTTACTGTTTTGGCACAATGAATGTTATATTTCTCACATCCAATTCCTCGTTTTGTAAAAACCTGCAACAAATATAGCTGTACTACTTCAATTTCCATTATTCAAACAACTTGTACTTATAAAATAGACATAGTTTAATTGTAATTGGTTGTTTTGTTTTCAGTGCGTTGTAAATGAATTTGTGTGATTATAACATGTCACTGGCAGTTTTGAGTAGAAGGAATTTGAGTAAAAGCTTTATCCAACCCATTGGATAAGATATAATAATGTTATACAGTCACAAATACATCATACATTAAGTAATCACAAAAGACATTTGGCTCAGCACAATGTTCCCGTTCAAGCACCATTACTGTGTGCAAGTTCTTCAATGTAGCGGTGATATATTCAATTAGGCTTATCATGTTTACCAACCCGTTTTTATTTCGAGAAGAAAATAGGTTTAAAAAAAGACAGTTTTACAGATGGAGGAAGCCGGAGTTCTCGGAGAGAATCCTGGAACAACGACGAGCAGCTGCCAGCTCCCTAACATCGTTACTCCACACCTCAGCACAGAAGGGTTAGATTGGTTGAAGACACGCGCACCATCGACGTGCAGTACGCCTTAGTACACGGCTTCACTGTGCCCCCATACGTATAATGGTTGTTAAGTTCCTTACCCAAGGACATAACACGGGATTCCGAACAACAATTTATCCATTTATTTGGTGGATTTGAAAAAAAGGCATCAACAAAGTCTCAGTATTCATGCCTCCGTCACGACCACGACGTTCTCTCTTTGTACCGTAAAATTCATTTGTTTATTGTGAATTTTTTTTATACTGAACCCGATGAAGGTGAGTAGTATTGTAACCAGTTCTTGTGTTGGGTCAAGTAACAACAAGCTGGTATAGAGTTTAACGTGGATTCGGTTTAATTATCACAAATCATCAAACCATCAAACCATCAACACAGATATATCATCAAAAACCGAACTCTACAAATAAACAATAAAAACTTCTTAAAATATATACAACCTGGATATTTCAGACTTCATCGTCATCATTTCAGTGATTTCCACACAAGAGGTGTAATTAACTGAGCTTCTTTCAAGGAGTCATCATCTGATGTACATCACTGGAACAGGCTCAATGAGCTCATTCCAGTGGGGTACAGCAGTCAATGAACCCTTGACAATCACTGTGATGTAATCAACAGTGAGCTCATACCAAGAAAGTATAATCCGATGTCACAGACTGGGACAAGCTCTATGAGCTCATTCCAGTAAGATACAGCGGGCGATAGGCTCTTGAGATAAGCCACAGTCCAACTCACCATAACATACCACCAAAAGGTAGAAACTAGCATGCCACACCAGAGGGAGCCCATCAAGCTCATTCCGGTCAGGCACAATAGTTGATGGGACTATCAGTACACAGGTGTAATACATCAAACCAAAAGCTAATGAAAAAATGATGAGGCTTTTATTCAATAAGAGTCGCTAATTGTAACCAAGTTACTTCCCTTATATAAGATCCAGTAAATTGTAATAAAACAATCCAAATCAAACAAATATGGTCCACCCATGCGAACTCCACAGAACAACTTGAAGACCTAAATCTGACAAAAAGTTCCATTGGTGTACCCACGAGTAAATCACACGGCATACCAGATCTTTCCAGCAAATCACAATACAGGTAACATTTCTGCACAAATATGTAAGTCCTAAATGAGACATGGTGGATAATTAATCCACAGAAATAACAATCAACTATGAAGTGCAGATTGACTTAGAATCAAGCTATTACTAAAATATACAATTTGACTGATTGGAGTTCAATGATACTTTCAGCATATATGGCTATACCCAAAAATACCAAAATTAGTCCTAATTCAATAAAAGTGATTCAGCACAACTGACTCAATAGTTCACTGAAACTCGGTCAACGAATGACCTATAGCTTACCACTGCAGTGTAGTAATACTGCACTATTTAACAACAATAAATAGTGAAGTACCAATATTTATATTATAAAACTAAGATGAAAATGGATGCATACCATCAGTGTGATAAGCTCTCCTCCTGTGTCTGTCTCTCTACATCATGGTACAGTCAAGTCCTACTCAATGCTAGCACCTGAATATAATAAATGATAACACTAAGAGCTAGACTAAAATAACAATGGTAGAGTCAATAATTACACTGTCCTCAGTGGTATGTGCTCAATGCATTCTGCAAAGCAGAAAGCATTGAATCACGTACTCACTGATGACAATGCAATTGCAGATGTAATTTCCAGCATCAATAGTGCTGTACGAAGCCAAAGTATTTCCATTTATGCCAGATTAATTAATAATCAATTATTATAACTAAATATTACTTAATTACTACTAACCGCAGAAAACTATCAAGTTACAATTTAGAATTTGGAACAAATTGACCTCACAATATCGCAGCTCGAAACATGAATTATAATTATTTAATTTCATAACTTATTACTGATTATTCCAATTATTGTGGGTCCGGACACTGATTGCGTGACCAGACCAGTGCTCCAGGCAGTGGAGCACTGAACGGATGAGGCAATCAATGCGGCTGAAGTTAGAAATTACCAGTTTATAAATAAATAAATAAAAAAATATATAAATATTAAGATATATATATATATATATATATAGCCTATGCAGTAATTTGACTGTACCTTGACCCAAGAACTCCTCAATCCTCCTTATTCCATATTATTCTATGTTCCTGACATTTTCCATGAATTACATAGAGTAGAACATTTAATACAATTTTATAATTTTATCAAAAAACACAGATTTCACAAAAATAGCACCGATCTCTCTGCACAAAACTGAGGGTATAATTTGAAAACCCTTGTCCAGTAAATTACCTGAACAGACAGGTGAGCAGTAAACGAATCTGTCCAATGGTGTTACTTGGACAGATTTGACTGCCCAATAAGGTTATGTTAGTTGGTTGATTAGTGAACAGTGCATGAAGTTTGTCTGAGTTATATATGGAGCAAACTAGATTGTAGGTCATTGAGGAAATCAATAACCTGTAACTGGACATCAGTGGGCCAGATTCTCAGCTACAATATAAACACACTGGGAGACATATATATAAACCGTTTTCAATGGAAATTATGTTCCATTCTGCATCACAGTACTTCACCTACAAACAAAACTAATTTCTGCTAGCTAAAAATGTACAGTTGAAATAAAAATATATTGCAACATCCCCAATTCGGATTCTGTCACAGTACGTTAGGGGCTTTGGGGGCAATATTTGGGAGACCTCGGTGGGGGACCTCGGAAGTGACGTCCTGTCACGTGACATAGTGGCACCATGTTGTGTTGTCATGGTAACCCTCGTGAGCGGCCATCTTGTGTCGTCAGCCCCATAGTGATACGTGGTGTTAGTGCGTACGCACGGCGCGTTATATTAGGGTGATACTTGTTTCCGTCGTCCATTTTGTATACTGGAGGCCGCCATCTTGGTTTCTATGGTAACACACGGTTGCTATGTGACCTAAAACCTTCTTATAGAATAAGGTTATGTTCGGAGGGTGTGTTCAATTGAATCGGAGTATCACGAATTACCACAAACAACCCAACAAGTTGTACTCTTTCGAATTCTTTCAGAATATCTGCTTCTGTTTATCTATGCAAAAGTTTTCGTCTACCCGACCATGCACGTTTGTCCTGGAGTATACTACAATAGAGTAGAAGAGCCTATCAGCTGGAACAGCTTTGCTTATTATTGCTATATTTAGCTGTTCTGGACTGTTCTTGTTAGTTATGACCCTATTCCGAGTCCTCTTGTTGTTTCATTTATCCAGATCACCCAATCTGTTCATTTTACTGGCGTTAACTAACCAATCAGACTCCTTGATTTTCCGTAATCTGTATGCAGAGTTATCTCCCCTTATTACAATGAAGTCCTATCCGATTCCCATCCCCTATATATCCAATGGTTATATCCTATGGAATCCCATTTTTGGAGAACACCTGTGGCTATGGAACTCCATTTTTGTCGTATGCGGCCATGAGGGCTATGAGAAAGCATCCAGTGAGGCCTCATTTACTATCCCTCTTAGCCTCATTTTCTTTTGAGGGCATGAGGGCCATGAAGAATCCCTTAATGAGGTCTTATTTACTACAATTCTTAGCCTCATTTCAGTATTTGAGGATACCTATGGCCTTGTATTGTATCATTTGAGGACAACTATCGAGGATACTGTCTGGAGAATCTCTTTTTTTGTCAGATGAGGCCATGAGGGCCACAAGAAAGCCCTCGGTGAGGCCACATTTATTATCCCTCTTAGCCTCATTTTCTATTGAGGCCATGAGGGCCTTCAAAAATATTTATGGGTATCCAAATGTGTTAGTTTTTCCATTCTACTATATATATTTTCTTTCTCTTTTAAGCTCCAACAAAACCACGATCACGACCAACATCAAACCCAGGTTTGTATATTTGTATGTTTTAAATCTAATATTGTATTTTTTGTGTGTGTTTCCTTTCTTGATGTTTACTGAGTTCAACAGATCTACTGAACAATTGTTTTCCTTTAATCTTACTTAAATACAGTACAGTCGCCGTGGGCAGTCACTTTTCCACGTGTCCACAGTGGCTGTGGAAAACCGTGGACAAATTACCCTTCAACTGCCCACAGAGATTTATGTGGACAGAGATTTTTCTAGACCGTGGGCATGCTACCTACTTGCCCACAGAATTAAAAACTAACACGGCGATTCCCGTGGAGTCTACATGATCTGACTTTTTATTGCACCACTAACATATTTATGATACGTATTTTTTCTACACGAGAGCAATAAGAAAAGAAATCTGTTAACATCGGAACGAGGTCAAAATATCAGACTTGTTTCTGTTCTGCCCTGTCAGCACCAATTCACGGGATAATCCAACTGACGAAAATGCAGAAACTAAAAAGCTTGTGGACCATGTGATATTTATCAACTCATCTGTTTGCCATCTGTTAACCTTTTACCTAACGCTAGGAGTAGACGACACTCGTAAAAGAAATTCTTGTGTAACTAAAAAGTTTCATTTTTGGCTTCCAAAACATAGGTTATGACCCCTCATTGGAACGAGCGTTCGAACGAGGGGTCATAACCTATGTTTTGGAAGCAAAAAATGAAAATATAAAATAGATTGAATGGCGAATTTCGTGTAGAGCGCTGACCGGTTTTGGCCGTTAACTTAGATAAAGGGTTAAATAAAGGAGGAATATTTCCACCACTTATGAATTTATCGTCACCAAATAAGGCCTCTCCTCCTCACGGCGTCATTTTTATCTTCCGCTTCCGTAAAGTTCTGGTTCGTTTTCGCGACAGCTACCGGCTGTCTTCGAAATTCGAATCAAGAGTTGAGAGTATAATTTCAGAAAAACAACTCCTACCCCAAGCATTGGTTACTGGGTCATAATCCACCAGTAATGCAGGGCTTGTTTACCACAATGACCAAGCACTGCTTCACTTCCCGGGATCCCCACGGGGGTCGGTCCATTACAGGTGGGGGAAGCATCTCTCGAGTATTCGCTTACCAATACCTGATGTTGGTTTTTAACCCTACTCCCCGTGGACATTAATAAAAGTTAGCCACAGTGGTCTGCGTCAGACAAAATAGATCCATTAGTCTCGTGAACGCAAGTCGTTTGAAGTTTATAATCCTTTCAAACGCTGCTGTATATAGAATGCACATGCCACTAACGTCTGCAAAACTACTTCAGAAGGATTATAGCAGGTCATAAATCATAAACACAAGAGCAGCATTAATTGCCGATCAACATAAGTCAATCAAGTTAATTAACTTAATCATTGATGAATAACAAACAATCTGGCAGAAAAATAATAACAACCAAGAGAATAAAAATGTTTGGTTTATATTTTTTCATTCTTTCACTTTAACAATTAAAAATATACATTGTAATATATCGATAGGGCCAGGTTAAAAAAAACGAAATTAGTTTGACGATGCATTTTTATTGTACGCTGAACTATCAGAATTACTCCGAAATTATCCACTAAAAAGTGCGAATTTCATATTGCTCTTTTTAGTGAATAATTCCAAAGTAATTTATCGAAAGGGCCAGGTTAAAAAAACACATTTGGTTGCAGATCTACCAGAATGGCGTTAAAATGTATATTGTCAGAAATGACAGAAATATTAATATGTTCAAGCATGTTTTAAAAAAATATTCTCATAAATGACATTTTACTTTGCTCAGTCCTAATTCCAACTGGAAATGACCCCATACTTATATGATATGAAATGTGGTCCCATGTAAATTCAAACACTGAGAAAAAGATTATTTTACACAATTATTCAGTGATTTTTAAAGCATCAGTTTAAGCAATATTTATTTCCAGTTCGAAAATATATACAATTATATAAAATATAATCGGTGTGGATTCAACAGTAAGCTGTAAGCTTATACGACGTCCTGTCCACCAGTAAAATATTGTATAATTGTTGTTAAGTTCCTTGCCCAGGGACATAACGCAGGACTCCGAACCGATCGCTAGGACGGTCACCCACCCAAGGACTAAACAGGCTCGACATGGCTTAATTTCGTTGATCTGACGAGAACCGGTTACCGCAACGCCACCGCCCCTGATTCAATAATGTGAAATGTGCTTCCACCCTTCGATACGTAATTCGTGTAACCTTTCACAGATAAAGACTTCAATGCTTGGGAAGTAATAGTTCCCACTGTGGTGTCATATCCTATATTTTTCGTGTTATTCGGGAGCACTTTGAGAAGGTCTTGCCCATAATTTCTTTGGAAAAAAGATCAACACGCCACTGTTCAAATGTATAAAATAAATCTTCTAGATGCAGTTTCTGGAACAATATCTACAAAATCTATCTACACAATCCCCAGTGCTTTACTTTATAACGTTATTTAGTAAATATTTCTGTAACGTGTGTTATAAAGGTAAAACATGTCAGAAGATTCGTAGTAGAGAGTGTCGTCAGGAATAAGTTTAATAACTTCGTTGAATGTGTTTTGAACTTTAATGAGTTTTTCTCACACATATATATATTCAGTTTCCTACATCCCAATTCAGGTCCTGAGGTGTGGTGTGAAGGTCATTAACACCAGAAGGGTTGTCAAACAACAAGTTACCCATTTATCTGGTGGATTTGAACAAGACATCAACAAGACTCGGGATTCGTGGCTCCGCCACGATCACTACGTTCTTTGTTTGTGCAACGTAAAATTCATTTGTTTATTGTGAATTCTCTGTACTGAACCCGATGAAGGTGTGAGTCGAAATCTTGTTAAAGGACAGATTAAATATTTATGGGTACACAAATGTGTTAGTGTTTCCATTCAACTATATATATTTACTTTCTTTTTTAAGGCCCAAGAAAACCACGACCACCACCAACACCCAAAACAGGTTTGTGTATATTGTATATATTTTTGAATAGTATACAATAAATGTCTGGTACTTTTTTTTGTTGCTCTTGTTTTTGTAAGCTATCCTGCAAAGGAAGTGAAGAATGGTAGAGTTGTTAATTTCTTAATCCTCTAAACCGTACTGTGACATTAACATTAAAGATATATTCGCATTTATTGATTAGAAATGTATTTTATAGATACATGGTATAGTTGAGAGTTTACCTTCATATTGTCTGGTTGTTCTTTTGTATAATTTACTCTCCATATTTGAAATTTTGTAAACGATTTTCCAATGAATTAATGGCCCAAGAATGATTGAAAATATGTTCTCATTGATGACATTTTACTTCTCCCAGCCCCAATTGCCAGAGGAAATGACCGCATCGTTATATGATATGACATTTGGTCCCATTCCCATGTAGAGTCCAAAACTGCGAAAAATATAATTTTACATAACTTTCAAAGCATTAGTTTAAACAATATTTATTTACCGTTCTCAAATATATATAATTGTATCAGATATAATAAGTGTGAATCCATCAGTAAGCTGTAAGATTTTATGAGCTTGTTTCCACCAGTAACACATTTGAGCAGAAAACAGTAGAGAAGACAAGTACCATACAATCAAACTTACCGTAAAACTCTCTAATGATGAATTTTCCATTGCGGAAGATAATAAGGGTTCAGACTGTGCTAAATGAGCAACTCTTTGTCAGTGCATCCTATATATATAAAACATATAAATTTACAGCTTTTTGTAGCTGGAGAGTATAGAAAATCAAGAGGATTATTATTGTTTAGGTATCTCGAACCTGGACATAAGCATATGGACAAAACATTTATTATGCACCAAATCATTACGGAATTATTGAACCAACAAAAGAAAAAAATCAGTTTTTTGAAAAAGTAACCAAAATGAAATATAAGATTTAGTGGTTTTATAAGGACTTTCATAGTCTTCTGTTACATTTTCATTAACGCTCATCAAATCATTTAAAACAGAAAACTGTACACAAACCAAGACAATCCACGCGATTAATGTATTTCTTCATTAATTAATAATTCACTACCCTATCTTATTAACAAATCATCGGTAATATCCTTAGTTGGATTACTGAGACGATAAATCGATAATGAAGAATGTTGTTTGTATGGATTACCGGCCATAACTAGATATCACTTTTGAAAATCATTGTTGAGAGAATAACATTATTCAGTACAGGCACCTTTCAACACATCAAGATAACTTTTGCACAGTGAAAGGAACATTTGTGATAGAAATGGTTGTGGGTGTTAAATATAATATTGGTTTTAATTTTGCCACATTTATGCACAATATTTGATTAAGAATGCTTCGTATAGAAGCAGAATTTGGCAGGAAGATTGATTGAATGCCGGTTGGTCTTTAATTCATTGCTATGAAATATACTTTACAGATACAATTAATAGTGTGGCCGTATACATTTGAATTGTGTGATTATACTTTTGTACCGTTCACTCTCAATATTACCAATTTTGTAGAATGTTTTTTTGCCATTTTACTTTCAGGGATAAAATGTTCCATAGTACGATGTCGTAGGCCCAAATGTAAGCCTGGATACGTTCCAAGAAAACGAAGAGGCCAATGCTGTCTCAGATGTATGAAAGGTAAATTGCTAAAACGGAATATGTATTAAGTAGATGCCTCATTGTGAACTCATTTGTGGAGAAACTATTCTAAGTCCAATCTTGATTTTCGAATGGTTTAACAGGTATCAACCAAAATTAAGTGCACTTCTATTGCCAGAACAGCCCCAAATTTCGAAAATGTATTCTCAAAAATGGTATTGTACTTCTACCTGATACGTGCCACATAATGGCCCAGCAGTAGGTAAGTGATATGATATTTTTCTCCAGTTTGGAGACTCACATTACGAGGTAGAGCCCTTATGGAAACTATCATATTACATAGTTATACAACCACTTTCGGAACATCAGGGGTCAACAGAGAAGAAAACGAATGGATAAGAAACATATTCAATTACAAGATTGTTTAGAAATCTCAAATGAATTTCAATTAGTCATCCAACAAAGCACAATCCTTGAATGAGTCCACAGAGCAGGCCAAGAAAGAAGTTAAAGTAGCTGTATGTTAAGTAATATTATGTCATTTAATTTAAAATGTTTGGGGTGAAATATAAATATTTAAATTTGCAGACTTCCATCGCCAATAAAAATTTGAAAGTAAACAAAGACATTGACACAAGGTCAGAAATGTTCAAAAAAGTTTTAAAAAGTGTGTGAAGCTTGGCGGCTGTATTTTTTATAGATAGAGAGTTAAGTGAATGAAAAAACATCATTTTTAACTAAATATGTCAAAAGTTGGCAAACGTTTTAAGTGGCGCCAAAATGACGCTAATTCGAAACAGCAACAACAACAAAAAATACAGAAACTAAAACAAAACAAAAACAATCTCTTAATTTTGTTGTGCTCAACAACACACAAAACATTTCAGAAAAGTCCAATGTATTTAAATTTTGAACAGGACGGTAATACAGTTTGAGATCTGGTTTTTCTAAGAATACAGTCCCAAAATGTCCAAAGTCGAGATAAGAAAACGAGGTTGAAAATAAACGTGTAGAAAAAAGCGTACAATTAGCTTCTCTAGCGTCTGGTGCATTAAGTTGAATAAAAGATAACGATGAACAGTTTCCAATAAGGGGAGAAAGGGTATGGAGTTTCGTAGCTGTGTAATTTTCGCTTATAAATATAAAGTTACATGGATCAGAAAGGAGCGTTTTTAACGAAATCTCAAAAATAAGCCAAATTTTGAAAATCATTTAAAAATATCAGAATGGAGACAAATCGAAAAACAAGAAACAGTTCTTTATTAATTTTGTGGGCTCTAAGACATACTAAAATGTCAAGAAAATCGGATGCATTTTATCTTTTGCTCATGTAATTCTCCGTGACGTCACATAAGCAATCAAGGGATGACAGTTGAGAATTTCCAAGAACTGCATCACATTTTTAGATAGGGTTTATGGTGGGCAATCTTGGTTATAATCTTGAGAACTTGGGAAACTCTAGTCTTAAAATAATGTTGAAAATAAAAGGTATAGAAAAAACAACGCAAAATTGGCACGACTGGCATCGGGTCTCACAATTTGAAAAAAAAATATGAAAATGTTTCTCTACAAATAATCGCAGTGAGTAGTGTTCACTACGAAAAGATTGCTTCAAATACAGAGATTGGAAATGTCGGTAGATTCTGGATTGTGACAGTTACAGTTACCTTCACACCAGATATCTTCTTATTCAAAATTCAAAAGCCTGTTCGACCTATGTACATGTCTTAAATGAACTATAGGCGAGGATCACAGGTGTTTGAACTTGTCAATTTTGTATTATGGGTTCTCTAATAAAGTAACTGTCTTCTGAAGTCCGTTGCCCAATGTGATGGCCGTGAATTGAAGTTTGTATGGATACCTTTTCTTGCATAACTTGTTGTCAGCACACACTCCATATAGTCTTAAAATTTATACTTTTTTATATATTAAACGATGTCCGTCAATATTTTTCTGACTCTTCCCGATTATATCGATGATAAGTACAAAGAAAAAGGGGTGAGGTGCCATACAGGATTATTTATCTTGATAATCCACCAGATCTCTCACAGGACATATTGTACCCCATGAATCATAAATCTTTTTCTCTCCGATTTTGGAAAACATTGGTTGAAAGCACGAACTATTATTAACTGCGATATGCTCTGATAGTTGGACTGCAATTGAACATTGAACTGTTATTTGTGAGATTGGAGGGTGGGGGTGGGGTGGGTGGGGGGTTTCGGGGGCAGGTAGACATCCAATCAGGCAAAATAATTCCGTACGGTGTGCGATTCTCTGTAACTTGTGATGTAGTGTAATGAAAATCCTCTTGCATACTGTGAATAAAATTTCTGAACATGATTCCGAAATAATTAGTATATTTTTCTTGTTTTGTTGTGGCTTTTTGTTGATGTGCATTGTGTAGTTTATTTGAGGAAATTATTTTGATATATTTTGGTTGGTAACGTTAAGTTGCGTTGGTGGTATCATTTGAAAAAGCTTTTTGTTTCTTGGTGTTGCGAATATTTCGGTCGTTTATTTTCTTTTACCACGGGGTTGTAAACTATTGATCTAATCTGAGGAGAAATTGCGTGTAATTATGTTCAGACACATGTAAATATGGTTAGTTTTGGGGTGCTGAGAGAGAAAGTGTTGGTTATTAGTCGGAGATTACAGATTCAGGGCGGTTCTGAGAAAGAAGCGTGCGGGCAGTGTGGGGAAGTGTACCAGGATGGCCATGATGGATTAGCTGTGAATCTGCGCAAATTGCCAGGAATTTCTAGGGTTGATGAAGGTCGTATTTGAAACTCCAGGGGAGGGGGTGGGGGACGGTGCAGTTGAAGGGCAAGTTAGATAAGGCGGAATTGCTGCTAGATGTTACCCCGATGAAGGTAGCATTTGACGTCGGATGGAAAGTGGTTGACAGCTTAAGAGAGGGGTGGGTGGTAAAAAGTGGATTTTTGATATCGAGAAAGGTGGGGGGGGGGGGAGTTATCAGGAAGGTCCATGGAGTAGAGAAGAGGAAATCGAGAAGCCCGGGTAGAGATAGAAGTATGACCAAATGGTGTTTGGAGTGAGAGTGTGAGGGAGAAGATGTGGGGGTATCTACAAGAAGAAAGGCGAGGTGGGTTTATGATAGAAAAGTAGAGGAGGGTATGGCAAGAGGGTGGTGAAGCGTGAAAAATTGGTTTAATGTGATGCGAGCGGCAGGTAAGTCTGAGGGGAACAAGCAGGTGGTCGGTGATGAGCAGGAGGTGCTATCAGGTAGTGGTAGTGGTAAAATTCAGTTTAAGAGAGTTGAATCAGAAGACAGTAGCAGGGGGTGCTAAGCAAAAACTGGTGGTAGTTGGATGTAGTATAGTACGGGGGCTCGATTGGTTGGTTTGTGTTCTACATAGTCTGAACCGAACTACTCTGTGTTTTCCGAGACCCAGATGGAGGATATTAGGGATAGTGTGGATGGTATTGTTAAGGGCTAGGGCACAGGGTCAGACCATGTGGTGATGGATGAGTGTCGCATATTTATACAAACAATATCAGAAAAAGGAGGTTAGTTCAACTAATGGATATATACAGGGAATTGATTACCAAGTTCTATGATAGGACTGCGACTGTAGTCGTGTCAGGGCTTCTTTAATTGATACGTAGGACAATGAACGGAACACTATAATTAGTGGGGTAAACGAGGAATTAGGGAAATACTGCAAGATTTTTGAGGTACCTTTTATTGAAAATGGTGGACAACCTAGGATAAGCTGGAGTTATGCGATAGGTGTAGTCGCCATCTAAGCACAATGGAACGGAGGCTTTGGGTTGGAACATGTTTTGGTTTGGTGAATCGTTTTTGGCATAAAGCTGGGTGATGGGAAAAGCTTGGATGTAAAAGCAAAATACGGAGTGTAAATGTAAAAAGGACGGAAATAGGAGCCCACAGAGAGATAAGACTGGCATGTCAGAGAACTCCTGTGATTTTAAAATGGGATACATCAACATCAAGGGTGTCTCACAGTATGTAAGCGAAAATACGAACTTGGTGGACGAGGAGAATTTTGATTATAACCGTTTACCCAATGAATTTGCCACTTCCGCCCGCGTAATCTTCAAATTCAGCAGCTGAAAAAATACTATTTCTCACAAGATGTTTATAAGACCATATGATGTGACCCCTCTCTGGAACGAGCGCGTCGACCTAGTTCCAATGAGGGGTCACATGATATGGTTTTGTCGACATCTTTTCAAAAATTAAAAGAAAATGAACTTAACATAATAAATTTTGATATCATCTGCGTTGGGTAAATTGTTAAAGGTTTCAGCGGGACATGGATTTGACAGGGTCAGATGAAAGGACTATCCCGATCTGGTGGTATACGTGGGGTGAAGTGGTGCACACCGAAGGCCAGAAAGGGAGGGGGTGTAGGCATGTATGCTAAGGATGTGCTAGGCCCTGTAAGAATCAAAGACTAATCAAGTGGAAATACAACCAATTAAGTTAAAAGCGAGATACTGAGGAGAAAAACATCTTGAAGGCATATTGACTAAATATTAGCCGAGTCTGGCACAGGCTTTTGTTCAAAAAATTATCTTGACGAAAACTGCATTCTACTGGCGTTCTTTTAGCAATGCAGTTTCCACTGAATGGCATTTTTGCGTTTATTTCAATAGTTCAGCATTGTAAAATATCTGAAGAGACGTAAAACACATGGGAATCGAGTATCTAATGAGGCGATAACTATTATTCTACAGAGCACGAGGAGCACAATTAAAATACTGTCATCTCATGGTAATGTGACGCTCAATATACTGAATCTTTTCTTTGTGTTAATTTAAATGTTTCATAGTTGTTCAACATAAGAAATGATAGAAAACATCTGTGAAGATGAGTATCCACCTGGATAATAATCAAAACTCTACGAAAGGCACAGCAGAGCATTGAACACCTTCCCGGTCCAGCTTACCCGATACTTCCACATATTTATGTTGACAGGATATGAGTTTTCCATCTGGGCAGAATGAGAGCGCGGGGCAAAGTCGGTAGAAGTGCAGGCTGCAAACCGAGCGCTCTTAGGTTCGAATCCCACCTTCGGCAACCGCATTGTGTCCGTGCGAAAGATACTTAAACCCAATTGCTCACTTGGGGGACGGCGGCATTGTGTACTGAGGCGTACTACACGTCGACGGTGCTCTTGTCCTCAACTAATGCTAGCCCTGCTTGCGCAGAATTAGTTTAAACAATATTTATTCAATAAGTAAGCAATATGTTACAATATTAAACACCAATAAAGTGACAATATATATAGATAACACGAAGAATATAACATATACTAACAAAAAAAACCCCATATTATTATGTAATGGTGGATCTGACAGAAAGCTAGGAGCTTATGTTAGTCATCTCCCGGGGTCATTCAGAAATTTACACAAAAGGTGGTATAATATAGTAGATGGACTCATATGTCGCCGCCTGGAGCCCATGGACTGTAGTCGGTCGCAACCATGATCATCAGCCACGTGCCAAGCCGGGGCACAGCATCCATGCACACAGCGAGAGCTGCCTGTAGGCCTATAGAATGTAGACCTAGGAGCAAATACCCGAGAGGTCATTCAAATTTGATTTGGCAGCATCGTTGTCGACGCTAGCAGGTAACCTCGAGTGCGAGGACACGTCACCCCGGCCCTGAACAAAACCGATGAGAAAGTTGGTGGTAATTCTAGTCGAAGAAAGGTAAGCACATGAAGTCAAATTACCAGGCGGCGACACATGATATTGTTTAAACCTTGCTTGTGAATGAAGGATAAGGTGAAAAGAAGGTATAAAGAAAAGGAGCAATATAAAACAGGGGATGCCAGCTTGAAAGCACAATGCATTGCCTTCGCATTCAAGACACTCGCAATTAAGCAGCGGAAGCACTGCTAGTGAGAAGTGAGACGGAAGCAGCCTTGATGGTGATCCATGCGAAGAAAACGGAAAGGAAAGCAAGATTATAGGTTTGGCGGTAAATTCGTCATATAGTAATAGTCGTACCTGGTGGTTTAATTCTTAGCAGTCTAGAAACGTCCACTTGACAAAATGAAATCATGCACCACTTCAAAAACAAGATGATTTTCCCGACTATTCAAAAATTCAGATCCAAAAAGAAGTGTCCATATGTTTACAGTAAATGGCAGAAGGTTGATAGTACTATTACGGACATCTGAGTATATTGGACAGTGTAAGAAAAGATGCTCTGGTGTCTCGCACATCCCGCACTGACAGGATGGGGTAGGTGACAGATGATTGTCATATAAATGAGAGTTAAGGTTACTACAATGCAATCGTAACCGGCAGTGATATATTTGGGCTGCTCGTGATTTCGCGCCACTGTAAAACGCAGGCGGTCGCTGATTTACAGCATTTAGGAATGTCTTGAAATTGATCAGTGATGAGTTCTCGCGGACAGATAAAGGCAGTTTGTTCCATTGATCAGTGACTCTCGGAATAAAAGACGACTGATACAACTGAGTCCGACAAAAAGGAACTCTGTGGTTATGACATGACCGGAGATTAAGCGATAAATTTGCGCAGAATTAGTATGTTGGGGAGTCTGACAGTCGCTAGACCTTGCTCGATTGTTCTCTGCGGTACACTGGCTTCCTTTACCGGTATAAAATGTCCCACAGGGCGTGATCTAGGCCTGTGAATAGTGCCGTTAAACCCCCAAAAATATATAATCTGGGCAGAATCTGCATTCTGTATTTCTTTTTCCTGTAATCCATTAATCTCATAAACTATATACATAGGTTCAACAGAAATAAAGGGCTGTGTTTCATTATCAAAAACGGTGAGAACCCAAGTGAAAACAAACATCACTATTGATGGATTTGAAGTTGTTTACTGTTTTGGCACAATGAATGTTATATTTCTCACATCCAATTCCTCGTTTTGTAAAAACCTGCAACAAATATAGCTGTACTGCTTCAATTTCAATTATTCAAACAACTTGTACTTATAAAATAGACATAGTTTAATTGTAATTGGTTGTTTTGTTTTCAGTGCGTTGTAAATGAATTTGTGTGATTATAACATGTCACTGGCAGTTTTGAGTAGAAGGAATTTGAGTAAAAGCTTTATCCAACCCATTGGATAAGATATAATAATGTTATACAGTCACAAATACATCATACATTAAGTAATCACAAAAGACATTTGGCTCAGCACAATGTTCCCGTTCAAGCACCATTACTGTGTGCAAGTTCTTCAATGTAGCGGTGATATATTCAATTAGGCTTATCATGTTTACCAACCCGTTTTTATTTCGAAAAGAAAATAGGTTTAAAAAAAGACAGTTTTACAGATGGAGGAAGCCGGAGTTCTCGGAGAGAATCCCCGAACAACGACGAGCAGCTGCCAGCTCCCTAACATCGTTACTCCACACCTCAGCACAGAAGGGTTAGATTGGTTGAAGACACGCGCACCATCGACGTGCAGTACGCCTTAGTACACGGCTTCACTGTGCCCCCATACGTATAATGGTTGTTAAGCTCCTTACCCAAGGACATAACACGGGATTCCGAACAACAATTTATCCATTTATTTGGTGGATTTGAAAAAAAGGCATCAACAAAGTCTCAGTATTCATGCCTCCGTCACGACCACGACGTTCTCTCTTTGTACCGTAAAATTCATTTGTTTATTGTGAATTTTTTTTTATAATAATAATAATAACTCTTTGGCCAGCCGCTGATTTGTCGCGGTCCTCATAAGAGAAGGCCATCATTCCCCCTGCACCCCACCCCCTCTTCCCCTCCTCTCCTCCCAGCATTCAGATATAAACTGCTTAATAGTGTCCCTCACTTCCTCTTTTTCAATTTCTTCAATAAGCATTCCTACCCTCTCCCTCGTGTCCCCCTTCAGCCATCTATCCTTTGTTTCTTCACCCCACTTCTGCATTATTCTTCCAGTAAATTTTATTCTATGAGGTATATACTGTGGGCATTCCAAGAGAAAATGTTCCAGGGTCTCCACTATTCCAGAGTGGCACATTTGGCATCCCTTTTCTCCATCTCTCCCAATTTTTCCCCGAAGCTCCAGTGATCTTGATCTCAGTTTGAACAGCAGTGACCCTCCAAAGGTGCCATCTAGGTACTTCTCAAAAGCTGGCTTTTCTTTATATTGTAACCCCTGCAGTGATCTTTTCACGCTAACCCCTGCTCGCCAGTTTCGATTGCAATCTTCCATGACTCTCTCTTTGACAAACCTTTTGCCTTCTTTCATTCCTACTTCTATGTTTGTGACCTCTATAGAGTAATTGTCCATTAGTTCCCTCACATGTTTTGACCACCCCGTATCTATATTAGAATTCCAAATGGTATCGAGCATCAATTTACACCACCGGTTGTCAGGCAGGTTTCTCAAGTAGTTAAAGTAACACAGTTTTCCCAAATCTACCCTGTCCTTGATTTTCATCCACCCAAGCTCCCCCCTTACTGCTTCCAAAGCTGCAGCATTACTCGACCCTGTTATCCATCTGCCGGCATCATTCTGAGTACTTTCCAACTTCTTAATAACGGTTTGGTTTAATGGAATCACGTCCGTGCCATACGTTATACTTGGTAAACCCACCCTCTCCCACAGTGTTTTCCCCACAAAGACCTTGTTGAAACTATTTTTCCCTAAAAGTTTTAGTTGGTTCAGAATTCTTTTCCCCTTCAGAATCAGTTTGGCTGAGTAATTTCTGTACACCCCTCTTCCCGTTATATTTATGCTTACCCCTAGATACTCATACTCTCCCGTTTCTCCTACAGTGATTTGTTTGCTTTCCCCTTCGGGGATTGAGAACTCCCCCACTCTCCATCTCTTCGTCATATCTACCTTGCGTCCAACGGGTATTACCTTGCTTTTATTTTCATTTAGTTCGAGCCGCCAAGTGTTCCCATATCTACCAACAATTTCCAGCAATTTCTCTAGCCCCTGTTCAGTTCTAGACATTAACACCATGTCGTCCGCAAAGAATAAGCCTGGTACCTTTATGTCTCCAACATTTACCCCCTCCGCACTCTGAATTAGTTCGTCCCCTAAATCTTTAACATACAATGCAAACAAAATCGGTGAAAAGATACACCCCTGCTTGAGGCCTATATCCATAGGGACTCGTTTTGTAGTGATACTCCCTAGACTGAGTTGGCTTTGCACATCTGTATACAGTGCTTTCATGATTCCCACAAAGTCACCCCCGAGTCCGATGCCCTCGAGCATTCGCCACATACCTTCCCTCCACACTCGGTCGTACGCTTTTTTCACATCTAGAAATGCCAGAAACATCTTTTTCTTTTCAGCCTTTGTTGATTCTATCAGTTGGGTGAGTGTAAATAGGTGATCAGTGACTCTTCGACCTTTCCTGAAACCATTTTGAATTTCTCCCAAAAAACCTTTCTCTTCAATAACTTCCTCAAGTCTACCGTATATGACCTTACAGAATACTTTTCCGATGTTACTACTAACTGATATCCCCCTATAGTTATCTAGAACTTCCTTATCCCCCTTTTTGTGTATGAACGACACCTTACTTTCCCTCCACTCACTGGGGACCTTTTGCTTTCGCAGAGCCAGGTTGAAAAGGTTTGTCAGGACTTCAATAAGTGCCTCCCCTCCATTTTTGAGGAATTCGTTCGGAATTTCATCAGTCCCTCCCGCTTTACCATTTTTTAATTTCGAGACCACGTTCCGCACTTCTTCTGCCGTTATTTCGCTACATACACGATTGGATAGGTTCTCCTCCACCAGTGTATTTCTTTTTGGTGGGGACCCACTGCCCCATCGCCTATCGTTTATCTTTTCCCAGTGCTTGACTAACTCTGAAGCGATACGGCCTTTATCTTCTGTACTTTCCCCATCCACTTTGATACTCTGCACACTACTTTTCCCCCGTTTATTTACCCAGTTCCAAAACACGTTTGAGCTCGAACACCCCGTTTTCTTTATTGTTCTGGCAAGACTGCAATTGCGCTCCTTCCTATTATTATTCTTTATCTCATTCACCTTTTTCCGTGACAGTTCATATTCTCCTTTCATTAGTCTCGTATCATTGTTATCCACCCCTTTAAGCTTCCTACTTCTTCTGTAAGCAGCGCATTTTACCTTCCTTTCTTTTATAGCCTTTTTCAGTCCCTCGTTAACCCTGTATCCGAGCTCTCTCGTTGGGACCCTCACCCTTCCTATACAATCCTTCCCTGCCTCTGTTAGGCTATTTACTATGCCATCTGAAATACTCTGGACATTTGCATCCATAGGTATACATTCAAGACTTGGTTTTAGTTTTTCCCGAAACTGCTTCCAGTCGGCTCCTTGTTTTAGTCCCCAAACTTCCTTAAAGGTATTTCTGTCTCTATTCGTCTTTTTGCCTATAATCTTAACTGTTATCAGGTTGTGATCACTACCCAAGTCATTTTTTCCCTCGTCATCTATTTCTACATCTATAACCTCCCTCCATACGCTAACGTCAGTGAGTATATAATCAATTGTTGTTTTCTTATCGTTCCTCTCCCAGGTCCATTTACCCTTACATTTCGCATCCCTGTTCAGGATCTTTAAACCAAGCTCTTTTGATAGGTCCAACATCTTCCTCCCATTCGTGTTAATTTTCCTATCACCTCCCTGTATGCCCTCCTCCTTATCCCCGATGTGCCCATTGAAGTCCCCCATTAGGACAATACTGAACCCTCTGCTTTCAAGCTCTGTGATATTCGATCTAAGAGTTGTATATATTGAATCATTTCACTCGGGCTTACTTCCCTCCACTGCTAAGTATACAACACCAACGGCAACACTCCTGCTTCCTAACTTGATTTTTGCCCAGACTATTTCGTTGGATACTGGAATCTGAGTCCTTTTTTATACTGAACCCGATGAAGGTGAGTAGTATTGTAACCAGTTCTTGTGTTGGGTCAAGTAACAACAAGCTGGTATAGAGTTTAACGTGGATTCGGTTTAATTATCACAAATCATCAAACCATCAAACCATCAACACAGATATATCATCAAAAACCGAACTCTACAAATAAACAATAAAAACTTCTTAAAATATATACAACCTGGATATTTCAGACTTCATCGTCATCATTTCAGTGATTTCCACACAAGAGGTGTAATTAACTGAGCTTCTTTCAAGGAGTCATCATCTGATGTACATCACTGGAACAGGCTCAATGAGCTCATTCCAGTGGGGTACAGCAGTCAATGAACCCTTGACAATCACTGTGATGTAATCAACAGTGAGCTCATACCAAGAAAGTATAATCCAATGTCACAGACTGGGACAAGCTCCATGAGCTCATTCCAGTAAGATACAGCGGGCGATAGGCTCTTGAGATTAGCCACAGTCCAACTCACCATAACATACCACCAAAAGGTAGAAACTAGCATGCCACACCAGAGGGAGCCCATCAAGCTCATTCCGGTCAGGCACAATAGTTGATGGACTATCAGTACACAGGTGTAATACATCAAACCAAAAGCTAATTGAAAAATGATGAGGCTTTTATTCAATAAGAGTCGCTAATTATAACCAAGTTACTTTCCTTATATAAGATCCAGTAAATTGTAATAAAACAATCCAAATCAAACAAATATGGTCCACCCATGTGAACACCACAGAACAACTTGAAGACCTAAATCTGACAAAAAGTTCCATTGGTGTACCCACGAGTAAATCACACGGCATACCAGATCTTTCCAGCAAATCACAATCCAGGTAACATTTCTGCACAAATGTGTAAGTCCTAAATGAGACATGGTGGATAATTAATCCACAGAAATAACAATCAACTATGAAGTGCAGATTGACTTAGAATCAAGCTATTACTAAAATATACAATTTGACTGATTGGAGTTCATTGATACTTTCAGCATATATGGCTATACCCAAAAATACCAAAATTAGTCCTAATTCAATAAAAGTGATTCAGCACAACTGACTCAATAGTTCACTGAAACTCGGTCAACGAATGACCTATAGCTTACCACTGCAGTGTAGTAATACTGCACTATTTAACAACAATAAATAGTGAAGTACCAATATTTATATTATAAAACTAAGATGAAAATGGATGCATACCATCAGTGTGATAAGCTCTCCTCCTGTGTCTGTCTCTCTCATCATGGTACAGTCAAGTCCTACTCAATGCTAGCACCTGAATATAATAAATGATAACACTAAGAGCTAGACTAAAATAACAATGGGAGAGTCAATAATTACACTGTCCTCAGTGGTATGTGCTCAATGCATTCTGCAAAGGAGAAAGCATTGAATCACGTACTCACTGATGACAATGCAATTGCAGATGTAATTTCCAGCATCAATAGTGCTGTACGAAGCCAAAGTATTTCCATTTATGCCAGATTAATTAATAATCAATTATTATAACTAAATATTACTTAATTACTACTAACCGCAGAAAACTATCAAGTTACAATTTAGAATTTGGAACAAATTTACCTCACAATATCGCAGCTCGAAACATGAATTATAATTATTTAATTTCATAACTTATTACTGATTATTCCAATTATTGTGGGTCCGGACACTGATTGCGTGACCAGACCAGTGCTCCAGGCAGTGGAGCACTGAACGGATGAGGCAATCAATGCGGCTGAAGTTAGAAATTACCAGTTTATAAATAAATAAATAAATAAATATATAAATATTAAGATATATATATATATATATATATAGCCTATGCAGTAATTTGACTGTACCTTGACCCAAGAACTCCTCAATCCTCCTTATTCCATATTATTCTATGTTCCTGACATTTTCCATGAATTACACAGAGTAGAACATTTAATACAATTTTATAATTTTATCAAAAAACACAGATTTCACAAAAATAGCACCGATCTCTCTGCACAAAACTGAGGGTATAATTTGAAAACCCTTGTCCAGTAAATTACCTGAACAGACAGGTGAGCAGTAAACGAATCTGTCCAATGGTGTTACTTGGACAGATTTGACTGCCCAATAAGGTTATGTTAGTTGGTTGATTAGTGAACAGTGCATGAAGTTTGTCTGAGTTATATATGGAGCAAACTAGATTGTAGGTCATTGAGGAAATCAATAACCTGTAACTGGACATCAGTGGGCCAGATGCTCAGCTACAATATAAACACACTAGGAGACATATATATAAACCGTTTTCAATGGAAATTATGTTCCATTCTGCATCACAGTACTTCACCTAAAAACAAAACTAATTTCTGCTAGCTAAAAATGTACAGTTGAAATAAAAATATATTGCAACATCCCCAATTCGGATTCTATCACAGTATGTCAGGGGCTTTGGGGGCAATATTTGGGAGACCTCGGAAGTGACGTCCTGTCACGTGACATAGTGGCGCCATGTTGTGTTGTCATGGTAACCCACGTGAGCGGCCATCTTGTGTCGTCAGCCCCATAGTGATACGTGGTGTTAGTGCGTACGCACGGCGCGTTTTGTTAGGGTGATACTTGTTTCCGTCGTCCATTTTGTATACTGGAGGCCGCCATCTTGGTTTCTATGGTAACACACGGTTGCTATGTGACCTAAAACCTTCTTATAGAATAAGGGTATGTTCGGAGGGTGTGTTCAATTGAATCTGAGTATCACGAATTACCACAAACAACCCAACAAGTTGTACTCTTTCGAATTCTTTCAGAATATCTGCTTCTGTTTATCTATGCAAAAGTTTTCGTCTACCCGACCATGCACGTTTGTCCTGGAGTATACTACAGTAGAGTAGAAGAGCCTATCAGCTGGAACAGCTTTGCTTATTATTGCTATATTTAGCTGTTCTGGACTGTTCTTGTTAGTTATGACCCTATTCCGAGTCCTCTTGTTGTTTCATTTATCCAGATCACCCAATCTGTTCATTTTACTGGCGTTAACTAACCAATCAGACTCCTTGATTTTCCGTAATCTGTATTCAGGGTTATCTCCCCTTATTACAATGAAGTCCTATCCGATTCCCATCACCTATATATCCAATGGTTATATCCTATGGAATCCCATTTTTGGAGAACACCTTTGGCTATGGAACTCCATTTTTGTCGTATGCGGCCATGAGGGCTATGAGAAAGCATCCAGTGAGGCCTCATTTCCTATCCCTCTTAGCCTCATTTTCTTTTGAGGGCATGAGGGCCATGAAGAATCCCTTAATGAGGTCTAATTTACTACAATTCCTAGCCTTATTTCAGTATTTGAGGACACCTATGGCCTTGTATTGTATTATTTGAGGACACCTATCGAGGATACTGTCTGGAGAATCTCTTTTTTTGTCAGATGAGGCCATGAGGGCCACAAGAAAGCCCTCGGTGAGGCCACATTTATTATACCTCTTAGCCTCATTTTCTTTTGAGGCCATGAGGGCCTTCAAAAATATTTATGGGTATCCAAATGTGTTAGTTTTTCCATTCTACTATATATATTTTCTTTCTCTTTTAAGCTCCAACAAAACCACGATCACGACCAAAATCAAACCCAGGTTTGTATATTTGTATGTTTTAAATCTAATATTGTATTTTTATGTGTGTTTCCTTTCTTGATGTTTACTGAGCTCAACAGTTCTACTGAACAATTGTTTTCCTTTAATCTTACTTAAATACAGTACAGTCGCCGTGGGCAGTCACTTTTCCACGTGTCCACACTGGCTGTGGAAAACCGTGGACAAATTACCCTTCAACTGCCCACAGAGATTTATGTGGACAGAGATTTTTCTAGACCGTGGGCATGCTACCTACTTGCCCACAGAATTAAAAACTAACACGGCGATTCCCGTGGAGTCTACATGATCTGACTTTTTATTGCACCACTAAAATATTTATGATACGTATTTTTTCTACACGATAGCAATAAGAAAAGAAATCTGTTAACATCGGAACGAGGTCAAAATATCAGACTAGTTTCTGTTCTGCCCTTTCAGCACCAATTCACGGGATAATCCAACTGACGAAAATGCAGAAACTAAAAAGCTTGTGGACCATGTGATATTTATCAACTCATCTGTTTGCCATCTGTTAACCTTTTACCTAACGCTAGGAGTAGATGACACTCGTAAAAGAAATTCTTGTGTAACTAAAAATTTTCATTTTTGGCTTCCAAAATATAGGTTATGACCCCTCATTGGAACGAGCGTTCGAACGAGGGGTCATAACCTATGTTTTGGAAGCAAAAAATGAAAATATAAAATAGATTGAATGGCGAATTTCGTGTACAGCGCTGACCGGTTTTGGCCGTTACCTTAGATAAAGGATTAAATAAAGAAGGAATATTTCCACCAATTATGAATTTATCGTCACCAAATAAGGCCTCTCCTCCTCACGGCGTCATTTTTATCTTCCGCTTCCGTAAAGTTCTGGTTCGTTTTCGCGACAGCTACCGGCTGTCTTCGAAATTCGAATCAAGAGTTGAGAGTATAATTTCAGAAAAACAACTCCTACCCCAAGCATTGGTTACTGGGTCATAATCCACCAGTAATGCAGGGCTTGTTTACCACAATGACCAAGCACTGCTTCACTTCCCGGGATCCCCACGGGGGTCGGTCCATTACAGGTGGGGGAAGCATCTCTCGAGTATTCGCTTACCAATACCTGATGTTGGTTTTTAACCCTACTCCCCGTGGACATTAATAAAAGTTAGCCACAGTGGTCTGCGTCAGACAAAATAGATCCATTAGTCTCGTGAACGCAAGTCGTTTGAAGTTTATAATCCTTTCAAACGCTGCTGTATATAGTATACACATGCCACTAACTTCTGTAAAACTACTTCAGAAGGATTATAGCAGGTCATAAATCATAAACACAAGAGCAGCATTAATTGCCGATCAACATAAGTCAATCAAGTTAATTAACTTAATAATTGTTGAATAACAAACAATCTGGCAGAAAAATAATAACAACCAAGAGAATAAAAATGTTTCGTTTATATTTTCTCATTCTTTCACTTTAACAATTAAAAATATACATTGTAATTTATCGATAGGGCAGGTTAAAAAAAACGAAATTAGTTTGACGATGCTTTTTTATTGTACGCTGAACTATCAGAATTACTCTGAAATTATCCACTAAAAAGTGCGAATTTCATATTGCTCTTTTTAGTGAATAATTCCAAAGTAATTTATCGAAAGGGCCAGGTTAAAAAAACACATTTGGTTGCAGATCTACCAGAATGGCGTTAAAAAGTATATTGTCAGAAATGACAGAAATATTAATATGTTCAAGCATGTTTTAAAAAAATATTCTCATAAATGACATTTTACTTTGTTCAGTCCTAATTCCAACTGGAAATGACCCCATACTTATATGATATGAAATGTGGTCCCATGTAAATTCAAACACTGAGAAAAAGATTATTTTACACAATTATGCAGTGATTTTTAAAGCATCAGTTTAAGCAATATATATTTCCAGTTCGAAAATATATACAATTATATAAAATATAATCGGTGTGGATTCAACAGTAAGCTGTAAGCTTATACGACGTCCTGTCCACCAGTAAAATATTGTATAATTGTTGTTAAGTTCCTTGCCCAAGGACATAACGCAGGACTCCGAACCGATCGCTAGGACGGTCACCCACCCAAGGACTAAACAGGCTCGACATGGCCTAATTTCATTGATCTGACGAGAACCGGTTACCGCAACGCCACCGCCCCTGATTCAATAATGTGAAATGTGCTTTCACCCTTCGATACGTAATTCATGTAACCTTTCACAGATAAAGACTTCAATGCTTGGGAAGTAATAGTTCCCACTGTGGTGTCATATCCTATATTGTTCGTGTTATTCGGGAGCACTTTGAGAAGGTCTTGCCCATAATTTCTTTGGAAAAAAGATCAACACGCCACTGTTCAAATGTATAAAATAAATCTTCTAGATGCAGTTTCTGGAACAATATCTACAAAATCTATCTACACAATCCCCAGTGGTTTAATTTATAACGCTATTTAGTAAATATTTGTGTGTCGTATGTTATAAAGGTAAAACATGTCAGAAGATTCGTAGTAGAGAGTGTCGTCAGGAATAAGTTTAATAACTTCGTTGAATGTGTTTTGAACTTTAATGAGTTTTTCTTACATATATATATATTCAGTTTCCTACATCCCAATTCAGGTCCTGAGGTGTGGTGTGAAGGACATTAACACCAGAAGGGTTGTCAAACAACAAGTTATCCATTTATCTGGTGGATTTGAACAAGAAATCAACAAGTCTCGGGATTCATGGCTCCGCCACGATCACTACGTCCTCTGTTTGTGTAACGTAAAATTCATTTGTTTATTGTGAATTCTCTGTACTGAACCCGATGAAGGTGTGAGTCGAATTCTTGTTAAAGGACAGATTAAATATTTATGGGTACACAAATGTGTTAGTGTTTCCATTCAAGTATATATATTTACTTTCTTTTTTAAGGCCCAAGAAAACCACGACCACCACCAACACCCAAAACAGGTTTGTGTATATTGTATATATTTTTGAATAGTATACAATAAATGTCTGGTACTTTTTTTTGTTGCTCTTGTTTTTGTAAGCTATCCTGCAAAGGAAGTGAAGAATGGTAGAGTTGTTAATTTCTTAATCCTCTAAACCGTACTGTGACATTAACATTAAAAATATATTCGCATTTATTGATTAGAAATGTATTTTATAGATACATGGTATAGTTGAGAGTTTACCTTCATATTGTCTGGTTGTTCTTTTGTATAATTTACTCTCTATATTTGAAATTTTGTAAACGATTTTCCAATGAATTAATGGCCCAAGAATGATTGAAAATATGTTCTCATTGATGACATTTTACTTCTCCCAGCCCTAATTGCCAGAGGGAATGACCGCATCGTTATATGATATAATATTTGGTCCCATTCCCATGTAGAGTCCAAAACTGCGAAAAATATAATTTTACATAACTTTCAAAGCATTAGTTTAAACAATATTTATTTACCGTTCTCAAATATATATAATTGTATCAGATATAATAAGTGTGAATCCATCAGTAAGCTGTAAGATTTTACGAGCTTGTTTCCACCAGTAACACATTTGAGCAGAAAACAGTAGAGAAGACAAGTACCATACAATCAAACTTACCGTAAAACTCTCTAATGATGAATTTTCCATTGCGGAAGATAATAAGGGTTCAGACTGTGCTAAATGAGCAACTCTTTGTCAGTGCATCCTATATATATAAAACATATAAATTTACAGCTTTTTGTAGCTGGAGAGTATGGAAAATCAAGAGGATTATTATTGTTTAGGTATCTCGAACCTGGACATAAGCATATGGACAAAACATTTATTATGCACCAAATCATTACGGAATTATTGAACCAACAAAAGAAAAAAATCAGTTTTTTGAAAAAGTAAGCAAAATGAAATATAAGATTTAGTGGTTTTATAAGAACTTTCATAGTCTTCTGTTACATTTTCATTAACGCTCATCAAATCATTTAAAACAGAAAACTGTACACAAACCAAGACAATCCACGCGATTAATGTATTTCTTCATTAATTAATAATTCACTACCCTATCTTATTAACAAATCATCGGTAATATCCTTAGTTGGATTACTGAGACGATAAATCGATAATGAAGAATGTTGTTTGTATGGATTACCGGCCATAACTAGATATCACTTTTGAAAATCATTGTTGAGAGAATAACATTATTCAGTACAGGCACATTTCAACACATCAAGATAACTTTTCCACAGTGAAAGAAACATTTGTGATAGAAATGGTTGTGGGTGTTAAATATAATATTGGTTTTAATTTTGCCACATTTATGCACAATATTTGATTAAGAATGCTTCGTATAGAAGCAGAATCTGACAGGAAGATTGATTGAATGCCGGTTGGTCTTTAATTCATTGCTATGAAATATACTTTACAGATACAATTAATAGTGTGGCCGTATACATTTGAATTGTGTGATTATACTTTTGTACCTTTCACTCTCAATATTACCAATTTTGTAGAATGTTTTTTTGCCATTTTACCTTCAGGGATAAAATGTTCCATAGTACGATGTCGTAGGCCCAAATGTAAGCCTGGATACGTTCCAAGAAAACGAAGAGGCCAATGCTGTCTCAGATGTATGAAAGGTAAATTGCTAAAACGGAATATGTATTAAGTAGATGCCTCATTGTGAACTCATTTGTGGATAAACTATTCTAAGTCCAATCTTGATTTTCGAATGGTTTAACAGGTATCAACCAAAATTAAGTGCACTTCTATTGCCAGAACAGCCCCAAATTTCGAAAATGTATTCTCAAAAATGGTATTGTACTTCTACCTGATACGTGCCACATAATGGCCCAGCAGTAGGTAAGTGATATGATATTTTTCTCCAGTTTGGAGACTCACATTACGAGGTAGAGCCCTTATGGAAACTATCATATTACATAGTTATACAACCACTTTCGGAACATCAGGGGTCAACAGAGAAGAAAACGAATGGATAAGAAACATATTCAATTACAAGATTGTTTAGAAATCTCAAATGAATTTCCATTAGTCATCCAACAAAGCACAATCCTTGAATGAGTCCACAGAGCAGGCCAAGAAAGAAGTTAAAGTGGCTGTATGTTAAGTAATATTATGTCATTTAATTTAAAATGTTTGGGGTGAAATATAAATATTTAAATTTGCAGACTTCCATCGCCAATAAAAATTTGAAAGTAAACAAAGACATTGACACAAGGTCAGAAATGTTCAAAACAGTTTTAAAAAGTGTGTGAAGCTTGGCGGCTGTATTTTTTATAGATAGAGAGTTAAGTGAATGAGAAAACATCATTTTTAACTAAATATGTCAAAAGTTGGCAAACGTTTTAAGTGGCGCCAAAATGACGCTAATTCGAAACAGCAACAACAACAAAAATACAGAAACTAAAACAAAACAAAAACAACCTCTTAATTTTGTTGTGCTCAACAACACACAAAACATTTCAGAAAAGTCCAATGTATTTAAATTTTGAACAGGACGGTAATACAGTTTGAGATCTGGTTTTTCTAAGAATACAGTCCCAAAATGTCCAAAGTCGAGATAAGAAAACGAGGTTGAAAATAAACGTGTAGAAAAAAGCGTACAATTAGCTTCTCTAGCGTCTGGTGCATTAAGTTGAATAAAAGATAACGATGAACAGTTTCCAATAAGGGGAGAAAGGGTATGGAGTTTCGTAGCTGTGTAATTTTCGCTTATAAATATAAAGTTACATGGATCAGAAAGGAGCGTTTTTAACGAAATCTGAAAAATAAGCCAAATTTTGAAAATCATTTAAAAATATCAGAATGGAGACAAATCTAAAAACAAGAAACAGTTCTTTATTAATTTTGTGGGCTCTAAGACATACTAAAATGTCAAGAAAATCGGATGCATTTTATCGTTTGCTCATGTAATTCTCCGTGACGTCACATAAGCAATCAAGGGATGACAGTTGAGAATTTCCAAGATCTGCATCACATTTTTAGATAGGGTTTATGGTGGGCAATCTTGGTTATAATCTTGAGAACTTGGGAAACTCTAGTCTTAAAATAATGTTGAAAATAAAAGGTATAGAAAAAACAACGCAAAATTGGCCCGACTGGCATCGGGTCTCACAATTTGAAAAGAAAATATGAAAATGTTTCTCTACAAATAATCGCAGTGAGTAGTGTTCACTACGAAAAGATTGCTTCAAATACAGAGATTGGAACATGTTGGTAGATTCTGGATTGTGACAGTTACAGTTACCTTCACACCAGATATCTTCTTATTCAAAATTCAAAAGCCTGTGCGACCTATGTACATGTCTTAAATGAACTATAGGCGAGGATCACAGGTGTTTGAACTTGTCAATTTTGTATTATGGGTTCTCTAATAAAGTAACTGTCTTCTGAAGTCCGTTGCCCAATGTGATGGCCGTGAATTGAAGTTTGTATGGATACCTTTTCTTGCATAACTTGTTGTCAGCACACACTCCATATAGTCTTAAAATTTATACGTTTTTATATATTAAACGATGTCCGTCAATATTTTTCTGACTCTTCCCGATTATATCGATGATAAGTACAAAGAAAAAGGGGTGAGGTGCCATACAGGATTATTTATCTTGATAATCCACCAGATCTCTCACAGGACATATTGTACCCCATGAATCATAAATCTTTTTCTCTCCGATTTTGGAAAACATTGGTTGAAAGCACGAACTATTATTAACTGCGATATGCTCTGATAGTTGGACTGCAATTGAACATTGAACTGTTATTCGTGAGATTGGAGGGTGGGGGTGGGGTGGGTGGGGGGTTTCGGGGGCAGGTAGACATCCAATCAGGCAAAATAATTCCGTACGGTGTGCGATTCTCTGTAACTTGTGATGTAGTGTAATGGAAATCCTCTTGCATACTGTGAATAAAATTTCTGAACATGATTCCGAAATAATAAGTATATTTTTCTTGTTTTGTTGTGGCTTTTTGTTGATGTGCATTGTGTAGTTTATTTGAGGAAATTATTTTGATATATTTTGGTTGGTAACGTTAAGTTGCGTTGGTGGTATCAATTGAAAAAGCTTTTTGTTTCTTGGTGTTGCGAATATTTCGGTCGTTTATTTTCTTTTACCACGGGGTTGTAAACTATTGATCTAATCTGAGGAGAAATTGCGTGTAATTATGTTCAGACACATGTAAATATGGTTAGTTTTGGGGTGCTGAGAGAGAAAGTGTTGGTTATTAGTCGGAGATTACAGATTCAGGGCGGTTCTGAGAAAGAAGCGTGCGGGCAGTGTGGGGAAGTGTACCAGGATGGCCATGATGGATTAGCTGTGAATCTGCGCAAATTGCCAGGAATTTCTAGGGTTGATGAAGGTCGTATTTGAAACTCCAGGGGAGGGGGTGGGGGACGGTGCAGTTGAAGGGCAAGTTAGATAAGGCGGAATTGCTGCTAGATGTTACCCCGATGAAGGTAGCATTTGACGTCGGATGGAAAGTGGTTGACAGCTTAAGAGAGGGGCGGGTGGTAAAAAGTGATTTTTGATATCGAGAAAGGTGGGGGGGGGGGGGGAGTTATCAGGAAGGTCCATGGAGTAGAGAAGAGGAAATCGAGAAGCCCGGGTAGAGATAGAAGTATGACCAAATGGTGTTTGGAGTGAGAGTGTGAGGGAGAAGATGTGGGGGTATCTACAAGAAGAAAGGCGAGGTGGGTTGATGATAGAAAAGTAGAGGAGGGTATGGCAAGAGGGTGGTGAAGCGTGAAAAATTGGTTTAATGTGATGCGAGCGGCAGGTAAGTCTGAGGGGAACAAGCAGGTGGTCGGTGATGAGCAGGAGGTGCTATCAGGTAGTGGTAGTGGTAAAATTCAGTTTAAGAGAGTTGAATCAGAAGACAGTAGCAGGGGGTGCTAAGCAAAAACTGGTGGTAGTTGGATGTAGTATAGTACGGGGGCTCGATTGGTTGGTTTGTGTTCTACATAGTCTGAACCGAACTACTCTGTGTTTTCCGAGACCCAGATGGAGGATATTAGGGATAGTGTGGATGGTATTGTTAAGGGCTAGGGCTCAGGGTCAGACCATGTGGTGATGGATGAGTGTCGCATATTTATACAAACAATATCAGAAAAAGGAGGTTAGTTCATCTAATGGATATATACAGGGACTTGATTACCAAGTTCTATGATAGGACTGCGACTGTAGTCGTGTCAGGGCTTCTTTAATTGATACGTAGGACAATGAACGGAACACTATAATTAGTGGGGTAAACGAGGAATTAGGGAAATACTGCAAGATTTTTGAGGTACCTTTTATTGAAAATGGTGGACAACCTAGGATAAGCTGGAGTTATGCGATAGGCGTAGTCGTCATCTAAGCACAATGGAACGGATGCTTTGGGTTGGAACATGTTTTGGTTTGGTGAATCGTTTTTGGCATAAAGCTGGGTGATGGGAAAAGTTTGGATGTAAAAGCAAAATACGGAGTGTAAATGTAAAAAGGACGGAAAAAGGAGCCCACAGAGAGATAAGACTGGCATGTCAGAGAACTCCTGTGATTTTAAAATGGGATACATCAACATCAAGGGTGTCTCACAGTATGTAAGCGAAAATACGAACTTGGTGGACGAGGAGAATTTTGATTATAACCGTTTACCCAATGAATTTGCCACTTCCGCCCGCGTAATCTTCAAATTCAGCAGCTGAAAAAATACTATTTCTCACAAGATGTTTATAAGACCATATGATGTGACCCCTCTCTGGAACGAGCGCGTCGGACTCGTTCCAATGAGGTGTCACATGATATGGTTTTGTCGACATCTTTTCAAAAATTAAAAGAAAATGAACTTAACATAATAAATTTTGATATCATCTGCGTTGGGTAAATTGTTAAAGGTTTCAGCGGGACATGGATTTGACAGGGTCAGATGAAAGGACTATCCCGATCTGGTGGTATACGTGGGGTGAAGTGGTGCACACCGAAGGCCAGAAAGGGAGGGGGTGTAGGCCAGAAAGGGAGGGGGTGTAGGCTTGTATGCTAAGGATGTGCTAGGCCCTGTAAGAATCAAACACTAATCAAGTGGAAATACAACCAATTGAGTTAAAAGCGAGATACTGAGGACAAAAACATCTTGAAGGCATATTGACTAAATATTAGCCGAGTCTGGCACAGGCTTTTGTTCCAAAAATTATCTTGACGAAAACTGCATTCTACTGGCGTTCTTTTAGCAATGCAGTTTCCACTGAATGGCATTTTTGCGTTTATTTCAATAGTTCAGCATTGTAAAATATCTGAAGAGACGTAAAACACATGGGAATCGAGTATCTAATGAGGCGATAACTATTATTCTACAGAGCACGAGGAGCACAATTAAAATACTGTCATCTCATGGTAATGTGACGCTCAATATACTGAATCTTTTCTTTGTGTTAATTTAAATGTTTCATAGTTGTTCAACATAAGAAATGATAGAAAACATCTGTGAAGATGAGTATCCACCTGGATAATAATCAAAACTCTACAAAAGGCACAGCAGAGCATTGAACACCTTCCCTGTCCAGCTTACCCGATATCTCCACATATTTATGTTGACAGGATATGAGTTTTCCATCTGGGCAGAATGAGAGCGCGGGGCAAAGTCGGTAGAAGTGCAGGCTGCAAACCGAGCGCTCTTAGGTTCGAATCCCACCTTCGGCAACCGCATTGTGTCCGTGCGAAAGATACTTAAACCCAATTGCTCACTTGGGGGACGGCGGCATTGTGTACTGAGGCGTACTACACGTCGACGGTGCTCTTGTCCTCAACTAATGCTAGCCCTGCTTGCGCAGAATTAGTTTAAACAATATTTATTCAATAAGTAAGCAATATGTTACAATATTAAACACCAATAAAAGTGACAATATATATAGATAACACGAAGAATATAACATATACTAACAAAAAAAACCCATATTATTATGTAATGGGGGATCTGACAGAAAGCTAGGAGCTTATGTTAGTCATCTCCCGGGGTCATTCAGAAATTTACACAAAAGGTGGTATAATATAGTAGATGGACTCATATGTCGCCGCCTGGAGCCCATGGACTGTAGTCGGTCGCAACCATGATCATCAGCCACGTGCCAAGCCGGGGCACAGCATCCATGCACACAGCGAGAGCTGCCTGTAGGCCCATAGAATGTAGACCTAGGAGCAAATACCCGAGAGGTCATTCAAATTTGATTTGGCGGCATCGTTGTCGACACTAGCAGGTAACCTCGAGTGCGAGGACACGACACCCCGGACCTGAACAAAACCGATGAGAAAGTTGGTGGTAATTCTAGTCGAAGAAAGGTAAGCACATGAAGTCAAATTACCAGGCGGCGACACATGATATTGTTTAAACCTTGCTTGTGAATGAAGGATAAGGTGAAAAGAAGGTATAAAGAAAAAGAGCAATATAAAACAGGGGATGCCAGCTTGAAAGCACAATGCATTGCCTTCGCATTCAAGACACTCGCAATTAAGCAGCGGAAGCACTGCTAGTGAGAAGTGAGACGGAAGCAGCCTTGATGGTGATCCATGCGAAGAAAACGGAAAGGAAAGCAAGATTATAGGTTTGGCGGTAAATTCGTCATATAGTAATAGTCGTACCTGGTGGTTTAATTCTTAGCAGTCTAGAAACGTCCACTTGACAAAATGAAATCATGCACCACTTCAAAAACAAGATGATTTTCCCGACTATTCAAAAATTCAGATCCAAAAAGAAGTGTCCATATGTTTACAGTAAATGGCAGAAGGTTGATAGTACTATTACGGGCATCTGAGTATATTGGACAGTGTAAGAAAAAATGCTCTGGTGTCTCGCACATCCCGCACTGACAGGATGGGGTAGGTGACAGATGATTGTCATATAAATGAGAGTTAAGGTTACTACAATGCAATCGTAACCGGCAGTGATATATTTGGGCTGCTCGTGATTTCGCGCCACTGTAAAACGCAGGTGGTCGCTGATTTCCAGCTTTTAGGAAAGTCTTGAAATTGATCAGTGATGAGTTCTCACGGACAGATAAAGGCAGTTTGTTCCATTGATTAGTGACACTCGGAATAAAAGACGACTGATACAACTGAGTCCGACAAAAAGGAACTCTGTTGTTATGACATGACCGGAGATTAAGCGATAAATTTGCGCAGAATTAGTATGTTGGGGAGTCTGACAGTCGCTAGACCTTGCTCGATTGTTCTCTGCGGTACACCGGCTTCCTTTACCGGTATAAAATGTCCCACAGGGCGTGATCTAGGCCCGTGAATAGTGCCGTTAAACCCCCAAAAATATATAATCTGGGCAGAATCTGCATTCTGTATTTCTTTTTCCTGTAATCCATTAATCTCATAAACTATATACATAGGTTCAACAGAAATAAAGGGCTGTGTTTCATTATCAAAAATGGTGAGAACCCAAGTGAAAACAAACATCACTATTGATGGATTTGAAGTTGCTTACTGTTTTGGCACAATGAATGTTATATTTCTCACATCCAATTCCTCGTTTTGTAAAAACCTACAACAAATATAGCTGTATTACTTCAATTTCAATTATTCAAACAACTTGTACTTATAAAATAGACATAGTTTAATTGTAATTGGTTGTTTTGTTTTCAGTGCGTTGTAAATGAATTTGTGTGATTATAACATGTCACTGGCAGTTTTGAGTAGAAGGAATTTGAGTAAAAGCTTTATCCAACCCATTGGATAAGATATAATAATGTTATACAGTCACAAATACATCATACATTAAGTAATCACAAAAGACATTTGGCTCAGCACAATGTTCCCGTTCAAGCACCATTACTGTGTGCAAGTTCTTCAATGTAGCGGTGATATATTCAATTAGGCTTATCATGTTTACCAACCCGTTTTTATTTCGAAAAGAAAATAGGTTTAAAAAAAGACAGTTTTACAGATGGAGGAAGCCGGAGTTCTCGGAGAGAATCCCCGAACAAACGAGCAGCTGCCAGCTCCCTAACATCGTTACTCCACACCTCAGCACAGAAGGGTTAGATTGGTTGAAGACACGCGCACCATCGACGTGCAGTACGCCTTAGTACACGGCTTCACTGTGCCCCCATACGTATAATGGTTGTTAAGTTCCTTACCCAAGGACATAACACGGGATTCCGAACAACAATTTATCCATTTATTTGGTGGATTTGAAAAAAAGGCATCAACAAAGTCTCAGTATTCATGCCTCCGTCACGACCACGACGTTCTCTCTTTGTACCGTAAAATTCATTTGTTTATTGTGATTTTTTTTTTTATACTGAACCCGATGAAGGTGAGTAGTATTGTAACCAGTTTTTGTGTTGGGTCAAATAACAACAAGCTGGTATAGAGTTTAACGTGGATTCGGTTTAATTATCACAAATCATCAAACCATCAAACCATCAACACAGATATATCATCAAAAACCGAACTCTACAAATAAACAATAAAAACTTCTTAAAATATATACAACCTGGATATTTCAGACTTCATCGTCATCATTTCAGTGATTTCCACACAAGAGGTGTAATTAACTGAGCTTCTTTCAAGGAGTCATCATCTGATGTACATCACTGGAACAGGCTCAATGAGCTCATTCCAGTGGGGTACAGCAGTCAATGAACCCTTGACAATCACTGTGATGTAATCAACAGTGAGCTCATACCAAGAAAGTATAATCCGATGTCACAGACTGGGACAAGCTCCATGAGCTCATTCCAGTAAGATACAGCGGGCGATAGGCTCTTGAGATTAGCCACAGTCCAACTCACCATAACATACCACCAAAAGGTAGAAACTAGCATGCCACACCAGAGGGAGCCCATCAAGCTCATTCCGGTCAGGCACAATAGTTGATGGACTATCAGTACACAGGTGTAATACATCAAACCAAATGCTAATGAAAAAAAGTTCCATTGGTGTACCCACGAGTAAATCACACGGCATACCAGATCTTTCCAGCAAATCACAATCCAGGTAACATTTCTGCACAAATATGTAATTCCTAAATGAGACATGTGGATAATTAATCCACAGAAATAACAATCAACTATGAAGTGCAGATTGACTTAGAATCAAGCTATTACTAAAATATACAATTTGACTGATTGGAGTTCAATGATATTTTCAGCATATATGGCTATACCCAAAAATACCAAAATTAGTCCTAATTCAATAAAAGTGATTCAGCAAAACTGACTCAATAGTTCACTGAAACTCGGTCAACGAATGACCTATAGCTTACCACTGCAGTGTAGCAATACTGCACTATTTAACAACAACAAATAGTGAAGTACCAATATTTATATTATAAAACTAAGATGAAAATGGATGCATACCATCAGTGTGATAAGCTCTCCTCCTGTGTCTGTCTCTCTACATCATGGTACAGTCAAGTCCTACTCAATGCTAGCACCTGAATATAATAAATGATAACACTAAGAGCTTGACTAAAATAACAATGGGAGAGTCAATAATTACACTGTCCTCAGTGGTATGTGCTCAATGCATTCTGCAAAGCAGAAAGCATTGAATCACGTACTCACTGATGACAATGCAATTGCAGATGTAATTTCCAGCATCAATAGTGCTGTACGAAGCCAAATTATTTCCATTTATGCCAGATTAATTAATAATTAATTATTATAACTAAATATTACTTAATTACTACTAACCGCAGAAAACTATCAAGTTACAATTTAGAATTTGGAACAAATTGACCTCACAATATCGCAGCTCGAAACATGAATTATAATTATTTAATTTCATAACTTATTACTGATTATTCCAATTATTGTGGGTCCGGACACTGATTGCGTGACCAGACCAGTGCTCCAGACAGTGGAGCACTGAACGGATGAGGCAATCAATGCGGCTGAAGTTGTAAATTACCAGTTAATAAATAAATAAATAAATAAATAAATAGATAAATATTAAGATATATATATATATATAGCCTATGCAGTAATTTGACTGCACCTTGACCCAAGAACTCCTCAATCCTCCTTATTCCATATTATTCTGTGTTCCTGACATTTTCCATGAATTACACAGAGTAGAACATTTAATACAATTTTATAATTTTATCAAAAAACACAGATTTCACAAAAATAGCACTGATCTCTCTGCCCAAAACTGAGGGTATAATTTGGAAACCCTTGCCCAGTAAATTACCTGAACAGACAGGTGAGCTGTAAACGAATCTGTCCAATGGTGTTGCTTGGACAGATTTGACTGCCTAATAAGGTTATGTTAGTTGGTGGATTAGTGAACAGTGCATGAAGTTTGTCTGAGTTTGTCTGAGTTAAAAATGGAGCAAACTAGATTGTAGGTCATTGAGGAAATCAATAACCTGTAACTGGACATCAGTGGGGCAGATGCTCAGCTACAATATAAACACACTAGGAGACATATATATAAACCGTTTTCAATGGAAATTATGTTCCATTCTGCATCACAGTACTTCACCTAAAAACAAAACTAATTTCTGCTAGCTAAAAATGTACAGTTGAAATAAAAATATATTGCAACATCCCCAATTCGGATTCTGTCACAGTATGTCAGGGGCTTTGGGGGCAATATTTGGGAGACCTCGATGGGGGACCTCGGAAGTGACGTCCTGTCAAGTGACATAGTGGCGCCATGTTGTGTTGTCATGTTAACCCACGTGAGCGGCCATCTTGTGTCGTCATCCCCATAGTGATAGGTGGTGTTAGTGCGTATGCACGGCACGTTTTGTTCGGGTGATACTTGTTTCCGTCATCCATTTTGTATACTGGAGGCCGCCATCTTGGTTTCTATGGTAACACACGGTTGCTATGTGACCTAAAACCTTCTTATAATATAAGGGTATGTTCGGAGGGTGTGTTCAATTGAATCGGAGTATCACGAATTACCACAAACAACCCAACATGTTGTACTCTTTCGAATTCTTTCAGAATATCTGCTTCTGTTAGTAGGTGTAAAAGGCGGATTCGGTATCACTTGTACACGATTTCGTACATGTACACGTACATCGATGTACACCCCCATAGGATTTAGTGTTAAAATCGTGTACAGGTACACGATTTGTCGTTTTTTTATGGTGATACAGAATCCGCTTGCGGATTCTATTTCACTGGATTCTATATACACGTCGCTCAAGAATGAAAAAAATGTATGAAATTTTAAGAAAAATGAGGTGGATTGTCTGATACAAAATCCACAAATGGGTTTCCCCCTAGGATTCAGTGTTAAAATCGCGAGCAAAAAAACGTGTTGCGGTTTCTGTGTCATCATCAAAAAGTGGTTTGCGGATTCTGTATCATCCGTATCTGTACACGATTTTAACACTGAATCCCTATGGAGGCGTACACGGAAACCCATTTGCGGATTCTACATCAGAAAATCGACTTATGTACGGTACATGGAAAAGAGGTGATACCGAACCCGCAAACCCACTGCCACGTTGCTCGAGGAAATAAAAAAGTGATTGATATATATGAGAGAAAAAAATATAAATAAAATAGTTATTTAAAAATAAATATATCAAATCGAATAGATAATAAAAATACGTAAATCATGAGCGCTTCCCAGATTATTAGAGCAAGGGTTCTTTTAAAAATGCTGATGAGAGCCTACGCATTCTGCGTGAATGAACGAATAGGTCTCCTCTTGTTAGAATGATGCATCGGATGTCGGGATCTCCTAGACTTCGATCACGAGAATCATTCGTGTCTGACGATGGAAAGGGAAGATATGGTCGTCAAGTATTTTGAACCGGCGTTCGAACGCATTCAAATCGATGAAGTGATTGCGTTTTGGAAGAGATTACTCTTCTGTAAGGATCGAAGCAAGCCCACAGTTTCGGAAGAACTGAAATTGGCGCGTATAAGAAGTCTGACTTTAGAAGACAAGGGATGCATCATGAAATTATTGTTCAATGAAGCATACGTCTAAGTTTTCTCGTTGATATAAAAATAAGGGAGAATAGAAAATAAAAATAAATACACACATACATTTTTTATCTAATATTAGAAAGAAAAAAAACACAAAAATGAGAAGCAGAAATAAATTGTATCCGAAGTTAGATGACGACGACGATGAGAAGCCGAATGGCGTTTTGCCGACGGCACCGTCGCTAGAGGAAAAAGAAAGAGGAGAGAGGTATCGCATCGATCAAATCAGTAGAATACAAGCGTATCTATCTCGAGAGAGAGATTCTCGTCATTCTCTCAAGAAGAAGTATTCGCATTTCGTGAAATTCGTCAACGCAATCGACTCGACACTCATCACGATTTCCATGGGTTTACACGCGGCCGGCATCGGGTTGTTGTCGACCGCGGTCGGCATTCTGATCGTGTTGACCGTAGAAGGAGTGGCTCTTGCCGCTGGATTGTTTAGCACGCTCGGAAACTTTTTGAGTAGGAAATTATATCTGAAGGCGAGGAAACACGACAAGATTCGTGTCTTGGCCAAATCCAAGATCGACACGATATCCAAAATGATCTCGATGGTGTTGAAAGACGGTAGGATATCGGATGGAGAATACTTCGTGATATTGGGCGAGAAAACGAAATACGATGCCATGAAAGAAGCCGTGAGAATCAAGACTCGTCAGATCATCAAAGTAGAGATGAAGGATTCTCTCATGGAAAAGGGGAGGAAAGAGGCTAGGGAGGAATTCAGTAAGATGATAGAACTCAAGAGCAGCGATTGAAAAAAATATATATATAATAAGAACAGAATTTAAAAAAAAAAAATATTAAATTTATATATAAAATAAAAACGAAATTAATTTAAATAACTCTTAAAAATGTATTGCGTAAAGTGTAAGAGAGTTACCGAGACGAGTAATTCTCGAGAAGTACGAACTAAAAACGACAGACAGATGCTTCGCGGAATTTGCAATGTGTGTGGTTCTGTCAAGACTTGATTCATCAAAAAAAAGAACGCGAGCAAAGGTAAAGGCATCGCGAATAAAATGATCAATAATCTACCTTTCGAAATGCATCTGCCTGGTCACAGTTTCACGGGACCCGGAACAAAATTGAACAAGAGACTCAACGCCGATCTGACTCCTAAGTCTTGGAGCAAACCTGTGAATAGGGTGGACGTGGCCGTGTATGATCACGATCTGTGTTACGACGGACATCCCGACACCAAGACTTGCAACGACGTCTGCGATAAAAACATGTTGGCAAATTGAGAGGCATATCGAATCCGATCAGGAGAGAGAAGATAGAACGTTCGCTGGTCGGCAATCTGATCGGTGCGAAACGTCGATTCGGATGGGGCGTTCAAAAAAAAGCGCATCTGAAAAGAAGAAGAAATGATTATTGACGAGTGAATTGGCCGAGGAGTTACACAAACCCATCGTGCATAAATTTCGAAAGAGAAGGGTGTTCGTGAAGGGTTTGGATGATATTTGGTCTGTCGACTTGGTCGACATGAGATCGTTTTCGAGGTGGAACGAGGGTGTCAAATATCTATTGACAGTCATCGACGTGTTTTCCAAATATGGTTGGATCAGAGCTTTGAAGAATAGATCGGGACCTTGCGTCGCCGAGGCTCTGAAGAGCGTGTTCGACTCGTCTTCTCGAAAACCGAGTAAATTATGGGTGGATAAGGGAAAAGAATTCTACAACAAGCACGTTCATCGATTGGTCGACCTCTACTCGATCGAAAACGAAGAGAAAGCCAGCGTGGTGGAACGTTGGAATCGAACGATGAAGGAAAAGATGCACAGGTACTTCACGGCGAATTCGACCAAGAAATACATATACACTTTGAACGGTCTGGTTAAAGATTACAACAACACGCGACACAGATCAATCAAGATGACTCCCGTGGAAGCTAGCGATCCTCGAAATGAAAAACGGGTCTACGCGAATCTATATCCTGAAAGATCTAAGATTAGGAAGAAGTCTAGAACGCCGACATTTGCGGTCGGTGATCGAGTGAGAATCTACGCTTATAAGAAGCACTTCGAAAAGGGTTCTACTCCTCGATGGACCTCAGAAATCTTCGTGATAATCAAAATATTTCACACCGATCCGGTGACTTATGAAATCGAAGCTTTGGATGGAGAAGAGATCATCGGAAAGTTTTACGAACAACAATTACAGAAGACAAAGTTTTGATAAAGAAAACAAATTTCTTTTATTTGCTCTCTTTAACATTTTCTTGTTTACACACATATATATATAGGAGAGAAGAATAAAAATAATTAAAACTATTTTTAGATAAAAAAAAACAAGCTAATTAATAAACAAAAAACAAAAATCCTTTAAAAATGACAAATATGCTAGATATAGCACAAAGCTTAGTGGAAGATGAAAGTATTCAAGAATATGAGGTTCACGAATATGAACCGGTAACCGGAACGAGTTTGAACAATGCGGGAGAGATAAGAATCAACGTCGAAACTCAAGATCTATTCATACATCCTAGAGAGAGTTACATAGTGGTGCAGGGACGTCTCACCAAGGAAGATGGGAGCGACTACGCCGACGACGACACGGTTACTCTAGCCAATAATGGCATCATGCATCTATTTAGTAATATAAAATACATGCTATCCGGACAAGAGATAGAATCTGTGTTTCATCCTGGTCAGGCCACCATGATGTTCGGACTCTTGACGTATCCTGATGATTTTTCGAAATCCAGAGGACTTAATCAGTTGTGGGTGAAAGACACCATCGGCCCTGCTAGCGCCGGCGCCGCCGCCATATTCGACTACTTCGTCAAGACATCCAGACCTAAAGGAACGTGTTCGTTCAGGATACCTTTGAAACATATCTTCGGATTTGAGGACGATTACAACAAGATCATGTACGGATTCAAACACAATCTGACATTGATTCGAAAAGGAAACGACGACACAATAGTGAGACTCACTGCAACCGATGCAGGTAAGATAACTCTACACAAGATATCGTGGTTCGTGGAGCCTTCGATCGTGGAAAAAGCGCGTCTCTACAAGATCATAGAATCCAAGAGTAAATTACCCGTGGGATTTAGAATGAGACAGTGCGACACGGCTAGCATTCCTCTCTCCACGAATCACTTCGATTGGAGATTGACGGTGAAATCCGCTTCCGAGAGACCGCGTTTCATCGTGGTTGCATTTCAGACCGATAGGGACGGGTCTCAGGAAAAGAATGCATCGCTGTTCAATGACTGCCATTTGAGAAACATGCAAGTGTTTCTGAATGGCACGAGATATCCAGCAATCGATTACATCGCATCGTTCGACAAGAACGATTTCTGCAGACTGTACAGCGACACCGCTGATTTTAGAAAGAAGTATCATGGTCTAGACGAATTGATGAGCAACCCTAACATATCTCCCGGCGAATATAAGTCGATGTATCCCATGTTCGTATTCGACGTCAGTAAACAGAGTAAACGACTCAAGAGTAGAGTCTTAGATATTCAGATCAAGATGCAATTCAATAGGAACATGCCGAGAAAAACCGAAGCCTTCGCCATGGTCCTGTCGGACAGAGAATTACAATTCGAATCGGATGGAAATAAGATGTCGATCATTCGATGAGAGACGTGTGTGAAAAAAGAAATAAAAAAAGTAATGAGTAATTATTAAAAACAAAAAAACAAAAAAAACAAAAAAAAACAAAAAAAAATAAAAGTAATGAGATCTAGAGAGATTGAACATCTTTCTAAATCTCATTACTTTTTTTTTGTTTTTAATAATCACACATTATTTTTTTTTTAATTAATTATTTCCACGCGTTCACTGTTTGTTCAAAGGAACTAGTTCGATCAGTAGACTCACCACGGAAGTGGGGGCTTCGGGATTATTGGTTTTTGTAACGAAATTAATCCTGTCTCCGGCGTTCACTTTGAGAGGCGTGCCAAACATGCTAACATTCGCGTGTTGATTCGCAGTCTTTTTGATGCTGTATCTCTTATCGCTCTCTACTCCATTCACCATGAGATTGACAACCACTCTGTTATTCAAATCCGAGGAAGCCAGACTCATTCGAAAGATTTCACCTCCCAACGGCATGGGATATCCCACCTGACCATGTTTCGATCCATTACCTCCATTTCCGAAAGACCACTCAGCTTTTCCCTCATCTAAGGTGCCGGCCTCCTTGGCCCACACGGTGATCAATTGTCTAGCATATTTGACTTTCTCCACCACCGAAATCAGGGTGCAGGCATCCGTCATGTTCACGGGATCTGGTAGATTCGTGAGCGATTGTCCACCCATGTCTAGTTTACCTTCCATGATGTCACCCTTTCTCCAGACCGAGTTGTCGTCCACGTACTTCCTGCTGACTGCGCTGAAATCGAATTTGGGATCGTGACTGAGTCCGAATAAATTCTCACCATTCATGTCGATACCACCCTCCATGGTTCCGCCAGATTGTTTGTTCAGGTAGAGATTGTCCACTTGCGATTCTAGGTATTCTTGTGATCGTATCACGGCAAAATCTACATAGCCCTTGTTGACCGCGGTTGAGTCCACATCCATGTCGTCGACCTTCGACATATTCAATATCTTGTTGAATCCCGCATTCAGATCCGATTTCATTTCTCGTCTGTCAGACTTTCTCTGTTTCAGATCTACGTAGTGTTTGGTCGCCACGTCCTTGGGATTCGTGGGAGTGGCCACGTTCGTTATCTTGTTAGAATTGGCATTCAATTCCGAGTGCATCGTTTTCTGAATGTATCTATTTCTCAGGTGTTCGCTGAATCTCGCGTGAGAGTCGTTTGCGTATTTCTTGGTCGCGGCATCCGTGGGATCTATGGGATTTGCGATGTTCACCAAACGTTTAGATTTCAGATCGAGATCATCGGTCATGGTTTTATCCACGTAATTATCTAGCATGATTCGTTCGAAATCGGCGTTCCCCCTGTTGACGTATTTTTTAGTCGCAGCATCTGCGAGATCTATCGGCTCGGGAAGATTGTAGAGCTTCTTATCATTCATGTTCAAAGGTTCCTCTCGAGGTTTGTATCTCCGAACGTAACATTTGCCCAAGTTGGCAACATCGTAACCATCGTCGACTTCGAGCGTCTTCCTCTTCCTTTTTAGGTTGACTTTTTCGTTGTCACTTCTACCAAATTTATCGACTGGCATGTTGTTTTGAGATTTTTTGTTTTTAAAAAAATATATTTCAAAATGCAGTTTATTAAAATATGAATTATTTATTTTTATTTTTCGTTTTTATTCGATTAAAATTTTTTTAAATAATTTTTTATCTTTATATACTATAAAAAAAAATCTATCTCTAATGTAAATCATTGAGAATGTCTTGAAACCGATCTCCATCAGACCATCTCTTGAGAATGTAGAGACACAGGTGACCGCAAAACACTTGATCTGGTGATTGCACTCGTTCCGTGTTGTAACGAACCATCAATTTGTTGAAATAGTTCTTTATTTCTTTCGGTGGCGAGATTCCGTAGCTGTCAAAATAATAATTCTTCTTCCCGTTCTTGAACCACGCCACCCAGTGAGTGCCTTCACCCGATAAATTATCTAGATTTAAAATTCCGCATTCCGATTGTCGAGGTCTTCTCTTCGGCAAGGCATCTCTAGAAAACACGCCTAGAAAATCTTGGATTTTCAAATCCTTCGCCGCATTCGACAGATCGATGTTGGATAGGGGTTCGTTAGGTAAGACAACACCTTCTACGGATATCTCTATTTTCTTATTCATAAATGCGTATATATATATTTTTTTATTTATTTATTTTATTATAATTCACTAAAATGACATTTTTTTTTTTTTTTTCTTTTTAAACTAACTCTCTCGATGTCTCTATCGATTTCTATAATCTCGAATCCATCTAATTACTCTTGATTTTCTGGAATCCTATCATCCTTACTCATATCTGGAATCCTATCATCCTTACTCATATCTGGAATCCAATCATCCACAATCATATCGTCTCTAATTAGATCCAAAATCCAATGTCCGAGTGCCAAAGTGCTTATTTTATCATCTAACAGGAATCTCTTATCGTCGTCGGCCATCAGCGAAATCTTGTTGACTATTTCGGTATACAAGTCGTGATTTTCGCTTCGAATTGATTTCATAGTCTTATACACTGCACCACTTCCTAACAGACAATCTTTATACTCTTGGAAAGAGATGTTTTTCTTCACCACGTGTGCTTTAACCCCTTTGCACTTCTTGATCTCTTCATCTTCTAGACGATAAGCATACAGTTTGGGTCTCAAGCCCACGAATTCGACGATTTGTTTACCGCCACTCTCGTCCTTAAATTTACCCAACACCTTCTTGTTGTCATTTGATTGAATGTTGGACGGGTGATCGACGGGGTAATTGCTCGTGTCGAACCACATGGCCACGTCCAGAGATATATCTTGGTAGATGTCTTTCGTCTCTATCTCGAAAACTAAACTGTCTGTGTCAGTGAACAGTAGCTTGGCTTTATCACCAAATTTTTGTTTGATGTAATCGTAGTGAAACTCGTACATCAATCGCTTGCTGATATCTAAGATGATCGGTCCGAGATAATACGGTTTGTCGAACTTCAGGTGCGTCTTTTGCATATGAACGGCCATTAGATTTTCGTCGAATATGGTTCAGTGTTTGTAATTGGGTTTCGCCACTAATTTTTTAGCTCTTTTCTCAGATGTGACGAGTCGAAGGTCAGTTCTCTTCCTGATGTTTTCCATCGATTTACCGTACACACAGTTGTTCATGAGTTTGAAGAAATGTTTTTCGAAATCGTTCCCGGCTTGAATTCTGAGATTCATGTTGAGATCGATGTATTTTTTCATCCAAGGCTCTTCGTCGAATCGAATGATGTGATGTATGTTGACTAATTTCATCCCGTAATCGACGGATTGTTTCAAATTCTCACTGTAGACGACATAGTTACATTTGTTAAATAAATTGGGAATGAGTTTTTCCTCGTCTCTTTCGTTCGGTTCCATTCGTTCGGGAGCCAGCGGATAATCGTTGTGTAGATTGTGTAATTCTTCCGGATAGTTCAAACCAACTTCTAAAATGCAAGGATAGTCTCTCCATTTTTGCATCTCTTCCGGTTCCGTCACCCATTCGAAATTTCCAATCGGTAAAGGATGACTCATAGCCCAACCGTACAGATTATTAGCATCCCAATACTGTATGTATTTATTCGACCGTTTCGAATCGAAATCTTCTTTCATGTAGGGATTGTTAGCTTCAGAATATCTGTGGGAGATCATCGAGACGCCACCTCTTGCAGCCCTTTCGAACATGAGCAACATGTTCACGTCGGATAATAATTCCAATTGGACTTCGGTGGTCTTCAACAGAGCATCCCACGCCAGACCGGGTGCGGTGAAATACCAAGCGGGATCCAGATCATAATTTCTATGACAGACGTCTCGAAAATTTTTGAACACGTCTGCCAAGAGCAGAACGTCGGTCTTCAGATAGAGATTGTGATAATCTCTCATGGTTTTCATATCGAATGATTTCCACACGTTTTTGGTGTGTTTGTAATTCTTGTCAGAAAATGTCGGATTAGTATAATTTCGAATAAAAATCTTCTTTCGAAGGTAGTGTGGTGTCTTCGAATCTCTTTAGATCGTTCATGTAATCGTAAGGATAGACTCCTTTCCTGAACATGACGTCTACTCGTTCTCCAAAATGTTCGCTCATGATTTTAAATTTATCCTTGCTCATGTTATCGACTAATTTTTCCAGAGCGGTCAACATGAATTTAAAACTGTCGATGAAACTTATGCCTCTATGAATGAATTTCGTTTTTTCTTTCAACGTCTCTCCATCGATTACTCTTTTCTCCTCCATGAGCTTCCATTTCGTGAATGAAATGTATCTTTCTTTGCTGTTCGCGATGCAATTTAATTCTTTGTGGGAGGTGCCAAGATTTTTTATGAACAGATGACTGTCGTAACCTGAGAGATTGTGAAATATCACCGGATAGAAAATGGCGTCTCGATATTTTAAATTACTCTTGCTGTGAGCCAGACTGCGATACAGACCTGTGTAATGATTGTGGTCTCTGACCTTCTTATTTTCCTCTGAATTCTCATCGAACGATTGTCTGCATATGTGACATTCGGTGGCTCTGTTATTTTCGTCCTGCTGCTCTCGCATGATGATCATTTTCACCGGAGTTTTGAATTTGTCGTATAACATTTGAATTTTTGATTCTAACTCTTCCACGAACCTTTGGGCCACGTTGTTGTCTTCGCACTGTTTCGTGTAGGTGAAGGGACCCATGTCGTGTTGTGAGTCGAAAGCGCATTTCATGTAAATGCAATAGCCTGAAGGTATGTGTTTTTGATATCTTTCGACGTAACTTTGAAGAGCGTTGGGTTGACAGGACCTCATTTTCGCGGTGAAACATTCGAAATCGGCGTACATGATAAATGGTACTTTTAACCTTCTATTGTGATTTTCAAACTTCACGATGGTGTTGGGTTTGGGCATTTTGACGGTGACACCTTGATTTTCGTTGCAATATTCCTGATGTTCTGCTAACGATTTTTCACTCTGAAACATGTTCGTGCAGTTGTAACACCAACAGATCTTTCCTTTATGTTTATTATTTTGTCGCGACAGAAATCAGCTCGGCTGTTTAACCCAACAATAATGACGATTGTCACCATTCGAAATCAATAATAAAATAATCATCTTTTCTCTTTTGAGATACGAAGTCTGTCTGAGAGGATAGATCATTCGTTTTTCATCATCGTATCCCAAGACATTCACCGCTACGGTGTGATTTTGAGCCTCGAAACGTTCAATGTGTTTTAACTCTGTTGGAAAAGTCACTCCGGTCCAATCGAGATTTTTAGAAGTCTCCTCGTAACGAGAAACTCTATCAGAATTCATTTGACAGGGTATAAAGCGGAGGTGACTGCCCATTTAAAACACTGATCATCTTTATTTCTCACATTGACCACGAATTGTTTTTAGCTAAGAAATACGGTAATTTCACGTAGGAAGACCCTTTCAATGAATCGTTTTCAGTTATATGAATTTCGAGTTTCAACACCCCATCGAACGTCCAATTACTACCTTCATGTTGATAATTCATGAGAGACGTCAACATCTTGTCTTTCATCTTTTCGAAAACATCTGATAAATCTCAACCTCGAAATACGGGTTTGACGTTAGATCTGAAATATGCATTTTTTACGATGCTCTCGCCAGACGTCACGTCGATTTTATTCATCACGCAATGGAGTATCATCTTAATTTTTAGTCCCACGTTCAATGTGTTTGCGAAACAAATCCAATACTTTTTTCTTCACCAGTTCCCTGAACAATTTCGGATCGATTTTCTTGAACGAGGGAACCACATCGGAAGTTTTAAAAATGCCTTTGATCACACTCTCCCATTCTACGGGCTTCGATTGGAATAGTTCCGTGACGAGTTGTGCTACATATTCTTCTCCTTTCCCTTCATTGATTGCTTGTTGAATTTCGCTCGATATATCACGTTTGTCTTAGTTTTTTTTGACGTTGGCATTTCGATTCCTTTTACTATCTTTTTCTTCTTCTCATTTTTTACAACCGATGCATTTTTTGACGTCGTTGCTATCGACATTTCGTTTGCCTTTTCACAAATGTTTCTGTATGACTTCAATTTTTTTTGATTTAGTTCTATGATTTCTGAAATGTGGAATTTTTAATAGTTTACAAATCTCGTTTAACTGAGGTACGGTTTTCTCATTTAAATTTTCCATTTTTTTGTTTGTTTGCTCCATTTGTAAGAACATTTTTTTTTTCGAATTTTGTATTAAAATAATTTGTTAAAAAGTTTTGTTTTTACTCTTTATATATAAAAAAGATTTTTTTTTAATTTCAATTTTTTCTTTAATGTTTTTTATTCAAAACAATTTACGATTGCTTTTATTTCTTGTTCGCAAAATGAACACATTCTCTCTCATCTCTAGAATAACATTCCTTACAATAACACAAATGTGCACACGGTAGAAACAAAACATTTGTGAATTTGTTTTCGCAAAGCAGACACATGTTCATATCACCCGATTCCTTCTCAATAAATGATAATAACTCGTCTGCTTCTTTCATGAATCGAATCAAATCTTCTAAAGTCAAGAATTGAGATAACGTCTTGTTTGCGTAATTGAATGTATTACACAATTGTTCCTTCGTGTATCTGGATTGTAAAATACCCCTTAATAAACTCTCGTTTTTATTTCTTTCCCATTCTTCATTTTCAATTTTAATCAATCCTAATGTCTGGATCTTCTTCAAATAATCGCAACGACCTTTGGTATTATTTATGTGTTCTACCAAAGGTCTGTCATTAGGTTCCCAATTCATTAAATGTATGTTGCAACAAAAACGTTTAACTCTGTCACTTTTACCCACATAAATGAAACCTGCAGCAGCTAAAACTTCGGGTTTTTGAGCAAGATGCGAAGGCCAATTTTTAAACGTTTGAAGTCTTGCACGTTCTAAACTATAATTCGGATGTTCGGACTTGATCATTGTTTTTACCTCAAAATTGGGTTTGTAAGAATATTTTTTTGTATTTAATGATAATTTGTTAAAAAGTTTTAAAATTGTTTATATATGTTTTAATTCCTTCAAAAAAAATTAATCAATTTTATGTTCTTAACGTGAAAAAAATTGAATTAATATGAGAAAAAAAGGATGTTAAATTTAACTTTTTATTTATATATAAAGAGAAAAAAAACTTTTACAAAAAAAAATTTTCACATTAAAGAAAATTAAAATTAAAAAACTTTTTTTTTATATATATAAAGAGCAAAAAAAAAACAAACATTTTTAACAAATTATTATTTAAATACAAAATTTAAAATATACATTATCTGCAAGAATTCATAAAACAAAAAACCAAATAATCGATCAAGACAACAACACCTAAAAGATACGAATTGAAATTGAAACGAGTTGAAACATGTAAGAAAATTCGGTTTTAAAATCTATAGATTGCAACGACATGATTCCATCGAATTGAACGAGGTCGAGATGAAGGGCTTAGAGCACAAACATGACAAATATCACATGCCTTTGAAATTGGATGAAGCCACGCTCCATTTGTTTTATGAGTACCAAAGCGATCTACAGAAAATCGTCATCGCCAAAGATCAAGAATTCGACAAGGACGATTTGACGTTGTTCTATGGAAGTTACATATATCCAAATATCTCTCTCGAACTCGTGAACAAATTGGGTGGTGAGAGCGAGTTCACCAATGTAAAAAAAACTCAAATAAGTAAAGATAAACATTCAACACATTTTCGAAAAAGGAGAAGAAACGAGTGTCAACATGCTAATAACAGACTTGGAAATATAAACAATAGAGAGATTGATTTTTAGCGAAGATGAAGGAAAAAAAAGTAATGAGATCATCTTTAGATCTCATTACTTTTTTTTTGTTTTTTTTTGTTTTCCTTCTTCACTATTACCCATATATTATAATAACGTTTCCTTTTTTCTTAAATTTCAGCGTCGATTCTTCTTTTCTTTTTTTTGTTTTTTTGTGATATGCTACGTTTTTATAACAACACATTTGTTTATCCGAATCATAATTATGAACGAATGGTGTGCATCTCTTGGTAACACTCGCATCATTACCATTCTCTTCAGAAGATAGTGGTAACGGTGGAAAACGTCTCATTCTTTTAAATTTCAACCGCATATCCCAATCTTTCTTTAACTCCTTTATCAGTTCTTTCCTAAGATATCCATCATTAGCATCTAATCATTTTTCCACATCTTTTTCGCACTCTATCTCGCGATATTCATCATTATCGTCTAATTGTTTTCCCACCTTTTTATCCATTTTATATATTATTTTATACTTTCTATGATTTATATTTTATATAATTATATAATTTTTTTATATTATAATAACATATTCAAAATCGGTATATTCTTAAATGGCGAATTCTCACCAAACAACAAACCCTTGCCGAGTCGCTCAACGTTCCGTCCACTCTTCAGATAGAGACCGTTTCCACTCAAAAAGTTGTCACCTCTAACGGGTTCTAGATACAATCCTTTACCACTGTCGTCTACGTGGATGCGACACACGGCTCCTCCCTTCTTCAAAAACAGTCTGCTGCCACCCATTAATTTCTCAGCTGCCGAACTCGCGAGTCCCTTGAGAGCTCCCACGCCGAGAGTCTTTCCGAGAAAGGGTAATGCCTTTGCAGCGAAGGGTAATGCTTTTGCAGCGATTCCTGCCAATAGCGGTAGAAAACTGCCTTTCATTCTCAAATTGTATCTCAATTGAGCGGGACTTAATCTCACCATCAACCCTCTTCCATCACGAATCGCTTTCTCCATCCTTTTGCTTTGACTTCTGGTCCAGGCAATCGAATCCTGACCGCGACTCGTCAGATCTTCATGAGTGAATTTGAATCTCACTGCCTCGCCTCGAGTTGTTAACGTTCTCTTAAGTTTCTTCTTCTGTCCTATGGATATGTTCATGTTTTTAACAACGTATTGTGTCATAATTCTTTTTTTTTAAATATATTTTCTTCAATTGTTTTCTTGTTTTAATGATAATTATATATATTAAATAATTTTTGTAAAATTAATATTGCGTTTATTTTATTTTTGTTATTTATATATATACACAATAGTTTTTTTTTTGTTGCTTTTATATTTCTCTTATGTGAAATCGTATCGTCACCCTCTCTCCGCGAAGATCTAACAATTCACCATTTTGATCTGTCAACGTGGTTTTGAAACTATACAACGTGTCTAAAATCACTGGTAGATAAACTAAATTTTGAAGTCGCTCCACGATCTTATAACCCGGCGACACGTTTGGAAAGAAGGAATAGATCGTCGGTTGAGTGCTACCATTCACGTAGCTTCCAGCAATCACATCCACGTTCACCAGAATGCTATTGACTGCGAGAATGTCAACTGTATTTTCAGATGACGCGTGGTCTCGATACATCTTTCGATCAAATCCCAACATCTTGCCTATAGAATCATCCGTATTGAAATCCACTCGAAAATTATCTTCCAAATCCAACATCGTCTGTAAGGTATTAAGATTGGGAGCGAGTCTGATCTTGTTGCTTCCCTTTCCATCTGTCTTCACTCGCGTCTGAATGTAATTGTTCAAATCGTCTATGTCGTAACTTCCTTTGGGAATTCGAATCTCCAACCAATCCACTCCGTCGGAATACTTGAACGAGTTATTCTTTTCGGTGACGTTGGGAAAGGAATAATAAGTCTCCAGATTCACCAACGCCATCTCGTACCTTTTCTCTCTATTCAATTCGATGGAAGGTTCGAATTTCGTTGCGAATCGAGTCGAATCGCGACTCACCACGATTTGAATGGATTGTTTTGCAGCCGTATTCTCGGCTATCCGTTCTAACAATTCTCCTTGTTCGAACATTATATTTTAATTTTATTTTTTCAAAACTAATTATTTGAAGATTTATTATTTTCTAATTTTTTTTATTTTCATGCTCTATCTTATTATCATCAGAAACATAAAACTTGTCGAATCCGCACCGATATTTTTGCTAGTCAAATCGATCACAACGAAATTATAAAGTCCTCCATCCCAAACCCTCTTGCAGAATCTCCTGAATTCCGCCACGCTCATGTCGTTTGCGACGAGATCGCCGTAGATGTGACTGAGATTTTTGAGATCTTGGCGAAAGAGACGTAGCAAATTAGCGTTCTCCCTTATCGTCTGTCTGGGCAATCGAAAATAATTCTGCAACAGGTAGAAACAGTCCACGTTGCTGTGTCGATCCCTAACATAATACGATTCACATCGGTTCTGTCTCTCCAAAAGCAGATCATCGAAAATCATGAGATTCTTATCTTCCGATTTCAATTCTCTAGGATCCGGAACATCGCTAGCGTTCTCATAAAATTGACACTCGACGTTCGAAGATGCATTTCTCTTCATCAATTCCATCACTGCACCGTCCAAAATGGTCGAAAGAGGAGCTTTCCTTTTGTCGAATTCCTCCCTACTGTCAAAGATTCTGGCTATGACGCCCTTGGGCAATCTACGATCCATGCACTCTCGAAGCAATCTGTATTCGGGTTGAAACAAGCTCTTGCCAAACACAAACAATCTGTCGTAATCCAACCAGTCAGGTCGGGACAACAGATTCATCAACAGATTGGTCTTTCCACAATTCGATTTTCCCACTATCAAGCCTCTTATGCTTTTGGGAAAGAACTCGTTTTTCGACCTCTTGGTTGCGGCGTTGTTCCAAGACATATCTTTAATGTCCATCTTTGTTTTTTTTATTTTTTTGTTTGTTATTTTAGATTTTTTTCAAACACAATTTTTAGGTTTTTTTCAAACTCAGTTTTTTTTAATATTATTATTTATTTATATTACACCGTCGTGAGTTCTCTTCAATCCGGATCCACTCGTTATTTTGGCAAAATCTTGTATGGGTACCATAGCATCCTTAAAATCTTTCCAACTTTTCGGTGTTCGCTCTAACGCAGCTCGCTTCGCCGCTGGACTGATCAACTTGTCGATCAATGCGTCGGCTGCCCTCTTGCCAGCCACAGAAGCTATCCTACCACTGGCTTTGGAAGCAGCCAGTCGATGCTAGTTTTCCACCCACATCGCTCGTGAACGCTCGCATTATAGAATCGACGATTCCAGAACCGCCTTGAACGTAAGTTCTGACGTATCCCCTGTTCTTTATCACCAATATATTTTTATTTTATAATATATTTTGTTTTTCACTGGTAAATCGTTTGTTTTTTAAATACTTTTATTATTCTAGTGTAAAAAGTTACTGTTTTTATTTTATATATTTTTGTTTGTTTGTTTGTTTCTCTCTACTTATTATATACATCAATCCTTCAATTCGTTCATCAGCCTTTATAATGGTTTTTATTCAAAACCTTCTGTCTTAACAATTCGTCACATATGCTAACTATCTCATTATGTAATCCTGTGTTACCAGCGCGTCTACTCGCCATCAACAATCTCAATCTCTGAGACAGAGCGTCAGAATCGCTCAGAAGAAAAGTGGTTTTCACCCCTTTACCAGTCACCGATTCGACGAACTTCTTATTCATATCCCATATGGGTTTCACCACTTTCGTCCACTTGTAACCTCTGTTGGCGTTGGGTCTCGTCTCTCTGGCATCGTTATTTCTCAGCATGGCGTGGGTCTGAACCAGAATGTCGCCGTAATTGTCAAAATCCTGTTGCGTGTAATCTCCAGGCTTGTCGAAAAGGAGCAATTTGCACAGTCCATCAGTTATTTTATACTTATTCGAACCGACAATTAAATCTTCATCATCCATTTCCACTTCTGTGTCACCTACAAAAGTTCTACAGTCAGAATCCTTATAAATTCCCTACAACAGATCTCTCTTACCGCCATCCTCGGACGACGCGACGCTATCAGTGGTGATAGTCGAAGCTGTATCGTCGCTCACGTCGGTTTGAATCCCTGTGGGAACGTAATCCAGTGTAGATTAAAAAGAATACTGATTTCCAAAACTCCCGGGCAACGAATCCATTCTCAAAGAACTCTCTTTTATGGGTCTCAATTCTTCAACTATCTCCTTCTTGCTTCGCTCTTGAACATCCATCACGGGTTTAAATATTTTTGTGGTTTCGCGTCTGAGTTCCATCTCTCTGAGATGTCTGCTTCTGTCAGCCGATTGAATGCTCTTCTTGGCACGTTCATATTCATTTAAAATATGATCTCGACGTTTAGCATCCATCTGTAAAAACATTTTTCGTTCTTAAATTATTAATATTCCTTTGAGTATGCTAATGTGAGTTATTTATTATTTTCAAAATTAAATGTATAATTATTTTTTTATGTTTTAAGTAAATAAAAATCTTCTGTCTTTAAGATAATAACTAAAAAAAATAATATCTCAACTCAGTATTGAACTGGGAAAACTTGAAAAGTTTAAAAGTTTTAGCACATAACAAACCGGTTTCTGAATTAATGCATTTGAGAATAATTACATCTGTTAAAAGGATTTCGTTCATATCTCAAAATCATTCACTCAATGTTGAATTGAGAAAACTTTGAAAAAAATTTAAAAGTTTTAGCACATAAAGAAACCGGTTTCTAATTTAACGTGTTTGAGAATAATTACGTCTGTTAAAAGGATTTCATTCACATCTCCGAATATTATCACGAATATATTAAAAATTTACCACTCAAACCTAATTGAGTGGAAAAATGCGTTTTATTATCTATTATTAAAACGATCCATTAAAACGAAAACCTTCACTCACACCACAACAAAAACATGAGTGTCAATTACGAACTATTTTTTTATTTGAATGAAACATTCTATAAAGTGTTTTATTAAAATTTACTTCACAAAATTAGCAGTGACAAAACGTGAACAAACGATTTTTAACCGCCGATTTTTTCTAAACTCAATTTTTTTCGTTTACATTGAAACAAAACATGAATGTCTATTTTTTTACAGATTATATTTTATAGTCGACTCTTTTGAACGAAAACCTTCATTCACACCAGAAACAAAAACTGACACGCATGTTTATAGACGACTCTTTTGAACGAAAACCTTCATTCACACCAGAAACAAAAACTGACACTCATGTTTATAGTCGACTCTTTTGAACGAAAACCTTCATTCACACCAGAAACAAAAACTGACACTCATGTTTATAGTCGACTCTTTTGAACGAAAACCTTCATTCACACCAGAAACAAAAACTGACACTCATGTTTATAGTCGACTCTTTTGAATGAAAACCTTCATTCGCACCAGAAACAAAAACTGACACTCATGTTTATAGTCGACTCTTTTGAACGAAAACCTTCATTCACACCAGAACAAAAACATTAGTGTCAGTTTTTACTCTCATCGTGGGTTTGCGGGTTCGGGATCACCTCTTTTCCATGTACCGTACATAAGTCGAATTTCTGATGTAGAATCCGCAAATGGGTTTCCGTGTACGCCTCCATAGGGATTCAGTGTTAAAATCGTGTACAGATACGGATGATACAGAATCCGCAAACCACTTTTTGATGATGATACAGAAACCGCAACACGTTTTTTGCTCGCGATTTTAACACTGAATCCTATGGGGGAAACCCATTTGCGGATTCTGTATCAGACAATCCACCTCATTTTTCTTAAAATTTCATACATTTTTTTCACTCTTGAGCGACGTGTATATAGAATCCAGTGATATAGAATCCGCAAGCGGATTCTGTTTCACCATAAAAAACGACAAATCATGTACCTGTACACGATTTTAACACTAAATCCTATGGAGGTGTACACCGATGTACGTGTACATGTACGAAATCGTGTACAAGTGATACCGAATCCGCCTTTTACACCTACTTCTGTTTATCTGTGCAAAAGTTTTCGTCTACCCGACCATGCACGTTTGTCCTGGAGTATACTACAGTAGAGTAGAAGAGCCTATCAACTGGAACAGCTTTGCTTATTATTGCTATATTTAGCTGTTCTGGACTGTTCTTGTTAGTTATGACCCTATTCCGAGTCCTCTTGTTGTTTCATTTATCTAGATCACCCAATCTGTTTACTGGCGTTAACTAACCAATCAGACTCCTTGATTTTCCGTAATCTGTCTGCAGAGTTATCTCCCCTTATTACAACGAAGTCCTATCCGATTCCCATCACCTATATCCAATGGTTATATCCTATGGAATCCCATTTTTGGAGAACACCTGTGGCTACGGAACTCCATTTTTTGTCGTATGCGTCCATGAGGGCTATGATAAAGCATCCAGTGAGGCCTCATTTACTATCCCTCTTAGCCTCATTTTCTTTTAAGGGCATGCGGGCCATGAAGAATCCCTTAATGAGGTCTAATTTACTACAATTCTTGGCCTCATTTCAGTATTTGAGGATACCTATGGCCTGGTATTGTATTATTTGAGGACACCTGTCGAGGATACTGTCTGGAGAATCTCTTTGTAGTCAGATAAGGCCATGAGGGCCACAAGAAAACCCTCGGTGAGGCCACATTTATTATCCCTCTTAGCCACATTTTCTTCTGAGGCCATGAGGGCCTTCAAAAATATTTATGGGTATCCAATGTGTTAGTTTTTCCTTTCTACTATATATATTTTCTTTCTCTTTTAAGCTCCAACAAAACCACGATCACGACCAAAATCAAACCCAGGTTTGTATATTTGTATGTTTTAAATCTAATATTGTATTTTTTGTGTGTGTTTCCTTTCTTGATGTTTACTGAGCTCAACAGTTCTACTGAACAATTGTTTTCCTTTAATCTTACATAAATACAGTACAGTCGTCGTGGGCAGTCACTTTTCCACGTGTCCACAGTGGCTGTGGAAAACCGTGGACAAATTACCCTTCAACTGCCCACAGAGATTTCTGTGGACAGAGATTTTTCTAGACCGTGGTCATGCTACCTACTCGCCCACAGAATTAATAACTAACACGGCGATTCCCGTGGAGTCCACATGATCTGACTTTTTCTTGCACCACTAAAATATTTATGATACGTATTTTTTCTACACGATAGCAATAAGAAAAGAAATCTATTAACATCGGAACGAGGTCAAAATATCAGACTAGTTTCTGTTCTGCCCTGTCAGCACCAATTCACGGGATAATCCAACTGACGAAAATGCAGAAACTAAAAAGCTTGTGGATCAAGTGATATTTATCTACTCATCTGTTTGCCATTTGTTAACCTTTTACCTAACGCTAGGAGTAGACGACACTCGTGAAAAAAATTCTTGTGTAACTACAAATTTTCATTTTTGGCTTCCAAAACATAGGTTATGACCCCTCATTGGAACGAGCGTTCGAACGAGGGGTCATAACCTACGTTTTGGAAGCAAAAAATGAAAATATAAAATAGATTGAATGGCGATTTTCGTGTATAGCTCTGACCGGTTTTGGCCGTTACCTTAGATAAAGGGTTAAATAAAGGAGGAATATTTCCACCAATTATGAATTTATCGTCACCAAATAAGGCCTCTCCTCCTCACGGCGTCATTTTTATCTTCCGCTTCCGTAAAGTTCTGGTTCGTTTTCGCGACAGCTACCGGCTGTCTTCGAAATTCGAATCAAGAGTTGAGAGTATAATTTCAGAAAAACAACTCCTACCCCAAGCATTGGTTACTGGGTCGTAATCCACCAGTAATGCAGGGCTTGTTTACCACAATGAACAAGCACTGCTTCACTTCCCGGGATCCCCACGGGGGTCTGTCTATTACAGGTGGGGAAAGCATCTCTCGAGTATTCGCTTACCAATACCTGATGTTGGTTTTTAACCCTACTCGCCGTGGATATTAATAAAAGTTAGCCCCAGTGGTCTGCGTCAGACAAAATAGATCCATTAGTCTCCTGAACACAAGTCGTTTGAAGTTTTTAATCCATTCAAACGCTGCTGTATATAGTATACACATGCCGCTAACTTCTGTAAAACTACCTCAGAAGGATTATAGCAGGTTATAAATCATAAACACAAGAGCAGCATTAATTGCCGATCAACATAAGTCAATCAAGTTAATTAACTTAATCATTGATGAATAACAAACAATCTGGCAGAAAAATAATAACAACTAAGAGAATAAAAATGTTTGGTTTATATTTTTTCATTCTTTCACTTTAACAATTAAAAATATACATTGTAATTTATCGATATGGCCAGGTTAAAAAAAACGAAATGAATTTGACGATGCATTTTTATTGTACGCTGTACTATCAGAATTACTCCGAAATTACCCACTAAAAGGTGCGAATTTCATATTGCACTTTTTAGTGAATAATTCCAAAGTAATTTATCGATAGGGACAGGTTAAAAAAAAAACGAAATTAATTTGACGATGTATTTTTATCGTACGCTGAACAATCAGAATTACTCCGAAATTATCCACTAAAATAAAAGTGCAACATTCATATTACATATTTTAGTGAATAATTCCGAAGTAATTTATCGATAGGGCCAGGTAAAAAAAACACATTTGGTTGCAGATCTACCAGAATCGCGTTAAAATGTATATTGTCAGAAATGACAGAAATATTAATATGTTCAAGCATGTTTTAAAAAATATTCTCATAGATGACATTTTACTTTGCCCAGTCCTAATTCCCACTGGAAATGACCCCATACTTATATGATATGAAATGTGGTCCCACGTAAATTCAAACACTGAGAAAAAGGTTATTTTACACAATTATGCAGTGATTTTTAAAGCATCAGTTCAAGCAATATTTATTTCCAGTTCTCAAATATATACAATTATATCAAATATAATCGGTGTGGATTCAACAGTAAGCTGTAAGCTTATACGACGTCCTGTCCACCAGTAAAATATTGTATAATTGTTGTTAAGTTCCTTGCCCAAGGACATAACGCGGGACTCCGAACCGATCGCTAGGACGGTCACCCACCCAAGGACTAAACAGGCTCGACATGGCTTAATTTCGTTGATCTGACGAGAACCGGTTACCGCAACGCCACCGCCCCTGATTCAATAATGTGAAATGTGCTTTCACCCTTCGATACGTAATTCTTGTAACCTTTCACAGATAAAGACTTCAATGCTTGGGAAGTAATAGTTTTCACTGTGGTGTCATATGCTATATTTTTCGTGTTATTCGGGAGCACTTTGAGAAGGTCTTGCCCATAATTTCTTTGGAAAAAGGATCAACACGCCACTGTTCAAATGTATAAAATAAATCTTTTATATGCAGTTTCTGGAACAATATCTACAAAATCTATCTACACAATCCCCAGCGGTTTACTTTATAACGTTATTTAGTAAATATTTGTGTGACGTGTGTTATAAAGGTAAAAAATGTCAGAAGATTCGTAGTAGAGAGTGTCGTCAGGAATAAGTTTAATAACTTCGTTGAATGTGTTTTGAACTTTAATGAGTTTTTCTTACATATATATATATTCAGTTTCCTGCATCCCAATTCAGGTCCTGAGTTGTGATGTGAAGGACATTAACACCAGAAGGGTTGTCAAACAACAAGTTATCCATTTATCTGGTGGATTTGAACAAGACATCAACAAGACTCGGGATTCATAGCTCCGCTACGATCACTACGTTCTCTGTTTGTGTAACGTAAAATTCATTTGTTTATTGTGAATTCTCTGTACTGAACCCGATGAAGGTGTAAGTCGAAATCTTGTTTAAGGACAGATTAAATATTTATGGGTACACAAATGTGTTAGTGTTTCCATTCAACTATATATATTTACTTTCTTTTTTAAGGCCCAACAAAACCACGACGACCACCAACACCCAAAACAGGTTTGTGTATATTGTATATATTTTTGAATAGTATAAAATAAATGTCTGGTACTTTTTTGTTGCTCTTGTTTTTGTTAGCGATCCTGCAAAGGAAGTGAAGAATGGTAGAGTTGTTAATTTCTTAATCCTCTAAACCGTACTGTGACATCAACATTAAAAATATATTCGCATTTATTGTTTAGAAATGTATTTTATATATACATGGTATAGTTGAGAGTTTACCGTCATATTGTCTCGTTGTTCTTTTGTATAATTTACTCTCCATATTCGAAATTTTGTAAACGATTTTCCAATGAATTAATGGCCCAAGCATGATTGAGAATATGTTCTCCTAGATGACATTTTACTTCTGCCAGCCCAAATTGCCAGAGGAAATGACCGCATCGTTATATGATATGACATTTGGTCCCATGTAGAGTCCAAAACTGCGAAAAATATAATTTTACATAACTTTCAAAGCATTAGTTTGAACAATACTTATTCCCCGTTCTCAAATATATATAATTGTATCAGATATAATAAGTGTGAATCCATCAGTGAGCTGTAAGCTTTTACGAGGTTGTTTCCATCAGTAACACATTTGAGCAGAAAACAGTGGAGAAGACAAGTACCATACAATCAAACTTACCGTAAAACTCTCTAATGATGAATTTTCCATTATGCAAGGTAATAAGGGTTAAGACTGTGCTAAATGAGCAACTCTTTGTCAGTGCATCCTATATATATAAAACATATAAATTTACAGCTTTTTGTAGCTGGAGAGTATGGAAAATCAAGAGGATTATTATTGTTTAGGTATCTCGAACCTGGACATAAGCATATGGACAAAACATTTATTATGCACCAAATCATTGCGGAATTATTGAACCAACAAAAGAAAAAAATATTTCATTTTGAAAAAGAAAGCAAAATGAAATATAAGATTTAGTGGTTTTATAAGCACTTTCATAGTCTTCTGTTACATTTTCATTAACGCTTATCATATCATTTAAAAAAGAAAACTGTACACAAACCAAAACAATTCACGCGATTAATGTATTTCTTCATTAATTAATAATTCACTACCCTATCTTATTAAAAAATCATTGGTAATATCCTTAGTTGGATTACTGACACAATAAATCGATAATGAAGAATGTTGTTTGTATGGATTACCGGCCATAACTAGATATCACTTTTGAAAATCATTGTTGACAGAATAACATTATTCAGTACAGGCACATTTCAACACATCAAGATAACTTTTCCACAGTGAAAGGAACATTTATGATAGAAATGGTTGTGGGTCTTGAATATAATATTGGTTTTAATTTTGCCACATTTATGCACAATATTTGATTAAGAATGCTTCGTATAGAAGCAGAATTTGGCAGGAAGATTGATTGAATGCCGGTTGGTCTTTAATTCATTGCTATGAAATATACTTTACAGATACAATTAATAGTGTGGCCGTATACATTTGAATTGTGTGATTATACTTTTGTACCGTTCACTCTCAATATTACCAATTTTTTAGAATGTTTTTTTGCCATTTTACTTTCAGGGAGAAAATGTTCCATAGTACGATGTCGTAGGCCCAAATGTAAGCCTGGATACGTTCCAAGAAAACGAAGAGGCCAATGCTGTCTCAGATGTATGAAAGGTAAATTGCTAAAACGGAATATGTATTAAGTAGATGCCTCATTGTGAACTCATTTGTGGAGAAACTATTCTAAGTCCAATCTTGATTTTCGAGTGGTTTAACAGGTATCAACCAAAATTAAGTGCACTTCTATTGCCGGAACAGCCCCAAATTTCGAAAATGTATTCTCAAAAATGGTATTGTACTTCTACCTGATACGTGCCACATAATGGCCCAGCAGTAGGTAAGTGATATGATATTTTTCTCCAGTTTGGAGACTCACATTACGAGGTAGAGCCCTTATGGAAACTATCATATTACATAGTTATACTACCACTTTCGGAACATCGGGGGTCAACAGAGAAGAAAACGAATGGATAAGAAACATATTCAATTACAAGATTGTTTAGAAATCTCAAAAATGAATTTCCATTAGTCATCCAACAAAGCACAATCCTTGAATGAGTCCACAGCGCAGGCCACGAAAGAAGTTAAACTGGACGTATGTTAAGTAATATTATGTCATTTAATTTAAAATGTTTGGGGTGAAATATAAATATTTAAATTTGCAGACTTCCATCGCCAATAAAAATTTGAAAGTAAACAAAGACATTGACACAAGGTCAGAAATGTTCAAAAAAGTTTTAAAAAGTGTGTGAAGCTTGGCGGCTGTATTTTTATAGATAGAGAGTTAAGTGAATGAGAAAACATCATTTTTAACTAAATATGTCAAAAGTTGGCAAAAGTTTTAAGTGGCGCCAAAATGACGCTAATTCGAAACAACAACAACAACAAAAAATACAGAAACTAAAACAAAACAAAAACAATCTCTTAATTTTGTTGTGCTCAACAACACACGAAACATTTCAGAAAAGTCCAATGTATTTAAATTTTGAACAGGACGGTAATACAGTTTGAGATCTGGTTTTTCTAAGAATACAGTCCCAAAATTTCCGAAGTCGAGATAAGAAAACGAGGTTGAAAATAAACGTGTAGAAAAAAGCGTGCAATTAGCTTCGCTAGCGTCTGGTGCATTAAGCTGAATAAAAGATAACGATGAACAGTTTCCAATAAGGGGAGAAAGGGTATGGAGTTTCGTAGCTGTGTCATTTTCGCTTATAAATATAAAGTTACATGGATCAGAAAGGAGCGTTTTTAACGAAATCTAAAAAATAAGCCAAATTTTGAAAATCATTTAAAAATATCAGAATGGAGACAAATCGAAAAACAAGAAACAGTTCTTTATTAATTTTGTGGGCTCTAAGACATACTAAAATGTCAAGAAAATCGGACGCATTTTATCGTTTGCTCATGTAATTCTCCGTGACGTCACATAAGCAATCAAGGGATGACAGTTGAGAATTTCCAAGAACTGCTTCACATTTTTAGAAAGGGTTTACGGTGGAGGTTATAATCTTAAGAACTTGGAAAACTCTAGTCTTAAAATAATGTTGAAAATAAAAGATATAGAAAAAACAACGTAAAATTGGCACGACTGGCATCGGGTCTCACAATTTGAAATGAAAATATGAAACTGTTTCTCTACAAATAATCGCAGTGAATAGTGTTCACTACGAAAAGATTGCTTCAAATACAGAGATTGGAACATGTCGGTAGATTCTGGATGGTGACAGTTACAGTTACCTTCACACCAGATATCTTCTTATTCAAAATTCAAAAGCCTGTGCGACCTATGTACATGTCTTAAATGAAGTATAGGCGAGGATCACAGGTGTTTGAATTTGTCAGTTTTGTATTATGGGTTCTCTAATAATGTAACTGTCTTCTGAAGTCCGTTGCCCAATGTGATGGCCGTGATTTGAAGTTTGTATGGATACCTTGTCTTGCATAATTTGTTGTCAGCACCAACTCCATATAGTCTTAAGGTGATTCTAAAGTCATGGCTGCCAACTTGGAAACCAGAAACACAGAAAAATGTGAACATTTCATTGAACAATAACATGGCAACGAAACAGCCTTGCCCTTGGATACCAGGGTTGTGGGGAATGGTCATGTCACATAGAACGTGATGGGACCCACAAAATATGCATTTAACAAATTTACGAGTCATTTGGAGACATTAGAAAATATATACTGTCAAAAAGTCGGAAATGGCGTGGGCAGGATTTCAAAAAATAGCGAGACGCCTCTCCTTCCAATGAACAACCAACGTGAACTATCAATAATGTACAGCAACAGTTGAGTCTTAATTTTTAATAAAACACATCGAGGATAGGACTAAGCACGTCGTCAACCTGGGTCGTTTCATTCTCAAAAATGTCCGCCATGTTTACGCTGGGAAATTCAAAACTCTGAAGGTTGTGGGCAACATTGCGACAAAAGATCTCGCCATATGTCCCGTAAATTCTCATGACAATGCCACTGCTGAAATTCTGATTATCGATATATCTCAAGGGAAGCAGACTAATGAGGCAAATTGCATTGATTGTCTGTTCTATTTAAATATTCTTCCCTCACCAACTGAAGCAATAAATTTGTTTACATGGATCGACCTTGCCATTAGTTTGTATTCATGCGCCAAAATTACCAATAGAGAACAAAAATTTCAATTTTCTTTAATTAACAAAACGGTGACATATAGTGGAATTAGAAAACCATGTTGTATTCTTTCGTTGTTGAAATATTCGTAAACTGGTTGCTTTTTCACTTCGTTTAATCGCAAATCGGGGGAAGTATTGTTCGTCATGTAATATTGATGGTTAACTTTATTGGTCTGTCATTCGGTCCCGTTTCGGTCTAGTTTCAGTGAGTTGCAGAAATAATGCTTTAATTTTGCGATCTGGTGTGATTTACATTGCGAATCATTGTAAATGATGTATTTCATTAAATTTGTTTGCAATCCACAAAGATCATCGATAATTTCGAATAATCTGTGGGCTATTAGACTCATGCCTGCAAGTATTTGTTGATCGAAGTTGTTGTCACCGGAAAGTCACATGCGTTGGTAAGTCGCTTGTTCAAAGTGCGAAAAATAATATTTTTTCTTTCTATCCACCCCACTAGACCTCCTAATCACAAATAAAATATGATAGAAGTGTGAACATGAAATTTTTCTCTAGAAAATTATTTTATCAGTCGTTGCATAGAAATTCTCAACGAAAGTGAAGTATGGCAACACACACAAGGCACAATCGAGCATCAAATTTTTGGGAACGGGTGAAATCGCCACCGGGTCAAGTCGCCACGGGTCAACTCACCACCAAAAAATACCAATAATACAAGGTAGGTTTCTGACACAATATGAGTTTATTCATGATCCAAAACATAGCATTTAGCACATGAAAAATACTTTTATACATTAAGCACCTTATCGGATTTTTTCAATAATTGGACGAATATTTTATAATTTGAGCACTGTAAGTATTGGTCAATCGATACGACTTATTGGCGGAATTCAATTCCATAACTTCCCTTCGAGCCTGCATGTAGTCCTGGTAGGTGATTCCAGTGTCACACTTTTTCAACATTGAAAACTCCTTTTTTAGTTTCCAACCAATAACTTGAGCTGTAATTGACAGAATCAAATAAAATTTGTTGTGTAGGTGTATCAACATAAAATGCAGGTCAAGTCAGATCAGGGTTTGATCCGACAATTTTTGCCAGAGTTATGTCCCTTTTTCAATTTTGAAAAATTCAATTTTTTGGGGGGGGTGGGGTGGGGGTAGCCACGCAGTCTTTTATTTTCTATTATTGGGACTTGACGATACACTTTCAACAGCGTCATTTCATGGCAAGAGAGTTTTACTTGTGGAAGAGGGCAGAACAGACATATCACTTGTATGGCTAATATTTCCAGGGGAGGTCAACTAGATTACAGATTAGTGTGGTGTGCCATACTTTTGAACTGTAAATAGTTCCCTGTGAAAAAATGGCTGGACCAGAGCATGCAGTGGTCCTTCAAAAATTTAAATAAACATACAATTGGATTTATTTTTTTAAAAAGTTATGACTCAACTGTTGTTCTCCAGAGCACATAGAAAGCATATTTTTCAATGTGAGATTCATATTTTAAGTTTTGGTAGCAGGAAGTTGACCGTGAGTTAGGGATTTTTAAAAGCATTTTTTTTGGTGAGTAAATTCTTTTTTTAAAAATTTTTATCACATTTTTGTAATCTATTAGGTAGGAAGCAATCATTCATGTATTAAATAACCATTACTATTGAAAAGTAATGAAAAAAAACATCATGTTTTCGACCTGTCCAATCAAACTGCAATCTTCAGTTCAGAATCACCTTAAAATTTATACTTTTTTATATATTAAACGATGTCCGTCAATATTTTTCTGACTCTCCTCGATTATATCGATGATAAGTACAAAGGAAAAGGGGTGTGGTGCCATACAGGATTATTTATCTTGATAATCCACCAGGGGGCAATACTATAAAACTTTTACAATTGTATTTTCTAGAATTGTACTTTCTAGTTTTGACTTTAAATGGATCGAAATGAACCATTAGCATTTTTCAAATATATGGCAATTTGCCAGTTGGCAAATTGCCATATCTTTTAAAATGCTAATGATTCATTTTAGTCAGTTATAATTAATAAGTAGAAAATACAATTCTATAAAATACAATTGTAAAAGTATTATAGTATTGGCTCCAGATCTCTCACAGGACATATTGTACCCCCATGAATCATAAATCTTTTTCTCCCCGATTTTGGAAAACATTGGTTGAAAGAACGAACTATTATTAACTGCGATATGCTCTGATAGTTGGACTGCAATTGAACATTGAACTGTTATTCGTGAGATTGGAGGGTGGGGGTAGGGTGGGTGGGGGGTTTCGGGGGCAGGTAGACAGCCAATCAGGCAAAATAATTCCGTATGGTGTGCGATTCTCTGTAACTTGTGATGTAGTGTAATGAAAATCCTCTTGCATACTGTGAATAAAATTTCTGAACATGATTCCGAAATAATAAGTATATTTTTATTGTTTTGTTGTGGCTTTTTGTTGATGTGTATTGTGTAGTTTGTTTGAGGAAATTATTTTGATATATTTTGGTTGGTTACGTAAAATTGCGTTGGTGGTATCATTTGAAAACGCTTTTTGTTTCTTGGTGTTGTGAATATTTCGGTCGTTTATTTTCTTTTACCACGGGGTTGTAAACTATTGATCTAATCTGAGGAGAAATTGCGTGTAATTATGTTCAGACACATGTAAATATGGTTAGTTTTGGGGTGCTGAGAGAGAAGGTGTTGGTTATTAGTCGGAGATTACAGATTCAGGGCGGTTCTGAGAAAGAAGCGTGCGGGCAGTGTGGGGAAGTGTACCAGGATGGCCAAGATGGATTAGCTGTGAATCTGCGCAAATTGCCAGGAATTTCTAGGGTTGATGAAGGTCGTATTTGAAACTCCAGGGGATGGGGTGGGGGACGGTGCAGTTGAAGGGCAAGTTAGATAAGGCGGAATTGCTGCTAGATGTTACCCCGATGAAGGTAGCATTTGACGTCGGATGGAAAGTGGTTGACAGCTTAAGAGAGGGGCGGGTGGTAAAAAGTTGATTTTTGATATCGAGAAAGGTGGGGGGGAGTTATCAGGAAGGTCCATGGAGTAGAGAAGGGGAAATCGAGAAGCCCGGGTAGAGATAGAAGTATGACCAAATGGTGTTTGGAGTGGGAGTGTGAGGGAGAAGATGAGGGGGTATCTACAAGAAGAAAGGCGAGGTGGGTTGATGATAAGAAAAGTAGAGGAGGGTATGGCAAGAGGGTGGTGAAGCGTGAAAAATTGGTTTAGTGTGATGCGAGCGGCAGGTAAGACTGAGGGGAACAAGCAGGTGGTCGGTGATGAGCAGGAGGTGCTATCAGGTAGTGGTAGTGGTAAAAGTCAGTTTAAGAGAGTTGAATCAGAAGACAGTAGCAGGGGAGCTAAGCAAAAACTGGTGGTAGTTGGATGTAGTATAGTACGGGGGCTCGATTGGTTGGTTTGTGTTCTACATAGTCTGAACCGAACTACTCTGTGTTTTCCGAGGCCCAGATGGAGGATATTAGGGATAGTGTGGATGGTATTGTTAAGGGCTAGGGCTCAGGGTCAGACCATGTGGTGATGGATGAGTGTCGCATATTTATACAAACAATATCAGAAAAAGGAGGTCAATTCAGCTAATGGATATATACAGGGACTTGATTACCACGTCCTATGATAGGACTGCGACTGTAGTAGTGTCAGGGCTTCTTTAATTGATACGTAGGACAATGAACGGAACACTATAATTAGTGGGGTAAACGAGGAATTAGGGAAATACTGCAAAGATTTTTGAGGTACCTTTTATTGAAAATGGCGGACAACCTAGGATAAGCTGGAATTATGCGATAGGTGTGGTCGCCATCTAAGCACAATGGAACGGAGGCTTTGGGTTGGAACATGGTTTGGTTTGGTGAATCGTTTTTGGCATAAAGCTGGGTGATGGGAAAAGTTTGGATGTAAAAGCAAAATACGGAGTGTAAATGTAAAAAGGACGGAAAAAGGAGCCCACAGAGAGATAAGACTGGCATGTCAGAGAACTCCTGTGATTTTAAAATGGGATACATCAACATCAAGGGTGTCTCACAGTATGTAAGCGAAAATACGAACTTGGTGGACGAGGAGAATTTTGATTATAACCGTTTACCCAATGAATTTGCCACTTCCGCCCGCGTAATCTTCAAATTCAGCAGCTGAAAAAATACTATTTCTCACAAGATGTTTATAAAACCATATGATGTGACCCCTCTCTGGAACGAGCGCGTCGACCTCGTTCCAATGAGGGGTCACATGATATGGTTTTGTCGAAATCTTTTCAAAAATTAAAAGAAAATGATATTTAACATAATAAATTTTGATATCATCTACGTTGGGTAAATTGTTAAAGGTTTCAGCGGGACATGGATTTGACAGGGTCAGATGAAAGGACTATCCAGATCTGGTGGTATACGTGGGGTGAAGTGGTGCACACCGAAGGCCAGAAAGGGAGGGGGTGTAGGCATGTATGCTAAGGATGTGCTAGGCCCTGTAAGAATCAAAGACTAATCAAGTGGATATACAACCAATTAAGTAAAAAGCGAGATACTGAGGATAAAAAACACCTTGAAGGCATATTTACTAAATATTAGCTGAGTCTGGCACAGGCTTTTGTTTAAAAAATTATCTTGACGAAAACTGCATTCTACTGGCGTTCTTTCAGCAATGCAGTTTCCACTGAATGGCATTATTGCGTTTATTTCAATAGTTCAGCATTGTAAAATATCTGAAGAGACGTAAAACACATGGGAATCGAGTATCTAATGAGGCGATAACTATTATTCTACAGAGCACAAGGAGCACAATTAAAATACTGTCATCTCATGGTAATGTGACGCTCAATATACTGAATCTTTTCTTTGTGTTAATTTAAATGTTTCATAGTTGTTCAACATAAGAAATGATAGAAAACATCTGTGAAGATGAGTATCCACCTGGATAATAATCAAAACTCTACGAAAGGCACAGCAGAGCATTGGACACCTTCCCGGTCCAGCTTACCCGATACCTCCACATATTTATGTTGACAGGATATGAGTTTTCCATCTGGGCAGAATGAGAGCGCTGGGCAATGTCGGTAGAAGTGCAGGCTGCAAACCGAGCGCTCTTAGGTTCGAATCCCACCTGCGGCAACCGCATTGTGTCCGTGGGAAAGATACTTGAACCCAATTGCCCGCTTGGGGGACGGCGGCATTGTGTACCGAGGCGTTGTACCAACCACTTTTGTAATACAACCACTTTTGCAATAAAAGTTATTACAAAAGTGGTTAACACGTACCAACCACTTTTGCAATAAAACCACTTTTGTAATAAACTAACCATTATTGCAATAAACTCATTTAGGTGATAAATCACGGACGCCCATTTTATAGTCGGACATTGGAGTGGGGTGAGGGACTAGTTTACCTAAACATGTTTGTTTGTCGTTCAATGGAATAGCGTGTCCATTCACCTATTGAAACTTGGTAGTGACTGAAGAAAGAACGAAAGCACTTTTACAAGAAACTTTATTACAAAAGTGGTTATCGCGTACCAACCACTTTTGTAATAAAACCACTTTTGTAATAAACTAACCATTATTGTAATAAACTTATTATCCAATAAATTTCTTACATTATCGGTTGCGTATGATGGCAAACCTAACCTATTATGCAATGAATTTATTACATTATCGGTTGCGTTGGATGGCAAACCTAACTTATTATTCAATAAATTTATTACATCATCGGTTACGTGAATGACAAACCTAACCTATTATGCAATAAATTTGTTACATTATCGGTTGCCTAAGATGGCAAACCTAATATATTATGCAATGCATTTATTACATTATCGGTTGCGTTGGGTGGCAAACCCAACCTATTATGCAGAAAATGTACTGCATTATCGGTTGCGTTGGATGGCAAACCTAACTTATTATGCAATAAATTTATTACATTATCGGTTGCGTATGATGGCAAACCTAACCTATTATGCAATGAATTTATTACATTATCGGTTGCGTTGGATGGCAAACCTAACTTATTATTCAATAAATTTATTACATCATCGGTTACGTGAATGACAAACCTAACCTATTATACAATAAAGTTTATTGCATTATCGGTTGCTTTGGATGACAAACCTAACCTATTATGCAGTAAATTTATTACATTATCGGTTGCTTTGGATGACAAATCTAGCCTATTATGCAGTGAATTTATTAAATTGTCGGTTGCTTTAGGTGACAAACCTAACCTATTGTGCAATAAATTTATTACGTCATCGGTTACGTTGAATGACAAACCTAACCTATTATACAATAAAGTTTATTGCAAAAGTGGTTGCTTACTTTCTTCAGTCACTTCCAAGTTTCAACAGGTTAATGGACACGTTATTCCAATGAACGACACACAAAAATGTTTAAGTAAACTCGTCCCTCACCCCACCCCAATGTCCGACAATAAAATGGACATCCGTGATTTATCACCGAAATGGGTTTATTACAATATTGGTTAGTTTATTACAAAAAGTGGTTTGTACGCAATAACCACTTTTGTAATAAAGTTTATTGTAAAAGTGCTTGCGTACTTTCTTCAGTCATTACCAAGTTTCAAAAGGTGAATGGAAACGTTATTCCATCGAACGACACACAGACATGTTTAGGTAAACTATTCCCTCACCCCACCCCAATGTCCGACTATAAAATGGACGTCTGTGATTTATCACCTAAATGAGTTTATTACAATAATGGTTAGTTTATTACAAAAGTGGTTTTATTACAAAAGTGGTTGGTACAAGGCGTACTACACGTCGACGGTGCTGTTGTCCTCAACTAATGCTAGCCCTGCTTGCGCAGAATTAGTATGTTGGGGAGTCTGACAGTCGCTAGACCTTGCTCGATTGTTCTCTGCGGTACACCGGCTTCCTTTACCGGTATAAAATGTCCCACAGGGCGTGATCTAGGCCCGTGAATAGTGCCGTTAAACCCCCAAAAATATATAATCTGGGCAGAATCTGCATTCTGTATTTCTTTTTCCTGTAATCCATTAATCTCATAAACTATATACATAGGTTCAACATAAATAAAGGGCTGTGTTTCATTATCAAAAATGGTGAGAACCCAAGTGAAAACAAACATCACTATTGAGGGATTTGAAGTTGCTTACTGTTTTGGCACAATGAATGTTATATTTCTCACATCCAATTCCTCGTTTTGTAAAAACCTGCAACAAATATATCTGTATTACTTCAATTTCAATTATTCAAACAACTTGTACTTATAAAATAGACATAGTTTAATTGTAATTGGTTGTGTTGTTTTCAGTGCGCTATAAATGAATTTGTGTGATTATAACATGTCACTGACAGTTTTGAGTAGAAGGAATTTGAATAAAAGCTTTTTCCAACCCATTGGATAAGATATAATAATTTTATACAGTCACAAAAACATCATACCTTAAGTAATCACAAAAGACATTTGGCTCCGCACAATGTTCCCGTTCAAGCACCATTATTGTGTACAAGTTCTTCAATGTAGCGGTGATATATTCAATTTGGCTTATCATGTTTACCAACCCGTTTTTAATTCGAAATAAAATAGGTAACAAACAGTTTTACAGATGGAGGAAGCCGGAGTTCTCGGAGAGAATCCCCGAACAACGACGAGCAGCTGCCAGCTCCCTAACATCGTTACTCCACACTTCAGAACAGGCAGGGTTAGATTGGTTGAAGACACGCGCACCATCGACGTGCAGTACGCATTAGTACACGGCTTCACCGTGCCCCCATACGTATAATGGTTGTTAAGTTCCTTTCCCAAGGACATAACTCGGGATTCCGAACAACAAGTTATCCATTTATTTGGCGGATTTGAAAAAAGGCATCAACAAAGTCTCAGTATTCATGCCTCCGTCACGACCACGACGTTCTCTCTTTGTACCGTAAAATTCATTTGTTTATTGTGAATTTTTTTATACTGAACCCGTTGGGTCAAGTAACAACAGGTTGGTATAGCGTTTAATGTGGATTCGGTATAATTATCACAAATCATCAAACCATCAAACCATCAACACAGATATATCATCAAAAACCGAACTCTACAAATAAACAATAAAAAACTTCTTAAAATATATACAACCTGGATATTTCAGACTTCATCCTCATCATTTCAGTGATTTCCACACAAGAGGTGTAATTAACTGAGCTCCTTTCAAGGAGTCATCATCTGATGTACATCACTGGAACAGGCTCAATGAGCTCATTCCAGTGGGGTACAGCAGTCAACGAACGCTTGACAATCACTGTGATGTAATCAACAGTGAGCTCATACCAAGAAAGTACAATCCGATGTCACAGACTGGGACAAGCTCCATGTGCTCATTTCAGTAAGATACAGCGGGCGATAGGCTCTTGGAATTAACCACAGTCCAACTCACCATAACATCCCACCAAAAGGTAGAAACTGGCATGCCACACCAGAGCGAGCCCATTAAGCTCATTCCGGTCGGGCACGACAGTGGATGGACTATCAGTGCACAGGTGTAATAATTCAAACCAAAAGCTAATGAAAAAATGATGAGGCTTTTATTCAATAAGTGTCACTAATTATAACCAAGTTACTTCCGTTATATAAGATCCAGTAAATTGTAATAAAACAATCCAAATCAAACAAAGATGGTCCACCCATGCGAACAACACAGAACAACTTGAAGACCTAAATCTGACAAAAAGTTCCATTGGTGTACCCACGAGTAAATCACACGGCATACCAGATCTTTCCAGCAAATCACAATCCAGGTAACATTTCTGCACAAATATGTAAGTCCTAAATGAGACATGGTGGATAATTAATCCACAGAAATAACAATCAACTATGAAGTGCAGATTGACTTAGAATCAAGCTATTACTAAAATATACAATTTGACTGATTGGAGTTCAGTGTTACTTTCAGCATATATGGCTATACCCAAAATACCAAAATTAGTCCTAATTCAATAAAAGTGATTCAGCACAACTGACTCAATAGTTCACTGAAACTCGGTCAACGAACGACCTATAGCTTACCACATTCAGTGTAGTAATACTGCACTATTTAACAACAACAAATAGTGAAGTACCAAAATTTATATTATAAAACTAAGATGAAAATGCTAGCACCTGAATATAAAAAAATGATAACACTAAGAGCTAGACTAAAATAACAATGGAGAGTCAATAATTACACTGTCCTCAGTGGTATGTGCTCAATGCATTCTGCAAAGGAGAAAGCATCGAATCACGAACTCACTGATGACAATGCAATTGCAGATGTAATTTCCAGCATCAATGGTGCTGTACGAAGCCAAAGTATTTCCATTTATGCCAGATTAATTAATAATTAATTATTATAACTAAATATTACTTAATTACTACTAACAGCAGAAAACTATCAAGTTACAATTTAGAATTTGGAACAAATTGACCTCACAATATCGCAGCTCGAAACATGAATTATAATTATTTAATTTCATAACTTATCACTGATTATTCCAATTATTGTGGGTCCGGACACTGATTGCATGACCAGACCAGTGCTCCAGGCTGAAGTTATAAATTACCAGTTAATAAATAAATAAATAAATAAATAAATAAATAAATAAATAAATAAATAAATAAATATTACGATATATATATTCCAGCCTACCTGATAAGAGACCCTCCTCTAACAAGGATACTGAAAGTAGGGTCCACACCCAGAGTAAAACCCCCCAAAAAAGAAAATTAAATATTCTGTACCGTAAGCAGGAAATTTGGAAAAGAGATTGCTTCTCACTGATTTCATCTGCATTACATGGTATAATTTTTCATTGTAAAAAAAACTAATTCTGGGGGATACCGAGTAATTTCGTGTGGACTGTCCCAGTTCCATGGACGCTCGATCTGCTAGGATGCCTTTTTTGGGATTTGTCGGTAGTCGAGTGGTCTATGGCGCTGGTCCAGTTTCGCTAGGCGATTGGTGCCGCAGAAGTCAGCTCTCATCAAGGCAGTGGTTCGATCCCCATCGGCGTCAGAGTCTTTTATCCTATATATATATATATATAGCCTATGCAGTAATTTGACTGTACCTTGACCCAAGAACTCCTCAATCCTCCTTATTCCATATTATTCTATGTTCCTGACCTTTTCCATGAATTACACAGAGTAGAACATTTAATACAATTTTTTAATTTTATAAAAAACACAAATTTCACAAAAATAGCACTGATCTCTCTGCACAAAACTGAGGGTATAATTTGAAAACCCTTGTCCAGTAAATTACCTGAACAGACAGGTGAGCAGTAAACGAATCTGCCCAATGGTGTTACTTGGACAGATTTGACTGCCTAATAAGGTTATGTTAGTTGGTTGATTAGTGAACAGTGCATGAAGTTTGTCTGAGTTGTGTATGGAGCAAACTGGATTGTAGGTCATTGAATGAATCATCAGCGAAGTACAAGTTATTAGACAAGTCATACCTCCGAGAAAGTAATTTTCATCATATTTCGGTTAAAAAGAGGTAAACTAAAACACTATACGCTTTGTCTAAAAAACTAATACCTTGCAATAGAAAAATGTCTCAAAATTACAAGCATACGGCCACGGCCACAGCAGCTATTATAAAGGATAGAAAGAGGGAAGAAAAGAAGGACGACAGAAAATCCAGAAGAGAAAGAGAAAGAGCAGCTAGGAGAGCCTCTACTGGAAAGGTTAGTGGATTTTCTGATATGGAATCTAGGGAGGGACTCAGTCTAGTAGCGCAGATTGCCACTCTAACCCAAACTGTTAGCACCTTAGGTGCACAATTAGAAGGTCTTAGGGAGGATATCAAGGCCAAAGATGCGGAAATAGCTAGGCTCAGTTCAGTCGTAGCAAATGCAACCAGGCTTGATGTTCCGAGCAGTATGCCTGATACTGCCTCGGAAGTAGTTCAACTCACCCCTGGCTCTCCTCCAAGGGAGATTCAGGTGGTGGTGGATGTACACCTACTCCACTCCCCACTCTCAGACTGTGGTAATAACTCCTTAGCCATAAAAACAAATGACAGGGGCGCCATAGAACATAACGATAACAGTACAGCTGAAAAATCCAGTAACTCGGCAACCCCAGCAATCTCCGCATCGGTGGAGGGCATAAGCCCAAGATCGTATGCGGAGGTTGCTAGGGCTGCTGGGAAAAAGGCAATCAACAGGAGCCTCTCCCCTAAGAATCCTGAGGATCCGAAGGACCCTCTAAATGCCAAAAGCTTCAATCCTGACAAACCGCTGTCGGAAATGTTCGGTAACAGCCTGGAAGACCTAAATGAGACCAGCCTACCTGATAAGAGACCCTCCTACAACAAGGATACTGAAAGTAGGGTCCACACCCAGAGTAAAACCCCCCAAAAAAGAAAATTAAACAGGGACAACGCAGACTCAGAAACAGAGCTGCAGGAGATCACGAACGAGGAGGGCTTCAACACCATGATTGTTCGGAAAATGAAGAGGTGTAGGAGCTTAATTCCTCGCCCGTGCTTTTCTGGTTCTGGCTCTGCCCCAGTTCCAGACCATTCCAATATTGGTACTGAACCAAATAATGCAATTGATACCAATAGTGTCTTCAGCCACTCTAACACAGCACCTGAAGTAACTAAGGCACAAGGCCAGACAACTCAGTCAACGCCCAGTAAAGCGCCACTGCCAACCCCACTCATGGAAATGAGCTTCTCCGCGGCGGTCAAAAGGAATGCCGGCGGCCTAGGACAAATAAGAGACGCTAGGAAGAAAATTGGTAACCCGGCTCCTTCCACTCAAAAATCAAAAGTATTGCCTTGCTTTGTGGTCGTTACAAGGGTTCACCCTGATACTCCCGCGGAAGCCATCACCAAGGGTGTCCAAAGCTGCAAATGGGAGCGATTTACGTCCAAAGCAACTGGCAACAGCACATGGAAGGTAAAAGTTACTTGCCCTGACCCCGAAATCAAAAAATAATACCAACCAATGGGGTCTCCATTAACGGAAGAAAGCACATGGCGGAGGAGTACCGATCCACTCCCCCTCCTGTGCAATGCCACAAATGCCAAAGGTTTGGACACGTTGCCAACAAATGCAGGGGGGCCTTGACCTGCATGGAATGCGGAGAAAACCATCTCACCAAGGCATGCAAGTTAAAATCCCCCTCATGCCCCAACTGTAAAGGTCCCCACATCAGCAACTACTGGGGTTGCCCCCACTGCAAAAAGGTTAAAACAAATATAGAACTGAAAAACCTCAACTTAAAAAAACCCGACAACGCCTCTTCACCTCATACAATATGCTCCCTCGTCGAGGGAGCACTCCACTTCGTCCTAAATAAACATGTCAACACCAACCTGTCTGATATCTGTCAGGATGTCAGCCGTTCAGTCTCTAAGTTATTCAAAACCCAAATATCAGAAACACTAATTAAAGCCGCCATCAACATCAACTAAAGCCACCCTCCATGAGTAACTAAAAGACCGCAATAACTCAACGCCTATCATGAATAAATTACAAATAGCCGTGTGGAACGCTAGAAGCGTTAACAATAAGAAGCTTCAAATGGGCCGATACTTCGGAAATACAGACATTGTCTGCATCTGTGAAAGTTGGCTTCGACCCAGCAAAAATTTCTCAATAAGCGGGTTCAGCACTATCAGAAGAGACCGACTAACCACCCAAGGTGGCGGCGTCGCTCTTCTAATAAAGCAGAACATCAAAACCAAAACCATAAAAACTAATCACCTCGATGCAGAGGTGATTGCTACTGAAATCACTGTTGACAATAAAAACATCGCGGTTGTTTGTTATTACAACGACCCAAGCAAAATTGTTTCTGACACTGTCTTTGAATTCTTCACGAGGAAATACAAACACTGCATTTTCCTCGGCGACCTCAATGCCAAACACCTGTACTTTGGCTGCAATAAAACTACACCTAACGGTGAAGCCCTCCTTGAAATCACAAAAAAGCATAACCTTCATGTGATTATGAATGACAGCTCAGCAACGTATATCAATAACAACCCATTATTCTCATCCGAAATCCTCCATCTAATTATCGCCAGCGACTCCCTGATAAGCCACATCGACGACCACTGGGTCGGCGATGACGACTTAGACTGCGACCACCCCCCGGTCCATGCCTCCCTGCAGTCAGGAAATGGCTCACTCAGGTTCATCCCCCCCACTCTCCGCAGAAACTTCAGGAAAATTAATTGGAACCTCTACCGCGACATCATTGATGTCAAACACACTAACTACCCCCCCATCCAATGCAGCGGAACTAGAAACCCAATGCGAGAGCGTAGAGAAAATCATTAACTCAATCTTAAACGAAATATGCCCAAAAGAGGAAGTACGCCCCTGGAGAAACACTATCTCGGGGGAGACTCTGTCACTTATCAAATCTAAACGGAAAGCTCTTCGCGCTCTAAAAAAAGAAACTGACCCCAGCAAGAAATCTGAACTCAAAAAAACATACAACCGCCTTCACGGCGAAGTCAAAGAAGCCCTCAAAGCTGAAAAACAAGCCAGCTGGAAAAAGGCAGCAGCCAACCTAAACGGGACCCAAGACATTAAAAAATTCTGGGACTCTTTCAAAATTCTTACTGGGCCAAAAAACAAGGGCGGTAAAGCCGCAACTAAACCTCTTAAGAAGGAAGACGGCTCTTTCACACGCACCGACAAAGAGAAGGCCGACACCTTTGCCGACCTCCTAAGAAAAACGCATCGCCCGTATCAAGCCACGGGCAACGATGACGCCGTCATCAACGCGATTGATGACTTCATCAATGAACACCCTGATATCTCACATCTACCGTGACCCCAATTTCGATAACGAGCCAGAAGACGGGGACGATGATGACCTTGTCACCCCCATCACCAATGACGAAATCATTGTCATAAAAAATGCAAAAACTCCTCCTCCCCCGGTGAAGACGAGGTAAGCTACAAAATTCTAAAACAAAGCCCAAACTCCGTAATCGAAAAACTAAACAAACTATTCAACGCGTGCCTCACCCATGGCTACTTCCAAAATGCTGGAAAAAAGCCATCGGTGTCATGATACCAAAACCCGACAAGGACCCATCCGATCCAGCCAGCTACCTCCCAATCAGCCTGCTCAGCGGCATTGGCAAGACATTCAAACGAATCCTTACCAATCGGTTCGGGGGCACCTTGAAGATATCGACTTCTTCAATAAATGGCAAAGAGCCTATAAAAACTGTAAAGAAGGCATCGAACATGTCTACCGACTAGTCACCCAAATGAAAACCGCTATCAACAATCAGCAAATAGGTGCGGCAGTCCTGTTAATAATGGAATGCGCTACAAATTATCAAAAATGAGACTACCCATGAAACTGCTCAGATTACTAACCTCTTTCTTAAATGACCGCGAAATTAAAGTCAGAGTGAACAATGAAATGTCTGACAGTGTCCCCCTCGAAGCAGGCACCCCCAAGGTTCCGTCGTAAGCCCCCTCCTGTACATCTTCTTCGTAAATGACCTTAGCTTCTCCGAAGATCGCGTTCAAGTCTCCCAATTCGCGGATGATAAGGGCCTCTGGGACTCTAACAATACGGCCAATCTACTCCAAAAACCCCTGCAACGCGCTCTCGACGAGCTTGAACAATGGTGTGCCAAATGGAGAATTAAGCTAAATGCCAATAAAAGCCAACGAATCACTTTCACTCGCAAGATAAGTAAACGGGATTTTGACCTAAAACTTATGGATAACACCCTCCCAGAATGCAAAGAAGCGAAATTCCTGGGCATCACCATTGATCAAAAACTGTCCTTCAACAAACATACCGACGACATGGTGAAAAAAGCCACCAAACGCATTAACTTACTGAAAATGCTTAAAGAAACTTCATGGGGAGCCAACCAGTCCACCCTACTCAAACTATGCAAAGCCTTTGTGCGCCCAGTACTCGAATACGGGGCAATCATACTAACTGACCTCAATCAAACGAATATGGGAAAACTCCAGAAGGTCCAAAATCACGCGCTTAGAGTTGCCCTCCGCGCCCCATGGGACACACCCATCAAAACACTCCACGACAGGGCCGATATCCCCACCATTAAAGACCGCCTAGCCACCCTGGCCGCGAAAAATCATGACCGGTTAGCCGACCGCGAACTAATCTCCGAACTTGGAGCCATTTGCGAAAGCCGACAAAAGCCCAAAAATTGCAACCAAAACTAAGACCGCTGGAAAAAAAATAGGGAACGAGAAGGTGAACTAACAGGCAGAAAAAACAGCTTAACTGTGGCCTTTTACCAGAAAGGGCTGTCTTCACCGAGTCAAATAAAATAACATCAGGATTAAATACTGTTAGAAAACTAAATAAATAGGGAACGAGAAGGTGAACAAACAGGCAGAAAAACAGCTTAACTGTGGCCTTCTACCAGAAAGGGCTGCCTTCACCGACTCAACTAAAATTAAATCACGATTGGATACGGTAGATCTCATTTCCGGCCGGGAGGCCTCAGGCCCACACAGGACGCTCGAGATACCAGGCGACAGCGTTTTGTGAGCGCTGGGCCTCCCCGGTCGGGGGTGTGACTTGCAGTGTTTAATCGTGATCCTAAATAAACTCAAATTAATCTAAATATGGTCGAAACCAGCGAAGGGCATAACAGAAACACCCTCGGGTGCGGTTTAGTGTCTAAACCTGTTACCCTCCGGCTACAAACTCACTATCACCTTATGAAGGTGATCTAACAGGCTGATCGGCAGCTTAACTGTGATCACACTTAAAACATAATGTGCTACTTTTATCTTTTATTCTAATGAGAACTAATTCGGACTCCTTCTTTTAAGCAGGTACACAGAATATGTTTTTTACCAGCACCCCAATAACCGCTACGGGCAGCCCAACCGTTACAGAAAACGGTTACCCCCATGGTTCCTGTACATCCTCCGCTCCACCCCCTAAAGTGGTCGACCACTTTAGGGGAGGCGAGCGTTGGTCCTGCGTCCCGCCTCTGCCCCTTTTTGTAAGCGCATTACGCATCTTTTTGTCCCAACCCAATAGGATTACAATGCAGGCCTGCCCCCGAACCAGGGAAGTTCGGGTCTTCTTCTTGGTGGTCCCCGAAAGGGATCGTTGTTGTTTTCCTTCAAAGAGTCCAACCAAACAGAGACAGCCTGAGGCAGATTATACTTGCCAGTGATGGCCATCACTCAAAAACATCCTCGAAGTGGCAGACTATACTTGCCCGAAAATCCAGATCGACAGCTCCCTAGGGGAGAGGTAGTACCTTTGTGAGGGGACCCAACCTCCCACACTGGTCCTCATCCGAGGGTTCAACCGACATCAGCCAAGAGACCATCACAACGCAACTGGTGACAACTGCCGAGTACCTGAAACCGTTCCTCCTTCAACACGCCTAGACATGTGATAATGAATCATCTACAGTCACTGAGGGTCGAAAGGGGATTGTCCCCCATACCGTCCCTGCGCGCCTTCGGCGCGCGAAACCATTCCATTCGCACCGTAGGTCATCGAGGAAATCAATAACCTGTAACTGGACATCAGTGGGCCAGATGCTCAGCTACAATATAAACACACTAGGAGACAAATATATAAACCGTTTTCAATGGAAATTATGTTCCATTCTGCATCACAGTACTTTACCTAAAAACAAAACTAATTTCTGCTAGCTAAAAATGTACAGTTGAAATAAAAATATATTGCAACATCCCCAATTATGATTCTGTCACATTATGTCAGGGGCTTTGGGGGCAATATTTGGGAGACCTCGGTGGGAGACCTCGGAAGTGACGTCCTGTTACGTGACATAGTGGCGCCATGTTGTGTTGTCATGGTAACCCACGTGAGCGGCCATCTTGTGTCGTCATCCCCATAGTGATACGTGGTGTTAGTGCATACGCACAGCGCGTTTTGTTAGGGTGATACTTGTTTCCGTCGTCCATTTTGTATACAGGATGCCGCCATCTTGGTTACTATGGTAACACACGGTTGCTATGTGACCTAAAACCTCCTTATAGAATAAGGGTATGTTCGGAGGGTGTGTTCAATTGAATCGGAGTATCACGAATTACCACAAACAACCCAACAAGTTGTACTCTTTCGAATTCTTTCAGAATATCTGCTTCTGTTTATCTATGCAATAGTTTTCGTCTACCCGACCATGCACGTTTGTCCTGGAGTATACTACAGTAGAGTAGAAGAGCCTATCAGCTGGAACAGCTTTGCTTATTATTGCTATATTTAGCTGTTCTGGACTGTTCTTGTTAGTTATGACCCTATTCCGAGTCCTCTTGTTGTTTCATTTATCCAGATCACCCAATCTGTTCATTTTACTGGCGTTAACTAACCAATCAGACTCCTTGATTTTCCGTAATCTGTATGCAGAGTTATCTCCCCTTATTACAACGAAGTCCTATCCGATTCCCATCCCCTATATATCCAATGGTTATATCCTATGGAATCCCATTTTTGGAGAACACCTGTGGCTATGGAACTCCATTTTTTGTCGTATGCGGCCATGAGGGCTATGAGAAAGCATCCAGTGAGGCCTCATTTACTATCCCTGTTAGCCTCATTTTCTTTTGAGGGCATGCGGGCCATGAAGAATCCCTTAATGAGGTCTAATTTACTACAATTCTTAGCCTCATTTCAGTATTTGAGGATACCTATGGCCTGGTATTGTATTATTTGAGGACACCTATCGAGGATACTGTCTGGAGAATCTCTTTTTAGTCATATGAGGACATGAGGGCCACAAGAAAGACCTCGTTGAGGCCACATTTATTATCGCTCTTAGCCTCATTTTCTTTTGAGGCCATGAGGGCCTTCAAAAATATTGATGGGTATCCAAATGTGTTAGTTTTTCCATTCTACTATATAGATTTTCTTTCTCTTTTAAGCTCCAACAAAACCACGACCACGACCACGACCAACACGAAGCACAGGTTTGTATATTTGTATGTTTTAAATCTAATATTGTATTTTTTGTGTGTGTTTCCTTTCTTGATGTTTACTGAGCTCAACAGTTCTACTGAACAATTGTTTTCCTTTAATCTTACTTAAATACAGTACAGTCGCCGTGGGCAGTTACTTTTCCACGTGTCCACAATGGCTGTGGAAAACCGTGGACAAATTACCCTTCAACTGCCCACAGAGATTTCTGTGGACAGAGATTTTTCTAGACCGTGGGCATGCTACCTACTCGCCCACAGAATTAATAACTAACACGGCGATTCCTGTGGAGTCCACATGATCTGACCTTTTATTGCACCATTATAATATTTATGATACGTATTTTTTCTACACGATAGCAATAAGAAAAGAAATCTGTTAACATCGGAACGAGGTCAAAAAATCAGACTAGTTTCTGTTCTGCCCTGTCAGGACCAACTCACGGGATAGTCCAACTGACAAAAATGCAGAAACTAAAAAGCTTGTGGACCATGTGATATTTATCTACTCATCTGTTTGCCATTTGTTAACCTTTTACCTAACGCTAGGAGTAGACGACACTCGTGAAAAATTTATTGTGTAACTAAAAATTTTCATTTTTGGCTTCCAAAACATAGGTTATGACCCCTCATTGGAACAAGCGTTCGAACGAGGGGTCATAACCTATGTTTTGGAAGCAAAAAATGAAAATATAAAATAGATTGAATGGCGAATTTCGTGTATAGCGCTGACCGGTTTTGGCCGTTACCTTAGGTAAAGGGTTAAATAAAGGAGGAATATTTCCATCAATTATGAATTTATCGTCACCAAATAAGGCCTCTCCTCCTCACGGCGTCATTTTTATCTTCCGTTTCCGTAAAGTTCTGGTTCGTTTTCGCGACAGCTACCGGCTGTCTTCGAAATTCGAATTAAGAGTTGAGAGTATAATTTCAGAAAAACAACTCCTACCCCAAGCATTGGTTACTGGGTCATAATCCATCAGTAATGCAGGGCTTGTTTACCACAATGAACAAGCACTGCTTCACTTCCCGGGATCCCCACAGGGGTCGCTCCATTATAGGTGGGGGAAGCATCTCTCGAGTATTCGCTTACCAATACCTGATGTTGGTTTTTAACCCTACTCCCCGTGGACATTAATAAAAGTTAGCCCCAGTCGTCTGCGTCAGACAAGATAGATCCATTAGTCTCGTGAACACAAGTCGTTTGAAGTTTTTAATCCTTTCAAACGCTGCCGTATATAGTATACACATGCCACTAACTTCTGTAAAACTACTTCAGAAGGATTATAGCAGGTCATAAATCATAAACACAAGAGCAGCATTAATTGCCGATCAACATAAGTTAATTAACTTAATTATTGATGAATAACAAACAATCTGACAGAAGAATTAATAACAACCAAGAGAATAAAAATGTTTGGTTTATATTTGTTCATTCTTTCACTTTAACAATTAAAAATATACATTGTAATTTATCGATAGGGCCAGGTTAAAAAAAAACGAAATTAATTTGACGATGCATTTTTATTGTACGCTGAACTATCAGAATTACTCCGAAATTATCCACTGAAAAGTGCGAATTTCATATCGCACTTTTTAGTGAATAATTCCAAAGTAATTTATCGATAGGGCCAGGTTAAAAGAAACGAAATTAATTTGACGATGTATTTTTATCGTACGCTGAACAATCAGAATTACTCCGAAATTATCCACTAAAAAGTGCGACATTCATATTACACATTTTAGTGAATAATTCCGAAGTAATTTATCGATAGGGCCAGGTAAAAAAAAACACATTTGGTTGCAGATCTACCAGAATCGCGTTAAAATGTATATTGTCAGAAATGACAGAAATACCAAGCATGTTTGAAAATATATTCTCATAGATGACATTTTACTTCGCCCAGTCCTAATTCCCACTGAAAATGACCCCATACTTATATGATATGAAATGTGGTCCCATGTAAATTCAAACACTGAGAGAAAGGTTATTTTACACAATTATGCAGTGATTTTTAAAGCATTAGTTTAAGCAATATTTATTTCCAGTTCTCAAATATATACAGTTATATCAAATATAACCTGTGTGGATCCAACAGTAAGCTGTAAGCTTATACGACGTCCTGTCTACCAGTAAAATATTGTATAATTGTTGTTAAGGTCCTTGCCCAAGGACATAACGCGGGACTCCGAACCGATCGCTCAGACGGTCACCTACCCAACGACTAAACAGGCTCGACATGGCTTAATTTCGTTGATCTGACGATAACCGGTTACCGCAACGCCACCGCCCCTGATTCAATAATGTGAAATGTGCTTTCACCCTTCGATACGTAATTCGTGTAACCTTTCACAGATAAAGACTTCAATGCTTGGGAAGTAATAGTTTCCACTGTGGTGTCATATGCTATATTTTTCGTGTTATTCGGGAGCACTTTGAGAAGGTCTTGCCCATCATTTCTTTTGAAAAAGGATCAACACGCCACTGTTCAAATGTATAAAATAAATCTTCTAGATGCAGTTTCTGGAACAATATCTACAAAATCTATCTACACAATCCCCAGTGGTTTACTTTATAACGTTATTTAGTAAATATTTCTGTAACGTATGTTATAAAGGTAAAACATGTCAGAAGATTCGTAGTAGAGAGTGTCGTCAGGAATAAGTTTAATAACTTCGTTGAATGTGTTTTGAACTTTAATGAGTTTTTCTAACATAGATATATATTCAGTTTCCTACATCCCAATTCAGGTCCTGAGGTGTGGTGTGAAGGACATTAACACCAGAAGGGTTGTCAAACAACAAGTTACCCATTTATCTGGTGGATTTGAACAAGAGATCAACAAGACTCGGGATTCATGGCTCCACCACGATCACTACGTTCGTTGTTTGTATAACGTAAAATTCATTTGTTTATTGTGAATTCTCTGTACTGAACCCGATGAAGGTGTAAGTCGAAATCTTGTTTAAGGACAGATTAAATATTTATGGGTACACAAATGTGTTAGTGTTTCCATTCAACTATATATATTTACTTTCTTTTTTAAGGCCCAACAAAACCACGACCACCACCAACACCCAAAACAGGGTTGTATATATTGTATATATTTTTGAATAGTATAAAATAAATGTCTGGTACTTTTTTTTGTTGCTCTTGTTTTTGTAAGCGATCCTGCAAAGGAAGTGAAGAATGGTAGAGTTGTTAATTTCTTAATCCTCTAAACCGTACTGTGACATCAACATTAAAAATATATTCGCATTTATTGTTTAGAAATGTATTTTATAGATACATGGTATTGTTGAGAGTTTACCTTTAAATTGTCTCGTTGTTCTTTTGTATAATTTACTCTCCATATTGGAAATTTTGTAAACGATTTTCCAATGAATTAATGGCCCAAGCATGATTGAAAATATGTTCTCCTAGATGACATTTTACTTCTTCCAGCCCAAATTGCCAGAGGAAATGACCGCATCGTTATATGATATGACATTTGGTCCCATGTAGAGTCCAAAACTGCGAAAAATATAATTTTACATAACTTTCAAAGCATTAGTTTAAACAATATTTATTTACAGTTCTCAAATATATATAATTGTATCAGATATAATAAGTGTGAATCCATCGGTAAGCTGTAAGCTTTTACGAGCTTGTTTCCACCAGTGTCACATTTGAGCAGAAAACAGTAGAGAAGACACGTACCATACAATCAAACTTACCGTAAAACTCTCTAATGATGAATTTTCCATAGCGGAAGATAATAAGGGTTAAGACTGTGCTAAATGAGCAACTCTTTGTCAGTGCATCCTATATATATAAAACATATAAATTTACAGCTTTTTGTAGCTGGAGAGTACGGAAAATCAATAGGATTATTATTGTTTAGGTATCTCGAACCTGGACATAAGCATATGGACAGAACATTTATTATGCACCATATCATTGCGGAATTATTGAACCAACAAAAGAAAAAAATCAGTTTTTTGAAAAAGTAAGCAAAATGAAATATAAGATTTAGTGGTTTAATAAGCACTTTCATAGTCTTCTGTTACATTTTCATTTACGCTCATCATATCATTTAAAAAAGAAAACTGTGTACACAAACCAAAACAATTCACGCGATTAATGTATTTCTTCATTAATTAATAATTCACTACCCTGTCTTATCACAAAATCATTGGTAATATCCTTAGTTGGATTACTGACACAATAAATCGATAATGAAGAATGTTGTTTGTATGTACTATCGACCATAACTAGATATCACTTTTGAAAATCTTTGTTGACAGAATAACATTATTCAGTACAGGCACATTTCAACACATCAAGATAACTTTTCCACAGTGAAAGGAACATTTATGATAGAAATGGTTGTGGGTGTTGAATATAATATTGGTTATTTATTTATTGATGTTTTAAGGTCACATATTTATGCACAATGGCTAATCATGACCGTGACAGTTTTACGGGTGGAGGAAGCCGGAGTACCCGGGGAGAACCACCGAGCAACGACGAGCAGCTGCCAGCTCCCCAACATCGTAGCTCTGCACTGCAGCACAGACAGGGTTAGATTGGTTGAAGACGTACCATCGGTGTGCAGTACGTACTTAGTACACGGCGTCATCGTGCCCCCACGCGGGCAAAGGAGATGAAGTGTCTTGCCCAAGGACACAACGCGGTTGCCGCAGGTGGGATTCGAACCGAAGACCTCTCGGCTTGCAGCCTACACCTCTACCAACTAAGCCACATAATATTGGTTTTACTTTCGCTAAATTTATGCACAGTACTTGATTAAGAATGCTTCGTAAGGAAGCACAATTTGGCAGGAAGATTGATCGAATGTCGGTTGGTCTTTAATTCATTGCTATGAAATATATTTTACAGATACAATTAATAGTGTGGCCGTATACATTTGAGTTGTGTGCCAGTCTTGATTTTCCCAATGGTTTAACAGGTATCAACCAGAATTAAGTGCACTTGTATTGCCAGAAAAGCCACAAATTTCGAAAATGTATTCTCAAAAATAGTATTTTACTTCAACCTGGTACATGTCACACAATGGCCCAGCAGTAGTTAAGTGATATGATATTTTTCTCCAGTTTCGAGACTCACATTTCGAGGTAGAGCCCTTATGGAAATATCATATTATATAGGTATACAACCATTTTCGAAACATCGGGTTTAAACAGAGAAGAAAATGAATGGATAAGAAACATATTCAATTACAATATTGTTTAGAAATCTCAAATGAATTTCCATTAGTCATCCAACAAAGCACAATCCTTGAATGAGTCCACAGAGCAGACCAAGAAAGAAGATAAACTGGATGTATGTTAAGTAATATTATATCATTTAATTTAAAATGTTTGGGATGAAATATAAATATTTAAATTTTCAGACTTCCATCGCCAATAAAAATTTGAAAGTAAACAAGGACATTGACACAAGATCAGAAATGTTCTATAAAGTAAAAAAAAAAGTGTATAGAGCTTGGCGGCTGTTTTTTTTATAGATAGAGAGTTAAGTGAATCAGAAAACATCGTTTTTAACTAAATATGTCAAACGTCTTAAGTTTTAAGTGGCGCCAAATTGTCGCTAATTCGAAACAGCAGCAAAAACAAAAATTACAAAAACTAAAACAAAACAAAAGCAATCTCTTATTTTTTTTGTGCTCTACAACACACGAAACATTTCAGAAAAATCAAATGTATTTAAATTTTGAACAGGACGGTAATACATTTTCAGATCTGGTTTTTACTAAGAATACAGTCCCAAAATGTCCAAAGTCGAGATAAGAAAACGAGGTTGAAAATAAACGTGTAGAACAAAGAGTACAATTAGCTTCGCAAGCCTCTGGTGCATTAATTTGAACAAAAGATAACGATGAACAGTTTCCAATAGGGTGAAAAAGGCTATGGAGTTTCGTAGCTGTGTCATTTTCGCTTATAAATATAAAGTTACATGGATCAGGAAGAAGCCTTTTTAACGAAATGTCAAAAATAAGTCAGATCATGTAAAAATGTCTGAATGGAGACAAATCGAGAAACAAGAAACAGTTCTTTATTAATTTTGTGGGCTCTAAGACATACTAAAATGTCAAGAAAATGTGACGCATTTTATCGTTTGCTCATGTAATTATCTGTGACGTCACATCAGCATTCGGGGATGACGCCTGAGAATTTCCAAGGACTGCATCACATTTTTAGATAGGGGTTTTGGTGGAGATTATATTCCCAAAATTTGGAAAACTCAAATCTTAAAATAATATTGAAAATAAAAGGTGTAAAAAAACAACGTAAAATTGGCACGGCTGTCATCAGGTCTCACAATTTCAAATGAAATTATGAAACTGTTTCTCTACAAATATTCACAGAGACTAGTGTTCAATCCCAAAAGCTTGCTTCAAATACAGAGATTGGAAAATGTTGGCAGATTTTGGTTGTCACAGTTGCAGTTACCTTCATGCCAAAGATGTACTTATTCAAAAGCCTGTGCGACCTATGTACACGTCTTAAATGAAGTATGGGCGAGGATCACTGATGTTTGTACATGTCCGTTCTGTATTATGGGTTCACTAATAATGTAACTGTCTTCTGAAGTCCGTTGTGATGGCCGTGATTTGAAGTTTGTCTGGATACCTAGTTTTGCATAACTTGTTGTCAGCACCTACTCCATACAGTTTTAAAATTTATACTTTATTATATATTAAACGTATTTTTTCCGAGGCTTCACAATTATATCGACGATAAGTATACAGAAAAAGGAGTGAGCTGCCAGACAGGATTATATATCCTGAAAATCCACCAGATCTCTCACAGGACATATTGTACCCATGAATCCTAGATCTTTTTTCTCTCCGATTTTGGTGAACATTGGTTGAAAGAACGAACCATTATTGACTACGATATACTCTGATAGTTGGACTGCAATTAAAGTGTTATTCTTGGGTTGGGGGAGGGGGGGGGGGGGGGTCAGGTAGACAGCCAATCCTTGCGGTGTGCGGTTCTCTGTAACTTGTAATGTAGTGTAATCGAAATCCTCTTGCACACTGTGAATAAAATTTCTGAACTTGTTTTTTTTGATGATGTATATTGTGTAGTTTGTTTGAGGAGACTGTTTAGGTATATGTTTGTGGATTGGGTTAAATTGCGTTGGTTGTATCATTTGAAAATTTGTTTTGATTCTTGGTGCTGCCAACATTCCAGTCATTTATTTTCTTTTGCGAAGGGGTTGTCAACTATTGAACGTATCTGAGGAGAAATTTCTTCAGACAGAGGTAAATATGGTTAGTTTTGGGGGTGCAGAGAGAGATTAAAGACGCAGGGCGGTTCTGAGCAAGATGCGTGCGGGCAGTGTGAGGTGGTGTACCAGGATGGCCAAGGTGGAATAGCTGTGGATCTGCGCAAATTGTCAAAAATTTCTAAGGTTGATGAAGGTCGTATCTGAAACTCGAGGGGGGGGGGGGGTGGTGCAGTTGAAGGGCAAGTTAGATAAGGCGGAATTGCTAGGTTTTACCCCGATGAAGATAGGATTTAACGTTGAATGGAAAGTGGTGGTTGACAGCTTGAAGAGAGGGGCTGGTGGTAAGAAGGGGATTTATGATATCGAGGATGGTTTGCGTGTGTGTTGGGGGGGGGGGGGAGTTAACAGGAAAGTCCTCGGAGTAGAGAAGGGGAAATCGAGAGGCCTGAGTCGAGACAGACGTATGATGACCAAATGGTGTTTGGAGTAGGGGTGTGAGGGTGAAGATGAGGGGGTATCTACAGGAAGAAAGGCGAGGTGTGTTGATGATAGAAAAATAGAGGATGGTGTGAAAAGAGGGTGGTGAAGCGTGGAAAATTGGTTCAGTTTGATGCGAGCGGCTGGTAATTCTGAAGGGATCGAGCAGGTGGTCGGTGATGAACAGGAAGTGATATCAAGTAGTGATAGTGGTAAGAGTCAGTTTAAGAAAGTTGAATCAGAAGACGGTAGGAGGTGTGCTAAGCAAACACTAGTGGTAGTATAGTACAGGGGCTCGATTGGTTGTTACTTGATATCCAAAATCGAAGTCAGGCGTCTTGAATAAAACGAAATTGTGGTAATTCCAGAAGCAGTGGCTGTTACCATGCTCTTGGTACAACTTGGTATAGTCAAAACGTGACTGCGGACTCAACATGGATTCTGAATGACATGGCTATTTCACAATTTCTGTACCGGGCTCTCCTTGTGTTCTGTTTCGAAAGATTCGCACCGTTAAAAGTTGTCCTATGACCATACACTCTCCTCTAAGACATGTTTGGAGATACACAGTACAGATATCAAATATTCGAGTATTCTTGACTGCCTGATTTGTTTATGAAAAATCTAGTCTACAGTCTACCTCAAGCTCCGAAAATATCTCCTTGTCAAAAAGAATGTGTTGTCAACTTTAGACAGCCCACTGCATACTCTTCAACATTAATAATAACAACAAATACTTGTCCTTCCACAATTTTGTCTGCAATTCTCCCTCTTCTTTTGTCCACGAGAAATAATAGCTTTTTATCTGTAATTCTATATGTAGGTAATAATCCGAGTGACAATCTGTCAATCCAACTGCATCACCAAGGTATCGACGAAGGGACTACTTGATGATGTAACATGTCGGGACATGGCTTTTTGTTGTGGGTGAACAATGTATCAAATTAATCTTATTCTTATCAAAACATTGCTTTGTTACTCAATATTTATTATCTTGGCCATTGTGTATGTCCCTGGAAGATAATAAATCGTTCATCGGCTGAGTGCTAGAATGTTCTATGTCCCATAGGGGACATAGAACATTCTAGCACTCAGGCGACGATTTGCTACTAGTTTATTGGGAGTGAATAAATGCCGAGATTACGTTATTAATATCCCTTTATTTATTCATTTATTTATTTAATTATTTAGTTTTAGTTCTTTTTTTATCATTTATGGGTATTTCTGCAACTTCTTCCCCTTCACACCAAAAAATGTCGGGCCAACACGAACATTTTTACACCAATCCATCATCCTTGTGACGTCACAACATGCATTTCGTAGATGTATCTATCACGCATTATTCCTCGATCCATTGATATGTTATGTCATTTCTTTTCAGAATAACTGATTGAAGACAAAACAGAGCAATAACACCAGCTGATAACAATAATAATATTGAACTTACTTTCTCATTCGAACTGATATGTTTTTGTTTGAGTGGAATAAAAAGCAAAAGAAAATAAATGATTACTTTCACCGTTTCTTGTTCATTTTTCGCCTCCATTTCGCATGGCTTGTGATCTAATATAGATTGATATAGTAACGCACGCGTGGCAGCGTTAATTTGGACAAATGTGAAGTCATCGTTTGTCTCGGTTTGTTTGTTTGTTTATATATTATTGTCGACAGACATGGACACCTTGAACTAGCGGGGGAAGCCGGAGTACCGGAGAGAATCACCGAGCAGCGGCGAGTAATGTAACACTTCCATACATGCAGGGTTAGCGTTGGTAATGTAAGTGTACTATGGACGTGCAGTACACCTTATGTCTTTTAATGGAGATGGGATATGCAATTATTATTATTATTATTATTGGTGCTTAACGCCACATCAGCAGCTAAGGCTATATCGTGGCGAGAAATCAGAGGAAAGTAAAACGTCAATATTATGAAGTAAAAGATTGCATAAAAATAGAAGATAACCACAATAGACATGTCAAAGACAAGAATAATATGAATAACAATGAGGGAATAAGTCATACGATAAGTGAATAATGTCTACTTCTAAATCAACCTGATGAATTGAGACTTGAAAAATTTAGATTAAAAGAATAAAAACAATTTTAAAATTTATTAAAATGGTTGATTACTTTCAAAAATGATACAATTTTATGTGGGCTCGTATTGTAAAACATATCTCTAAGTGATCCACCTATGAAGTATTGGCCTTTAACAAGATTAAAGTCTGTACATTTTAAGAGAATGTGCTTCACTGACAACATCTGCTGACATGGAACACATTCTGGTCGCATATTACCGTCTAACAGAAAGGAATGTGTAAGTCGTGTGAGACCAATATGACATCGTGTCAGAATAACAAGATCTTTTCTACACAGGTTACTGGATGGGTAGTGATCAAATATTGTTATTTGTCGCTCCATCCCATTCCGCCTTTACTAATATGTGGTTTGAAATCACTGAAAGGGATGTTAAAATCAGTGAGAGGCTTGGTTAAAACCTGTTTTGATGCACTGTCTGCTTTGGTGTTACCATCGATACCTACATATCCGGGTAACCAGCAAAACACGATATCATATTGGTCAGACATGAGAGTTGTTAACTTCTCACGAATTTCCAAAATGAGAGGCTCCTTTAACCTGGGGTTGAGTACAGCTAGTAAAGAGGAAAAGGAGTTGGAGAAGATGATCGACTTTCTTTTCTGTTCATTCTCGATGTGCTCACGTGCGAGTTGTATAGCTTTAACCTCAGCTTTGAAAATAGAACTCTGGTTCGGTATTCTGATTGAAGAGATATGATCACCAGTAACAGCAGCTGATGATACTTTGTCACCATCTTTAGATCCATCTGTATAGATCCTTGTACATGAACTATACCTGGACTTTATTTCGGGATACTTCTGCTTAAACTGCAAGGAATTGGTATAACATTTTTTGGAAGAGGCAAGGTCCAAAATAACTGTAGGGTTTTTAAGTTGCCAAGGAGGAATATGTGTTTTGCGATATTCTTTTATAGAATCGAAATCAGTTTTAGCAGACTCCGTGTGGGGTTTAATTCTAATTCCCAATGGAAGAATATGTTTCTGGTGGCGATTAAAAAATTCAACATTTTGAGGTTCTGAAACACAATTAAAAGCAGGGTTTGATTTATTAGCTAAAAGTTTAGATACATATTGGACAGATACAGTTAAAACCAGAAGTCCTGCCCTGAAATGCGCACAAATAGCACGTCGATTTGCGCGTTAATCTACGCGTTATGGCGATGGTAAGGCTATCAAATTCTGCATATTCGGCCTGTGCACAAGCAAAGTTTCAGCCAATGGACCTCCGGGTAACCCGGAGGTCCATTGGCAGGAACATTGCTTGTGTTTGCTATGGTTAACAAGGAGAACCTGCCATGCTTTGGGTGCCATTCGATATGGCAATTGCGCGCAATTCCTACGCGCAATTAAGCCTAGATAAACGCACAGTTCGTGACAGGACTTCTAGTTTTAACTGTAGTTTAATTCGACGCTTCTCAAGAGAAGGCTCCTCAGCTTCAACAAGCATTGTATCTATTGGTGATTTTCGAAATGCACCTAGACTAATTCTAATGCCACTATTATAATCACATCAAGTGGCTTGAGATACGACTTCCTTGCAGATCCGTAAACCACACAACTATAATCTAATTTAGATCTAACAATTGGTCTATTTAAGTGAAGTAATGTTTTTTGGTCAGCACCCCAATCAGTGCTACCAACAACCTTCAGAGGTAAATGGGATATGCAAAAGTTTGAAATAGGGGGCTTGATACAGAGCGTTCTTATTAAAAAATATTGAAAATTTCAAAACAAAATTAAAATCCGCAGCTTTCTCATAGTGGAGAGAATTTCGGAAAACAAATGGTTATGCGGTCGAGATGTTCATTTATTATCGAACAGTGTCCCAGATTTCGTGAGTGTTGATTAAGAGAAAGTAACCGACAGTTTGATCTGACGAAAAGCAAAAAAAAAAATGAAAAAAGGCTAACAATCGCAATTAATCATTCCACCTCTGTTGGAAGACTTAACTGGATGACTGTGAAATCGCAGAGCGAATTTCCAGAAAGCATTTTAAAAAACACGACCAACGATATTTTGCAGCAGACGCCGTTTTGGCGGCCAAGTGTGGTTTGTACTGTAATTATTTTGCCAAATTTTTGAAGGGAAATGTTCAAAATGATGTTAAAAGTGAAGGTAAACACAGTGAGTAGTGTTCACTACCAAAAGCTTGCTTCAAATACAGAAATTGGAAAATGTCGGTAGATTGTGGTTGGTTACAGTTGCAGTTACCTTCATGCCAGATATTTACGTATTCAAAAGACTGTGCGACCTATGTACACGTCTTAAATGAAGTACCGACGAGGATCAGAGGCGTTTGGACTTGTCAGTTTTGTATTATGGGTTCTCTAATAATGTAACTGCCTTCTGAAGTCCGTTGCCCAATGTGATGGCCGTGATTTGAAGTTTGTATGGATACCTAGTCTTGCATAACTTGTTGTCAGCACCCACTTCATAGAGTATTAAAATGTATACTTTATTATATATTAAACAATGTCCGTCATTTTTTTTTCTGACTCTTCACGATTATATCGATGATAAGTACATACAGTTAAGACTAGAAGTCCTGTCATGAAATGCGCACAAATAGCACGTTGATACGCGCGTTAATGTACGCGTTATGGCCCAAGTAAAGCTATCAAATTTTGTACATATGGCCTGTGCACAAGCAATGTTTCAGCCAATGGACCTCCGGGTAACCCGGAGGTCCATTGGCAGAAACATTGCATGTGTTTGCTACGAGTAACCAAGAGAGCCTGCCGTGCTTCGGATGCCATTCGATATGGCAATTGCGCGCAATTCCAACGCGCAATTAAGCCTAGATAAACACGACCAACGATATTTTGCGGCAGATGCCGTTTTGGCGGCCAAGTCTGGTCTGTATTGTAATTATTTTGCCAAATGTTTGAAAGGGAAATGTTCGAAATGATGTTGAAAAGTGAAGGTAAACACAAAAACGCAAAAGTGATATTGCAGGCACGAGGTGCTTTAAATACGGAGCTACGCAAATCACAAGGCAACATTTTTAATAAAATATGCCAAAAAATAGGATAAACTTTGAATTGACGTAAAAAACATTTGTGTGTGAATTTTCATGTTCTTTGGTATGGTGGGACACTAACATGGGGAAGAAGACATCCACACACTGCAAACTTCGTCCGTGAATACTGGCCAGAGTAATGACCCTCGTTCCACTTATAAAACTTTCCTTACAAACATTGTATTTTATAACACCGGCATCGGTTGTTGAAGTTGATTTCCTTTAGGTGGCGGTAGACCATTCTGGGGGAAAGGGTATTTTCATATCAGGGTTGGGGCGAAGGCATTGCAAATGTACTGAATACGAATACTTTGAAATTTTATGAATACGAATACACAAAATCCAGGTGATTTAGATTACGAATACTTTACAATGTATTCATCGATACAAATTTGAATACTTGAATACTTTTCAAATTATTTTTCTCTTCCAAATGGACGATAATAAATTAAAAAACCTTGAATATCTTTAAAAATTGTCAATAAAATCATCCAGTTATCAATGCCAGTGGAACCTGCTATCCAAGCTCGTTCCAATGACATCCATATATATGAAAATATATGAAAAAAATAAAAAAACAAGAGGTGGGGACACCGCCCCGATGCATACCCCACCATGCATACCGCTGCACAAAGGCAAGAGAAGATATAAGCCATTCCAAATTTCATTGGGTTCCAATAACCTAAACAAGAAATACGCTGCAAACAGACAAAAACTGGCTATTTTATGCATTCAAAGGTCCATAACTCACAGAAAATATATTCCAACAGCAAAGCGGCTAATGGTCCTAAAACATACCATGATAGTGAACATCAGTATAAAATTTCATAGAAATCTGAGCAGTAAAGTTCAAGTTGTTACTCTTACGGACGGGTGGATGGACGGATAGACGGACAGGCGCAATCCAGTATACCTCACGTTTTCTTTAAAAATAAGTGGGAGTATAATAATTTTTGTTCTTTGGAACACTTTGTTTTTTTGACAATGAGAATAATTGTGTTTGAATGGCAGCAGTAGGTTGAATGATTTTTGTATAGCCCATGTTGACATTGCAGGAGGGGGCATACGCAATGCTTTCCATTGAACTATTTTCTTGTAATTATTTGTTTTGGTCTAATAAATAAAGTGGTTATTACTTGGTTAGTTTTATAGCGATCGAGATATCAGTCCTCGGTAACTTCACATCGGTCTTCGATCTTCGGTCACTAGCTGATATGAAGTAACCACGGGCTAATATGATATGAATCTAATAACCTTAAAATATGGAAATTTTAATATATGACTATGTAATGTAACCGCTAAATATCACTACTGTTTGAAGATCTTTTCTTGGTTTCGGGAAAATTCACAGTGTGGAATCCGATTCTGTATCACTATAGTATGGCGGACTATTTACCGGTGCGTTCCAATTCGCATAATTAGCTAGTCGCAGAGAGTACTTTACTCTGGACTGGAAAGGTGCACACGAAGCGGCGGCCCGGGTTTGTTTTCAGTTTCGTCCGTTAGCATCACTTCGAGAATATCAATTAAACCAGGTGAACAAACAGGATAAACATTTAGTCCGTGGTATGCTTGAACATGCTTCATTGAACAATTGCCAAATTTCGGTAACCATAACTACAGACGACCTAGTCCACCGAAGAGGCGCAGAATTTGTGTCATAGACAGAGATTCTGGCTGAAAATCAAGAATTCAATCATGGAAATGAAATAAAATTTATTTTGCAGCATACAAGTTACAAATAATTGGATAGAAGTAAAAAGACTAAAACTATACTGTATGGAAACAGCATAGCCTTACAGCTGTCTTCCTGCCATTCCCGTATAAATAGCAAAAGAAACTCAAACGGATTCTAGAAGAATGTTGACTGTTCACTTTGTTACGTATTCATGCGCATCTGGGATTCCCAGGTTGTGTGCACCTGAGTAGTAGGGATGCACGAATCGGACCTGGTTGACCGGATGTGGCGCCGGTGGTGGCGCCTGGCTCCACCTCCGGCAGCGGGAGTCGAATGAGGTCTTGGGGAGGGGCGAAGGAGGCAAGGATTCGGCCATATTTTTAAAAAATTAATATCTTTTTAATAATTTTATATTTTTAATTTTAATAATTTTAATTGCTACGACGTAGCATATTTTTAAATAATTTAATTACTATGACGTCATACCTCTCCCCTCCCTTCTTAATGTTGAACAGTGCTCTTTTTGAATGTTAATTGCTATGACGTAGTTCCCCTAACAATTAGCGAAATATATTAATAATTTTCGTTAATTAAAGAATTTTAAATTAAATTTAAATGGCGTTTTCGTTAAAGAATTAAATAATTTTTAAAAGAATTACATGACGTATGATCAATTAAAGTATTTAAATAACAACAAAAAGTTTTAAAATATTCAAATGGATAATTACGCTCCAAAACAGATCTTTTGAAATCAATAGGCGAGACGCTATGTGAGAAATACATGTATTTGAAATGCTTCCATAAAGCAGCATTGAAAAGTGTCAACGTACGTAATTTGGGACCTATTGTGTTTGTGAACAATGGGCCACCTACCCCCTTTACATTTGTACATCAGTGAAATTGAAATGACGGAAGTAGATTGCTTTCTCATTCATTATGGTGTGGCGCTCATCAAAACAGCCCTTGGGTGTTTAACAGTTAATTGTGGACGAGCGCGTTTAAAATTGACAAAGTCAAGTAATGTCCGGCAATCATTTTTCTCAAAGGTGATGACAATAACTGCATTTAACTCAAGTAAAAATATTACGGTGATAGCTTTCAATTGTTTATCGATGGAAATGTATCATAGAAAAACGATAAAGTGTTAACCAGCCAATCGAAAGCCATGCCCCTTTGTATTGGTCACTGTATACGGCAGCCAATCAGAGTGCAGGAAGTCGTCACGTGCACCCGCCAAATGTGTGTCCGTTGGACTGAAAATGTGAACAAACTTTCGTGTTTGTGACAAGACCATTATAGACTTGTACAGTTTTCAGAAAAAGTGAATGCATGAGGCATTTTTGAGGAAAAGCAGATAACACACTTTTACTTCAAAATTTGTAAGTGCTGAAAACAACTAGGGGTGTTACCCGACACAATTTTGATATTCGAGGGATCAAAATAAAGGTCAAAGGTCATTAGGTTCAATGTTTTGTATTTTTTCTTATTTTTACAATGTCGAACCTTCTATGTAATAATTGAAACGGCAAACAGAAGTAGTGACGGATAAGAAGGATACTGCAGTTTGAATATTTAAACTTACATGGAAATGTATATTAAAAGAAAATTAAAAACTTTAGTTTTCTCGAAAACGGTTGGGTCTCAGAAAAAATTACAAATTCCAGATTCAGAACTCTATTCATGATTTTTCTCGCTTGAAAGTCATAATGATAATTATATGCAAGGTTTCCCAATCACAATTTACTTACTTGTCTCATAGGTACAGTGGTCCATTGCAGGGCGGGGTATGAGATGTGTGAGGGCAAAGGGGTCAAAGGTCATACAGCATTTGCCCCAAATAATGGTCAGTACAGAACACATCTAACCCTCATCATTTCATGATACACAGAAGAATTGGTTAATGACCTTTGACCTACTTGCCCCACAGACATCCTACCCCATCCGGGGGTGGGAAGGATGTTTGCTGGGCAAATGGATCAGAGACCATTGAGGGATTTTCCCATGACTAATGTGCATTGTCAGTATGGAATACAACTAAGGCATATGATTATTTCAGGTTTGTGCAGGGCACTGGACCATCAGAACACACGCAAGCTGCACAGCAGAGCAGGTTATCTGCCTTTTTGCATGAACAATTTATAGATACACAACCCTTTGTACATCAAAAGAAAACAATTTCCCAGCATGTTTCTGGTACAGGATGAAGGCTGGTGAATATAGGCTTAAGTTTTCCATCACAGTCTTTCCAGTCGGAAGAGGTCGGTGATGGCAATATGGGAACAGAAACATTAGCCAGCCTCCATAGAAATGTTTGATAGTTTGTCCTTTGAATGTGAAACTGAAATGCATCGCTTGTAGGGGGTAAGGCCTCTGGTGTTTACATTTACAGAATAGGTGCACGCGTCCTTTGTCACAGGAGTCATAAGGAATCTTGTAGAAGCGAGCGTCTTCCTCAGACAAGGTCTCAGACTTTCCGATTGCTTCCAGCAGTTCGTGGGTCTTCACAAACACACCTCGTGATGTCTTCTTTGAGTGTCCCCAAAAGTATGACACTGTGTCACAACCGGTGATTGCATGGAAAGCAAGTATGGCGTCGAGAACATATTGCTGCAATTCAAGTGTTTTTTAAAATTTCATGAATGGGTATATACTTAAGCTGTTTAGATGTCCATGCTTTTAGCCAGGGGGTTTCACACTGCATTTTGTTGAAGTGACCTAAAAGAAGAATGGTGATGTCCGTATCAAGTGCTGATACAACGATGTGTTCAACAGCTGAATGAATACAAAGGAGAATTACTCTCGCGTCTGCTCTTTCGTGATCAGATTTCAACATGCTTACATCGACTTCGGGATCGCTGACATTTACCTCCACCTCTAGCCCTCCAACAACGACGACAGTGTTGCTACTGGGTACTAACCTGATGATTTCACGAGAAAGAAATGCGATAAGAGGACTCTTTCGTTTTCCGATAATGTCAAAGATTCATTCCAATTAGAAGGCAAAGGATCGTCTCTGTTTTCTATCAAACGTCAAATTGGTCGAGACTTTTTCTTTCTTTTTTCTCTTATACAATCTTTAATTGAGGTACCAGTGTCTTTATAATGATCAAAAGTGACATCATTGCGGTCAAATCCTTTTCCAGTCATAAGAATGTGATTAACAAACCTGTCCGCATAAACACCAAATGTCTTTGCTTCATTGGGCTTCTCAAAAGCAACAGCAGTGGCCTGTCCATCAATAACCGAGCATGAATTTTCGTCATTAGGTATTTTAATTTCAGCAGAACAATTCACATCCTTCGTCAGTACATCCGCCAGTATTGCTTTGTTTCCTGATCTGAGGGATCCATTTCCTTCTGCAATACTTATGGGAACTTTCAGGAGTTCATGTCGTAGAATTTCGTCAAGATCCACTGGTCTGCCAGCTTGATATGCAGTGATAAGACGTTGAAAAATTTGCCTGTCTGATTTTAGAACCTCTGTTTTCTCTCTAGCTACATCAATTGGTACATCATAAGGGGATGAGAATGTTAAAGCCCTTGCCTTGTGCACTGTATGCATGAGCTTGAGAGTCCTTCCAATCAATCGTTGCGAAACAAAGTCCAATAACTGCTGTTTGCCAAGTTTCTCGGCATTTAGGAACGAGTATTGTATGTTTGATGAGGCAACATCTTTAGTCGCAATGTTCACAATCTGACTACATGACTGAGCTGTTTCAAAGACACCAAACCTTCTCAGAACTTGAAGAATGTGGTCTTCGTCGAGATTATCTCTTTTCACCCGGCTGGGGGTGGCTACATTTGAAGAAAGATCATTGTCAATATGGAGGTCAATCATTTCTCTGGTTTGAAATTCCACGCATACCCGCATATTGTATGAAAGTAATCATCGACAGAGAACAGATTTTGTTTTTGTAATGCCTATTATTCCACCTGCTTGCTTGCCAATTCCATTCAGCTATTCTAGACTGTGGTCTGGATCTACTTGGTTGAAAATGTTGTCAGAACATTTCGTCCCATGAGTTCCAATGTGTTCTATGTGCCTACTGGCACATAGAACACATTGGAACTCGGGGGAACGATTTGACCACAACGTTCCCTTGGCGGAATTCATGGGCAACTTCCTCTGGTAGTTTGTTCATATCTGACAAGTAGACTGTACCCCGCCTAGCATAGTTGATGTGGTCATATCTGTGAAAGTATGGTAGCATGGCACGAAATGCATCAGGGTATTTATCCCACAAACCTTCACGCTGTGCTCTGGTAAACTTGAGCAAGGTAGAAACAAGATGTAGATATTGCCAGCAGAACTTGAAATTGAAATCATCGCCTTTGACCTTCAAAAAAGGTTTATTTGGCTAAGAAAGCGTTCTGCTTCAAGTACAGTAATTAGAGTCTCAACATCTTGTTCTTTTGCTGCTTTTGCAGGTCAATGTGCCATGTCCAGATCTTTTGTCTCCAGATAGTATTGAATGATTGGTAGCAACAGTCTCCATAATGCTTGCCTTGTCAACTTGTGAGCTCTAATGCCTCTGACATACGATTTTCCTTCCATAACCTTTTCAACAGAATTTGGACCCCAAAGGCCACTTTCTTCCCAAATGTGCTGTAATCCATAACCTGACATGTGTTGGCCCAGTACTTTGAAAAAAATTCATGGAAATGTGGAGGCCACCCAAGCGAGGTATGAGTACGTCGTTATACTCAGGAACACACCACTTTAATTTCATCAGCAGCGAGAATAGAGCTTGGTCCACAGTTATAACCACATATGTATTGTTCAGAGACGTTGCCACATGGAGAGCTCTGACAAAAGCAGTATTCATGGTTGAAAGATCATGAGCTGGGATTTGAATTATTGGCAAGTACCCTGTTGGTGTTCTCGGTGGATTGATCTTACTGTGAGTCTGATTAAAACTTGTTCACGATGACTTTAGTTGTGCATTCTGGCGTGAGTACAAAAATGCTGTATCTACAACCTCAGTGTCAGCTTGTGTTGTCCTATCCTCTTCTGCCCGAAACCATTGCAGTTTGACATCTCCAAACTTACACTCAGCACTAGCTGGTGTAAAATTCACTTCAATAACATTGTCCATAACATCTGAAACTTGTAGTGTTGTATCATTAGATGCCTCAATATTGTCAAGGATATTGCACCTGGGAGGTCCTCGCTGCCATGCTGCCATGCTGCCATGCTGCCATCTGGATGGCATGGAATTTTTTTTACCATCCAATGTGCCACCATTTATGTCAGTGTTGTCAACAGAGAAGTGAAGAAGTTGGCCAGCTACCAAATTAGGTGGCACCACTGTTCCAGTTTCTAAATCCATACTCTTTAGTGTAGTCTCTGCCATACTAGTGCCTATCTGAAGTGTATGCTGATAACCGATGACATGCCCAACCCTGTGAAATAAGTCTATAAGATGTCTGGATCTAGTGGCCTCATGCAATGTGACTCTAAGCCCAACATGCTTAGGAGGGGCTTTCTTCCTTCCACAAACTCCAAAAAAACAGGTCTTGCCCAATACTAAGGACGCGTCTTTTTCTGATCAGTTCAGGATCATGCACTCCACATTCCTCAAACTCTTCTTCAATATGTGACTGGCCCCCAAGTAAAAGACTAAGACATGCAAGCACACTTGAAGGCACCAATGCTATTTCAGCAGTTTCATTACATTTATTCCTTGAAAACTAGGATGAGCAATGATGTCTCCACGCAGATTTAGAGCAGCATGTACCACTGACATAAAATCATCATTTTCCCTGAATATCTGGTTTGTTTCACTGCTGTTATCATCAACTACTGTTGACAGAGACACGTGTTGAAAATTATCAGAAATAAGGAGTGTTGTTCTGTCCGCTGGAATGGCATTGCGAAGTACAACAAAGTCATAGACACCTCCCACAGACTTTGACAATGTTTCCTTGAATGTTGCAAGCCTGCTGATATAAGAGGGTGGAACTTCAATATCAATCTCACTTGCCAGTTCCTCGTATCTATTAAATACTTCATTCGAGTCCACTAAATGTCCATGCTTCGCGTGACCCCGTAACTCTTGCACCAACCAGATGAAAGCTAAGTCAGCTGACCGACAGTCAGTTTCTGCAGTTTCACCTTCTCGAAAGAAACGTTTGAGACAGTTTGGATGATAACATCCTTCTTCAGCAATTAAGTCATTGACATCAGCAATACGCACAGAAACTTTATGGACATATTTTGCTTTGGAAATAATGCCTGTACTCATGATAAAAGTACTCATGTTACACAACTTTTGCTGATCCTTCTTGATTGTCTGATAAAATACGCACAAATTCCAATCCATTTTTTTCACATGACTTTGTAATAATGGAGGTGCATATGTGCCTTCATTTGTTGTAAAGCGTGATAGCAAAGCTTCTTCGCGGATTAGTTTCTTTTCAATTGTCTTTTTGTTTGTATACATAGCATAACAAATAAGTCTGTGATATGAAAGTTTTGGACTGTAGATGTATCACTGAAAATTGATGTAAGTCTGTCCACTGCTTCTCTGAAAGCATCGTATCGTAATTTTCTTCTTAGTTCACTAGCTTGCCTCAATGAATCAATGCCAACGAATGCTGCATCACTCAGATCACGTTTGCTGCATGGGGGTCCTGCCACCTTCTTAACATATAATGCACTTGTCGAAAGAAATCTCTTCTCGTTGGCGTTTCAGGTTAAGGATTGGTTCCATATTGCCCTGTAAAAAGGAAATAATAGTAAGCAAGTGGGTTTCAGTATCCTACCTTTTCAGTAATCATAACACACCTAAAAGAGACACAGGCATTGAGGTGTGAAAACAAAGCATAAGTCATTGAAACTGACAGAGAGAAATATCCAAATGCCTTCAACTAATATTCAATGGTAAGTGACAAAAAAAAATGACAGCATGCATATAATAATAACACTTTAGCCAGCCGCTGATTTGTCGCGGTTCTCGGACGAGAAGGCCATGGTTACTTCCGCACTCCCAACTGCCTCCCTATTCCCACCCTTCTCCTCTCCTCCCAACACTCGGAGACGAACTGCTTGATGACATCCCTTGCCCCATTCTTCCCAATCTCTCCGATTAGCATATTAACCCTTTCCTTTGAGTCTCCCCCTAACCACATGTCCTTCATTCTCTCATCCCATTTCCCCATTATACTCCCAGTGATTCTCATTCTTTTAGACTGATACTTTGGGCATTCTAGAAGAAAGTGTTCCAGGGTCTCCACCATGCCCAAGTTACACATCTGGCACTCCCTTTCACCGTCTTTCCCAATTTTTCCCCTCAGCTCCATGGATCGCGACCTCAGCTTGAACAACAGTGACCCCCCAAAGGTGCCATCAAGGTACTCTTCAAAACCTGGCCTCTCTTTATCACGCAGGCCACCCAAAGACCTCTTTGATATGACCCCCTCTCGCCAATTACGGTTATAATCCTCCATGACCCTTTCTCTGACGATTTTTTTACCCTGGTTTGCCCCAACCTTCAGGTCCGAGATCTCCAATGAGTAGTTCTCTACTAGCTCCCTCACTTGGACCATCCACCCCGTTTTGATATTTGAGTTGAAAATTCTCAGGAACATTACTTTACACCATCGGCTGTCGGGGAGATTTACCAAATAATTAAGATAACCGAGTTTCAACAGGTCTATCCTGTCCTTGATCCACATCCACCCAAGCTCATCCCTGATTGCTTCTATCGCTGCGGCATTACTCGACCCCGTTATCCATCGGCCTGCATCGTTCTGCAAGATTTCCAAGCTCTTTACGGCCGTTTGGTTTAGGGGTACCACTTCCGTACCGTATGTTATACTTGGCAGCCCTACCATTTCCCAAATGGTTTTCCCCACGAAAACCTTATTGAAACTGTTTCTCCCTATAAGTTTCATTTGGTTAAGGATTCGCTTCCCCTTCAGAATCAGTTTATTTGTGTGGGTTCGGTAGATGCCTCTTCCTGTAATGCTTATATTTACCCCCAAATACTCGTAATCACCTGTCTCTCCTGCACTGAGAAGTTTGCTGTTCCCTTCCGGAATGCAGAACTCACCCACTCTCCACCTTCGAGTGGGGTCAACTTTGCGGCCCACAGGTATAACTTTGCTCTTGCTTTCATTAAGTTCGAGTCTCCATTTGCTCCCATATTTCCCAACAATTCCCAGCATTTTCGTTAGCCCCTCTTCGCTTTCTGACACTAGAACCATATCGTCTGCAAAAAATAGCCCTGGGATCTTCAAGTCCCCAACTGCTACCCCTCGTCGCTACGCAGCAGTTCATCTCCTAAACCCTTGATGTACAATGCAAACAGGATTGGCGAAAGGATACACCACTGTTTTAGGCCTATCTCCATAGGCACACGTTTTGTTGTAATGTTTCCCAGGCTAAGTTCACTCTGTACATCTTTATATAATGCTTTCATAATTCCAACAAACTCGCCTCCTAAGCCCAGAGGCTCCAGCTTGCGCCACATACCCTCCCTCCATACTCTATCGTATGCCTTTTTGATATCCAAAATGGCCATAAACATCTTTCTCTTTTTTGCTTTCGCGGATTCTATCATTTGGGATAGCGTGAAAAGATGGTCAGTTACTCTCCTTCCCTTCCTGAAGCCATTCTGGATTTCTCCCAAAAAACCCTTCTCTTCAATCACCTCCTCTAGTCGCCCATAAAGGACTTTACAGAAAACCTTTCCAATGGTGCTACTGACAGAGATCCCTCGATAGTTATCCAAAACGTCTTTTTCCTCCTTTTTGTGAATAAATGTCACTTTGCTTTCTCTCCACTCTTTTGGGACTTCTTGATTTTCTATGGCTAGATTGAATAGGGCAGTTAGGCTTTCCACGAGTTCCTCTCCCCCATTTTTGATAAACTCGTTAGGGTTAGGAATTTCATCCACTCCTCCCGCTTTTCCATTCCTTAATTTTGATATCACCCTTCGCACCTCCTCCGTTTTGATTTCGCTGCACACGAAGCTCGATAGGTTTTCCTCGACCTGATTCGGACACTCAGGTGGGCTCCCCATGCCCCATCGCTTATCGTTTACCTTTTCCCAGTGCTTGACTAGTTCTGATGCGACTTGATCTTGCTCGTCTGTAACTCAGCCATCTACTTTAATACTCTGTGGGTTACTTCCTTTGTTACGTTTATTCACCCATTTCCAAAATACGTTCGAACTCGACCCCACTGTCGTTCTTATCGTCCTAATAAGACTGCTATTTCGTACTCTCCGATTATCGTCTTTAATCTTATTTACTTTATTTCGTGCTCGGTGGTATTCTTCCTTTGCTACTGTGGCCTCGTTGCTTTCCGCCCCCTTAAGTTTTCTACTTCTCCTGTATGCAGCACATTCAGCTTTTCTTCCCTTTATGACCCTTTTCAGTTCTTCATTCACTCTGTACCCAAGTTCCCGTGTTGGCACCCTGACATTTCCTACACTTTCCTGTCCTGCCTCCACCAGGCTCGCAACTATGACGTCGGCCATCTTCTGGACACTGCCCCTCTTGGGTACGGTTGCAAGCTTTGGTTTCAGCTTTTCATTGAACTTCGCCCAGTCAGCATCTTTTTTGAGTTCCCAAATCTCCTTAGAGCTTCATTTGCTTTTTACTAGAGTTTTGGCCCTGATCGTCACTAAATCAAGTTGTTATCACTATCCACCTCCATTTTACTCTCATCATTCACTTCTACCCCTATCACCTCCCTCCATAAATTATTATCTGTGAGGATGTAGTCGATTATTAATTTTCTGTCGTTCCTCTCCCAGGTCCATTTCCCCTTACACCTCGCGTCCCTGTTCAGAATCTTCAGACCGAGCTCGTTTGTGAAGTTCAACAGCTTCCTTCCATTCCTGTTGACTTTATTGTCCCCACCCTCTATGCCTTCTTCATCATTACCTATGTGGCCATTAAAGTCACCCATCAGAATTATACCGAGCCCCTTGTTTTGTAGTTCGGTGATATTGGACCTTAGTGTTGAGTATATCGGATCATTCCATTCGGGTTTGCTTCCCTCCACCACACAATACACAACCCCAAGGGAATACTTTTTGTTTTTCAGACTGATCCTTACCCATCCAATTTCTTTTGATACCTCAGCCGGGGTGCTGATGTTTTCCAGGTCTGTGATCAGCGACGGTTTTAAATCCTCTTTAATGTACATGCCTACCCCTCCCCCTTTTTTCTGGCCTTCCGTTCGCCCTACACCTATCCACACGTTACCCCTTACTTGGTCTACCCGTTCCTCGTGTCTTACCCACGTTTCGCTTAAGCCCATTACGTCAAACTCATCTGCCTCGATCAATGTTGCAATTTCACTTACTTTCCGGTGGAATCCCTGGATGTTGCTATAACCCACTTTCATTCATTGAATCTCACAACCTACCCAAAACTTACTGGGGTATGACTTCACCACACCCTTCCCTACCCATGTGAGAACCCCTGAAGCAGGAAATATACCAGTAAAATTTATCAAGAAAGAATTTTCATAATCTTAAAATTGATTACCTGTAAACTGATCAATTAATGTCTTTCAACAGAATGATCCAACTGGTTTCAATGGAAAGAATCACTATTAAATGTTTTGAATAACCATTGATTTTGACTTTCAGTTTAGTAATTTTGCTCTGTTTATAGGCTGATATTTTTTTCTTGAAAACTTATGCACAACTGTTGTGAAATAGAAACGAGGGATCGCAAGATATTGACCGAGTTGAAAACCAAACAAATAACAAGGAAATGGGAGTTTTATGAAATTTCCATAGTACATTTTCATTCAAATTTGATATTCCAAACTTCAATATCTCACTTACGAATCATTGTATTGGTCTCTAGTTTTTATAATTGCACAGAACAGGTAATAGTGTCCGAACATTGAAAAACATTTTTTGCACTTGATGACCTTTTACACTTGATTTGACCCCTTAAATGGCAAAAGTTTGCGACGTAACATCCCTAGTCGTTTTCAGCACTTAAAAATCTTCCAGCAAACATATGTTAACCCTTTACCCAACGTAACGGCCAAAACCGGCCAGCGCTATTCTCAAAAATCGCCAATTAATTTTCATTATTTTTTCATTTTTTGTCTCAAAAACATAGGTTATGACCCCTCGTTGGAACGAGCTCGACGAGCTCGTTCCAACGAGGGGTCATAACCTATGTTAAAGAGACAAAAAATGAAAAAAAATAGTTATTCAAGAATTTTTTTTGCAAGTGTCGTCTGCTTTTCATGTTAGGTAAAGGGTTAACCGCTTTACCTCAAAAATGCCTCATGAACCTGAAATAACCATATTTGGGAAAATGTATACTAGTCTCAAGATTAAAGGTCGGGGTGTAATGAAATAGCATATTTTCTGCAGACTTTTTGTTAAATTCCGCCTTAGATTTATTCATGTAGACGCAGCTGGTTTACAGTTTTTTTAACTTGTACAAACTTGTAAAAATTTGCTTTAATTTTGTGTTCAGTTGAGTAAAACTGGTATTCGATACTTAAGGATAGCCATAAATTTTCACCTGTTGCCCACACCACTGCGCGATTTTATGATGGTCCGATTAGCGTGTTTAAAGGGTCTAACTACCCCACCCTGGCCACCCTTTGCCCACTACGAGCACAAAATCAAAATTAATATACAACGCTTCAATTGACTCCCCGCCCATATAAGCTCCCCTCACTCACTGCCCACGTCTAGTCTATATCGATGGTACAATGCGGTTCGCAATTAATTGTTCAAGCATCATATTACAGTGCAAGTCGAAATGAAATCTGATTTATTGAACCATACTACAGCGCATGTCAAAATTAATTCCCGTATACAATTTTTAAGCATGTCAATACGTGCGACTATCATCAGCTATGACTATAGCGTAAAACTTTGAGATACAAAACTCGACACCTTTCTGTGGCAAATGGCGATGTAAAAACAAGATAATACATGAGAACAACTTGTGTATCTGCATTTTGTTGATAAAGTATGTCTTGTATTAGAGAGCATTCCGGAATATTATTAATGCGCCCACTTAATAACAACCGATCTTTTATTGGATCACAATATCAGTGGGGAGTGTTTTTTGAATAATTGCCGAATAGTCATGCGTTACGTTCGGTAATTTACGGAGATTTCCGAAAGTGAGCGAATGTGATAATTGCCGAGAAAGGCATTCGGTAGTTTACGACACACTTCAAATAAAACAATGATAACATCTTAGATATACTGCATTTGTTTAACAATCGATACTAACCAGAGATAAAAAATGAATCAAACTGACTACTAAATAAATTACTAATTGATATTAAATCGGTGGTCAAATGATAAAATTCTTCGTCAATAAATACAATTTTTTCTGAAATCTGTGATCAAACGTGTCCCTCACAACTCCTCACAAACAGTGAGGAGTGCCTCACAACCCCTCACAAACAATGAGGAATTCCTCACAACCCCTCACAGACAATGGGGAGTATTTAATGAACTGGGGCGGAGGATGAGGTAAACAAACCACTCCAATAGCTATCCCACAATACATCATTCCCTCATAATGCTTTTTCTACTTAGAAACTTTTCTGTCCCACAATACCTTTAAGGCTACTTCAAATATACCTACGGTTCAGGGACAGTGTCCCGCGCTTTGCACAACCCTAGTTGAATAAAGCATATGCCCTTGTTACGAAATTGATAACGCCTTGCAGTGCATGTTCAGTCCTCCAGTGAGGAGATTATAGATAATAAACGAAATATTTTCAATGATATGAGTTTTAATTCAGCTAAAAAGAAACATATTACGGGTTTTTTTACGTAACAAACACAGTACACTCCTTTTCACAATACCATAATATAATAAATGTCTTCTAGGGGTATCTCTAATCTTCATCTGTTTCTATTGACACGTCTAAAAAGGTATATTTTCTTAATAACGGGTCAAAAATATATTTTCGTTTCTCAATTGCGAATTTTTCGGCTTCGCTCATTCCGAAACCTTCATCGCGCCGAAATCACTGAGCAGTTTCGTTAATTTTTCTGTAGATCGAATGCCGTCTGAGCATCCATACTCAATTCATCCCTCTGAAAAACTTCTTACAGACGGAATCTCTCACACTGTCTTCAGGAGATTCCCTAGCCTCGTTGACTGCTTCGCCTTCGGGCAAGCCACTGTCTATATACGATGCTTTCAACTCCTGCAATTCTTCTGCATTATCCTCATATGCTCATCGGATAAAATCGTCTTCAGGACTGTTTTCGTCAACCTCATCTTCTGAGTACTGGCTCCCAGTCGTTGTATCGGTATATTCTGCCCCTGAATTTACGCTCTCGTCTTAATCCTACAAGACGTCGCCTTCTTCCAATTCGTAGCCTTCACCTCCCATTATTATTTGTGAACAGCACTCCCTTCGATGTCTCGATAGGTTATCTGATCGAGAAAACAACTTTCCACAAGACGCACACACTGGCATATCTCAACAGTATAAATATGAATTCATAACTGATGCAAGCCCTCCGACAACATTGTATTCAAAAGCGTGATGATAAAATGATGAATTATGGAATAGCTATGAGGGAGAGGTTATTTTACCTCCTCCCCCACCCCACTCCATTAACCCTCTGCACTCTGATGTCAAAACTGCAAAGTTTTCAGCAGCAAATATTTCCCATAATGCAATTTGATATTTAACCAAACATACCTTGCTTGACAGAGCTCGCTGAGCTCTGTCAAACAAGATATAATTGGCCAAATTCATTGTTAAACAAGAGAAAAACAGAGTGAGTAGAGAAAATTATGTTGCACTACTAGAGTGATGGGGTTTAAATACACTATGTTTGAATTATCTGGTTTTCTTGTTTGAGGATGGAGGGAATCATTTGTGAGTAGCTTCTCATTGTTTGTGAGGAACTTCTTATTGTTTGTGAGGGTTGTGAGGAATTCCTCATTGTTTGTGAGGGGTTGTGAGGAATTCCTCATTGTTTGTGAGGGTTGTGAGGAATTCCTCATTGATTGTGAGGGGTTGTGAGAGCCTCCACCCCTCCCCCTCCCTCACTGTTTGTGAGTAATTATGGGAAGGTAGTTAGTTTACCTCATCCCCAACCCCAGTCTATCAAATACACTGCGTTTGAATTATCTGGTTGTCTTTATGAGGAAAGGAGGAATCGCACTGTGGCAATAATAACATCACATTAATGATAGTCTGCGCGCAAACGTCCCCAAATTGTAGGTAAACAAACAGCCCATAACTGCTTCGAATCCGGAACGGAATTAGACTGGTGGTCTGAGAGCTTGGTTCTAACTGTTACCACACTGCACACATATGAACGAAATTTTGGAAACGACCTTAACGATAATTACCGAAGAAGACGCGAGAATGTCATTGGTGTGTGTGTAGTCTGCTTATAGTGGCAGTATGAGGTTGGAATATGTTAAAATATACAGGGTGACTCCACAACAAATATAATTATAGTGATTACACGCACTCTCGTTGAATCCAATTGAATTCAACAACATCCTAATAACGTTTAAGAGTGAAACAGTTTGTGGATCAATTTCTGTAATTCTGTTTGTTGTCGCGTCGTCTCTGATATTTTGACATATACCCATTGAATGGATCATCCCTGCCCTGTCAAAGTATCTTTAGTCACATTGATACCACGTGACACCATATAACTTAAGACGGCGGAATCCATCCTACGAAATGGAAGACGGAAACACGTATCATCCTAACAACACGCAGCACCGGAGCACCAACACCGCGTTTCACCATGGCATTGCTATCACAAGATGGACGCAAACGAGGACTACAAACACAACACAGGAGATGCCATTAGCCCCCGCCTGTAAACCAGTCTGAAACGCTATGACCCTAGTGGTGAAAGTGTCTTTAAATCCCAATAAACAAACAAGCGAACAGCGCATGCAACCCCTTTGTGACTCAACTTGCGAACTGGGGGATGCATTTCGCTTATTCGTCGAAAGATACGACGCCTGAGGCATTTTGATGCCATCAAGTTGCAAGTTAGACAGAATAGTCTGCATTATTGTAACAAATATAGACTTAAGAAATGATATTGTTTGTGCGGTTCTGGGTATATATTTCAATCTCACGTTTAATTTACGTTTTGAAATTTAAAACTCAAGAAGAAAACGTAGTTTTAGAATTATTGTTACAGAGTACAGAGATATCTAATGAGTCACGAGTTGCTAAGATATTTCTCTACCGAGTTCGCTACAATTGACATGAGCCGAGGTTTATCGAGGTTTAAGGAGGCACAGGTCGATTTCGGTGAACGAGTTTCAGAAATTTCATGTCAAATCGTGACGAATTTAAGATTCTTTTTACCACGCAATGTGTAATTTAACCTAAAGTAACGGCCAAACTCACTAATTTTTAATTTTTTTCATCTTTTTCCTTAAAAACATAGCTAATGGGCCCTCATTGGACCGAACTCGTCCAGCTCGTTCCAATGAGATGTAATAAGCTGTGTTTACGACGCAAGGAACGAAAATGTTCAGTCATTCAGGAAATAGTTTTTTTTCTGCAATTGTCGCCTGATATTTGTATTACGTAAACAGTTAATGAAATTCCAATTCTACTTCTGAAACCAGCTCATTATGACATGTGCACTGACGTCTGACGTAATTCACTTAGTAGACGTGTTGTGAACGATATTTTCCGTAATGAGCTGTTTTGTGGTGATTATGTAAACCTTTCTCTGATGGTCGTGAATTGTCCAGGAAGCCTTTGCGTTAATGTGGGTCTGTGCGTATTAGGTACATAAATTCGGAAGAACATCACATTGAAACTATCGTGTTTTTGTATAATGCGCACCCCACTATTATGTTGACAATTTGTCCCAAAATCTATGTCTTCGTTAACGTCCAAGTAATCGAATGACCTTCTTCACGCGAAAAATCAAAAATCGCAATTGAATTTTTTTTCAATATTTACCTCATCCACAAAGCTTGTGACACCTAGCTGAAACAAGCACATCTAGCTCATTCCAATGAGAGGTCACAAGCACAAAATGACAATGTTTAGTTATATAAGAATTTATTTGGAAATCACACGTTCTATTCGTTTTATGTTAACCTTGAAAGGGAAAAACAATGACTTCGCAGGCCAGAAACCGAACCATTAGGCTTAAACGGCTATATGTGCGTGGGGATGGTGGGCGAGCGACATTTTTATAAGCATCGACTGGTGTTTAAGTTTAACCTAATATTTAACTGTTAGTGGGTAGTTGTACTACCCTTATGGAATTGTTGATGCCTATTTTTTTATTCAATATTCTTTTTATCTGCAGACATTGCATTACTCGTGTTAACCCTTTGACAGCAGTTGGAAGAATTCATTATTTGGGGTTAAGCCAATCAATATTTTCAACGTGCAGCCTTGAGGCTACAGGGGTGAAACTATTGATTGGTCTAACCCCACGGCTTCACTTAGCAGCCATTATATTTTATGAAATTATGACGCATCGTGTTTCTGGTCCTGAAAAAAACGGTGTTTCGGGTTTAAAATGTTAATAAATAGATGAATGAACATTTATTTGCTTTTCGGTTGTTAAGTTTAAGGATGTAGATTTATTTATTTATTGGGATTTAACGACACATTCGACAGCTAGGGTCACCCCGTGTCGGAAAGGATGTAGATACAGGAAAGAACAACAGTAGAGGGTTGGGGACGATGGCATCTCACTAAAAGTTTCGTGAGAATATTTTCAGGCTTTTGGGATTATGTCGACCTCTACAGTTAAAACTAGAAGTCCTGTCACGAATAGTGCGCTTATTTAGGCTTAATTGCGCGTTGGAATTGCGTGCAATTGGCATATCGAATGGCATCCAAAGCACGGCAGGTTCTCCTGGTTACTCGTAGCAAACACAAGCAATGTTTCTGCCAATGGACCTCCGGGTTACCCGGAGGTCCATTGGCTGAAACATTGCTTGTGCACAGGCCATATGTACAGAATTTGATAGCTTTACTTGGGCCATAACGCGCACATTAACGCGCATATCAACGTGCTTTTGCGCGCATTTCCTTACAGGACTTCTAGTTTTAACTGTAGTTGTGATAGATATTAGGTTCTTACGAAGCCACGAAATGAAACAACAATTTGCTTTGATTGGATTTGTGCAGTGTTGATTCGGAACTTTTCTTCGAATCTTTGAAATATTTTCTCCAAATTAATCCAAGTGTGTCCTCTTGATGTCTTTTTCTATCATTACATCTCCTCCTTGGGAGACCTGCTGATAGAAGAAAGGTTCAAGGAGATTCCTCTTCCGAAATTTCTATTTTAATTTCGTTCAGGAATATTCCACTTTTTGGACTGATTTTCCCAAACACACAAATCGCCATTGAGTATTATACGTTAGTAGAGACTGGCAACATTTACAATTGTAATGTGTAATATTTATAATTTGAGGAGTGGCGAGATTCGATTTGGGATTCGTAATCTTCTTCTTGATTCGATTCTACTCAATTAAAATGAATCAAACCAGAGGGTTAAGTGAATATATATACTGAGTCAAAAAAAGAAAGTATAATAGAAACAAACGTACGTGTAAAAATAGCATAAAGGATGAAATATATTATTTCTAATATTGCCTGTTTGTTGACAAGAAGCCGTGCAAAGAGTTTAATGACACGTTGTTGTCCACCCAACCGTATACAATTTTGCTACGGATTTCAAAATATCACGTGGTACCCGAGAATGTCAAATTGAATGGGTGACCGACGATTTTCTTTGTATTATGTTGTGCTAGAGAGTCTGGATTATTGAGAAAACACTCTAGTTTTTGTCTTCCGACATTTTAAAAAAATGCCAAATTTAACCGAAAATCAGAGGTTGCGTGCCACTGGTATGCATGAGGCTGGGATACCTCCAGGTGAGTTCGCTGTTGAGTTCGGAGTCACTGTGGCCACTATTTACCGTCTCATTGGAAGGTATAGAACCACTGGATCTACTGCCGACCGACCGACCACGTTCAGGTCCACCAAGAGTTACGACCCATGCACAAGGCCGACAAATCAAGAGGACAGCAGCAAATACTCCTGGTAGAACTAACAGCAGAATTGGTGCACAAACTGTTCGAGACAGACTCGCTGAACACGGCATCCGAAGTAGGCGTCCATACCACGGACCAATCCTTACCCAACGTCATCGTACCGTCAGAATGGTATGGGTACATCAGCTTGTTCGCTGGACTTAGCAGCGCTGGAGCACAATTCTTTTTTTCTGATGAATCACGATTTTGTCTTCGACGCGCTGATGGTTGGGCAAGAGTGTATCTCCAACTTGGAGAACGGTTTTCTGATGCTTGCGTGTGGAAATGTACCGTTTCGGCGGGGGTAGTTTAATGATTTGGGCAGGACTTTCCTTGCACCATCGAACGCAGTTGATCTTCATCGATGGTAATCTTAATGGACAGCGATATAGGGACGAAATTCTTAACGCTGTTGTTGTCCCGTTGTTCAACGCTAACGTCGGATTGCAGTTATTCCAGCAAGACAGTGCCCGATGTCACGTGGTGCGTATCTGTCGTGACTTTCTTGAAGATCAGAGCATCGAACTTCTTCCCCGGCCCCCACTTCGCCAGATTTGTCGCCAATCGAGCATCTTTGGGATCAAGTGGACCGTCGGGAACGACTTCACGATCTTCAGACGTTAGGCGATTTTCGTAATGTTCTAAAGCAGGAGTGGAACGCAATACCACAGGGTGACATACAGAGACTTATCAGGTCCATGCGCCATCGATGTCTTGTCATCCAAGAGGTAAACGGTGGACATACACGCTGTTTACTGCATGTGTGAACTTTTCATTTCATCCCATGTCTGAACTGCGACGTTCTGACGTGACGCTGGCAACAGTAAGAACATGAAATTATGCAAATGCTACAACTGGCCGCGAAATATGAATTTACAATAATTTGTTTGGGATTAAAGTCGGTAATACTAAAGAAATTGCTCCTCAAAGCTTTTACTTTCTTTTTTGACTCAGTGTAATTGAGCCGTAGTCTTGACATTTTATTAAAAAAATGATTGATGTATCCCAAAAGTTTTCTCGGACAGGATGAAATTAAATTCAAGCCGTTACATCTTCACATATCTCCCATTAATTGAGATTCCTGTGTTTAAAAGCTGGGACCATAGACCATTATAACAGTAATCGGTTCCAGTTTCATCGAATGTTAAGACAAACGATCCGCACGTTAATCTCACAATAAATGCATGCGCGATGTGGACAATTACGAAACACCACTGACAATATTGCCAATAAATTCAGTAATTGTCAATTCTCGAATATTGGTCTGGGTCGGGTTGTAAATGTGTACTGATATACTGGCTGAGTTAATTTCACACTTTTTGGGGTGGGGGTTGCAGATAGTTCAGTTGGCGTGGTGGCACAGCATTTATGGCTAGGCGATTGGTTGCCGAAGAGCCGGGATCGATATTCCGACTGGGCCAACTTCTGAAAAACAGTTTTAAGTTCCCAGGTTCGAACCCAGCACTATACCTGGTGGAATTCCTGCTTGACATAGATGATATAAAATTAAATTCAAGCAGTTACTTTGGCTTTTGGTGCTGTCTATCTCCGTCGTGAATCTAATATCAATAGGCATACTAGACTATTAGAAAATCGACAGGTATCACAAAGGTGGTCGAAGTAAAAGACATTTATTGTCCTTTGAGTGCAACTTCACGAACAGTATATTGTGCAAACGAGCCGTAGCTGAATCTACCACTTCAAACGTAATTTATGAATTTTCCGACTGAAATTGTTCTGTCTCGTTTAGCTGGATACGTTCAGTGTTATTCATAAAAAAACTGCAGGGTGAGTTGTTGTCTTCAGAATGTCGACAATAAAAGAATTGTATGAAATCCAAATCTCTCAAGGATTCATTTTTTTCGAATAATCGAAATGGTTTCGAATCGAATCAAATCAGTGACAAGTTTCAAAATCGAATCGAATATAGGACGTTTGCCGAACCTTAGCTTATTGCTAAACTTTAAATAGCGTTTCTGTTTAAATTGTGGTAAGTTTATGATATGGATGTTCAAAGGGAAAGTGAAAGTACACCTCGATAAACTAACAACAAAGCTGCACCATTTTGTTACGCTATTGGGTAAGAAACTACACAACACAACTGTAGCCTACTCATTGTTACTCCCCAATGTGTCAACACTGGGCCATAAACATCTTGCAACTGTTTTTTTAATGTTTGGCGCTTAAGGATGCTCTCAACAGCCAGGGCCATTTCCTGTCCATAAGTTTTCATATAACATATGAATTCAGATTGCTCCTTATCCTTCATGTTTGGGGGAAAAAATGGAAAAAAAAATTGAATGATGATATTTGTGAAAAACGATTTCTTTGAATAGTGGTGGAAGAATGTGAGCTTAGTGTTATCACCCTCATCCCCGCACCGTCACCCCCCCCCCCAAAAAAAAAGACACAAAAAGAATAAAAAGAACAACAAAAACTCTCTCTCACCCAGATGCTGACAAATTAGAAAAGCAAGACAAATTAAATACAAAGAAAAGCCCCGACAAAACCCCAAATGACACTGATATGTTATTTTACTTTCTATATTTATTTATTTTATTTTTTTTAAATTTATCTATTTATTTTTTTTAATTTATGAATTTATTTATTGATGAATTTATCTATCTATCTATTTATTTATTAGTTGTAGTTTTTTATTATCAGTATTTGTTATTATTTATGGGTACAGTTAAAACTAGAAGTCCTGTCACGAACTGCGCGCTTATCTAGGCTTAATTGCGCGTATGAATTGCGCGCAATTGCCATATCGAATGGCATCCAAAGCACGGCAGGTTCTCCTGGTTACTTATAGCAAACACGGGCAATGTTTCTGCCAATGGACCTCCGGGTAACCCGGAGGTCCATTGGCTGAAACATTGCTTGTGCACAGGCCATATTTACAGAATTTGATAGCCTTACTATGGTCATATCGAGTAGATTAACGCGCATATCGACGTGCTATTTGTGCGCATTTCAGGACAGGACTTTTAGTTTTAACTGTATTTTTTCAACTAAAATACTTAAAAGAGACCAGTAATACTAAATTAAAATGTCGTACTTTGAGTGTAACAAGGCGCCATCTGCAGTGCTTGGCAATCAAAGGACGATAAATGGTTAATCTCTCATCTACAATCAATTTCCATTTGGGGCTACAATCTTTCACTTGGCACTAAAGTATTGGTTTGGCGTCAAACCAAATTTAGTTCGCACCAAACACTGTCGGGCCGACGTGACCATTGTTTACACTCACCAATCGAGCGTCCCCGTGACGTCACTACATGTATTCCGTGGAGCAACGCATCACGCATTATTTATCGATCCTATGATATGTCGTTTCTTTCAGGATTTTAGGAAAAAGATGATTGATTGAAGACAAAACAGAATAATAACAGTAATAATATTGAAATTTTTTATTCAAACTGATCTGTTATTGTTTGTGTCGAAATAAAAGCAAAAGAAAAAGATTACTTTCAGTGTTTCTTGTTCATCTTTTGGTGCAATGAAGTGTGACTTCATGTTGTGGTATTGTAGAGTTCCGCCGTCTGACTAAACTCTACCACAGAATGACTAAGGACGACTTATACACAATTTACTTATTTAATAAATGCTTTGATTCGGTAGAAAAATTATAAGTGATACAAAGAAATACAAATAAATGTCTCTCGTCATAAATTCCACCCCCCCCCCAACCTTCAAAACTGATTGTTACCACGAATAATACCGGAACAGAGAGAGAGAGAGAGAGAGCACAGCATGGCACAGACCTTTTATAGTACGCCCTTCCTGCGCGCGCTTCTCGGCAAAATTACACCAATCACGTAGCTGTTATGAACAAAGCCGAAACATTTGCTAGTGAGAAACGAAAATATATTTTTGATTCTTTATTAACCCTTTACCTAACGTAACGGCCAAAACCGGCCAGCACTATTCTCAAAAATCGCCAATTAATTTTCATTATGTTTTTCATTTTTTGTCTCAAAAACATAGGTTATGACCCCTCGTTGGAACGAGCTCGTCGAGCTCGTTCCAACGAGGGGTCATAACCTATGTTTTTGAGACAAAAAATGAAAAAAATTAGTTATTCAATAATTATTTTTGCAAGTGTCGTCTGCTTTTCAGGTTAGGTAAAGGGTTAAGAAAATAAACGTAAATAGATGACGATTAGAGAAAGCCCCAGAAGATATTTAGTATTGTGAAAAGGACTGTGCTATGTTTGTAGCGAAAATAGAATGTCAAAAAACATACAGTGTATTTAAAAGCTTAAATTAAACTCATATCATTGAAAATATTTCATTTATTGTTTTTAACTTCCTTATTGGAGGATTGAAATGCACTGGGGGCCTTATAAATTTCGTAACAAGGGTAAATGCTTTATTCAACTAGGACTGCGCAACGCATGGGTCACCGTCCCTGGCCAGTAGGCATATTTGAAGTAGCCTTACAGGTATTGTGGTACAGAAAAAGTTTCTTAGTAGAAAAAGTGTTATGAGGAAATGATATATTATGGGTTAGCTATGAGACAGGGTAGTTTACCCCATCCCCCGCCCCAGTCCATTAAATAAAGTATGTTAGAAGTATCAGATTTCTTGATCGAGGATGGGAGGAATCATTTGAGAGGGACCTCTCACTCTCTGTGAGTGACTCCGCACTGTTTCTGAGGGGTCTTCATTGTTTGTGAGGGACGCCTCACTGTTTGTGAGGGACTCCTCATTGTATTTGAGGGCTCCTCACTGCTTTGTGGGGACTCCTCACTGTTTATCAGGGACTCCTCACTGTTTGTGAGGGGGTCCTCACTATTTGCGAGAGGGTTCTCATTGTTTCTGAGGGGGTCTCATTGTTTGTGGGTGAATCGTCTTTTTTTCTGAAACAACCATCAAATTGCGATTTGGGTACTAGCATAGATATGCTCACATTTCCAAATAAAACACAGATATTTTGTAGTTATGCACAATTCCTAGTCCCCTCCCAGCTCGAGGTCCTGAACCCACTGCCCTACTCCCAATGCACATACTGAAACCAAATAAGATTATTGGCTCTCGCTTCCGACTCTTGTGGATTCTTAAATTATTTGGGTCACTATGGATTTCAAATACCACATTGTCCCTATCTTCAGCGCACTAAAACTTTTCAAGTTGCTCTAGGAGATTATTTTTCCCAGTCTGCACCTATCTGACACTTTTGAGTGGGTAATACAGAGTTGCGTATCCCCTTCCCATGGGGTATTTTTGTGGCTAATTAGGTAATAGGGTCTATACTTTTACAGTGGGAGGTGTAGGCGAAGGAGGGTACTGAAGAACTGCTGATTTTCTCCCCAAACCTTGTACGGTGGAATGGCACTAGGTCTGTTATGGTAAATGTTTGGATGAAGGTGAAAACGTTTATGATGATATTGGTACAGTACGTGGAAAGTGGATTGTAACTAAATCACCCGCAGAGTGGAGTTATCACCCAAACTATAAGTTTCAAATTTTGTACATATCGACTAAAAACACAAGCAATGTTTCAGCCAATGGACCTCCGGGTTGAACCCGGAGGTCCATTGGCTGAAACTTTGCTTGTGCTTGTTATGCTTTGCAACAAATTTTCAATTATTGCTTGGGTGGAATCTCCACTCTGCGGGTGATGTAGTGATAATATACTCTCCACGTACTGTAGTTATGTTTTTGTGAGATTTATTGGATAACGGGAAGTAGGACGTATGATGAAACGGGAGAGATTTTTATGATAAATGTTTAGATAAAGGTCAAAACATTTGCGATATAATGGTAGTTCTTTGATAGGTTTTTGTGAGATTTTTTTGGATAAAGGTGGGATTTTTTATCAAAACTTGATGGCATGAGCACGCCTTGCATGTTCTCTAATAGACTTCTTGATCGATTTTTTTATCAAACACTCTAAAATTAATTATCCGTTTCATTTAATATGTAAATGTGCAGAGACTGTCATAAAGGTCTTGTCACAAACATGAAATTCTCATCATATTTACTTTCAGTCTTGATCGAAAACACTGAATAAAATTTGACTGTGCACGATTGAACATGTGACGATTTTCTGCACTCTGATTGGCGGAGATTTCAAAGTGAGAATCACAAAAGGGTGTGGCTTTATATTGGTTCCTTAACACCTTATCATAAATGTTTTCTATTTTCATCGATAGACAATTGAATGTTATCAGCTTAATATCAGCACCTTTCTTTTTTACTGGAGTTTAACAATTAAAGGTAATTATTGCCATCACCTTAGAGAAAAATGGTGGCTGGACATTATTTTGCTTTTGTCAATTTTTATAAGAAAAAAGTAGTGGAACTTGTTTAAAACAATTAACTGTTAAATACCTGAGGCTATTTTGAAAAGCGACAGACCATTATGAATGAGAAAAAAAAACAAAAAAACATGCCTCTGCCATTTAAATTTCACTGATGTTTAAATGTATCAAAGCAAAGGGGGTAGGTAACCCATTGTTCAAAAACACAATATGCCACTTCCCCCCCACCCCCGAATTATGCGCTATTAAACTTTCTAATACTGCTTTATCGAGGCATCATATACATGTATAGTGGGTAACTGGAAGGTTGTTTTTCAAGACATTTTGAGATGTTTTTATAAATAAATTTCAATACTATAAAATTAATCATAGATTCTTTAACGAAAATTATTGAGAACCTTCCTGTTACGCCATTTAAATGCTTTAAAATTAATTATCCGTTGGATAGATTCTTTAACGAAATTTACTGAAGTCCAGCTTGTTACGAAATTTAAATACTTTCAAATTGCATCTAAATGATCTTACGTCATTGAATTGTTAGAGGTACTACGTCATACAAATTAAATTTAAAAGAGGGGAGTGTGATAGCAATTGTCTAAGCAATGTTGAAATTATTGCATCATAGCAATTTATCGAACCTAGGGGGGTAGGGGTATGACGTCATAGCAATTAAAATTAAATTTAAAAGAGGGAGAGGGGTGGGGTACTACGTCATAGCAATGAAAATTATTAAAAAAAATAATTTAAAAAAATATGTAAAAATACTCCATACCTCTGAGGTATCGCATACCTCTGGGACATGGAGTCAATTCCTCATCGAAAACCGCATCCCTACTACTACCCTTTGCATTTCTACAGCCATTGCACAGGGTAGTCAAGCTCTCTGGTTATAAAAGAATATATTATTAAATAGGTAACTAATCTTGTGCATGAAACAGCCTTAGTTTAAATATCATCTGCAGCAACTCTTTATCCAAAGTATTGGCCAACATAAGCCAGTACGATTCTCAAAAGGTGTTCATACTCAGCTTATGAACCCTCAATGGAATGGTTACTGAAAAAAATGTTTTTTAGTTAATTTCAAAAATGAAAACATATTCTATTTTCAATTAATATCTTGTTCTAAATTATGCATACCAAGCGTGCAGTACTGAGGCCTTCGCTGACCGCCACGGTTTGTTCAAAGCTTGGAACCTTCACGTTTCAACATTAGCCTAGAAGTGTTTCCTCCTGTTTTTCAAATCTGTGAACATGCTGTGATTTTCGTCATTTTTGCTAGAAACGGCAACAGCGAAGGATCTCATGAAGACAAAGTTATGATGACATGACAAAGAACATTCGCGCTTTTTACGCTTTGAACCCGAGAGGCCGATTTTTCCACACAGGAAGAATGATACGTGACACCTTCATTAAGTAGGATAACTGATGAGCGAATGTGCGGGATGCACCAATCACTATTTTCAACGCGCAGTCACATGGCTGTATTTTGAAAATATTTACTGGATCTACCCATCAATAATGAATATGGACTCTTCCAATTGCTGCCATTGAACTGACATTGAAGGTACCATCAGAGTTCAAAGGGGTGATGTTTTCCTTTAGAACTGTGTTCTAATACATCAAGAGGCGGCGGAAGCATAATGAGAAATGGTGTGTGTGGGAGAGTGACGCACAGCAAAAAATGTCTGCGACGGACAGACTGATTCACAGTTACGCCATTTTTATGATTGTCGCACCCTTCGATGCAATGGATGATGTTATTAACTCTTTCAACACGACAGCCGGCGTTTTCCGGTCTAGGAACACGATACGTCATAATTTCAGTAAGTAGGTTGGCCAATAAGTGAACGTGTGTGGTAAAACAATCAATATTTTCAACGTGCGGCCTACTGGCTGAATATGGACTCTTCTAATTTCTGCCATTTAACAGACATGGAATATACCACTAGTGTTGAAAGGGTTAAGTATGTTGGGAGTGCGGTGGCTCATTGGTTATGGAAGTGGACTTCAAACCGAAAGGTCAATGCTTCAATCCCCGCCAGAGTCAACTGTATTGTGTCCATGAGCAAGCACTTAATCCTGATTGGCCACGTGAGGGCATGGTGGCACTGTGTACTAAGACGTACTGCACGTCGATGGTCTATCTATGGAACAACAGTTCCATTGGTCTGTGGAATGTTTGTCAATCCATGTCAATCTAGATCTATGGACGACAGTGCAATATCTGAATTGTGAGACAGAAATTACAAGCTCACGGACATCCCAGCAACCCACTCCAAAATACACAGAATACAAGTATGTGACTGTGAATGTTTCCACGAATTTCCTTTTATGTTTATAAGATTTCCTTTCTAAGTTGATTCATCGGGACTTGACTGATAAAATGTAGTCATATACACTTTGGTGTAATGCATTACAGACCTTTCGAATAAGAGTTCACTGCAATAAACTTCAGTCATTACATAGACATGAGATCTGGAAGTTTTAACCCTTTCAATCCGGTATTCATTAAAAGTTTTTGTGAAGAAAAGAGAAAATATTGTTGGTGGACGAACAGACAATATTAGGAGGAAAAATCTGAAGCGAGGCGCGATACTGTCAACGGCGAACCCTTCCTGGTTTGTTCGGTGGTTCAGTAATAATTTAATCCAACAGAGCCGTTGGATTAAATTATTACTGAACCACAAACCAGGAAGGGTTCGCCGTTGACAGTATTGACTGAAATCATATTTATTTATTTATTGGTGTTTAAGGTCACATATTTCTGCACAATGGCTAATCATGGCCGTGACAGTTCTACGGGTGGAGGAAGCCGGAGTACCCGGAGAGAACCAACGAGCAACGACGAGCAACTGTCAGCTCTCCAACATCCTAACTCCACACAAGCAGGGTTAGCATTGGTTGAAGACAAGTGGACCATCGACGTGCAGTACGCCTTAGTACACAACGCCACCGTACCCCCACGCGGGCAATGGAGATGAGGTGTCTTGCCCAAGGACACAACGCGGTTGCCGCAGGTGGGATTCGAACCGAAGACCTCTCGGCTTGCAGCCTGCACCTCTACCTACTGAACCACCGCGCTCCCGACTGAAATGATAACTTCCCAGGTCGACAGTGTTGGAAGTGTTAACACTGAGATAACTCATAACCCGCTGAGTATTTTAAAGATATTTTTCACCAAATCTGAACATGGCTGCTGTGATCCTGGGAATGGTCCATACCAAAGAACAGTTCTCTATTCCGAATGGTTGGGGAAATACGGGCCTTTGGAAATGTTTCTATTGTTAGCTCCTGGGGTTCCGAGGGGTGTGTGGGAATTGTTTTCCTATGAATCAAGTATTTATATCTCAATAATACCACATATCGGATTGGTTTAAATCGGCGCATCGGTTCAGAAAATAGAAATTTGGGACTGGGCCAAAAATCTTACCCCTCTCATAACACAGACAAATATTGCCCTATGACCTTTGTTTGAACAAACTGTATTCTACACCTCAAAGGAAGCTCAGTGTTTAATATCAAGTCATATTACCCATTGGTTCACGAGAAATTTGGGAGCATTTCTCCACCCCTCTGTATGGGGCACAATGAAAATGCGATGCCAGAAAGAACATGCGCCTCAGATTTTGCTGAAATCGATTCAGCGGTTTTTGGAGGAGAACTCGCGAACACAATGTTCATGAACGACGTTCGACGAGCACCCGACGATGCATGACGGACGAAGAGTGATCACTGTAGCTCACCCTGACTTTCTGTCAGATGAGCTAAAAACTAGTTATTCTAGGCCTGTTTGCATAATAACGGTTTTTACCTGCCCGAAGCCAACCGTATCGCATGAAGTGTGACAGGTTTGGCAAAGCGTACGAAACACCCTGCATTATGCAAACAGATGTGGGGTGGGGCGATTTTATCTATTAATCCTTGTGAGTTAGACTATGTGGAGTGCATGAAAGATACCGATTTAGATCTTGTCTGGAATGTTCTAACGTCGGTGATATCACATACCTTTTAGAGTAGCACATGGGTTGGGATGTATTTTTTCGGTTCGTGAAATTCGTCGGTTGTAAAAGTTGCGAAGCGTCGCATCATTTCGGAGTTTTGTTGAACTCATGTTGTCTTGGCAACGTCGAGTATACAAAATGCCTTAACAAGCGAACACTGAAACGCGGTAAAATTGAATTTAATCATTTATTTATTTCTTGTTGCTTAAGGTCACATATTTCTGCACAATTGCTGACCATGACCACGACAGTTTTACGGGTGGAGGAAGCCGGAGTACCCGGAAAGAACCACTGAGCAACGGCGAGCAACTGTCAGCACCCCAACATACTAACTCCACACAAGCAGTGTTAGCATTGGTGGAAGACAGGTGCACCATCGACGTGCAGTACGCCTAAGTACACAACGCCACCGTGCCACACGTGGGCATGAGCATGAAGTGTCTTGCCCAAGGACACAACACGGTTGCCGCAGGTGGGATTCGAACCGAGGAGCTATCGGCATGCAGCTTGCGCCTCTACCAACTGAGCCACCGCGCCCACTGGTAAAACTGAATACGGAACACATTGTTGTTTTTACAGAAATATCGTGTCATTAAATTACTTCTATTGAGAACTGGTCTGTGTTGAATAGCAATCGCTCGACCAGGTTTATAGAGAAAGTGCCTTTCTTCTGTTTAACAGTCTTCCAACCAATAGGCTTCGTTCGGGTCGTAAACTGGTCCGTAATTAACATTTCTTTTTTTTTTACAGTAGGATGTCGGTGCCCGATGGCTCTGTCATATCGCCTGACTATTTGGAACATATCTAATTCTTTTTATCAAAGACTTATACGCTACAAATATACTTTTCATTAATAAAATTTCTTACATGGAAGGTAATGTATTAGAGTTTTATGACAGTGCTGTCAACTACACACCAGCTGGGTAGAGGTGCCTGACATCTCAGTTCTTTCAACAGGACATGGTCATAAAAATATTTTTTTATTAGTTACTCTCTTTTTGGATGTGGAATTTTATCGATATATTGCGTAGGGCGATTATTGCACTTTCTAATCAGCACGCAAACGTTAGCTAGGTTAAAAATCAATCCAAATCCACTGAGTTGAGTGAATATGAACCCAATTTTGCTCAAATGAATACACCAAATCATGAGTACATTTTCGGGCAAGCAAGGACATCTGCCCAACTTGATATTTCATAATTTCTTGCCCAACCTCTGTCAGACGAACCCCACGACTGGGAGGTTTGTTTTTGTTTTTTTTTATTGGGGGGGGGGGGGGCGTATCCCCCCCGACACACACCCAGACGTTACACCCGTGATCGTAAGATGGTTGAAGTCGCATAAATAGAACGGACTGGTCTATGGGCTGGAATTCATCGGCCAGAAATGCTAAAATAGCTAACATTTTGCCACTGTGTACCAGTACCAGTACCAGGCTTACGCCATTTCATTTGGCTCCCAGCTCATCAAAATACCTCTTACCCAACGAATCGCCCGCATTCGCCCGCGTAATTTGCAAATTCAGCAGTTGAAAAAATATTACTTTTCAAAAAATTTCAACAAAACCATATCATGTGACCCCTCGTTGGAACGAGCTCGTCGAGAAAAATTTTAAAAATGATATTTAAAATAATAAATTTTGATATCGTCTGCGTTGGGAAAGGGTTAACAATAACATAGTTGATTAAAAATAAAATCGGGGTTGTTCTCTTGCTTTATTTGCTCAATACATAAGTATTTTATTAATTCGATACACAAATATGTTGTTTCAGTCAGATAATCAATTTACTTTCACTTCCTGTTTCTTCGTACAGTTCGTACAGTTTTAATTTACTGGTCTTTCTGGAAGAAGAAAAAAAAAATAAACATTTCAGAGCAGGAAATCAGGCACAAATGAATCCTTTTCCAAACCGGAAATCTTGCCAGCGCTATTGACAAAATCGCGTGTCAAATGTTATTATATTATCAACCTTCGTCTTAAAATCTTAGCTCATTACCGCTCATTGGAACGAGCCAGTCTCACTCATCCCAACGACATGTCAAAAGCTATGGATTTTAGTAAGAAAATAGAAATTCACGTTGAACAAGAAATGTTTTCAAATATCGTCTCCTAGTAGAGTTATGAAATGGATAAGATGCAGTGATATCGAATTTTACGAAATACTGGTTTATTATTCCCATAATGACCACAATTATGCAACCATTCACAGCAGTGTAATGTTGGAAGAAGAAACTGAAGCAAATTCTGAAATATGCAGTTTATCTCAGATTAACCCTTTACCCAACGAATCGGCCACATCCGCCCGAGTAATATGCAAATTCAGCAGTTCAAAAAATATTATTTTTCAAACCATTTCAACAAAACCATATCATGTGACCCCTCGTTGGGACGAGCTCGTCGAGCTCGTCCCAACGAGGGGTCACATGATATGGTTTTGTTGAAAAGTTTTGAAAAGTTTTAAAAAATGTTATTTAAAATAATAAATTTTGATTACGTCTGCGTTGGATAAAGGGTTAATCCAGTACATGGAGATTGGAATATCCCTGAAATACATTTTTCATCAAAAGTTCCCGATCTTCTAGAAATAAATACAGCAGAATTAAATTGCGTCAAGTCTCAGATCAGAACCCTAAAATACATCCTGCTGAAAAGTTTCTGATTTCATAGAATATTAATTTATTTATTTAGTGGTGTTTAAGGTCACATGTTTCTACACAATGGCTAATCATGACCATGGCAGTTTTACGGGTGGAGGAAGCCAGAGGACCCGGAGAGAACAAACGAGCAGCGGCGAGTAACTGTCAACTCCCCAACATACTAACTCCACACAAGCAGGGTTAGTATTGGTTGAAGACAAGTGCACCATCGACGTGCAGTTCGTCTTTGCACACAACGCCACCGTGCCCCCATGTGGGCATTGGAGGTGAAGTGTCTTGCCCAAGGACATAACGCGGTTGCCGCAGGTGGGATTCGAACCGAGGACCTCTCTGCTTGCAGCCTGCACCTCTGAGCCACCGCACCCCCCCCCCCCCCCCCCCCGATTTCATAGAAATAAGTACAGCAGAATAGACACAAACGAAGTTTCAACCTGTGGACCCCTAGGTATGCTTCTGTAGCTTTACATGGATTTTAAGTACAGACCTGAACAGGAAAAATCTCAGTGAATGCTGTGTGTAGACACGTTTAAGGCGCACAAAGCGTCGATCCATAAAATATTATTGCGTCGAGTCTCGGGTCTTGACAAGGGCGAAAGAAGACCAGTACCCTTGAAAGAACTGACGGTGTCCTTTAATGTCACCCAGCGTTTTACAATCTACTCGAATTCAGAAGGAAATATAAGAATACTCGATGGTCTCATTCTTTCGCTTGTATATCGCGGTCTGAAGGTGGTTCTGCCGTGATTTTATTTCTAATTCCTCTTCTATACCGTTTTGTACATCGCAAGTTGGGAATATAATTATTCCATTATCGACATTGTATTATTGGCGAATTGAAATGCCTGTAACTTGAACATGTTTAGAAGATGAGTTGAAAATGTAACAGAAGAGCATTGCCTTACTTTAATGACACAGCTAATTTGTTTTCAAAATCTATTGAAGCAACTCGTCATTTGTCAGTCAGCAGCTACAGTATGATCGTCGTGGAAACGTCAAAATCCACGCCTGAGCAATATTTCCACGCATGCATTAGGAGTGAATCTCCGACATAAAACAATTGAATGGCCATCAAATGTTCAACGAATGAACCACCGGGTATATGACCTCTTTCATTAAATATTTGCTAAAACCTATTGATTTTTATTGATTGAGAATAGCGCCCATGGACAACGCTGTCCACGCGTGGTTTTTACCATTCCACGGCGGATGTACTGTAATGTTGATCATTTTGTGGTGGCGGCGTCTCTAACGTAGGTCTAATATATAGCTATCTCAATGATGTATAGTCAACTATCACTGTGATATAGTAAGTCACCCGACCCGAAATAGTTTTAACCGGAGCTCTCCGATGTCGAAATAACCACATTCAAGCTGCCATGTCTCATACAATGCAACAAGGAATTTAACCAATTCACTCTTCTTTGAAGGGCCTGTGTTTTTGAAAGCAAACGGGGTCATGAAGGCTATAGTACGCATAAATAGTGATGGGCGCTATTGGAAATTCGAGTTTGGTATCGTTTTCGGTATTTTTAAGGAGGTTCACATCGGTATCGGTTTGGTATTCGGTATCTCACTCGACTCAGATTTGCTGATAGTACCAAAGAGGAATTCATATCAGGAAAATAAGGCGTGAGTTGTTCTTGTATGAATCTACAACAGTACTATAAATGTCATTGTCAATAAGCTCAACATTGATATTCTTTTGTCAACACAAATCATATCCACGGTAATCTTGTGACTTGTTCTGAACATACCTTACAGGGCTTATATTTCGTCTAAATTTGTGAGAATCCATTTGGATTCTTGTGAAAATGGTTGCGAGAATCCATACCTACTATGCGTGTCCCAGGATCCCATGACGCCACCATGATTGAACCACTGTTGTATACTGATAACACATGTTAACATTTTACCCAACACATCTTTTTAATTTTTAAAACTAAATTTGATCATTTTTAAACAATAAATAATAAATAGATGATAAAATAATTAAATGAACAATATTTACCAATAAAATCTTACAAATATGGCTGTCGTTGGAACCGGCTCCAATGACAGCCATATTTGTGCAATTTTATTGACAAAGTGTCAGGATATTTCAGGTCATGTTAGCCTTCTAATGGTTAATTTGTTTCCGCCGTTAGATAAAGGGTTAAATTGACTCAATTCTTTTCACGCGAATCCTAGCAGAGGTGCAGCGAGAATCTACATGGTTTCTCGCCGGTTTTATTGCGCGAATCTTTGTGCGAATCGTTTCTCGGATTCTGGTCGAAATATAAGCCCTGCCTTAACCTTTAAAGATCTATAGGGGGTGCGGTGGCTCAGTTGGTAGAGGTGCAGGCTGCAAACCGAGAGGTCCTCGGTTCGAATCCCACCTGCGGCAACCGCGTTGTGTCCTTGCGCAAGACACTTCACCCCCATTGCCCACGTGGAGGCACGGTGACGTTGTGTACTAAGGCGTACTGCTCGACGATGGTGCACCTGTCTTCAACCAATGCTGACCCTGATTGTGTGGAGTTGGTATGTTGGGGAGCTGACAGTTGCTCGCCGTTGCTCGGTGGTTCTCTCCGGGTACTCCGGCTTCCTCCACCCGTAAAACTGTCACGGTCATGGTTAGCCATTGTGCAGAAATATGTGACCTTAAACCCCAATAAATAAATAAATAAATAATTAAAGATCTATTTCACTCGTTTTCAATCTCAGAGCATGTGCCCTGACCATGCCATCTTTAATATGTCCTCATGGCAATAGACAACGCACCTGGACAATGATTTTTAGACAAGTCTTGGCTGCCTGTTAAGGCAGCCAAGACTTGGCTTGAAATCACTGTTACGCAGCTGGACATGTGCAGGTTGTAGTTTAGTGAGAATTCAGGGCCATTGCCCAGGCCCTTAAAGGTTAATAAAACTGAAAAGAAAATCAGCCCCTTTTTTCATGAAAATGAACACTTTAACTGCTATCAAGCCTCAACAGAGTCTTATAAATAGTCAATGTTGGAAACTTTGAATATTCAGACAGTTTCGGTATTCAATAATTGGTTCGGTTCGGTTTTTCGATATGCCCATGATATCGGTATCTTTTCGATATATTACCGATCTCTACAGCTACCGATCTCTAACAACGCTAAACAGACATCAGTTACAGGAGATACCGCAATATTCGTTTGCCAGCAACGTTAACAAGTTTGAAGTGGGAGGTGATATTTATAAAAGACCCTGCGACTTTGTTGGGGTTACTGCAGTTATAGCCCAAACAAATCTTGTTTGAACTTATAATATAAGCTAAAAAGTCCGTGAACTGCTTCGGTTTTAAATTGCCCTGAATTTATAATACAAGGTAACGGCACTTCTCCGACAGTACGCGAACTGCTTCGGTTTTAAATTGCGCTAAAACATCTGCCATGCTTTTCAGATAAATAATGTCATCTTTCTGACTTTGTTATTGGATAAACTTCGTCATACAACTTCAAAACAACGTCATACAACCACCGCATAGACAGATACGTAGCAACAGGGGAAAGGGCGCCCCCCCCCCCCCCAGTAATCATAATACTTTTCAATAGTTGGAAATTCGAATGTATAAATTCCTATAATTGGAAATTCAAAAAAATACATTTTCTTCATGTTTTCAGATTTTTCCGATCAGTCGATTTGAATTTTCAACCCGTGATCACAGTTTTCCTACTGCGATTGGCGATCGGCGATCGGTCTAGTTTTCGAACAAATTCTCCGACTTTTCCAATCAGCTAACAATTTGTTTCCGAAATTCCAACCCGATCTGTAACCGGTCCGGTTTTCCGAATTCATCGTTCCGTTTCCCTTACAATTACCAGGCTACACAAGGCCAGTGTGGGTATTGGCTGAATAGCCGTCAGTCTATAGTCCTTGTGTAGCCTGGTTAGCCAGTCAGTTGGAAGGAGTGTGTATTGGCCGAATAGCCGTCAGTCTATAGTCCTTGTATAGCCTGGTTAGCCAGTCAGTTGGAAGGAGTGGGTATTGGCTGAATATAGACCAGTCTATAGTCTTTGTGTAGCCTGATCAGCCAGTCGGTTGGAAGGAGTGGGTATTGGCTAAATAGCCGTCAGTCTATAGTCCACGTGTAGCCTGATCAGCCAGTCGGTTGGAAGGAGTGGGTATTGGCTGAATAGCCGTCAGTCTATAGTCCATGTGTAGCCTGATCAGCCAGTCGGTTGGAAGGAGTGGGTATTGGCTAAATAGCCGTCAGTCTATAGTCCACGTGTAGCCTGATCAGCCAGTCGGTTGGAAGGAGTGGGTATTGGCTGAATAGCCGTCAGTCTATAGTCCATGTGTAGCCTGATCAGCCAGTCGGTTGGAAGGAGTGGGTATTGGCTGAACAGCCGTCAGTCTATAGTCCATGTGTAGTCTGATCAGCCAGTCGGTTGGAAGGAGTGGGTATTGGCTGAATAGCCGTCAGTCTATAGTCCTTGTGTAGCCTTATCAGCCAGTCAGTTGGAAGGAGTGGGTATTGGCTGAACAGCCGTCAGTCTATAGTCCATGTGTAGCCTTATCAGCCAGTCAGTTGGAAGGAGTGGGTATTGGCTGAATAGCTGTCAGTCTATAGTCCTTGTGCAGCCTGGTGAGCTAGTCGGTTGGAAGGAGTGGGTATTGGCTGAATATAGACCAGTCTATAGTCCTTGTGCAGCCTGGTCAGCCAGTCGGTTGGAAGGAGTGGGTATTGGCTGAATAGCCGTCAGACTATAGTCCATGTGTAGCCTTATCAGCCAGTCAGTTGGAAGGAGTGGGTATTGGCTGAATAGCTGTCAGTCTATAGTCCTTGTGCAGCCTGGTCAGCCAGTCGGTTGGAAGGAGTGGGTATTGGCTGAACAGCCGTCAGTCTATAGTCCTTGTGTAGCCTGGTCAGCCAGTCGGTTGGAAGGAGTGGGTATTGGCTGAATAGCCGTCAGTCTATAGTCCTTGTGCAGCCTGGTCAGTCAGTCGGTTGGAAGGAGTGGGTATTGGCTGAACAGCCGTCAGTCTATAGTCCTTGTGTAACCTGATCAGCCAGTCAGCTGGAAGGAGTGGGTATTGGCTGAATAACCGTCAGTCTATATGGTCCTTGTATAGCCTGGTCAGGGAAAGCCATGGACCTGCCTGGGGAAATACATTTTTATTGTGGATAAAAAGACTGGATTTAAGCCAGAAGGAGGCATCAGAATCCATCTCGGGCGTTCAAAAATTAAAAATATTCTCAGGGTAGGCTCCAGACCCCCCCCCCCCCCCCCACCACCACCATCGAGAGGGAGATGCCCCCACTCAAATCTCCCCAACATCGCCCTGCGCGCCCACGGAATATGCCTATGACATGTCGTGCGAGGACACCAACCGCAATTAGAAATGTAACTGATCATCCCACCCCCATTGAAGAACCTCTAGTCACGTCCCTGTAACGGCCATACTGTTTAACATCTTGTGTGCCGTAATGATATTGTGGTCATAGGGTTAGTGGCATTAGAAATGTTTGGTTTGACTACATATTTCCATCTTCAGTTTGCATATTCCTTCGCAATATCAACAGTAGATTTTCAAGCACTGTAAGGGTGTCAACCTTTTGAAAAACGCTATTGACTTGATGTAGTCGTGTACAAAACACAGAACGAATAAATTCTTCCTCTTGTTATGTATAAAGGGTGGAACCAATTCTCAAATGCCGTGTTGCTTGTCTGATCTTAACCATTTGTGACTTTAATTATCCTGACGTTCAAACGTCACTGGCAATTCAGTTTCTTCAACGTTTTTCAAAATGCAACCGGAAAGTACCAATAACAAGATATTTTTCACATTAGTGATTATCTGATTGAGGGCTATAGTATTTTTGGTGGTCTGAATTTGTTATTCAAAACTTGTTTTATTACAAATTATTGGAGAGTGCCCAGAGGCACTCTCCAATAATTTATAATAAAACAAATTTAAGTAAACAAATTATTTTTTTTTGTGTCAGTATGCAGACGATTCGTCACTTTTTCTAAGCGATGACCCTACCTCTTTGAACAGAGCACTAGAAAAGGTGAACATATTTTCCGGTTGTTCCGGTCTTAAAGTAAATTTCGATAAGACACAGGTTATATGGATTGGATCGAAACGGGGTTGTGGCGAAGAAATTCAAACACGAGAAGAACTGAATTGGAATCATAGTAACATTTTTACAATATTAGGTATTGAATACAATCTATTTGAGGAAAACTACACACAATGCAATTTCTTAAAGAAATTAAAAAGCATCGAGAAACTGTTAAATGACTGGTCTTTTAGAAATATTACTCTGATAGGTAAATGTGTAGTTATAAAAACACTTGCCCTATCAATACTAATTCATTGTTTATCGGTCCTTCCAGATCCAAACGAGGAGACGTTAAAAAAGATTCAAACCTACTTTTTCAATTTTTTGTGGTCCGGTAAAAACGACAAAGTTAAACGCGAAATCATTATCAATATGATAGAAAATGGTGGTTTAAAATTCCCCCATATAAAAAGCTATTGTCGCTCCTTAAAACTACCATGGATTAAAAAACTTATAGACCCGAGCGTAATGGCCCCGTGGAAAACTCTTGCATTAGATCAATTTGAAAAATTTGGGAGCTTTAAAATATGGTACTTAAACAAAGAAGGTTTACGAATAGTTGGGAACCACATAAATAATTTCTGGAAAAGTGTTCTGGAAGCTTGGTCATTGCTCAACAATTACGTCGCCACAACCCCAGATGAAATCTTTTCACAAACAATCTTTTACAACAACCATATAAAAATCAACCACAAAACAATTTTCAACCAGCACTGGTGCAAGGTAGGTGTTTATTTTGTGAATGATTTATTAAATGAAAACAAAAGTTTTTTGTCATATAATGAATTCTCCACAAAATATGATATCAAAACACCGTTTACTGTCTACCAAGGAGTAATAAACTCAATTCCAAGAGAATGGAAGGATATAATAAAACAATATAAAAAAACACAAATTATTATAAACAAGAACGTTCAGAAACTTAAATATTGCTCAAAGTCTTGCAAAGCCTTTTATCCAACGTTTTTGGAGATGTCAGCAAGTGCACCAACCCATGTCCAAAATAAATGGAATGCCATTTTAGATATTAATCTTCAACCGGAGGACTGGGGATTGATATATAAAAGGTCATTCCACATTACAGATGATACTTATCTACAAACTTTACAGTATAAAATTTTACAGAGGATCTTATATACAAATCAGAAATTATATAAATGTAAGTTATCGGAAACAGAGCTTTGCACGTTCTGTGGTGAAACAAAAGAGACAGTCGTGCATCTCTTTTTTGACTGTTCCATTTCAAAAACAATTTTACTGAATCTGTCCCAACTTCTGAAGGAGAAATGCAATATATCGTTTCCAGTAACTCCCGAATATGTTATTCTAGGTCAATGCGTTGAAGATAATGAAGTAGACATCTCGGTTGATACGGGCTATCTGTGTGCACTTCTGTACAGAAAATTTATCTATTCCTGTAGATTGAGAAAATGTCGACCGGTGATGAAAAATTATATCAATCAGTTGAAATATTACCGCAGTCTTGAACTGTTGCCCACCTATTCTTACACGGAAAAAAAATCGGTCGCAATGCGAGCAAGATGGACTGCATTGGGTGGCTTAATTCGGGATTGATTCGAGAACCAATTCCGAATTGTGTCATTGTGTTCAGCCCTTCCTACCCGGACCGGAGCTAAGAAATATATAATAAGTAATTCCCTCCTTCCTATTCATTGCCCTTAATAACAAGCACAAGAAGAAATGTCACATACAGATATAACTCTCATACAATACGTAAAAAACTTTGAGATCTCCCGACTCCTTTACAGAAAATAAATGACTTTTTAAGTTACACAAAAAGCATGACTTCCTGTGCAACTCATTTTTTCAAGATTAAGCAGTTCAGCCCTGTATAGTGTTACCTATGTATACAAATATTTAAATATCTATGTACACAAGTTTGTATCTGAAATAAAAAAATATGAAAAACAAAAAAAAGTAAACAAATTATTATTTGTGTTTGACTGAATATGAAATATAAGCTAAGAGAGTGTTAGCGTTTGCTATGGTATCCTCATTTTTTTGAAAGCCCTGATAGTGGCTTCTAGCACTCAACCAGTTAAGAAGTCTTGACAGCAGGATTATAAGTATTTTAAGCTGCGATGACATTTGGCACAACGGTTGTCACTGAACACTATTCGGGAGAAAATAGGAATATGAGGTTAAAACTTTAAAAAATCGAAAACTATTAACAAAACAAATCACCACAAAGTATCAAGGTGCTGTTTGATTTCGTACTTAATAACACGTACAAAAGTATCAAAGGGTTAAACTATATCGATAAATGTCCCTTATATAAAACCGGGCTAATCATGTCTGGGTCACTTGGGAATGGGATCCTCAATCTTTTTCCTTATAAGTTGTTTATGAGTTGCGAGTGAGCCACCCATCAACTCCCACCCCAGGTGATCTTGTAATACGCGATCCTCTTTATTGTGTGAATAGTAAGGTAAAGGGCCTATATACTTACGTGTAAAGAATACTGAAATTGCAAGGTGACCTCCACATTTCTCATCAGGTGATCCAGCACACTTCATGGAGCATCGTGCATCATCAGCCTTTCCATATTTGTCGAAGCCACTATCGCCACAGAAACACTGTTTTCCAGACTTGAAAAAAAAAAGTCGATAGGTTAATCAAACAGCATTCAGCATTTTGAAACAATTTCATCTGCGAATAGGTTTGTCAGGGAATAACATTTCGTAACAACTGTGTCTACTTTTTAAGAATAAAAACTGTTTTCACTATGTTTATTACGCAGCAAGATATTAGGCAAAGAAAAGTTAAAAATATGTTTCCCAGGCCGCCCTCCCGAATGGTCATTTTGGCTGTCGTACGATCCCTTTTTATTACCAATGCTAACTAACTTAAAAGAATAAAAATTGAATGTTTTATGTCTGATATTTTACTCTATTTTACCCTAGTTAATAAAATTGATAAATTTGTCCCTTCAGTTCAACAAGGCTTTGTTACGCTTTACCATTGCAGAGACTTCTTGTACTGAAGGGACGAATTACACCACCACCCATGCTATTCGGTAGATTATGAGGCCTAAAACATAAAACAACCCAAGACCATTAAATTTTGATGACAAAGAAATAATTACAAACATAAACAATAAATCCAGATTCTTCCCCTCAACTCCTGAGACTGCGATCTCCCTTGAACAACAGACCCCACCTCCAAGATCCATCTAGGTACTGGTTATGTCTAACGTTTGTTCCATTAACTTTCTGTTATTGTGTGACACACTGTTGGAAAACGCTCTTAGAGCCCCTTCCAACAATGTCTCCCATTATAGCATCTTCCTATCGTGAGTGAAGAATTGTAAGGTAAACAACGCCTTTGATCTCTAACCATGCAATTAATGGTCTTTGTTCCAAACATCAAGAACATGATTGGACAGAACGAAGATGAACGATCGTTTATTGAACCAAGGGAAAATGTTAACCCATCGGGAAGTAAACTCTGGTTGCATCATCTGTTTCCCATCCTCAGCATACATTGATATGTACACATGGTAATCTTATCGCAAAGATGATCTCGTTACAGAAAGGATTGCGATATGATGCAAATATCTTGAGTGAAATCCATACAGAAAAAAACTAAATCAGACGTCAAAAATAGAGTATTGAAAACGCAAGAAAAAGAAACGAAAAGAGCATTTGAGTCATCTGAAATGCGATGTTGTCTTCGACTCGTCGTGATCTGCCCTTAGAACCCGGAGCTCGATCGGATACATATTTTGTACATCCACATAATCTCTATATATCGGGAAATGTACAAAACGCAAACAATCATGGTATTTAGCAATGAACATATATGCCTGTTGTAGATACATTTGTATGCACAGACGTGTTGAGCATTTATTACGGACATGGGTGGTGAAAATGGGACTTTGCGAAGTGAAAATGGTAACCTCCAAAGCCAAAATTTAAAAGTGGAAATTTTAATTTTGGCAGTTAAAATTTTGGACTTAGAAAGTTAAAATTTAGACTTAGAAAGTTAAAATTGTAACGTTTGAAGTTAGAATGAGAACTTTTAAAGGGCCCATTTTCCACCCACACCCCTAATACGCTTCCGTAGCATTTTCACGTTTGTGAAATGTTTAATTGTAATTATATATATACTGTTAGTTAAATACAGTTAAAACTAGAAGTCCTGCGCGCTTAGTTAGGCACAATTGCGCGTAGGAATTGCGCGCAATTGCCATATCGAATGGCATCCCTAGCACAGTGAGTTCTCTTGGTTACTAATAGCAAACACATGCGATGTTTCTGCCAATGGACCTCCGGATTATCCGGAGGTCCATTAGCTCAAACATTGCCTGTGCACAGGCCATATGGACAGAATTTGATCGCCTTAGTATGGCCATAACGCGTAGATTAACGCGCAAATCGACGTGCTATTTGTGCACATTTCATGACAGGACTTCTAGTTTTAACTGTATCTGAGATAGCGTATATACTCACCTGTAGACCCGCGTACAGGAAATCCATTGAGCTACATATCCCGACACATGACTCGATTGTCATCATACTACTGACAATGTAGCCGTAACGCTTCGTCACGTGTTTCTGACCACCAAACAGTTTGAAGTTCACTTTCACCTGACCGTGTCTGTGTGTATGGCGTATTCTTCCAGCACCACCGACCCTGTAATGAGCTCTCCACCACTTTCTAAGCTTATTTTGTCTAACACCGCCAACCTTGATATGAGTTTTCCACATGTTGTACTTGTAGCGGCCATGATGCGCATGGTGATGGTGGTGATGGTGGTGATGGTGGTGATGATGACCATGATGGTGGTGATGATGATGACCATGATGATGCACAAGACCATGATGGTGGTGATGATGATGACCATGATGATGCACACGACCATGATGGTGGTGATGATGATGATGATGACCATGATGATGCACACGACCATGATGATGTCTAACACCACCATGTACATGGTGAGTGGTGTGATGATGATGATGGTGGTGATGGTGATGACCTCCATGACCATGGTGATGTACACGATTATGATGATGTCCAGAACCATGATGCCTGTGACGGTGACGATGTCCCCCCATGTGGAAATGTCTCTTACTGCGGTACATCGGAACGGAACTTTGCTGGGCTTCCAGATTACCAGACTCTCGTAACGACCTTTTAAATCTGATTGGTCCGGCATCGACAAGTTTATCGTTGTAGTGTGCAAGGCCATTTAATGCATGCTCCTTCCGATCAGTGAAACAGCCAATGTATAGGGGTTGGAACCCTGAAAAAAAATGCAGAACAAGTCCCCATTGCAAGTAATCAAGCTTTGCTGCTGTATGCTAACTGTTATTGGCGGTCGACTCGTTGTCACCTGAATATAAAAAGAAAGAAGAGGGCGCCCACCGAATTGCGTGAAAAAGATTAATTGCCTTTACCTAGCGTAACTGGAGCACCCCCCCAAAAAAAAAAAACCAAAAAAAACAAACCAGTCGGGGGGGGGGGGGGGGGGCATGGTATGATGTTGTTGAGATTTTTTTTTTAAATTTAAAGAAGAATATTTAAATTTATACATTGTGATATCGTGTCGGCTCGGTGAAATGTTAACAAAGACATCGAATTTCAGATCGCGTCAAAGGGGTCAATTATAGATACACTGCTTTGCGAGGTGCACTCTAAAAACAGCTGAGTTAAAAATTAACCGAAATCAACTGGGTTGAGTGAATATGAACCCATTGGGGCTCCTGTTCACTCAACTCAGTTGATTTGGGTTGAATTTTAACCCAACTGGCTTTAGAGTGTGGAGAATGGCATGGATATCACTAAAAATAATAAAAGCAGCTGATGGGTTACGTCTATCAGTCTTCAAACCAGTCTGAATATCCATACACTATCCATACACTATGGAAAATTCACTGGGCTAACTTAAAAAAACATAAACAATTGCAAGATGGTTTTCTTCATCTTAGAATGTTCGAAGCTTGAGAAATGTCGTTCAGTCTGTCGGCTAGATTTACATGTACATAATCTCCTTAGAGATCTTGTTATTGTATGATACTTGCATCGCATGGCGCGCTTTGGTGTACTCGTCTGTATCAGCTGATATGTCCGTCCGTCCGTCCGACCGTCCGTCCGTCCGTTCGTCCGGGCAATAATACGACACTTATGAGCTTTTTTTTGGTCCATACAGCCATTATGAGCTTACTTCCATATTATGAGCTCACAGGCACCGTCTGGCCTTCTATCTGTCCATCCGTCCGTCTATCTGTCTGTCTGTCTGTCTCCCTCCCCCTCTCTCTCTCATTCCCCACTCCCACCATTCTCTCTCTCAATACATAAATGAAAAATTTAAATGCGTATCCTACGGATCTTTTAATATATATATATATATATACTTATATATTAAGAAAAAAATATTAAAGTTCAAAACAAATACAACGACATCACTGACTATATTCCTGCTAGCGCTTTCACCGCTCTGTATGCGGATCTTCAGGCATTTTTATTTTTATAAAATACGTTATACAAATATTTACAAAATAACGTTATGACGTAAACCACTGGGTGTGGTGTATCGATTTTGGAGACGTTGTTCCAGAAACTGCATATGCAATAATTATTTCATACATTTGAACAGAGGCGTGTTGATCCTTTATCGAAAGAAATTATAACGAAATTAACATAACAAATAAAATAATGATGTTTCTTTTATCCTAGAAATTAAGTTATAAAGGTTGTGGGCTCCGAAAAAAACCCGGTATATTTATTTCCCACAGATGCTTCGCACTCCAACTCTCTATATATTACTATGTTGGTAATACCCATATTTCTGCATAATGTAAGGGAATGAACTCCTTACTCCCGACTCCAGCTCGAACCCCCGAGAGTGTTTGTCATTCTCGGGGAGTCGAGCCGGACTCGGGGCAAGCGTCACTGTACATGTAACTCTCTGGCTAAGGGAGAAGAAAAGGTTGGGTAAGTAGGGGCTATACACAAAGACTCACTGTGCCAATCGTGTTATTTCTATGAAACATAACATATAATACTATGATATGGCCTTTATACTAGAAGTAAAGTTTATAAACTCAGAATATATGTGTTTTTCCACGAATTTTCCTATGTTAACCATCTATTTATATTTATTTTCACGATACCAATATTTCCGCATAATTTAAATTAATGGCTGTGAGCGCCTTACTCAGACTCCAGCTCGACACCTCCTGGAGTCGAGCTGGATCCGATGCAAGCGTTCTTGAACAGAGAACTAATCCGACGTAAACGGAGTCAAGCATGATATTCCGATAAATAAAGTCAAGTTATCCGTAGAGAGACTATACTTTTGTTTGTAACTCCGTGGTTTAATCCCCCCCCCCCCCCCCCCGGGAATCCGTAGCCATTATGTGTCCCGTTGACGCCACTCCTGTAATAAGGAAAAATTGTACGATTAGATAAAGAATTAAAATAGGAATTATAAGGATGAACAAATAAATAATTCTTAATGAGCTGGTCATCCAACCCACCCACCCCCCCCCCCCTCCCGTCACCCCCTACACCAAACTAATGCTTACAATCATCCCCATTATATTACATTACTTAAACTCATCCTCAGTCTCAACAAAGGAAGTCCCCCCCCCCCCCCCAAGTGAACATGGACAAAAGCCTTATAAAAACAAGCAGGTGTAGGTAATTACTATTATAAAAAGAGCCATCCCAAACGATTTAAAATGGATTAATTATCTATACCCCCCCCCCCCCCCCCTCTCCAAAGTTAAGACTATAAAAATAATAATATAGCGCATAATTTGAAAACCTTGGGTGCCCACCCTACTACCACCACCACCCATCTAAAGCTTTAAACTACAGGCATTACATTACGTTTGGATTGTAATAGCGCTACCCAGTAGCATTAAATTGACCGTTGCATGAATGAGCCCAAACCGTAAATTCACGGGAGATACGAACAACGGCCAAGCCACATAGATCGACATTACGTGCATGAGTTAAATTAAGGCTGTAGACTGCGTATAAAAAATAATAATAATTCCTTCTCGTCACGTAAGATATAATTATATATGAACAATTGATATAGTTGGCTGTTTATGCAATGTAATGCGTTTTCGCAATTAGATTTTAGTTTGGCCGATATAGAAATATTTGATTTTGTCTCAAAATAAAGGTATATACGACCATGGTTTTAAGAAACCTCATACTTATATATTATATATATATTATATATATTCAGGTTTGTTGGTGGCCTAATATATACATATATCTTACCTCCTACAAGTATCTGGGAATTTCATTGGTTCAAAGACGTCACATGCAGACTGCATATAAAACTATATACTGCCTGTCAACATTAATATACGCTGACAGCTATGGGTAATCTCCCCATTGTTCATTGATTATTCAAAATGGCGGCAGCCGATAAACGCTTCAAGTTGAAAGATTGAGTGTTGGAAGCCCATATTTGGTCTGGAGTGCAGGTTAGGCAACTTAAAAGGCTTCATATTCTGTAGATGTGTGTCATGTTACCTTCGAAGTGAAACTGTTTGGTATGTTTGAATTTGCCTTGTTACAATTTATGGGAGAGTGTTCTCATTTAATTTTGATCGTTGTTGTTATTAGTTCTGTGCATCGATGCAGCAATCGGTAAGATATATTCGTTACACAGTTTGTTGGTGGCCTAATATGATATATATGGTGTCCGTTAATTCCATAATAATAGCATCTTCCTCCTTTTTGAAAGTGTCTTCAAAGACAGAAATAAATAAATACAATAATTCTTAATTCCGAACTTTGGTGTTTTTAGAAAAAGATCAAATTTACGTATTTAATTATTACGAAGCTGCACTCATCGTCTTCATGGAAGTAGTATATCTTTCTGCCGTTTATGTATTGGAAGATTTCTTGTTTGTTGAACAAATTTACAAAACAGTTGCATTGTTTCTGCTTTAACAAAAATGAAAGATTACCACGGAGGCTCCTTAGAATCAAACGACGTTTCCATACAACTATCACCATTCTACTCGTATAGCAGAAGGTAATTATTTCTGTTCTATCTAAGGCCCGACGAACGTTCGAGATTCGATTCGATCCGTTGCCATAGCGATTGTTTGAAAGAATTCGAATTCGGAGATTTTTGTATTTCATACATTCCTGTATTGATACTTTCTGAAGATGACATCTAATCATGTAGTTTTTCTTGGAAACGAGGTTGATCGTATTCCGGACAATCTAGATAACACACATTTAGTCGCAAAATTCCTACAATTTACATTATTGTGCCAGTAATTGTTATTGTACAATCAGCTTCAATATCTAGTGACCGTATATGAGACTGTGTATCAACGAGCTGACCGTATATAGAGCTTATATATGGTCAGTTCAGACATTTTGTTTTTGACTTCCAACGCTCGCTTAGATCATGTTTTTCGCGAGATCAACGAACAACAAATAATTTCGCGTGTGTGTCTGTTGAGCAAAGTACAACTATACGTTTCGTTTTAATACGTTTCTTCCAATCTTTGAGAAATTGTAATAAACAAATGTAAATAAATACAATAAATAAACCACTAAAACGACATGTATAGAAGCCAATAGTTACTGACACTGTCTGAAGTCTGAGGCGAATGATGAATGAAACTGTTTCCACTTACCTTCTTGAAAGAATTGTTTATCCATTTGCTCCAGTTGTTTTATTTTCCAGTACTTAACACTGAATTAATGTTGTGAATTTTTAATATAAATTCCTGTTTATTAAGAAGAAAACTCCGTTGTTTTAGTGCCTGCTACAGTTAAAACTAGAAGTCCTGTCATGAAAGGCGGTCAAATAGCACGTTGATATGCGCGTTAATGTACGCGGTATGACCATAGTAAGGCTATCAAATTTTGTACATATGGCCTGTGCACATGCAATGTTTCAGCCAATGGACCTCCGGGTAACCCGGAGGTCCATTGGCAGAAACATTGCATGCGTTTGCTATGAGTAACCAAGAGAGCCTGCCGTACTTTGGATGCCATTCGATATGGCAATTGCGCGCAATTCCAACGCGCAATTAAGCCTAGATAAGCGCACTATTCGTGACAGGACTTCTACTTTTAACTGTACTAGGGTGACCTTCACATGACGTAAAACCGGGAAATTCCCTGATAGTGATAACAGAACATTTGCACTAGGAATCTGGGCACACTTATGATTGTGTCTCTGTCAAAGGACTGGCATAATAAATACGTTGTGGGTCTTTCAGTGGGCGGATATGGTGTGATATAAGGCTCAGCAAGATCAATATTAGGCAAGGCCTTCGTCCTCGCCCAATATTGATCTCACTTCACCTTATATCACACCATGTCCTCCCACTGAAAGCCCCATAACTTATATAATCGCCTAAGAAACTTGAACTCGGAAATAAATACAATGATGCTTGATGCTGAACCTTGGAACTTTTACAAATTTATCTGTTTAACTATTCCGAAGCTGTACTCATCGTCTTTTTAAGTGGTATATCTTTCTGCCGTATGTGTTCTGAAAGATTTCTAGTTTGTTGAAAAATACTGTTTACATCAAAAAAAAGTTGCAGTATTCCTGCTTTTACAAAATGAAAGATTACCACGGAACAGTCATGTCAACCGGTACCGCCGGTTCATTGTACTCCAGCCGGTACCGGTACTAAAGCTTTTGTCCCGCCGGTACCGGGACAAAATTATTTTATCTGGAAATTCCTAATTGAACGAGGGTAAATAGGCTAATAATCTAGGGTGGCACACTTGCATGACGTACTTATAACTTAGTTTTGAATTAACATATCAAAACACTCTACAGGTGCATGTTCTGTCTGCACCATGACCACGATAAGGCCGACCACTTTGACCTTTCAAACGTCGCATTAAAGACAATGAAAGAGCTGCCATCGGCTACTTCAAAGAAATTATTCTGTGGTGACATCAGAGTAATCATAAAGCATGGTTATCGTGCTTTCTGATTACTTTGATTTCACCGCAGAATAGTTGGCACGGTGCCATTTTTGTCGTGCAATCTTCTGGACTGGGGCGGTTTAAATGCGAATTTCTCCCATCTAATGGCGATATGTCATCCAATTGTTGATTTGTCCCGGCACCGGTTCCGGTTTTGGCGGGACAGACTGTGGCCCGTCCCGATACCGGTTATGTTGGTACCGGCGGTACCTTGACATGCCTGCCACGGAGGCTCCTTAGAATCAAACTACGTTTTCACACAACTATCACAATATTACAGGTAGAGCAGTAGGTAATTATATCGTTTCGATATAAGGTCCGTCGAACGTTCGAGAATCGTTCGGTTTCCAATCTCATCATTAATTCGATTCGGTCCGTTGCCATCGCGATTATTTGAAAGAATTCGAATCCGGATATTTTTGCATTTCATACATTTCTATATTGCCACTTTCTGAAGATGACAACTCATCATGGCAACACACATTTAATTCGAAAAATTCCTAAAATTTTCATTTGAAGCAATAGTGGAGGTAGCATTACGTCTATTTTGCACAATACATCACACCTTGGGCGAAACAATGCAACGGTATTGTAGAGGGCACATTGACCCGCACAAGGAACGGTATATACACAGAACGACACAGGCGTGTGGATTGGTTAATCGACATGGCACAAGTGACATATGGATTAATCCATTCACCCACGTGTCGTTCTGTGTTTATTACACACCCTAACGTCTTTGAAAGCAATTATTAAAGGGACACTCAGCAATTCATTTGACAACTCGTCCCCTGAGTTCCAATATGTTCTATGTGCCAGAAGGCATGTAGAAGATATTGGAAACCAGGGGACGAACTATCAACAAAAGGAACACATTTTATGGCCATTCAGATTTGCGAGGGAAACCCGTGTTACTACGTTTAGCCATCGCTAGTGATTCAAATCGTAATTGCAGCGGACGATTTGTACAAAACTCCAGTGAAATTTTGCTTATATTTAAAAACAGTCCGTCAACGACTTCCGTCTGGCACATATGTGCGGAACGAAGTTTCATTTTCCGCATGGTTTAGTGTTGCTATAGATTTGAATGTCATAGAAGAGGCGTGTAATACGTCCACTTTGCTGATACCTCACCAATTCTCGTTTGAATCTAAGTCCCGTTTCCAAGATAACTACGAGGTGATTTGTCACCACTAGGATATAAAGAATAGAAAATGCCCCAACTCTGTGTTGGGAGCGATACATTTAGAATGACAACTTCGAGTAATTTCAACATCAATGCGTCAGAATCCAGTCCATTATGGCTCTAATTAATGATAGTATGTTGTATATCGGGTCTCTGCACTTGTTCATGCCGAAATTGTTTCATGGAATACCTTTGGTCGTCATGTGAATAAATTGCTCAACCTTTCAGAAACAAATGAAAGGTCCATCAACTTGTACTTGCGGTTCGATAGTACGAAATAGTGTTAACCGTTTACCAAAGGTAACGGCAAAAACCGACCAGCGCTATTCTCAAAAATCGCTAATTAATTTTCATTTTTTGTCTCCAAAACATAGGTTATGACCTCTCGTTGGAACGAGCTCGTCGAGCTCGTTCCAATGAGGGGTCATAACCTATGTTTTGGAGACAAAAAATGAAAAAAAATAGTTATTCAAAAAGATTTTTTGCAAGTGTCGTCTGCTTTTCATGTTAGGTAAAAGGTTAATACTGGTACACATGGGAGATAGACAGTACTAGAAAGGCATTCGTAGTATAGTAAAAAATGGGAAGCGGATTCGATTTGAGATTTGATTCGGCATCAAACCTTTTTCTTGATTCAATATAAGATGCGAGTCGTGCGAAATAATAGACGGACTCTAGGTTTAAAACTTCTAAAAGTATCGCTTAACCCAAGCAAACAAACAAACAAACGAACAAACAAATCCGGACTGACCCTATTTGGATAATCTTATAAAATAGCTAACATAGCGACACTCGCCATGTGACCGGCGACGCCACATTGCTTGACACGGCATTACAGCTGGACAGCGATGCTGCAACACCATTACAATTGTGACACGTGATTTTCAGGCGCAGCGCGTTTTGACATTGTGCGATGTGTTTTGTCCATTTCAGTTTCTCTAGTGTTACGTGGTGTCTGTGGAACTTGAAGTCTTCTAATTATGTGGTGGTGTGTACTGAGGTGTGTGTTCATTGTATAGAAGAATACTGAAATGAACCCAACAATGACTATTAGTAACGACAAAGAGCAGTAGGATCAACAGGCCCCTGAAAAGGTATGTTCCGTTTTATGTCGAATTACTCCAAAAAACCGGTGGGGTACAAACAGTTACTGAAACGGACACAGAACGTCACTTAAGATAGCAATATTGGCTACGATACACTGCAAAAAATATAGGTTCTCTTTAGAACCAAAACTGGTTCTGATCTTGTCCCTGAAATGGAAAGAGTTTAGTTTAAACAGTATTGGAACAGAACTGGTTCCATCTCCGGGACAAGATGAGGACCAGTTTTGTTTCTAAAGAGAACTTATATTTTTTGCAGTGTAATCTCCGAATACTTGTTTCTCACAACTCTACTACTAGGCTTCTGCAGGCCCAACATAACCTACTCTGTTTTTCCAGACACCATAAAACCCATATTTTTTCGATTCCATATGATTACGCCACCAGGTAAATATAAAATTAAAAAAAGACATAAAAATGAAATAACAAAATTGAGTAAGAGAGATCAGAAATTCAGCACAAGGTGTAATGTCGTTGATAGGCATTAACAATTACCAGTAAAGACCCATCAAAGGCCCCATTTACAGTACCTGAACTGTAACTAAATGACCCATAGAGTGGAATTATTACCAAAAGTATCGCTTTCAAATTCTGTATATATGGGGGCGCGGTGGCTCAGTTGGTAGAGGCGCAGGCTGCAAGCCGAGAGGTCCTCGGTTCGAATCCCACCTGCGGCAACCACGTTGTGTCCTTTGACGAGACACTTCATCCCCATTGCCCACGTGGGGGCACGGTGACGCTGTGTACTAAGGCGTACTGCACGTCGACGGTGCACCTGTCTTCGGCCAAAGCTAACCTTGCTTGTGTGGTGTTAGTATGTTGGGGTGCTGACAGTTGCTCGCCGAAGCTTGGTGGTTCTCTCCGGGTTCTCCGACTTCCTCCACCCGTAAAACTGTCGTGGTCATGATTAGCCATTGTGCAGAAATATGTGGCCTTAAACACCAATAAATAAATAAATAATTCTGTATATACCGACAAAAAACACAAGCAATATTTCAGCCAATGGACCAAATTTGCAATTATTGCTTGTGTTGAATCTCCACTCGACGGGTGATTTAGTGACAATACACTGTTCACGTACTGTACATACGGGATAACTCATGTTTCCAAGTCGTTGAAGGAACACTACTGGCTCAAAACTTTGTATAGGCTGAGGGTCTAAAGGATATCTCAACATTTACGTCTAAAGGATATCTCAACATTTACGACAAGCGTTTTTTACGTGAACAGGAAGTGGATCAGCATACTTGAAAAGACCACATTATTGGCAGATCAAACAAACCAAGAATAACGGGGTAGAGGTCAACCGATGTTGTGTGCAGGTGAATTATCTTAACAACCGAAAACCGACATTGTTTCATTTTGTCATACCTGTAGTTTCTGTAGTTTCTTCAACGACCCATTTGCCAACTCCTACACCTCCTCCTAAAATAAAATAACGAAACTATGAGTTAGAATATATGTGTTTTGGACGTCAACATTTAATTTATAATCAAAAACATGCCTGGGATAGTTGTTGTGTGGGAAGGGCGTCCAGGCCTGCAACCAGGGTCGGGCATCGGGGGGTGGGTGGGGTGGGGGGATGGGGAGGAGCGGCGTGCCATGTAGGGGGGCACCTCCACAACCTGGACATAATACCATCATTTTCTGATCCAGAATCATTTTATCCCCCCCTCCCCTACCTCCCTCACAAGTGACTAAAGTTCACTAATTTGGATACCTCTTGCCAAGCACATGTGCGCCGGGCCGACCATGGTTCGGCCCGGCATGGAAAAAATTCAAAGGATCAATTCCTACTTCAACATATCCCAGAAAGTTTTATTTTTCTGCTCAAATAACAAGATTTATTGTTTGATTTTTTTTTTTTATTTCTGTCCACTAACTTTTGAACGGCCATCCAGAATCATTTACACCCCCCCCTCCCACCCACCCACAATAGTGACTAAAATCCGCAAACTACACACATGCACTCCGCATATTGGACGCCCTGCGTGCTCCTGTTGTTCACCTAAAATGGACCCATGTAACAACTTTTTCATTCGTCTATTTTACTAAACTTCTGGGGCATAACATGGAACTTGATGGAAGTTCACATAAATTATCCTTGATATTCATTCGTTAACTATTATTGTTTTCTTTATAATTGTAATAAATGTTGTTAATGACAAGTATAGATTTATACAGAATCGTGCAAGCAACAGGGATTGAGTTACGCTAATGGTACAGCATGGACAAAAGCGCACTTATTCAGTGCGCTATTATTTCAGAATAGAGCACAATACAGTCACAAAACTTCTAGTTTCAACTGTATGGACATATATTGTTAAAGGTTCCTAGAAGCAGGAAGTTTCTGGAACAAAAACAAATAGGAACAAGTACCTTGAATATTATAAGAAAAAACAAATAAAAACAGAAACCGCGAATAGTTTATACAAAATGCTAATGAGATTGGAGGTGGTGAACAACAACAAAAATAACCCCTAAAACAGCAAAGTGGATGTGTGCGACAAAGTGGCCTCTTGATACCCCTAAAACAGCAGAGTATATGTGTGCGACAAAGTGGCCTCTTGATACCCCCTAAAGCAGAAGACTTGATGTGTGCGACAAAGGGTCTCTTGATACCCCCAAAACAGCAGACTTGATGTGTGCGACAAAGGGGCCTCATGATACCCCCTAAAACAGCAGACTTGATGTGTGCGACAAAGGGGCCTCTCGATACTCTCTAAAACAACAGATTTAATGTGTGTGACAAAGGGACCTCATGATACCCCTAAAACAGCAGAGTTGATGTGTGCGACAACGGGGCCTCTTGATACCCCCTAAAACAGCAGACCTGAAGTGTTCGACAAAGGGGCCTTTCGATACCCCCTAAAAACTGCAGGCTTGATGTGCGCGAGAAAGGAGCCTCATGATACCGTCTAAAACAGCAGACTTGATGTGTGCGACAAAGGGACCTCTTGATGCATCACTTGTTGTTGTGCACTTCACTTACCTTCGTCCACATTTGGTATATTTTCAAACTATCACGCCATTTGTGTTTTTCCTATCCATTCCGCTCCCATTATATCAACGGCAATTATACATTCTATCCCCACAAACTGCGTAAAAATCCACCAGACTATTCATCAGAGGGAAATACGACCCACCAGTCAGAGTTTTTTTCTTGTGATAGAAGCACTGCAGGCACTAGACAAAATGGACCTCACGAGATGACACCTCAAACAGAAATACGTAAAACTGTTCATACATATCAAATTTCGAAATGTGGATCGATCAGCAAGGTCAGTGCTGCAGAAGAAACGGTCTACTGTTTCGAAACATTGCAGTAAACGCTACTAATGTGGCCTAACCATGGGATGGGGAGGTTGCTCCATAAGAATCTTAATTCCTATAACCTGGAAGTGGTGCCAGTTAATGAAATTATAGATGACATATGTACGGAAATAGCGCCATTTGGGCATATTTCTCCAAATGCTTGAAAAATGTACCCCCCTCTCCCACCAATGGGACAGGCAATTCGGAAGAAACCACATTCATATCTCCCCGAGCTCACGATTTCAACATACACATGTTTGGACCCCCTCCCCCCGCCAAAAAAAAAAAAAAAAAAAAAAAAAAGACCCATGTGCCCCCTACAGTTATTTGGTTTCGCGTATGTCAGAAAGCAACGATGACAGAATTAGGGAGAGAATATGTGATAAAAAAAAAAAACATCTGCAGAACTAGAATCATCGGGAACGTGAAAACATTCATTACGGCACTGAGGCGTGCAACGTCATTTGCAGAATCGCCATATACAAACAAACCCAAACTTTTGTTATCCTGCAAAATGGTTCTCTAATCGATGTGGGCCAATCATTCATTCGTTCGTTAACTATCTGAAGATCGTCCGGAGTTGCGTAAATTTCCGAACTGAAAAGAAACCGGACAACCTGAACAGAGTTCTGCAACAATCTTATGACCAGCAGACCCTTACTCATCACAAGCAAGACAAACAAGACATGACTGACAAAAATAGATTTTCAACTTAGCTATGTATACATTTAAACTAAGGCTTGTTTTGCAAATTGTACAAGGGAAAGAGATTCATTCATAACCGTGAAAGGGTGGGTAAATAATTGCATGACAAAGATTTACATTTGTGTGCAAATAAACTCGGTGTCAGTTGAACCACTTAAGCATTCCGCGACCACTTAAGCATTCAGTGTATTTCATTCATTCATTCATTCGAGTGGAAATCCGACGATTTGTTTCCCAGTTTTGTTCATATATTGGTCGCTCAGGTTTCCCAGATATACGCAAAAAAGTTACGGCCTACCAATCGAATCAAACAACGCCATAGATAAATAAGGATAAAAAGCCACATAGTTCGCCAATGAAAATCAATCTACGGCGGCAGTGTCATTCATTCATCTATCATACTATAATGCTATTCCAGATATGAGGATGATGAACACACTTTACAAATACTATTAAAAAAAGTAGGGGATATTTGATAAAAGTGAGATATATGAAGAAATATATTTATATTTTCATCAAAAAGATAGTTGAGGCATTGCACTGTGACTCTAGTGAATTATTTCAGCGATAGTTGGGTGTTTGACAAGCACGTATTCCAAGCACTGAGCTGTATAAGACATGAATGGTCAATCAGAGAATTTACCACATTGCCGAAATTAAAGATTTACTACTTGTGCTTGAACACATCGAAAATGTACTGGAAAGGAAGTCGATTATATTTTCTCTTTTCTCTTCGCTAGCTTTACGCAACCCCAAATAGAAGAACACTTTCATTTTGGAACTTCATGAGAAGTTGACAACCCTCACGTCTGATGAATATGATATCGTAATTTGCTGGTTACCTGGACATGTTGGTATCTCCGGTAACACTAGGACAGACAGTGCAGGAAAACAGGCTTTAAACAAGCCGGTTACTGATTTTAAAATTCCCTTCAGGGATTTTAAGCCGCATATCAGTAATTACACCAAATCTGTGTGGCAGGCGGAATGTGATGGGGCGACAAATAACAAGCTCCATCGCGTCCGACCAACTATACTATTAAAAAAGTAGGGAATATTTGAGTGGAAATCTATGGATTTGTTTCCCAGTTTTGCAGTGTTTTGTTCATATACAGGTCGCTCATGTTTCCCAGATAAACGCAAAGACGTTTACGGCCTACCAATCGAATCAAACAACACCACAGTCAAATAAGGATAAAAAGCCACAGAGTTCGACAGTAAAAATCAAACTACGGTGCCAGTGTCATTCATTCATCTATCATACTATAATACCTGGATGTCGGTTTTTAAACACCGAGACATCCAGGTATTAAATCTTCATGTACCATACATGTTGGCGGGGATAACGTTTTTTGTCCTGTTTGAAATACAATACAAACATAGTGAAAATAAATCTGTGGACACATTTCTCAGCTCCACAATCTCTTGGACCAAATTCGTGATAATTATTTTGTTTTTATAATCACAGAAGACAACATATAGAGTTACATCCATTGGGTCGTTAAGGAAACGAGTAAACAGTATTTTGTTGACATATCGTGCCCTGAGTTCCAATGTGTTCTATGTGCCTACTGGCACACAGAACACATTGTTACTCAGGGGACGAATTATTTGCTCTTATTTTATTTTTATGATTGAATTGTCGGAAATCTGGTGATATTTGTGACTATTTTCGGTTTTTTTTATTCGATTTGTATTTCGAGGCGAGCAAAAGCGGAAAGCTTTCGTTTAAACCATACACTCCCGATGTTTCGCGTGCGCTTATACCCTGGATGTTGCATGCTCTCATATACCTTGGCTGTTGGGTGCACCCTTTGCCATGGCTACTTGCCCAGGGCATTCTGACCAATCGAAAGACCGAATTTTCGGGACAATGGAACAAGGTATGTTATTCTACTTTTGCGAGGCATCGCCACGACCGCGTCCCATTTGAAAATGAAATTGTTTAACTTTCGCGCTGTTGTTTACGTATTTCAAAGTGAGTGACTGTATCCCGTGGATACTCGTGCTAAATAATATTCAGACAAATATTAGATACAATACTGAACAAACTACTCAATCTCATTTTCAAATCAGGCAATTATTCGCAATTCTTGACTTTCAGCATCCTAAATTTTTAAAAGCGGAGATGTGGAGGATCCATCTAACTACAGAGGTAGTTCATTGATCGGTTGTGTAGGCAAGTTATTTGGTGCAATTCTAAATAACAGTCTGACAAAATTTATGAGTGAATATCAGCCTATTTATCATCAAATTGGCTACGGGAAAGGTCGGAGACCATCCGACCATATATTTACTATCAATTTACTTATCGACAAGTATGTTATGAAGAAAAAGGGAACAAAATCAGAGCCTTTATTTCTTTGCTTTAATGATCTAAAAAATCCTTTGCCAGTGTATGGCATGAATGGGTTCTACAAAAAATGCATTAAAATAATATTAGTACTGAGGTCATACGAATAACAGACAACACGTATAACAATCGACAAACAACTATTAAATTGGCCGGGAGGTTAACAGAGTTCATCCATTGCTATACTGGTCTAAGACAAGGCTGCAATCTCAGTGCTACCCTCTTCAATCTTTATGTAGATGATATCCCATAGATTTTTACTAAATCAATCCAACATGATGCTCCTTCTTTATTCAAGAAATCCATAAGCTGTCTCATATATGCAGATGATATGGTCTTAATCAGTAGATCGTCAAAGAGACTAAATAACTGTCTCAAATCTTTTGAAAACTATTGTACTCATTGGTGCCTTGATTTTAATCCAAAAAAGTTCAAAGTTATGAAGACAAGAAAAGGCGGTCAGTTGAGTAATCAGAAATGTTCGATTAATGGTGCTGCACTTGAATGTGTTCACGGATATAATTACCTGGTATTAACAATTAACAATTTCTTCAGCTGTAATATTTTCTAAAGCTATTATAAATTTGAAAAACAAAACAAGCAAAGCTACATATATGCCTTAGATGCTTAATATTGAATTAAGCATCGATCCGTTTGACAAAATGATTGTACCAATATTATTATATGCCTATGAGGTTTGGGGTGCATTCTAAAATAATATAGGAGATCGCTTCAGTCCATCAAGACTAACAAACCACTTCGGCAAAGATATCTTAGAAAAGACAGCCATGAAGTTTTACATCAATATTTTAGGCATAAACTCAACTTCTTGTGATCTTGTAGCTCGTGGGGAACTGGGCCACTTCCCCGTATGGTTTTCAATTGTCAAAACAATTCATTAGGTACCTTTTCCGACTATAGTGCTCCCGGATATAGTCTTCTGCGAGATGCATACTTCTGCAATCATAACTTAATTTTTGATCGACAACCGGCCAGGCTCAGTGGAGTAAAAACAATTTTTATGGAATGTGGGCTCCATTAAATCTTGCGCAATCAATTCTCCAAATGTCCAAAAATGATTGAAAAACATATTCTTAATACATTAAGAACCTGCTGTGTTGATCAGAGCAGTGTCAGGTCAAAACGTTTCTCAAAGTGAAAAGAACTTTAGTGAAAAGAAAATTATCTATCACATATGAATACGTTATCTAGGTGCATCCTCACAAAAATAAGGACCAATGCCCATTCTTTGTAATTTGAAACTGGAAACATAAGAAGCCAAAGAACATAGACCCAAAAGATAGATTATGTGATACTTTCAATGAAGTTGAAGATGAAGCCCATCTTATACCAACTTGTCAAAAATATACTACCCCTAGAAATAGTATATTTTCATCTCTAAATTAAGGCATTCACAATTGTAGCTCTATCCCTGTAGCTGAACAACTGAAAGTGATTCTATCATATCATGATGCTGACATATTTGCAGCTATGACAAAGTTGTTACAATCTGTATTTATCTGAGAGATCTCATATAAACAAAACTCTCGCCTGCAAATGCCTTACATTCTTGTTATTATACATATAAAGTTATTGCTGAAGGATTTTGAAATATTGACAAATGAGTTAATTTATATGTTTTTTAGGTCCTGTTGTTTCATGTTGTAAATTCATTCTACCATTACCATCATCATCATCTAATCATTCCTCATGAAGTAAGTTGATTACTCAATAAAAAAAATTAAAAAATAATGTCTTAAACTGATTTTCGGACACTGACAGTCTGGAGTAATATTGAATTCATTTTTCTAAGCTTTTCATTACTCAACAACTAAAATATATGGCCATCTATTATACACAATGCGAACCATTTTTAAAACTACCTACTTCCATCTTCATTGTCACAGTTTATTGTATTTGGCAATCAAATATGACTATCTGTTATCATGTGGATGTTTCAACAGTTACACCTTGTTCCATTTGTTATTTTTGTCAAACTTGCTCAATGGTACGTTTCATCAATTATAAAACAAAGAATTATACATATCCAAGAATCATATGCATCTGAATAATTCATTATCATATATATCAGAATCATTCACGCATTTCTTTCAAACATGTCTGTTTTGTTTTATTTTCATTTTGTCCTGTTTGCTGAATATAAACTTATGTTGTTTATTAACAATATTCTATTCTATTCTATTCTATTCTATTCTATTCTATTCTATTCTATTCTATCTATTCTATTCTATTCTATTCTATTCTATTCTATTCTATTCTATTCTATTCTATTCTATCGGAAGGTGAGCTGCATGATTGGCATACAATCTGGCTATCAGGGACCGACCAGGACTATTTAAAATACGCTGTAGCCTCGGAGCCTATGTTTTCAATTCATGCGCCAGATTTCAATTTACGGAGTCACACTGCATTTTGTAACACACACTGCAAGTATGTAATAGCTCTCATCATTTTCATTTAGTACACTATAGCAAACATTAATCTTCACTGTGGTTTCTGATCAAGTCTTGGCTGCCTATTTAGGCAGCCAAGACTTGATCAGAAACCACAGTGAAGATTAATGCTTGGTAATTAAGACTTGACGTATTAACTTAAACACTCTACAACAATGATAAATGATAATCATATATATAATACATGTAAGAGTGTCTCTCTCGATTATCCATCGAAAGAATATCAAAATATGATCTGAGAAGTTACGCGCCAACTGAGTGGCCTATTTCTGAGATTTAAGAGCCAGGTCCTGATGTTTCAGAACCAAATACGCACTGGCGCATGCCCAGGTCGGTCCCTGCTGGCTATAGTGTCTACTGGACTGTGAACTGCATTGTAGACAACTAATCTGCTATTGTGTGTATCGGAGGGTTATTATTTATTTCCTGTACTCAAATCGATCAGTAAGAGTACAGTAGAGTCGACGTGGACCAGTCGTAATCCACGCATGGGCAGTGATGTCCACGCATGCGTTACCAGGTAATATAAAATTAATTAATGAAATACCGAGTTGTCCCAGGTGCTCCATTAAATAACATTTTGATGATTATTATAATAAATTAAAATGTGCGGAGTAGACCAATCAATATTCTCAACTTTCAGTCTTCGGACGGCACGTTGAAAATACTGATTGGTCTAAACCAAATGATGAATATGGACTCTTCTGATAGCTGCCATTGAAGATGGTATGGAAGATACCACTAGAGTCCAAAGGGTTAATTATTTGCTCGCGAAGAGAAAAAAAAGGATCTGTATGAATATTGTGTCGTTTATTTATGCAATAACATGGATGTTAAAGGTAGTCAGACAGACCCTCTCAGTGATTAGCAAGCTAGCAACCAGAACAATAGAGCGAAACGCCGGAGCTGTCACGACAGACTTCCGCTGCATTCATTCATGCAGTACAGTTAGAGTAGACTTATTCAGGTGCACATGATAAAACAATTTGTAAAGTTGAAGCCCTGATTCCACCACCTCTGGTTTAAGGTGATGACGTTACACCGACTATTCCCTTTGAGGAGATTCTGGTTTCCTCGGCTATAGTGCACCATGGTGTAAATAACCAGAACAAGCAAGTGATAATATAAAAAAGAAACTGTCCCGTGCCTAGTCTGTTAACTCATCGTCATTATTCATAACACAAGTGAATGGAATTGCACGTAATTTCCAAATTATGAAGATAGTACCGAAAGGCAGAAATCAGTAGAAACTGGGCCACAGTATAAATACGTCTTGAGCTGTCTTGTTTTTTTATTTTTCTATTAGATCGTAAGTTAAACAGCTAATCATGCTATAATGTATATGGGAAGGTGAGCTGCAAGATAGACAGCTTATCATGCTATAGTGTCTACTGGAAGGTGAGCTGCATGTTAGACAGCTAATCTGTCTATAATATCTATCGGGAGATGAGCTGCATGGTAGACAGCTAATCTGTCTACAGTGTCTATAGGAAGGTGAGCTGCAAAGTGAAGAGGTAATCTGCCTATAGTGTCTATCGGACGGTGAGCTGCATGGAAGAGAGCTAATTTAGCTATAGTCCTACCGGAAGGTAAGCTGCATGGTAGAGAGCTAATTTGGCTATTGGCTATAGTGTCTATCGGAAAGTGACATGTGAGCTACGTGGCAGACAGCTAGTCTGTCTGTAGTGTCTGTCGGAAGGTGAGCTGCATGATAGACAGCTGATCTGATTATAGTGTCTATCGAAAGGTGAGCTGCATGGTAGACATCTAATCTGGCTATATTGTAGACAGCTAATCTGCTATTGTGTGTATCGGAAGGTGAGCTGCATTGTAGACAGCCAAAATGGCTATGGTGTATATTGGGTGGTGAGCTGTAAGTTAGACAGCTAACATGGCTATTGTGTCTATCGGAAGATATGCTACATTTTAGACATATAAATCTGGCTATTTTGTCTATCGAACGGTGAGCTGCAAAGTAGAGCTAATTCGGCTATGGTGTCTATTGGAAGGTGAGCTGCATGGCAGACAGCTAATCTGGTTATAGTGTCTATCAGAAGGTGAGCTGCAAGGTAGACAGCTAACCTGGTTATAGTGTCTATCGGAATATGAGCTGTAAGGTAGACAGCTAATCTGGTTTTACTGTCTATCTGAGTGTGAGCTGCAAGGTAGACAGCTAACCTGGCTATTTGGTCTAACAGAGGGTAAGCTGAATGGTAAACAGCTAATCTGGCTATAGTGTCTACCGAACAGTGAGCTGCATGGTAGACAACTAATCTGGCCATAGTATTTATCGGAAGGTGAGCTGCAAGGTAGACAGCTAACCTGCCTATTGTGTCTATCGGTAGGTGAGCTGCACATTAAACAGCTAGCCTAGCTATTGTGTCTATCGCAAGGTGAACAGCATGGTAGACATATAGTCTAGCTATAGTGTCCATCGGAAGGTGAGCTGCATGGTAGGCAGGTAATCTAGTTATTGTGTCTATCGGAAGGTGAGCTGCAAGGTAGACAGCTAACCTGCCTATTGTGTCTATCTGAAGGTGAACTGCATGGTAGACAGCTAACCTGTCTAATGTGTGTATCGGAAGGTGAACTGCGTGATAAACATCTAATCTGGCTGTAGTGTCTGTCGGAAGGTGAGCTGCAAGGTAGACAGCTAACCTGCCTTTTGTGTCTATCGGGATGTGAGTTGCAAGGTAGACAGCTAACCTTGCTATGGTGTCTATCGGAAGGTGGGCTGCATGGTAGACATATAAATCTGGCTATTTTGTCTATCGGAAGGCGAGCTGCAAGGTAGATAGCTAACCTGCCTATTGCGTCTATCGGAAGGTGAGCTGCGTGGTAGATAGCTAATCTTTCTATTCTGTCTATCGGAAGTTGAGCTGCGTGGTAGATAGCTACCCTAGCTATAGTGTCTGTCGGAAGGTGAGCTGCAGGGTAGACAGCTAACCTGCATATTGTGTCTATCGGAAGGTGAACTGCATGGTAGACATCTAATCTGGCTATAGTGTCTACCGGACTGTGAGCTGCATGGTAGATAGCTAATTTGGCTATTGTGTCTATCGGAAGGTGAGCTGCATGGTAAATAGCTAATTTGATTATAGTGTCTGTCAGAAAATGAGCTGCATGGAAGACAGCTAACTTTACTATTGTGTCTATTGGAATATGAGCTGCATGATTGGTATACAATCTGGCTATAGTGTCTACCGGACTGTGAACATCATGATAAACAGCTAATCTGGCTCTAATGTCTATCGGAAGGTGAGTTTCAGGACTAACAACTTCCGGTTGGTATTTACGGCATTGTAAATAAAATATTACAACTCTATATGATAGCACAATCTCAAATGTTTAGAAAAGACAGCACCACAATACCCTTCTCCATCAACCCACCCCTCTGGGGGTTCCGGGGTGTTCTATTATATATTGCAGAATTGCAAAGCAAATTTGACATACCTGTAGTACCTCCTCCTGTTTCAACAGTCCACTCGCCATTTCCTCCTCCTGAAATAAGTCACCAAAATACAATTTGTTACAATATCGCAAACTCCAAGGGCAACAGAAAGAAAATAGAAAGGAATTTGATCTTGTTTATTTAAGAATTGAATAATCTTTATTGGAGTATGGACGTGAAGGAATGGGTACAGATTGTATGAATCCCTTCGGGATCATACAATTTGTACCCATTCTCTCACGTTCATACCCCAATAAAGATTATAAAAATTGCATTCAATTCTTATAATTACATTCCGTAACTGTTTAAACTACTTTTTACTAAACAACAAAGCAGAAAGACGAAATAAAACTTGTACGAACGAACGAGGCGAAAAACCACACTCACACAAAAGACAAAGCGCACAACTCTGAGTTTTTACATCTTTAGAAATGGAAACGAGTATTTTAGTAACGGGCTTTATGCCACAGTTGGGAAATGTCACCAAAGAAACAGCAGCGGAGTTGATAACTGCGAGAGGCGCTAAAAGTTGAAAACCCGCCCAAACACCGCCCGAATTACATTCTGTCAACTGCACTCTGTCGTAAATGCGGGTCAAAGTTCGACCAAATGTATTCATTGGAAAATGAATTACATTTGGTCATGACGTTTTCATCCAGCTGACCAATGGGAATTGAGTATTTGGACCCAAAACGAATAACAACATTAACAATGTAATTATTTACAATTGCCTTGTATCCAGTGGGTTATGGACGTGACTAAAGATACCATTGAAGGAAGAGCGGATCTGATTGTTTTGATTGATCGGATGAGTTACTTTATCCCGTTGAACCCTAGCGGCCATTTTCCCCACCAGAAACATGATATGTCATAACGTCATTAAATAGGATGGCTGTTCAGTAAATGTGTGGGGTAGATCAATCATGCTGCATGTTGGAAATACTGATGGGTCTACCACAAATGATGAACATGGACTCTTCTAATTGCTGCTATTGAACTGGAATGGAAGTTACCACTAATTATTTTGTCGCGAAGGAAAAGGGGATCTGTTTTTGATGACTATTTGTTTACTCATTTTTGGCGGAGTTTGCGCGCAGACTAGCCTTGGTGTAAAATAATGTCCTTTTATTTACAAAGATATACAGACATTATTTCGTGATATTCGCTCGGGTAAATACGTTATGAGACCTTGTGAAACACTAATAGTGTTTTGATTAGTATGATCCCAGTTTTATTTATTTATTTATTTATTTATTTATTTATTTATTTATTTATTTATTTATTTATTGGGTTTAACGACACTATCGACAGCTAAGGTCACCTTGTGACAGACAGTTTTATGGATACAGGAAGTTAATAAGTTTAGTTTGAATTTCATCCATCCGTATGATAGTCGAAGCTTAGGTTGGGCGTTCTATTCATTAAATGCTATTGCAGGCGGATGTGTGTTCAATAAGTTTGGACTTATATTTATTTTATTTTTCTAACGGTCTTGATTGTGAACAGTAATTGGGCTAGGACTACTGTTTTCTGTTACGTAACGCAATTAGAGACATAACTGATTTTACACAGTTTAATGCAAACATATATCACTGACAAATGTGCGTTGCTGATCGGTGTGTACGCCAACCGGCTTAGCAAATTGTTGCATCAAAATTCCGCACCCATTCCTAACTTATATCGTCATGAAAATCGACTTTCAATTAAGTCAACTTCCTTGAAATTATTAAACGAGGGAGCAAGGTTTAATTAAGAAGCAAGTACATGTAATTGTTGAGGAAACCCCTATGACCTCGACTGAAATAAAGTAAAATTTACTTTTTTGCTACTTTTAATAAACGAAAACAACAGACAGCTATTAGAGTTTTTTGTTTTTTTCAATCATTAAAAGTAACAAAAGAAAAACTTGGCTAATTGCAAGCAACTAGTTCACAGATAATCCGTAACTAACAATATCAATTAGTATTACACCAACCGACAAAAAGTGCTTTGGCTATTTTCTTATCGAAAATGTTTGTGAAGTAATTTGCATGTTTTTATTCCTCCCAGGAAAAAGATTATCAAATCTCACCTAGACTTTTATATTAATGGAAAGTGCAGTGTCTATATTAAATGTCATTATTATGCTATTGACATAATGGACAGAAACAAATAACAGAACATCAAAAGATGGTGAAAACACCGTTTTCACAGAGTAATCGCCCCTAGTGTCCCCCTGAAATAAAGCACAAAAATACAATTTGTTGCAGTATCTCAAATTCTCAGGCCATCACTAAAATTTTGAAAGGAAATTTACGTTGTTACGGGCTGTTTGTTTACTCATGTTTCGAGGAGTTGGTGTAATATGGTGTCCATTTATTTACAAAGATATAGAGGATATGCAATGAGTGTTTTTCTCATACAATATTTTTGAAACGAGTCTGAGAATTTTCCGTTTGGGCGAGCCTCTGGCAAGCCCAAAGGGAAAATTCGGACGAGTTTCATAAATATTATATGAGAAAAACACTCATTTCATATTCTATTTATCATATGACACACACATGCACAAATTAGCCACTTATTATGACTATTTAACCCATCACCTAACTTGAGTTGCAGACATCACTTGGAAAAAAACATACTCGTATAACTAAAAATTTTCATTTTTTGCTTCCTAAACATAGGTTACGACCCCTCGTAGGAACGAGCGCGACACGCTAGTTCCAATGAAGGGTCATAACCTATGTTTTGGAAGCAAAAAGTGAAAATATAAAAAAAAATGAATGGCGTTTTTCTTGTATTGCGCGAGACGGTTTTTGCCGTTACGTTAGGTAAACAATTGATACAATATAAATCACCCTAAATAGGACAGATAACGTAAATTCTCCCTACTGAAATTATGCAAATGTGACCCAGTTGTATTTTGTTTAGCCAATCAACTTGTCCAGTTTTGAAATTGACCAATGAAGCCCCCAACTCTAAAACTTGTCGGGTTGTTTGTGGTAATTCTTCGAATCGGGAAATTACTCTTCTACAAAGGAACATACCCTCAGAATATACTCCTGTCTTGTCAGAAGTCATTGGGTCACATAGCAACCACGTGCTACCATAGAAACCAAGATGGCTGCCTCCAGTGTACAAAATGGTCGACGGAAACACGTATCACAACACGCGCTGCGCATGCACACTAACACCACGTATCACTATAGAGATGACGCTACAAGATGGCCGCTCACGCGGGTTTCCATGACAACCAAACATGGCGCCACCAGGTCACGTGACATGACGTCACTTCCGGGGTCCAGCCCTGGGTCCATCCAATGGGGCCCGTTTTATCGCTCTCCTACTACAAGCAAGTTATGAGACCTTATCACTCAGTAGTAAAGTGTTTCGATTGGTTGATCGTAGTTTTTACAACACGTTTCAATAATAACACAAAATAAACCAAAGCACCTTCTGAAACAAAGAAATCCGCATTCCAGTTGGAAATAATTTATATTGGTCTCTGTAGCGAAGAAGAGTTCTAGGAATAGTTAGAGATAACCTATTTGTGGACAGCGCCTATACCATCTCCAAACAATACACATAAATTGTTATAAACCAAGGAAGGGCAAACCGATTTTATAAAGGTTTTATTGTGTTCTGTTGAATAAAATATCGCTCTATATAAATCAACATCCCAACATTGCGTACTTATGTATTTTATCTATAACCTGTATTGTCTAAATTGCCACATTTAAACTCTGTACACAAATAACAAATCTTTTTTAATAAAATAATGTTTAAATTAACATCCCAACCCTTTTCAGAAAACGCTGATTTGCACATGGCGGTTCTACACGCAGCACAGAGAGGACGTTGTTTCCACCCAGAAGACGCGGATTGACTGTACAATGTGAACCGATCTGGAGGTACACTTTTGGGCGTTGATTTCTGTAAAACTTCACATGTTCCCCGTATTTGTCATATAGTTATGACGTCACTCCTTTGTTTAAAAAAGTGATATATTTCGAAGCGTTAACAAGAGCACATGCTGTATTCAACAATATCACCCCAAGATCTGCAACATCTGGGCGATGAAGTATATCTTTCGAGAACAGAGGCAAGGAACTGGGACATTGTCAACTCTGATATAAACAGAAACCCGTGAAACATTTCAGTGATCTGTCTGTATTAACACTTTTCCCCGACAGGTACGATCTCAGTTTTGACATCACGATAATATCACAACGTAACCCAACGCACCTGCTGAAACTAAGAAACCCGCATTCCAATCGGAAATAGTTTATATTGGTCTCTACAGCGAAGAAGCGTTCTTGGAATCAGTTAGAGGTAAACCATTTGTCGACAGAGCCTATACCATCTCCAAACAATACACATAATTGTTTATCAACCAAGGAAATGCAGAATGATTTTATAAATGTTTTAACTCACCAGGAGAAAATGTTGGATGAAGGAACCTTGAATAATTTAATCAGAAGTGTTTAAATTTGGTTAATATGGTTAATTTGAATGGTCAAATTTATTGATCATCAGTCTCAGAAAATAAAACATGAAAGCTTCTTCTTCTTCCGTCCTTTCCGGTGTCATTTTCGGGGAACCTTTCACGAACTGGAGAGATTACCGAAAATGTCACGCAAGAAAATTGCGAAGGGAATATTGCAGAATTGCATATTAAATTTGACATACCTGTAGTTCCTCCTCCCGTTTCAATAGTCCACTCGCCATTTCCTCCTCCTGAAATAAGTCACCAAAATACAATTTGTTACAATATCTCGAACTCTCAGACATCCAGAAAAAGTTTGAAAGGAATTGGATGCTGTTACGGGCTGTTTATTCACTCATGTTTGTCAAATAGCCATGACGTCACTCCTTTGTTTAAAAAAGTGATATATTTCGAAGAGTTGATAAGAGGATATGCTGTTTTCAAAAATATCACCCCAATCTCTGCAATACCTGGTCGACGACGTATATCTTTCGAGAACAAAGGCAAAGAATTGGGACAGTGTCAACTCTGACATAAACAAAAACCCGTGAAAACATTTCAGTGATCTGTCTGTATTAACGCTGTTCCCCGACAGATACGATCTCAATTTTGACAAAACGATAATATCACAACGTAAACCAACGCACCTTCTGAAACTAAGAAACCCGCATTCCAAATGGAAATAATTTATATTGGTCTCCACAGCGAAGAAGCGTTTCTAGGAATCAGTTAGAGATAAACCATTTGTCGACAGAGCCTTTACCATCTCCAAACAATGCACATGCATTTTTATAAACCAAGGAAGTGCAGAATGATTTTATAAATGTTTTAGTGTGTTCTGTTGAATACAATATCGCTCTACCTATCTACCAACCTCTTTTTTCTTTTCAGGAAATGCTGATTTGTGCAGGGAGGAACACATGCAGCACGGGGAGGGCGCTGTTTGCATCCAGAAGACGCAGATTGATAGTACAATGTGAACTGATCTGGAAGTACACTTTTGGGCTTTGATTTTTGGCTCGTTCCCCATACTTGTCAAGGAGTTATGACGTCACTGCTTTGTTAAAAAGAAGTGATATTTTTCGAAGAGTTGATAAGCGCATATGCTGTATTCAACAAATATCACCCAAGCTCTGCAATACCTGATCGATGAAGGACATCGTTCGAGAACAAAGGCAACGAATTGGGACAGTGTCAACTCTGACAAAAACAAAAACCCTTGAAAACATTTCAGTGATCTGTCTGCATTAACGCTGTTCCCCGACAGGCCTTTTCTCGGGCCAGGAACAAGATACGTCATAATTCCATTAAGTGGAATGGGTGTTAAGTGCGTGTGTGGGGAGACCAACCAATATTGCCAACGTGAAGACCCAAGGCTGCACGTGGAAAATATTAATTAGTCTATGCCTATATATTGAATATGGACTCTTCTATTTGCTGACATTGAACTGACACGGAAGAAACCACCAGAGTTCAAAGGGTAAAATCTGAACCCATTCACGCACTATTTTTAACTTCCTCACCTATTGATATTATACAACGTTTCAAACATAAAATAAAACTAATACGTACGATAAAAATGACGTTTTCGTATAACTATAGCAAGATTTTGTCGACTCAAAGGAAAAAATGCTTGGGAAAAATGAGAATTAAATGTTAAATTAACCCTTTACCTAACATGAAAAGCAGACGACAGTTGTAAATAAAATCCTTGAATAACTATTTTTTTTCCTTTTTTGTCTCAAAAACATAGGTTATGACCCCTCATTGGAACGAGCTCGACGAGCTCGTTCCAAAGAGGGGTCATAACCTAAGTTTTTGAGACAAAAAAATGAAAATATAATGATAATTAATTGGCGATTTTTGAGAATAGCCCTGGCCGGTTTTGGTCGTACCTTTGGGAAAAGGGTTCATTAATCGAGACTTGATGATGAGTCGTTCTTGCTGATTGTGCGTCTTTTGTTCGTCTCAAAGAAAACAACTCTGTGACAAGTCGTTTACACGGTATCGGCTCGTGATATTGAACATACAATCGCTCGGGCATGTTGATTCGGGCAAATCCCCATGAACACCCTCGCGATTGTATATTCAATGTCACTTGCTTTCTATGGTGTAATAATAACACTTCGGCCGGCCGCTGATTTGTCGCGGTTCTCGGATGAGAAGGCCTTGGTTACCCCTGTACTCACAACTGCCTCCCTATTCCCACACTTCTTCTCTCCTCCCAACATTCGGAGACGAACTGCTTGATGACATCCCTTGTCCCATTCTTCCCAATCTCTCCGATTAGCATATTAACCATCTCCATTGAGTCTCCCACTAACCAAATGTCCTTCATTTTCCCATCCCACTTCCCCATTATACTCCCAGTGAATCTTATTCTTTTAGACTAGTATTTTGGGCATTCTAGAAGAAAGTGTTCCAGGGTCTCCACCACGCCCAAATTACACATCCGGCACTCCTTTTCACTGTTTTTCCCAATTTTTCCCTTCCGCTCCAGGGACCGCGACCTCAGCTTGAACAACAGTGCCCCCCCCCCCCAAAGGTGCCATCAATGTACTCTTCAAAACCAGGCTTTTCTTTATCACGCAGGCCACCCAAGGATCTCTTTGATTTGATCCCCTCTCGCCAATTAAGGTTACCATCCTCCGTGACCCTTTCTCTGACGATTGTTTTATCCAGGTTTGCCCCAACGTCAAGGTCGAGATCTCCAATGAGTAGTTCTCTATTAGTTCCCTTACTTGGACCATCCATCCTGTCTTGATATTTGAGTGGAAAATTCGCAGGAATGTTACTTTACACCATCGGCTGTCGGGGAGATTTACCAAATAATTAAAATAACCGAGTTTCGATAAGTCTATCCTGTCCTTGATCCTCGTCCACCCAAGCTCACGCCTGATTGCTTCTAGTGCTGCGGCATTACTCGACCCAGTTATCCATCGGCCTGCGTCGTTCTGCGGGATTTCCAAGCTATCTACGGCCGTCTGGTTTAGGGGTACCACTTCTGTTCCATATGTTATACTTGGCAGATCCACCATTTCCCAAATGGTTTTCCCCACGAAAACCTTATTGAAACTGTTTCTCCCTATAAGTTTCATTTGGTTAAGGATTAGCCTTCCCTTCAGAATCAATATATTTGTGTGGGTTCGGTAAATGCTTCTTCCTGTGAGGTTTATATTTACCCCCAGATACTCATAGTCACCTGTCTCTCCCACACTAAGAGGTTTGCTGCTACCTTCCGGAATACAGAACTCCCCCACTCTCCACCTTCGAGTGGGGTCCACTTTGCGGCCCACGGGTATAACTTTGCTCTTGCTTTTATTGAGTTCGAGTCTCCATTTTCTACCATATTTCCCAACAATTCCCAGCATTTTCGCTAGCCTCATCTTCGCTTTCTGACACAAGCACCATACCATCTGCAAAAATGGTCCTGGGATCTTCAAGTCCCCAACTGCTATTCCCTCGTCGCTCTGCAGGAGTTCACCTCCTAAACCTTTGATGTACAATGCAAAAAGAATTGGCGAAAGGACACACCCCTGTTTTAGGCCTATCTCCATGGGCACACGTTTTGTTGTTAGGTTACCCAGGCTAAGTTCACTCTGTACATCTTTATATAATGCTTTCATAATTCCAACAAACTCGCCTCCCAAGCCCAGAGCCTCAAGCTTACGCCACATACCCTCCCTCCATACTCTATCGTATGCCTTTTTAACATCCAAAAAGGCCATAAACATCTTTTTCGTTTTTGCTTTTGCGGATTCTATCATTTGGGATAGCGTAAAAAGGTGGTCAGTGACTCTCCTTCCCTTCCTGAAGCCATTCTGTATCTCTCCCAAAAATCCTTTCTCCCCAATCACCTCTAATCTCCCATACAGGACTTTACAGAAAACTTTTCCAATGTTGCTACGGAGAGAGTTCCCTCGATAATTATCCAAAACGTCCTTTTCCTGCTTTTTGTGAATAAATGTCACTTTGCTTTCTCTCCACTCGTTTGAGACCTCTTGTTTTTCTATTGCTAAATTGAATAGGGCAGTTAGGATTTTCTAGAGTTCCTCTCCCCCTGTTTTGATAAACTCGTTAGGAATTCCGTCCACCCCTCCCGCTTTTCCATTCCTTAATTTTGAGATCACCTTTCGCACCTCCTCCGTTTTAATTTCGCTGCGCACGAAGTTCGAAAGATTTTCCTCGACCTGGTTCGGACACTCCGGTGGGTTCCCCATGCCCCATCGCTTATCGTTTACCTTTTCCCAGTGCTTCACTAGTTCTGATGCGATTTGATCTTGATCGTCTGTAGCTCTGCCATCTACTTTAATATTCTGTGGGTTACTTCCTTTGTTACGTTTATTCACCCATTTCCAAAATACGTTCGAACTCGACCCCCCCCCCCCCCCCCTGTCATTCTTATCGGCCTTATTAAACTGCTATTTCGCACTCTCCGATTATCGTCTTTAATCTTGTTTACTTTATTTCGTGCTTGTTGGTATTCTTCCCTTGATACCGTGGCCTCGCTGCTTTCCGACCCCTTAGGTCTTCTGCTTCTCCTGTATGCAGCACATGTAGCCTATACATACTTCTCAACCTTTCTCGACATTTCGATTTTTTTGCGAAGTCTGTCATAATAAGGAGGGGCAAAAAATTAATTTTGTTCCTCGAGAGTTTGAACCCTTACATTTTTATGTATACCCTACTTGTATATGCTCTATTATAAAAATAATGACCTGGCTTGAGGGTAACATTGCAGATTGTCTCCCTGAGTAACCTATGTCTCCCGAGGCGCGAGCGGAGAGAGCCATTAGTTCCAGTGGAGTGGAGAAGGCGAAATGTTACCCTCAAGCCAGGTCATTATATTATTTTATTATATCCCACCCCAACCCACGTCAGTCAGATGAATTTCAAAAAAACTGATATTCAGCAACTCTATACTATTACTTAAGCACTTAATTTCATGTTCAACTCAGGAGTTTTAACTCACCAGGAGAAAATGTTGGATGAAGGGACCTTGAATAATTTAATTAGAAGTGTTTAAATTTGGTTAATACGGTTAATTTGAATGGTAAAATTTATTGATCATCAGTCTCAGAGAATGAAACATGAAAGCTTCTTCTTCTTCCGTCATTTCCGGTTTCATTTTCGGGGAACCTTTCACGAACTGGAGACATTACCGAAAATGTCACGCAAGAAAATTGCGAAGGGAATATTGCAGAATTGCAAATCAAATTTGACATACCTGTAGTTCCTCCTCCCGTTTCAATAGTCCACTCGCCATTTCCTCCTCCTGAAATAAGTCACCAAAATACAATTTGTTACAATATCTCGAACTCTCAGACCTCCAGAAACAGCTTGAAAGGAATTGGATGCTGTTACGGGCGGTTTATTTACTCATTTTTGTCAAATAGCCATGACGTCACTCCTTTGTTTAAAAAAGTGATATATTTCAGTGAGGACGACACGCAGCACGGGGAGGGGGGGGGGGGGGCGCTGTTTGCACCCAGAAGACGTGAATTGATTGTACAATGTGAACTGATCTGGAAGTACACTTTTGGACTTTGATTTTTGTAAAAAATGGCCCGTTGTCCATACTTGTCAAAGAGTTATGATGTCACTGCTTTGTTTAAAAGAAGTGATATTTTTCGAAGAGTTGGTAAGATGATATGCTGTATTCAACAAATATCACTCCAATCTCTGCAATACCTGATCGACGAAGTATATCTTTCGAGAGCAAAGGCAAATAATTGGGATAGTGTCAACTCTGACAAAAACAAAAACCCGTAAAACATTACACAAAAACCCGTAAAAACATTTCAGTGATCTGTCTGCAGTAACGCTGTTCCCCAACAGGCCCTTTTTTCGGACCAGGAACATGATACGTCATAATGCCATTAAGTAGGATGGGTGCTAAGTGCGTTTGTGCGGTCGAGGAACCAATATTTTCAACGTGCAGCCCCAAGGCTGCACGTTGAAAATATTAATGAGTCTATGCCTATATATTGAATATGGACTCTTCCATTTGCTGACATTGAACTGACACGGAAGATACCACCAGAGTTCAAAGGGTAAATTCTGAACCCATTCACGCACTATTTTGAACTTCCTCACCTGGTGATATTATTCAATGTTTCACGCATAAAATAAAACTAAAACGTTCGATAAAAATGACGTTTTCGTATAACTATAGCAAGATTTTGCCGACTCAAAGGAAAACAATTTTGAGAAAAATGAGAAAGAAATGTCAAATTAAGTTAAGTTTATCGAGACTTGATATTGTGGCTTTCTAACTGAGTGCGCGTATTTTTATTGTCTGTAAGAAAACAATTCTGTGACAAGTCGTTTACACCTTATGGGCTCGTGATATTAAACATTCAATCGCTCGGGCATGTTTACTCCTGCAAAGCTCTCATGAACACCCTCGCGATTGTATATTCAATATCGCTTGCTTTCTATGGTGTAGCCTATACATACCTCTCAACCTTTCTCGACATTTCGATACTTTTGCGAACCCTATCATAAAAAGGAGAGACAAAACTTTAATATTGTTCCTCGAAAATTTGAACCCCTTACATTTTCATGTTTGGTATAACATTACAAGACTCACGAGAATATACCCTACTTGTATACGCTCTATGATGCAAATAATGTAGTGGCTCGAGGGTAACATTGTACATTGTCTCCCTGAGTAACCAATGTCTCGTGAGGCTTGAGCGGAGAGAGCCATTAGTTCCAGTGGAGTGGATACGGCGAAATGTTACCCTCTTGCCAGGTCATTATTATTTTATTATACCGAATGGTTTTACACACCCGACCCCAACCCACGTCAGTCAGATGAATTTGAAAAAAAAGTGACATTCAGCAACTCTACACTATTACTTAAGCACTCGATTTCATGTTCAATTCAAAAGTTTTAACTCACCAGGAGAAAATGTTGGATGAAGGAACTTTGAATAATTTAATTTAAAGTGTTAACATTTGGTTAATATGGTTAATTTGAATGTCAAAAGTCATTGATCATCAGTCTCAGAGAATGAAACATGAAAGCTTCTTCTTCTTCCGTCCTTTCCGGTTTCATTTCCGGGGAACCTTTCACGAACTGGAGACATTTCCGAAAGTGTCACGCAAGAAAATTGCGAAGAATATTGCAGAATTGCAAATCAAATTTGACATACCTGTAGTTCCTCCTCCCGTTTCAATAGTCCACTCGCCATTTCCTCCTCCTGAAATAAGTCACCAAAATACAATTTGTTACAATATCTCCAACTCTCAGACATCCAGAAAAAGTTTTAAAGGAATTGGATGGTGTTACGGGCGATTTAATACTACTAATAATAATATGGTTTAAAGCCGAGTTTCCACTGAACGTGCTCACGGGCTTTACAATAAGTACATGACATCTAATATGAATAGGTAACTAACTAGATATTATGGCGGGATAGGCTAATTTAAACAGATGGGTTTTCAGTGACTTTTTGAACGAAACTGTGTCCTGGACGACCTTCAGGTGATCGGGCAGTTGGTTCCACAAATAAGGTCCAGCTACACTGAATGCTCGATCACCGGCAGTTACAAGGTATCCAGGGTTGTATACCAGATTGTTGGCTGACGAAGATCTAAGAGCTCTGACAGGTTCGTAACACTTTATAAGAGAGTTCAAATAACCAGGTGCAATATCTAAGCGAGATTTAAAAGTTAAAAGAAGAACTTTGAAATTAATTCGCTCCTTTATGGGTAACCAGTGTAGATCTTTCAGTATAAGTGTAATATGACAAAATTTCTTATTCTTCGTTACCACTCTAGCCGCGCAATTTTGAACATTTTGAAGTTTCTTCAATAGATGTTGTTTGCAGCCATATAACAGAGAATTGCAGTAATCAAGACGGCCAGTTACAAGGGCGTGCACAAGCTGCTTGGTCGTCTCCTCATCGATCACGTTCCGAACTCTGCCGATATTGCGCAGATGATGGAAAGCGGATCTGCAGACTTGCATCACATGCGCATCTGCAGCCAAATTCCCATCCATGCAGTATCCCAGATTGCGGACTGCTATCGACGGTGAGATGACACTGTCTTCAATATGTAAACTGAGTTTAGAAACTTTGGAAAGTTCACAGGGTAGTCCTATGTACATTATTTCAGTTTTATCAGCATTAAGTTTTAAGGAATTTTGAGTCATCCAGTTTCTGATATCGGATGCACAGTTCTCGAGAATTTGGGCTGCTTGTCTATCGTCACGGGGTTTAAAATGAATATATAATTGTGTGTCGTCCGCATAACAGTGAAATGAGAGTCCATGGCTACGTATTATATCGCTTAGGGGTAACACATACAGTTAAAACTAGAAGTCCTGTCATGAAATGCGCACAAATAGCACGTTGATATGCGCGTTAATGTGTGTGCGCGTTATGACCCGATTAAAGCTGTCATATTCTGTACATATGGCCCGTGCACAGGCAATGTTTCAGCCAATGGACCTCCGGGTAACCCGGAGGTCCATTGGCGGAAATATTGCATGTGTTTGCTATGAGTAACCAGGAGAACCTGCCGTGCTTTGGATGCCATTCGATATGGCAACTGCGCGCAATTCCAACGCACAATTAAGCCTAGATAAGCGCACTATTCGTGACAGGACTTCTAGTTTTAACTGTATGTGGTATATAGCATAAATCACCAAAATACAATTTGTTACAATATCTCGAACTCTCAGACCTCCAGAAAAAGTTTGAACTCGCCAGAAGAAACTATTGGATGTAGAAACCGTGAATAATTTAAATGAAAAGAGTGAAAATTTGGTTACTTTGGTGAATATGGTTAATGTGAACGGTTAAATTCAGTGGTCACCAATCTGAGAGAATGCAACATGAACGCTTCTTCCTCTTCGATTGTTGTCCGGTATTATTGTCGGGCAACCTCGGACCGACCGAGAAACATTCCCGAAAATATCACACGGAAAAACTACCTCGCTGTGTCCCACTGTCCCACGAAAAAAATTGTTACAATATCTCAAGCTCTCTGTGCATCAGTAAAATTTGTAGGTTTTGTAGTATAGAAGTGAGGTGTTTGAAACCGCGCAAACAATAGGGACTTGCTTATAGGGAACACCATCAGGTTAACACATAGGGTCAGCAAGTCCATGTTGTAGGTAATAGAATTTTATACACGCCAAATGGAATTTAACTGTGTTATGCTTCAAGTGCAAAGTGTGCTGGCATAGTACGCTATAAAATATACGATCAGTTACTCATTGACGTAAGGAAAGCGCCTGTTGAATAAACTAAATCCTTTGGTGAAGTTAAGAAAACACTGTAAACTAGACCTGAAGGTTGTCCGTGTGCTTGCACTCAAAGCGCAATAGAGGAGGTGTTTTACTTCTGGATGTAAATGGAGGAAAACTGGGGCATAGCTGGAATCTCTTGTGGGTGCGAGCAGGCATCTGATGCTAGTTCTCGAAAGCAGGAAAGAGCATCAGCTATGTCATTTTTGTAACCTGGAACATGCCTTGCATACACTGCAAAGTTGTACTTTGCAGCATACCAAGTCAGGTTCCTCATCCAATGCATTATTTATAATGCACGACCATTTTTTATGACATGCACGACTGCTTCCTTGTCGCATTGGAATACGTCGTGCCTTGCCCACTAATCTGTGCAATTTATCGTCTGGGAACAGGGCTTCCACCAGTTCAGAGTCTAAAATTATGCCGGGAAACTCAAGATTTGTGATGGGACCAAGTGTTTTGTGTGGAGCAATATGTATACTGGGTGATCTGAAAATTTTTGTTTTGTCATGAGAGCCATCTTGCGCCCCGGAACTGCACATGGAGAGGAGTCAATGGTGAGAAAGTCATCCAAGAAATGAAAAACGTGGTCGATTTTGTATTGATGCTGGCGAAACCAGCAGATGGCCAATGATAATTTGTCAAATAATTTTGGACTACTTCGGCATCTAAAAACTAAACGATGATAAAAGTAATACCTATCCCGCCACTTTATGCCATGTAGAAGCCACAAAGATGGATGAATAGGAACTAAATTGACAATGAAACTGCCGCTGGTTGTCCCTGATCTCCTTGAAAGAAACTGGAACTTTGAAATGAATGCGTGTTAACTGGGGACAGTGTTGAGTGTTGATTTGCCCCCGCGTTGTCCTGATAAAGTTCCACTAGAACAGATATCCGAGCATTTGAGGCTTTTATACCGATTCTGTCCAGTCTGTAGTTCAACTGAGTAACAGTCAAATTGATCGGTTCGTTCTTATCCCAGGTAGGATCGAATTTGCCTTTTGGGAATTATTTTGCGTTGAAGTGGAACTTTGCCGTTTTGATGACCAGCAGCTCATCTGCACTAGAGTGGTGTGTACTTTCCATTGAAGTGGCACATTCCGACGCGTGTACCTCGATAACGTTAGGCACAGGTAAGCTAGGACCTACAGGTCTCCCATGAATCGTTTCACTTTCAAAACAAGAGTCTTGACCGTTGACCGTCCGAACTCCTAACACTTTCACAACTGACACTTGGAAGAAGCTGTTGTTGCGGCTGAATAGTTGGCGCAAGTCTCCAACAGGTAAAATCGGCTGTTTCCAGAGGCGTGTCCAATCTTTTATTCATGGTAACGGTTAGCAAAGTTTGTGAATTGAAAGTTTGTAAAAGTTTGTGAATTATTTCCAAATCCAAACGAGACGTTCTCTTTTAAGCGGTCAATAACTTGGAATGCAAAGACAAAGACTTCCGCAGTCTTACTAAACACAATCAATGGAAATGCACGACGTCATCATAAAACTTCAGCTGTGGTGTCTTCGTTCATAATATACAGTGAAGTTGCCACGGACTGGTCGTACCCCATGCGTGGGCAGTGGTGTCCACACATGCGTTTATCTGGTTTATTAAGATCATCATCAGCCAATTTTAAATTAATTAGTTGTACCTGGCAGGAGCACCAGAATTCCAGGTCTTTAACCTGAAAGTTGAAGTGTCCTCTGTCTAGCAATGAGGACCTAACCTACGGTCGACAAGCGGCCAATGGACGATCTTATGTTATTTTGAAATCGCAAATGTTTGTATTTCTCGCCAGAGAGAGAAAGAGAGAGAGAGAGAGAGAGAGAGAGAGAGAGAGAGAGAGAGAGAGAGGAGAGAGAGAGAGAGGGAGAGAGAGAGAGAGAGAGAGAGAGACAGACAGACAGACAGACAGACAGACAGACAGACAGACAGACAGAGAGACAGAGAGACAGAGAGACGGGAGAGAGAGGGGGTACATATAAATATCCTCGAGTGATGGGGGATGATAACCTCGGTATCCTGGGTTGGCAGGGTTAGTGAATATTTAACATTATGCCGGCCGGGAAGGTGGGGGGATGAAGTATGATTGTGATGAGTGTGTGGCATTCTTGGGCATTCGTATTTATAATTACTATTACACCGTGACATATAGGTCATATTGGCCGGGTGCGCTGCTGTGAAATGAACTTTTAGAGTGAAATTGGTTGTATTTTATCGCAGATGTCACGTAAATAAAGACTTACTTACTTACTTACTTACTTACCTGGCGCTTGATTAATTAAATAGTTGATAATTTATACCTAGAATTAGTGTTTGGAATCTAATGTTATTGCATCCGTGGAAAAATTGTCTACCCGTGGGAAGAGACAAATCCACAGCGGCGGTGCTATACATTAACCCTTTGAATCCTAGCGGTCGTTTTTCTGACCAGGAACATGACACGTCATGAATTAATTAAATAGGATGGATGCTAAGTGCACGTGTGTAGTAGACCAATCAATAGTCATGGACTCTTCCAGTTGCTGTCATTGAACTAATATGGAAGATACCACCAGGGTTCAAAGGGTTAAACAAACATTTTTATTGCTAATTCCATCAAAGATTCAAGCCAATCAAATCAAGATTGAGAAACAATTGTTTCGTTGGTTGAAAGAAAATAAATGTTTATGGTATTTGCAGGATCGCTTTTTCTACCCTCTGACACACTCTGTTCGGTTGAATATGAAAGTAGGGGATGGAATATTTAAGGGCTAGACTGGTTCCAGGCCATGGCGGCGTCTGATTCGTTAAAGAATTTTGATTGTGGCATTGGAGCTTGACAATATATCAATTTTGGGCGTTTAAAATGTAGTCTCCATTTTAGCTGTCCGTATGGAAGTCTATGCTTAGATTAGGCGTTCGATTCACTAAATGCTAAATATGACTGACAAATGTGCGTTGCTGATTGGTATGTATGCAAAAACTGCTTAGCAACTAGTTGCATCAGAATTCAACATCCATTCCTGTCTTATATCGTAATGAAAATCGACTTTCGATTGAATTATCTTCCTTGATAAATTTTAGAATGACGTCACCCTGACGTGTTGTCCATTAAATAGTTAATATCTAAAGATTCTCGATGCGTATCCTTTCAAAATATTTTAATCATAATCACTGATAACGACTTTAGTTTTGTTGGATTCCACTTATGTTCACCAACAACAGGTACAGTCGAACTATTGTGATAGAATCGAAGACGTCAACGTCAAGCATTAAGTTTATCCGATTTTCCTAAAAAAAAAAAAAATATGAAAACTGCTACGTCAATTCTCTTTCATTTCAGTTTACAAGGCCTCACTTTCTTAGAAAATATCCCTAGTCTATGACATAGAGAAAACAAGCGCATCGTTTCACGATATAAAATGGCGTTTCATTTCAACTTACCTGTCCCTCCACCACCACCACTGGTCACTTCAGTTGTCCATTTTCCACCTCCAAACCAATCGTCTGCGAATATAAAGCAATGACAGATAATAAGGAAATTGTCTATTAAACAAAATCATTTAGTTTTGACGCAAGACGTATTCTTTCATCACAGAATACATTGATAGTTTCCTCTCAACTACTCTCGGTGCTATCATCCTTTATGATGTGAATGTAATATTGCTATCCGATAAACAGTTTCGACTTGCTAACCTTTCCTTTGTTTCCCATGTTTCAATATGATAGAAAAATAATCCTACAACCGGCTGTTTAACACTTGAACCCGTTTTTCTTTTGCTGTCGTCATAAAATGGGCAGTTACTTTGTGAATTTACATGTCAGATCAATCAATAGTTTTTATTAATATTTCTTAGTCTATTCCACATAAAGAACATGTCCATAAATACACAGAACGACACACGCCTGTGGATGGGTTAATCGATATGTCACGAGTGCTTGCGCGGAAGAATAAAACGAGAGGCCACATGTTGTGAGTTTATTACACGCCTTCGCGTCTTTTTTAACGCAGTTATTAGAAGGACACCCAGCAATTCATTTGACAACAGTAGTTACTATCAACAAAAAGAACACATATTTTCTCCTCCCACTGCATGTGCAACATACGTCTGTCCAGGGTGAGATAGCAGGGAGAGACAGATGTATCCCACCCCATCCACGTGATGTTATGCATTTACAACGTTATTATAACGTTATGCATATCGTATCAGTTTCTTGCTACTAACTAATTCATATTGTCGTCATCTGAATGCCGTGTGATCAAAGTTTGATGCTCTAAAACTCTTTAAATCCCAAGATGCCACCGTTCCTAACTGATTTCGTGGTATATACCTTTGGTATGTACGTAACTTTTGCATGCTCTTTCCGATGGTGTCATTAGTTTTTCAAAGCAACGAATACCAAATGAGTTGATAATATCAGCACGTGACCGCCGATTACCTCTGGCTAACGTAACCTCTGTATGGTGGGGGTTGGGGGTGGGGGGTAATAATCCCTGATGGGTACGGGTTTGGGATGGGAAAATCTCACCCTCGGGACAAGATATTTGGTCCAGACACTCGGCAAAAAGCCGAGTGTCTGGACCAAAAATCTTGTTCCGAGGGTGAGATATCCCCATCCCACACCCGTACCCATCAGGGATTATAATAATCGCAAACCACATTTGCGAGGGCAACCCGTATTACCATTTTTAGCTATCGCTAGCGATTCATCTTGTAATTGCGGTGCACGATTTGTAGAAAATTCCAGTGAAATTTCACTTCTATTTAAAAAGTCCGTAAATTATTATTTCCGTTCGGAACATATGTGCGGAACAGATTTTTATTTTCCGCATAGTTTAGTGTTGCTGTAGATGGGGATTTCAAAGAACTGGAGCGTAATAAAAATGATTATCGTCGTCAATTTATCTATGGACAGCTAGACATTAGTTGGAAACAAATCAAAGTTGACAAAAGAGAAAAAGCAAGTGAAATGATGGATTATTGAAATCAGGAGGCAATAAAGACATTCAGATGCCGAAAAACGGATGCGGCCAGGTTGTATCCTGACTAGAAACCGAATCAAGCATGGGAGCGTGTTATGTGAATATTCCGAGATTACCTTCTTGTGTTCGTCTATTAAATGTTCTTTCCTCAATCCGTGCAGTTGTCTAATTGACATATTCTGTACTATTTGGAACTTGTAATTGGAATATTGCGTGAATTACAAACAATGATGTTCAACTTGATGAGTGACATCAGCCCTCTGAACCCGCGTGGCCTATTCTCGGTCCAAGAACATGTTACTTCATAATTTCATTAAGTATTTATTTTTTTATTGGGGTTTATCGACACTTCCGACAGCCATGGCAACATGGTGTCGGCCAGTTTTGCGGATGGAGGAAGCTAGAGTACCCGGAGAGAACCACCGAGCAGCGGCGAGTATATGTCAGACACCCCAAACATCCTAACTCCACATAAGTAGGGTCAGCATTGGTTGAAGACAACTGCACCATCTACGTGTAGTCCGCCTTAGTACACAGCGCCACCGTGCCCCCACTTGGGGAATCGAGATTATTAAGTACCTTACACAAGGATACAACGCAGTTAATTTCATAAAGGAGGATCGCTACTGAGTTGATGTTTAGAGTAGACTAATCACTGTTTCCAACGTGCAGCTCCCAAGGCTGCACGTTGAAAATATTATTTGCTCTAACCCCGAATAATGCATTTATTATCAAAGTAATTGTTATTGACCAATCAGCTTCAATATCTAGTGACCGTATATGAGACTGTGGTATCATCGAGTTGACCGTAAAAAGAGCTTATATACGGTCAGTTCCGACATTTTGTTTTTGACAACTAACACTCGCTTCGATGTTTTTCCTAATTTCGCATGTTCAACGAACAACAAATAATTTTGCGTGTGTGTCTCTTGAGCAACGTACAACTATAATAGGTTTCTTCCAGTCTTTGAGAAATTTTAATAAACAAATGTAAATAAATACAATAAATAAACCAGTAAAACGACATGTATAGAAACATTAATATCACCATTAACAACAAATAATGAATGAAACTGTTCCCACTTACCTTCTTGAAAGAATTGTTAATCCATCAGTTTCAGTTGTTTCATTTGTCCAATACTTAACACTGAATTAAAGTTGCGAATTGTTAATATAAATTCCTGTTTATTGAGAAGAAATCTCCGTTATTTCAGTGCCTGCTACTAGCGTGACCTTCACATGACGTAAAACCGGGAAACTCCCTGACAGTGATAACAGAACATTTGCGGTAGGAATCTGGGTACACTTGTGGTTGTGTCTCTTTCAAAGGACTGGCATAATAAATACGTTATGGGACTTTCAGTGGGCGGATATGGTGTGATATAAGGCTCAGCAAGATCAATATTAGGCTCGGTCTTCGGTCCCGCCTAATATTGATCTCACTTCGCCTTATATCACACCATATCCGCCCACTGAGAGCCCCATAACTTAAAATGTGTTCTTCTAACTGTTGTCATTGAACTGACATAGAAGATGCCACTAGGGTTCAAAAGATTAAGAATAGTTTATTTTTAGATAAAACTTACCAGGGTTACCATCCATTACTGGCAGGTCTTTTGTTTGCCCTGTAGCTGTTAAAAGAAAAAAATGAACATATATGTAGTGTTTATTAATTTGTTGGGGATTAACGAAACTTTCTTCAGTCAGGATCAAATCGTGTGGGAACATATCTGTAGTAATTTGTAATGAAAAACGATTTCGTAAAAAACAGGCTTGTCATTATCAGGCGGACCATCTCCCTCGCCCTCGGTCACCCTCATAAAGAAAGTCAGTTCAACACGTGACTTTTGGAAGTATTGGTTTCGTCCTCTAAGGCGGCCTTCTTCACAGATACCGTGCCTCTGGATTTTATTTATTTATTTATTTATTTATTTATTTATTTATTTATTTATTTATTTATTTTTATCGACACTTTCGACAGCCAAGGTCAAGTCGTGTCTGGCTGCTTTACAAGTGGAGGAGGCCGGAATACCCGGCGAGAACCACCCAGCAACGACGATCAACTGTCAGATTCCCCAATGTACTAACTCCGCACAAACGGGATTAGCACTGTTTGACGACAAGACTTAGTGCACCATCAACGTACAGTACGTCTTAGTACATAGCGCCACCGTGCCCCACATGGGAAATCGGGATTAAGTGCATTGCCAAGGGACACAATGCAGTTACCATTGGCAGGGATCGAATCTAGAACCGTTCGATTGAATTATCTTCCTTGACATCATTAGACGAGCGAGGAAAGTCAAATTTAAAAGCCAGCAGTTGTTGTGGAGACTCATAAGACATCAGCAGAAAATAAAGCAAAGTTTCCTTTTCTGCTACTTTTTAAAAACGAAAACAACAGACAGATCTTAGAGCTGTCTGTTGTTTTCGATTATTAACCCTTTACCTAACGTGAAAAGCAGACGACACTTGTAAAACAAATTCTTGAATAACTAATTTTTTTCTTTTTTCATTTTTTGTCTCAAAAACATAGGTTATGACCCCTCATTGGAACGAGCTCGACGAGCTTGTTCCAATGAGGGGTCATAACCTATGTTTTTGAGACAAAAAATGACAAAATAACAAAAATTAATTGGGGATTTTTTAGAATAGCGCTGGCCGGTTTTGGTCGTTACGTTGGGTAAGGGTTAAGAGTAACAAAAACATAAGTGTTTGCGCTGTGGAACCATGGACTTAATGCGTTGGTCGTACTCTGAACATGGGGAACATTTAATTGGGGGTATTACTCGTCGTTGATAAACCTCGCCACTTAGTACGGACTGATTAGGAACATATTGGCCGAACTCGGTTTTAAGAAAGGCTGGATTGGAGGTTACAGTGTTTTAAATTTCCATCTCATTTTAGAATGACGTCACCCTGACGTGTTGTCTATTAAATAGTTAATATCTAAAGATTCTCGATGCGTATCCTTTCAAAATATTTTAATCATAATCACTGATAACGACTTTATTTTTGTTGGATTCCACTTGTGTTCACCAACAACAGGTGCAGTCGAACTATTGTGATAGAATCGAAGACGTCAACGTCAAGCATTTAGTTTATCCGATATTCCTAAGAAAAAAAAAAAATATGAAAACTGCTACGTCAATTCTCTTTCATTTCAGTTTACAAGACCTCACTTTCTTAGAAAATATCCCTAGTCTATGACATAGAGAAAACAAACGCATCGTTTCACGATATAAAATGGCGTTTCATTTCAACTTACCTGTCCCTCCACCACCACCACTGGTCACTTCAGTTGTCCATTTTCCACCTCCAAACCAATCGTCTGCGAATATAAAGCAATGACAGATAATAAGGAAATTGTCTATTAAACAAAAATCATTTAGTTTTGACGCAAGACGTATTCTTTCATCACAGAATACATTGATAGTTTCCTCTCAACTACTCTCGGTGCTATCATCCTTTATGATGTGAATGTAATATTGCTATCCGATAAACAGTTTCGACTTGCTAACCTTTCCTTTGTTTCCCATGTTTCAATATGATAGAAAAATAATCCTACAACCGGCTGTTTAACACTTAGAACCCGTTTTTCTTTTGCTGTCGTCATAAAATGGGCAGTTACTTTGTGAATTTACATGTCAGATCAATCAATAGTTTTTATTAATATTTCTTAGTCTATTCCAAATAAAGAACATGTCCATAAATACACAGAACGACACACGCCTGTGGATGGGTTAATCGATATGTCACGAGTGCTTGCGCGGAAGGATAAAACGAGAGGCCACATGTTGTGAGTTTATTACACGCCTTCAGGTCTTTTTTAACGCAGTTATTAGAAGGACACCCAGCAATTCATTTGACAACAGTAGTTACTATCAACAAAAAGAACACATTTTTTCTCCCCCCACTGCATGTGCAACATACGTCTGTCCAGGGTGAGATAGCAGGGAGAGACAGATGTATCCCACCCCATCCACGTGATGTTATGCATTTACAACGTTATTATAACGTTATGCATATCGTATCAGTTTCTTGCTACTAACTAATTCATATTGTCGTCATCTGAATGCCGTGTGATCAAAATTTGATGCTCTAAAACTCTTTAAATCCCAAGATGCCACCGTTCCTAACTGATTTCGTGGTATATACCTTTGGTATGTACGTAACTTTTGCATGCTCTTTCCGATGGTGTCATTAGTTTTTCAAAGCAACGAATATCAAATGAGTTGATAATATCAGCACGTGACCGCCGATTACCTCTGGCTAACGTAACCTCTGTATGGTGGGGGTTGGGGGTGGGGGGTAATAATCCCTGATGGGTACGGGTTTGGGATGGGAAAATCTCACCCTCGGGACAAGATATTTGGTCCAGACACTCGGCAAAAAGCCGAGTGTCTGGACCAAAAATCTTGTCCCGAGGGTGAGATATCCCCATCCCACACCCGTACCCATCAGGGATTATAATAATCGCAAACCACATTTGCGAGGGCAACCCGTATTACCATTTTTAGCTATCGCTAGCGATTCATCTTGTAATTGCCGGTGCACGATTTGTAGAAAATTCCAGTGAAATTTCACTTCTATTTAAAAATAGTCCGTAAATTATTTCCGTTCGGAACATATGTGCGGAACAGATTTTTATTTTCCGCATTGATTAGTGTTGCTGTAGATGGGGATTTCAAAGAACTAGAGCGTAATAAAAATGATTATCGTCGTCAATTTATCTATGGACAGCTAGACATTAGTTGGAAACAAATCAAAGTTGACAAAAGAGAAAAAGCAAGTGAAATGATGGATTATTGAAATCAGGAGGCAATAAAGACATTCAGATGCCGAAAAACGGATGCGGCCAGGTTGTATCCTGACTAGAAACCGAATCAAGCATGGGAGCGTGTTATGTGAATATTCCGAGATTACCTTCTTGTGTTCGTCTATTAAATGTTCTTTCCTCAATCCGTGCAGTTGTCTAATTGACATATTCTGTACTATTTGGAACTTGTAATTGGAATATTGCGTGAATTACAAACTATGATGTTCAACTTGATGAGTGACATCAGCCCTCTGAACCCGCGTGGCCTATTCTCGGTCCAAGAACATGTTACTTCATAATTTCATTAAGTATTTATTTTTTTTATTGGGGTTTATCGACACTTCCGACAGCCATGGCAACATGGTGTCGGCCAGTTTTGCGGATGGAGGAAGCTAGAGTACCCGGAGAGAACCACCGAGCAGCGGCGAGTAAATGTCAGACACCCCAAACATCCTAACTCCACATAAGTAGGGTAGGCATTGGTTAAAGACAATTGCACCATCTACGTGTAGTACGCCTTAGTACACAGCGCCACCGTGCCCCCACTTGGGGAATCGAGATTATTAAGTACCTTACACAAGGATACAACGCAGTTAATTTCATAAAGGAGGATGGCTACTGAGTTGATGTTTAGAGTAGACTAATCACTGTTTCCAACATGCAGCTCCCAAGGCTGCACGTTGAAAATATTATTTGCTCAAACCCCGAATAATGCATTTATTATCAAGGTAATTGTTATTGACCAATCAGCTTCAATATCTAGTGACCGTATATGAGACTGTGGTATCATCGAGTTGACCGTAAAAAGAGCTTATATAGGTCAGTTCCGACATTTTGTTTTTGACAACCAGCACTCGCTTCGATGTTTTTTCTAATTTCGCGTGTTCAACGAACAACAAATAATTTTGCGTGTGTGTCTCTTGAGCAACGTACAACTATAATAGGTTTCTTCCAGTCTTTGAGAAATTTTAATAAACAAATGTAAATAAATACAATAAATAAACCAGTAAAACGACATGTATAGAAACATTAATATCACCATTAACAACAAATAATGAATGAAACTGTTCCCACTTACCTTCTTGAAAGAATTGTTAATCCATCAGTTTCAGTTGTTTTATTTGTCCAATACTTAACACTGAATTAAAGTTGCGAATTGTTAATATAAATTCCTGTTTATTGAGAAGAAAACTCCGTTGTTTCAGTGCCTGCTACTAGCGTGACCTTCACATGACGTAAAACCGGGAAATTCCCTGACAGTGATAACAGAACACTTGCGGTAGGAATCTGGGTACACTTGTGGTTGTGTCTCTTTCAAAGGACTGGCATAATAAATACGTTATGGGACTTTCAGTGGGCGGATATGGTGTGATATAAGGCTGAGCAAGATCAATATTAGGCTCGGTCTTCGGTCTCGCCTAATATTGATCTCACTTCGCCTTATATCACACCATATCCGCCCACTGAAAACCCCATAACTTAAAATGTGTTCTTCTAACTGTTGTCATTGAACTGACATGGAAGATGCCGCTAGGGTTCAAAAGATTAAGAATAGTTTATTTTTAGATAAGACTTACCAATGTTACCATCCGTTTTCATTGACAGGTGTTTTATTTGCCCTGTAGCTGTTAAAAGAAAAAAATGAACATATATGTAGTGTTTATTAATTTGTTGGGGATTAACGAAACTTTCTTCAGTCAGGATCAAATCGTGTGGGAATATACCTGTAGTAATTTGTAATGAAAAACGATTTCGTAAAAAACAGGCTTGTCATTTTCAGGCGGACCATCTCCCTCGCCCTCGGTCACCCTCATAAAGAAAGTCAGTTCAACACGTGACTTTTGGAAGTATTGGTTTCGTCCTCTAAGGCGGCCTTCTTCACAGATACCATGCCTCTGGATTTTATTTATTTATTTATTTATTTATTTATTTATTTATTTATTTATTTTTATCGACACTTTCGACAGCCAAGGTCACCTCGTGTCTGGCTGCTTTACAAGTGGAGGAGGCCGGAATACCCGGCGAGAACCACCCAGCAACGACGGTCAACTGTCAGATTCCCCAATGTACTAACTCCGAACAAACGGGGTTAGCATTGGTTGAAGACAAGTGCACCATCAACGTACAGTACGCCTTAGTACATAGCGCCACCGTGCCCCACATGGGAAATCGGGATTAAGTGCATTGCCAAGGGACACAATGCAGTTACCATTGGCAGGGATCGAATCTAGAACCGTTCGGTTTGGAGACAAATGCCGTAACAACTACGCCTCCGTGCTCCCTCTCTCGATTTCATTGTCCAAAAGGGAACGCTATGACATCATCTTATTTTGATATACACTGTAGGTAATTTTTTTCTGGAGTATTTGCTAATGCTTTTCGATTAGGTTAGCCAACTACTCATCCCACGTGTTGGCATCTCGAGTGATGTTTTTTTTTTGTAGTAAAACATTCTGTGACATTAAAATATGAAAACAAGATAACAGCAGTTATATTCTCAGCACCCAATCCATGCTGTGATACAGATGGTACTGTCAAAACTGCAAAAGTTATGTTCAAAATTCTTTCGGGAGGTAAGAATTTGAAACTTAATTATCAGTTTTGACAGTACCATGTACGTTAGTTTCCAGGTGTATGATATTTCTGGTGGCTTAGTATAACAATCTGGACTTTCCTGAAAGTTTGAAATTCTAACCCAATTTTGTCCAATATCCTGTATGATTTTCTGTTTTATACACAAATGTTTCATTGTCTTTTGTATTTAATTATAGAGAGTAGAGATGAGAGGTATTGGAATTTTGAGTTCGGTATCGATTTCGGTATTTTAAGAGGGTATACCTCGGTATCGGTTCGGTATTCGGTATCTGACTTGACTGAGATTTGCTGATCGTACCAAAGGTGAATTCACACTAGGAAAAACAGAATAAGTTATTATAGTATAATTCTGCCACAGCACTATAATTGTCACTGCCAATAAAATCAACAGTGACATTCTTTTACGACGACAAATCATATCTACGGTAATTTTGTGACTTGTTCTAAACGCACGTTAATGTTTAATGACCTATTTAAGGCTTTTGTGATCACAGAGCATGTGCCCTGGTCATGCCATCTTTTGGAGGTCCGGCTGATAATAGACAAAACACCTAGGCAGTGATTTCTAGTCAGGTCTTGGCTGCCGTAACAGGCAGCCAAGACTTGATTACAAATCACTGCTAAACAGTTGGACATGTACAGGATGTAGTCTAGTGGGAATTCAGGACAGTTGCCAGATCTAATGAGGGTTAACAAAACTGAAGAAAAACAATCAGTCACTTCTTTCGTGAAAGTGAACATTTCAACTGCTATCGAAACCTCAACAAGGACTTATTAATAATGAATGTAAGAAAATTTGAAAATTCAGACTCTATCGGTATTCAACGATTGGTTCGGTTCGAGTTTTCGGTATCCCCATGATATAGGTAACTGTTCGGCTTTTCGGTATATTGCCCGTCTCTACAAACAATCTATGGGCCATTAAAACAACGTACGTGAAAAAGTGAGTAGATGGTAATTAAAATAAAAATACTTCAAGGTGAGTTCACATCAGTAAAATACAGAATGAGCGGTATACCCTCATTCTCCCACACCTCCACAAATGCCAACTGCCAATGAGCTAAACAATGACATTCTTTTACGATTACAAATCATATCTACAGTAATTTTTGTGACTTCTACGAAACACACCTTAACCTCGAAAGGCCTATTTTAGGCGTTTGCGAACTCAGAGCATGTGCCTTGACCATGAAATCTTCACGAAGTCCAACTGACAATAAATAAAACACCTAGTCAGTGATTTCTAGTGAAGTCTTGGCTGCCTGTAGTTCGAAGGTCATGGGAGAGGTGATTGGGAGGGGACTGGGAGAGGACAACATAACTAGCGTCGGGAGGAAGGGGAAAAGAGGGGGTCAACTGCCTCGGGATTATCGGTGTTTTAAAAAGCTGAAAGTCGTGGGAAGGCTTTTGGTACAGGCCTCTGACGCTGCTCGAGGTGGCAAGAATATGTAGTTGCCTTGTTGACCAGGTTCTATTCATATGAAAAACCCACTTGTTCTAGTTTGTTGGATTTCCGCCGATCTTTCCTGCATCGTGGTGGTCACGATTATCTTTGGAGAACGAAGTGCACCATACACATAGAAATACAGATAATATATTACCCCAAATTGTAAGGACACAATGGAGTAGATATTGTCAAGAAAATACAGGAGAATGCTTGTCCGAGTACTAATTTAAAAGAAATTTCTGGAGAAAGACGACCAGACCACCGCTTATTGCTTCAAGCGTCGGCGCTCGCGGGGCTCGTAGCGCCCGTTCTGCACATTGCCCCGGGGCCCATCTTGGTCTCGGCGACTTTGGGGGTGGAGTTGGGGGAGCTAGTTTGTATATTTGAATTCTAAGTCGGAGAAAGGTTAAAACTCTGAAAGAAAATAAGAGGAAACGACAGTATTTTAACGAAAAAGATATAGATTAAAAATGCTTATCAAAAGCGAGAATCTCAGTACGTGAAAACCTATCTCTGTTACCCGTGTGGTGGGCTTGGCGGAACGGGAGGTGGGGGGGGGGAATAAAATAGCTTGAAAATAAACATAAGTAATCGTTTTTAGTTTCTGACGAGCACGGTACCGAAGTCACAAACTGCAGCCAATACTATACGACGTTTACAATTTTCTACAATTGTATTTTTCACCTATTCATATAGCTGACTAAAATGAATCATTAGCATTTTAAAAGATATGGCAAGTAGCCAACTGGCAAATTGCCACATACTTTGAAAATGCTGATGGTCCATTTCGACCCATTTAAAGTCATAACTAGAAATACATATTTAGTAAATACAACTGTTAAAGTTTTATAGCATTAGCGTTTGGTCTCTTTCTCGATCACATCACAATACCGTCTCGACATATTTAGTGCTATTTGGGATTTAATACATTCCTGGTTTTCTAGGAACAGGGAACGGGAATGAAATTACTCTCAGAACCTGGAACCAGGAAATTTCTCGGGTAATATCAAGCAAATGTGTGGGGGTGACATGACGCATTTATTTTAATGATAATGAGCATATTTCATTGGCAATCTCACATCTCCAAACAGAAAAGTTATTTTCCTAAGATATGTATGAAAACCCGCATCCGCTTCAATCCCGTCTTTATTTTCAAAATCACCCGCATTATCGCCTCTACCTTCTCCAACATCAACATCCTCTTCACAGCCGTCACCAGTCTCCTCTGCTTGAAGCAGAGGAGACTGGTGATGGCTGTGAAGAGGATGTTGATGTTGGATGAGGTAGTGAATAGTGATACTAGTGATTCTGAAAATGAAGACGAGTTTGAACTTTTTAAACCAGTGAAGAAGATCTTGTTGTTGAAAGGGTGGGGGTGGGTGGGGTTTGGGATCACCCAGAACTGGTTGAGAGTTAGAGTGATTTGTATAATTGGAAAGGCTGACTAAATCCTACAATGTTTCAATTCAGAAACTTCAGTTCAATACACAAACAGTGCCACGCTTCATTCCCTGCTCCATGCTGTAGATTTCCTGGGTATCCGGGCCGGCTTTCGGAACCAGTAACCCGTGAACCGAGGAATTCCCGTTCCTGGGATTACACCCTAATCTCTATACAAATGGATTGCTGGATCGCCCATTGGCCATATGTGGAAGGTTATGAAAGCCTCAAAGAAATCTCATTGATAACAGTACTGACCTTTCACTCTCTGTTCAACACACCAAGTTGTTTTGAAAAAAATACGTATACATCATCTCTCTTGTCTCTTGAAAAAAATAAACTGGAAACAAATATGGTCCCGCATCTAATTTAAATTTTGAATGTTTACTACTACTGTATGAGCTTGCACTGAATGACATTGACACTTTTTTCATGCCTCATGGTTTTGAGAGATTCTCACACATTCCGGCACAAAATAACAAACAAACTTTTTAATCCTTTCTGAAGTGAACAAATCACAATTTTAATTAATGGTTTCAAAGCCAAAATATATTGAACCAATCGGCTGATCATCCCAATTTAATCCTTCTCATAACTTTGAGTGTTAACTGCAATGGGTCACGTGTTCATTTATTTAGGCCTTCATAACCAGAGAAGTGTGTCAACTGCCGCCGTCTTGGGACCGGATGTTGGCAAAAATAAACATTACTAAACGACACAAAATTCTCGACTGTTTTCAATTTGTCCGCGCCTCACAATCGTCGATCACTTTTTAAAGAGTACACTTCGATGTCTGTAAAAACTGAATATATGTGTTGATCGTATGTACATTACTTACGTGGCAATATAAATTGAATATTAGCAAAATTATTGTTAGTTATTATTAACAAAAAAAAGCCTGGAAGTTGATACATTGTGACCTGTCTTCAATCTTGGTAAACGTCATAGCGTTTACTGAAGTTAAAGCTGTTATGCTGTGAATACAGTCACAGCGTAACAGATTTTACGCCATCCAAGGTCATTGATTGATTTAAGTAACGCCATCTTGGAGAGGAGGGGGCGATTGAATTGTTTTTTGAATTGCATTTCCCTGACACTGCAGCAATTCAGTTGTATGGAGAACAGTGCTGGTGATGTAAAGAAAACAAAAATGGCATCTGATATTCTAAGCTGTCACATTTCATTTTGACACCGAGATTCTTCAATGTTATAGGGAGGGTGACGAATAGAGAATTTAGCCCGCGCCCTGTTTCGCAAAAACTCCTGTCCACGTTTGTAATCACAATACTGTAGTTGTTTTTATTAATGTTGGAGCCAATTATTGCTGGTAACACTAACTGGAGACAAACACGCGTGGATCATACCACTCCATGACAAAATTGACAAATTAACCACTTGAGCACTGCTTTACTCTAAAGTACAGGTAGCAGAACTTAACCCTTTACCTATCATGAAAAGCAGACGACACTTGCAAAACAAATTCTTAAATAACTATTTTTTTTCATTTTTTGTCTCAAAAACATAGGTTATGACCCCTCATTGGAACGAGCTCGACGAGCTCGTTCCAATATGGGGTCATAACCTATGTTTTTGAGACAAAAAATGAAAAAAATAATGAAAATTAATTGGCAATTTTTGAGAATAGCGCTGGTCGGTTTTGGTTGTTACGTTGGGTAAAGGGTTAAAAGCTGTGGACGTGCTTCATATTACTTTTAATTTAAATTATTTAGTCTGTTGGGATTTTGCCTTGTTATAAGTTACGGGAAAGTGGTCCCATCTCTCATCGGTGATACCCCCACCCCCACCCCCCCCCCCCCACCCCCATCAAAACAGTTTGGCGTCATAAAAAGTAATTCAGGGGCACGTGCAGCTATATCGAACAATTTTTTCTCCATTTCTGAAAAAGTACTGATTTGTTTATTGGAAAGAGCGTGCAAAAGTTTTGTATATACCACAGATATATATATCACAGAATTAAATCCCAACGTCGGGAAGAGAGAGGTTAATGATTTGTAGCGAAATAAACATCGACACATTCCGATGACGTCATATTATTAATTCTGCAATGTATTCGCATACTTCGAACATTCCGTGTAGCTCGCTTCACTCATAATGGCGTTCATCGAAAAATTCATATAAAAGAGTCAAGTGTCCTTTGGTTTTACAAAGGTCTGTGTTTAAATTTCTGTGTTCTTCGACAAATGTGCGTCTGCTAATATTTCTGAAACATCACACAATGTTTGTTTGTTTACAGAAGAACGCGCGATGGGTGAATAGTCCTGTGCTTATTAAATATTCTAATAAACCGGTCACGTGTATCATGTGAGATGGATATCTACCTCACATGGCCTTCTCACATGAGACACGCATATCTTGCATAGGAAGTGATGGGTGGGGGGGGGGGGGAGGGGGGGGGGGAGAAAACTTGATCAAAAGTCGATTTTCATGACGAGATAAGTCCGGGAGTGCTTTCCATTTCCATTTTGTTTCAGACTTTGTGAAGCACATTTTTAAACCGACCATCAAAATGAATTCTCGATTTTCTGATTTGCAAAACTGCATTCTGCCCACTGGCACATACAACACATTGGAACTCAGTGGACGATTTGTTAATGAGGATTCTCGTTTTAAAAGTTTATCATCAACCGCCACTACTAACAACTCGGTTTCGGTTTTCGAACGGTATTAAGTAGATAAGTAGTTCCTAACGTTGATTAGAATTTCACAGCAAGTTATAAAAATGCGATCTAAATACACGGGGAGACGACTTACATAAGCTATAAGCTTTATGTCGAATACCTGGGGTTATTCCTGTTCACCCAGCCCACTAGTTTTAATTAACACCTGGGCGATGGTTATAGTCCGTATCAAAACAGAGAGCTTATGTTTCATCTCCGGACGTAATGGATGAGTTGATATATCTAAACAGAGAACTGATAGTTCCTACAGCACCGGATTTTTATTTAAGAATTTGATTTAATTTTCTTTCAGTTATTAACCCTTTGAACACGTAAGACCGACTTATTGGTCCAAGGCATAATTTCGCCCCATTTTTGTGTTAACCCTTTACCTAACATGAAAAGGAGACGACACTTGCAAACAAAATTCTTGAATAACTATTTTTTTGTCTAAAAACATAGGTTATGACCCCTCATTGGAACGAGCTCGTTCCAAAGAGGGGTTATAACCTATGTTTTTAGACAAAAAAAAATGAAAAAATAATAAAAATTAATTGGGATTTTTGCGAATAGCGCTGGCCGGTTTTTGCAGTTACGTTGGGTAAAGGGTTAATATAAGAGGTGTATACACGAGTCATTGGTGATAAAATCATAACTGCAGTCTGCAGCAAGACGGCTGCAGACTGCAGTTATTATTTGGTCCTCCCTGTATATTTATATTGGACTGGCCCATCTCACTGTAAATGTACACAAAGGCAATATCATTCCAGGAAACAATTTTTTTTTGTTCGTTTTTGTCATTCTCCAACTCACCTAGCCCTCTGAATTTGCAGTTAAATTCCCAACTGAACACAGGTAATTTGAACAAAACTATAGTCGGCATTTCTTTGATCAAGAAAAGTTTCACACTTCTACCAGAACAATAGCGGTGGGTAGACAGGAAGACCCCGAATACCAACATTCCTCAGCAATTTGGCAATCGTTATATTTGGGTTTTTTTTTTTTTTTGTTATATTGTATACTACAGTATCTTAAATTGTTAATTTTCTCTCCACGGTGACATCTATGTTAAATATTGTATACTTATAACAACTTTCAAATACGTATTGTTTAAACTAAATACTTATTTGAAAGTGGGGCGGTATATATTTCAGTATCATCATTGGTAGAACGATGTTCATTACTGCTCTCTGTCACATATGTTGAGTAGAGGGTTAAAACTTCTGTCTGTGTTTTTTACAGTAATTTGCAAGGTTTTATTCTTCCCATGAAACAAATTAGCAAACCAGGACTTTTTTATATTAATGGAAATGATAGTGTCTGTATTACATGTCAAGATATGCACACTGTTGATGTACTGAACAGAAACAGAAAAAAGTAACAGAACATCAAAATATAGTGAAAACTCCGTTTGGTTGTTTTTAAAAGCGGTTTCAACGGAAAGTAAAATGTCCAAATTGATTGTAAAAATTGTCGAAAGCCAGCGCATGTATTTCTATACTACACTGACAAAAATATAGGTTCTCTTTAGAACCAAAACTTTTTCTAATCTTGTCCCTGAGATTTTGCCTTGTTACAGTTTATGGGAGAGTGCATCTGGTCACTCTCCCATAAACTGCAAAAAGAAAAAAACACTTTACTGCAAACACAGCTAAATAACTATATGTCGAGAAATGTTTAAAAATGTCCATTCCAAGTTTTCACAAATTCTTAAAAAAACATGACATAATAAAAATATCTAATGAGAAGGTTCAAATCCAACGAGGGAGGGCCTGAGAATCAAAAATTATTTTTTTTTAAGCCTTAACATTCAATTTTAACAGAATATTACATGAACTGAAGTAGATTCAGCAGTAAACTTGGAGCTTATTCAACGCAGTCGGCAAACATTTTGAAACAAAGGAGATATGAACAGTTGGCATATCTCCTTTGCTTAATATTGATTTGAGGCAACCTCGTATAAGCTCTAAACTTACGACTGAAACCTCCTCAATTTATGTTTAATTCTGTTAATATTTAATGTTAATCTTTATAAATTTATTTGATTTGAAATAAATACTGTTTAAACAGAACTGGTTCCATCTCAGGGACAAGATTAGAACAAGTTTTGGTTCTAAAGAGAACCTATATTTTTGCAGTGTACTGTGATTGGGAAAAAAATTGTAAAACGTCATCTTCTGTTTTTATGCTACTCGAGAGGAAAATGCCTGGAGTTTACGAAACATGTAATTGTTGAGAAAACACTTATGGCATCAGTAGAACATAAAGGTTAGTTAGCTTTTATGTCTGTTGTATACATGCCAACGATTTGTCATCTTAGTGCCTCTGACAGTCTCCTCCTTGCCATGTCAACATTTACTGATACAAGAAGTGACAAATTGTCTTCTCTTATACCCAGATATTACCTGTGGATGATAATGTTTTTTGTGACATTCGTGGGAAGCATGCTTCACGTGGACGAGGGGATGTGTTTTGGGCACGCTATCAAGCAGAAAGATCAGGTTTCACTAGCTGAAATGTACTGCAAGACATGGCAATCATTAAAGCATAATAATCAGTAACAGCAACTTCACTGTCGTCAAACATTTCAGAGGTGCTTAATAAAGTTCCAGGTGTACAGTTTGAACTCGACATATATTGAAAATTAAGAAAATGCAGCAATATTTCATCCAGCCCGGTAATGTACCAAATCTTCTGGTAAAAGATAGAGCAGTTTCTTTTTTGACATGAGGTTGTGAATGATTACTTCATAAAAGTGAACAGCGATTTCCAACCCATGCATTTGTGTTTGTATTTCCTGTAAGAATTTCAAACATCTTCGACAGGGACGCCGAAAACACTGTGCCAGAGGAGGCAGCTGACATCGGTTCCTTCTGACCAAGGGGGCGAGAAGGGTTAGGCAATGTCCAAGGTGCGTCCCTCATTTTGTTTCAATGAGTTATTCTCGAAGTAAAGCTAAAATACATTCAAAAGCTGTTCTGGGAGCTTTCAAACTTCAATGGGGATGTTTGGGGAGGTACCCGATGGGACGGGACACCTCCTTTCAAACTCCCCGATCTCGGGCTGTCGACCTTCGCCACATGTATGCTTCGGCATGCCATAGCGGGGCTGCTAGTGCTAGTAAATTCCCTTTTTCCGGTGTCTGACCCCTGCCCTGAAGTGCTTCCGGCACCCCCGATCTTCGGGATTGATTCAAAGAGAATATTTTATCTGAGTAATTTGGATAGAGAGTAATCGCTTGACTACACGTGTTAAGTGAAATAATTGATGAGAGGTGAGGGACGTTGTACAAACACGAGTGTGCGAATGCGAACAAGTGCTTTACAATATAGTCCCTCGCCTCGAATGAATCATTTCACGTAACCAGTCCAGTCAAGCGATTACTCTGTTTATTACTTTTCATTATTAACGATAATTATATTATTTAACCCTTTACCTAACGTAACTGCCAAAACCGGGCAGCGCTATTCTCAAAGAAAAGCCTTGTCTCAATTCGCCAACATGTGAATTCTTTTAATCTTTAATTTAATAATCTTCCAAATAATTGCCATTTATTGTGACAAGAAACAATGTGCTATTAAATTTGTCCTGAAGCTGGATATTCATTTTGCAACCTAAGGAAGATATAAATCGGTACTTTCCATTTTTGATCACGAAGAGGAACCAATATATGGTTACGTAGGGAACGTATATTAATTTCAGCTTTATAGATACTCAAATAAACATACGAATAGTGTGGCGCGTAATATTTTGTGTTCCTGAGTTAATTGATACTGACATGGACTTGGGCCAGCGGGGAGTAACTGAAAAAGAGATAAAGCGTGCTCAAGAGAGAGAGAGGGAGAGAGAGAGAGAGAGAGAGAGAGAGAGAGAGAGCTCGCAGTAGAAATTCAGAGAGAGAGAGAGAGAGAGAAAGGGAGGGCGACAGACAGACAGACAGACAGGGCAAGAGAGACAGGGACAGAGAGAGAGGGGGGAAGAGAGACGGAGAAAGAGAGAGAGATAAAGGGCGCTCGAGAGAGAGAGAGAGAGAGAGAGAGAGAGGGAGAGAGACTTTTTATTCGTACGATATGTCCAAAGATCTCCTCGTTTTATTTGTCTCTATTACGGACTTTAAAATCGAGAATAATTCACGCTTTTGGCAGGGAGGGGGGGGGGGGGCTGGAAAAGATTCCTCCACACAGGGCAGCCTCGAGACAACCCACCGCCCCCTTTTGGGAAGGAAATATTTTTTTTTTCCTTTTTCAAGAGGGGACCCACCCCCTTCAACGCCCGAAAATGAATCCCCAGCACAAAACTGTCAAGTTGGTAGTCATATTACTGATCCGTTTCTGCTATTCCACTTTTTTCTAACAACACAAAAAGGCAGAAAATTCATAAAAAATGTAAAACAATACAGCAGCTTTTGAGCAAAAACAGAGATAAATAACATAACTACTTCATGTCTACAATAATAGTACCTAATCGTTCCCAATTATATCTTATAGTCTCTTAGCATGGGCTATTGAGCTGACAAGCCCAATTATATTCATTAACTTGAGTAGATGTGTAGGATGTAGTTCCAATGTTGTCAATGTGTTTTTTGGCGACTCATACAATATACAACAAAACCTAGCAATATTAAGTCATCCTTAGATCACTTGGAGTGACCATTAAAATCGAACTTAGATCCAATGGGATCTTGGAGGTGATTTGAGATGGGGTTGGTGAGGAAAAAAAGAGGAATAGATAATAGGGCATACATGTACATTGTATTGATGTTATCTTTCTAACCCACTAGCAGCCCAGTGCCAGTCAGCACAATGATTTTATGGAGGAATTGACAAACTTGATCATATACCCTGACTTGAACTCTAAACAAATATCAAATTCGTCGTGAATCCCACAGGAGTCGGTCGTGACTGAGAGATAATCGCATACAGTTCTTGAAGAAAATAGGCGGTCACGACAGTGATTGCCAAGTGTATCACTTCAAAATCCAATAGTCCAGGGTAGACTAGAAAAGGCGGGATTAATCGGGGAGGTGGGAATGTAATTGTACGTGTCTGAACCAAGCCAGGCCTAATATGGAAGGCCCACATTCTGGGCACATTTGTACACGTAGCTCTCAGATCTTTAAATAAACATAGTTTTGTATAAAATATGTTGTGAATTCTTTTGTTTAACTCATTTATTTCATGTATCAATTCATCTCTTGTAACTTCCTTAGTCAGCCTTGTTCAGACCTTCGTATTTTCATTTTCATTTTTCTTCCTGTTTTTCTCTACTTAGTATCTTACTACACACAACCCAGCTGCACACAGCCCAGCTGCACTCATTCATTTTTTGTTCTTATTACTGTTTTGTGTTTTGTGTTACATAAATGATTTATTTGACTGAACATTTGAGTTTTTTTATGCAACACTACTGGTTTAAACCTGTTGAAATCTGGTTAAGGGTGGGCGATATTGACCACTAACTGTTTGATGATCACCATCTCACCAAATGTGAGTTCCAACAGCTGGTTATCAGTCATGCTACTATGCCACATATGTACTGACTACCATTAACACCATCAACCCTTTGAACCCCAGAGGCCGCATGATACTTCATAATTTCATTAAGTAGGTTGACTTTTGAGTGAAGGTGTGGTGTAGAACAATCAACATTTACAACGTGCAGCCCTAAGGCTGCACTTTGAAAATATTAATTGGTCTATCCCCAAATAAATAATATGGACTCTTCCCGTTGCTACCATTCAACTGATATGGAAGATACCATTAGGGGTCAAAGGGTTAAATCACCTAAGAGTGTATCTAGATAGATTAAAACAGACAAAAATGTATAAATTTGATAGGAGGAAAAAGGTTACCTTTTTCGTAACGGACCACGAACCCACCTCGGCCCTGTGTTTAGGATTTTTTTAAAGACCCCTCCCTTCCCCCGCTCCACCCCTAATTTTGGCTCCATACTTAACAAACGTCACTATCGGGCCGAAACAATGTTTCCGCCCAATGAGGATATTTGTTAAATGTGAAGACGAAAATGTGCAGTTAATCTCAATATTGAGGTGAGTGTGTCCCAGAATAGCTATGTGTATTATAGTCCTACTATGCCATTAAGGCATATCGACCACAACTGATAGATACTAGGTTGTGGGTGCCACTGTATGAACGTGCTCCCTCCCACGCCAAATTTTAGAAACGATTCCTATGTCCCTATGTGGAGCGCGGTGGCGCAATCGGTAGAGGTGCAGGCTGCAAACAGAGAGGTCTTCGGTCAAATCCCGCCTGCGGCAATCACGTTGTGTCCATTGACAAGACACTTCACCCCAATGTCCACGTGGAGGCACGATAGCGTTGTGTACTAAGGCGTACTGCACGTCGTTTGTGTTGTGCACTTGTCTTCAATCAATGCTAACCCTAATTGTGTGGAGTTAGTATGATGGGGAGCTGACAGTTGCTCGCCGTTGCTCGGTGGTTCTCTCCGGGTACTCAGGCTTCCTCCACCCGTAAAACTGTCCTGGTCATGATTAGCCATTGTGCAGAACTATGTGACCGTAAACATAAATAAATAAATAAATAAATAAATAAATAAATAAATAAATAAATAAATAAATAAATAATGTCCCTCTGTGCGGCAACCCCGCGGGAGAAAATCGAAACTAAGAAGGAAGCAATCTCCCGAGCATGGCGGCAATTTGGAAAAGCAATTCATGATGTTTAACGAAGAGAATGAAAGACACACGTGCAGTTAAAACTAGAAGTCCTGTCACGAACTGCGCGCTTATCTAGGTACAATTGCGCGTAGGAATTGCGCGCAATTGCCATATCGAATGGCATCCCTAGCACAGTGGGTTCTCCTGGTTAATAATAGCAAACACATGCAATGTTTCTGCCAATGGACCTCCGGATTATCCGAAGGTCCATTGGCTGAAACATTGCTTGTGCACAGGCCATATGGACATAATTTGATAGCCTTACTATGGTCATAACGCGTAGATTAACGCGCAGATCGACGTGCTATTTGTGCGTATTTCATGACAGGACTTCTAGTTTTAACTGTACACATAAATCCTTCTCGGAACTCTGATTGGGCCCAAAACTATCCTGTTGTGTGCATGTTTACATCAACGAATCTGCATCACTGAAATATTGCAGGAGGCATGATTCAACGGAACAACCAGAAAAAGAGGATATGACATCAGATTCCTATGCTATCCGAATGCTGGACATTTCTATTTCTGAAGCACAATTCCATTTTTGTATGCGCTAAACAAATAGTTTGTACTTGCCTGCCGCTCCATTGAACACAGCCAATACCAAAAGCGCTGCAATCAGTCGTCCACTGGTTACACTCATCTGAGAAAAGTAAAAAAAGGAAACATAAGATGGTCATGAAAAACAATATTTCTACAAAAATCACAACATCTCCACATTATTAATTAAATTTAGATAATATGTGACAACAAATATTTTACCTTCCTCGATATTGAAAATTAAAACTGCAAAAATGAAAGAGTTTTACAAGGACGACCTCAGTGCCTGTAAACTTGGATATCCTGAAATGCCTCAACAGTCAGAAGGGGTGGGAGTGGGGGTGGGGTGGGGGTGGTGGTGAGCCCACTTACAATGGTAACATTGTTCATGTTGTCGGATGCCAATTTAGCCAACTGCACTAAAAATTCTTCTTTGCTAAAACTTTTGCACCGAAAGGTTCTTTTCACTTGTGAAGGAAAACCCACTGCAATAGTGAATAGCGCGATCAATGACGAAACGTATAAAAAATTACTTTATTATACGCTCAACGATAGATTATCGAAAAAATCGAAAGATAGAAATCGAATCCCAAACTGTGAAGATATATACATTTTCACTTTCACGGTATCAATCAAAATGGCGTTTTTGAAGGCATCACTTCAAGGCGAATACGAGTCATATTATCACTGGAAATGATCAATTTGTTCCAAAAAACGTATAAAAGACAATATATTGTTTTTAAGTGGATACCGATCGATCATTTCCAGCAATAATTCAACACGTATTCACCTTGAATGGATGCATGAAACTCGCCAGCTGAATGAGATCGCAAGACGCTACCTGTTCCGGGTATCGATCAAATCCGACTTCCGCGTATCAATGCGCTGTTTCCTTTCATGCATCAATTCAGGGTCGAAACGAGTGGAATTATCGATAGGAATGATCAGATTCTTATAAAAAGCGTATAATAAAACGAAAAGCTAGTGTTTTTGAGGGGATACCTAAAATTATCTCACTCGTGACCGAGGCAAACGGTAATTTTCGCTCGCGGAAATAAACATTTGTCTCGGTCGCAAATGAGATAATTTTCGGTATCCACTCTAAAACATTAGATATCCTCTATTTATAACACCTTTTGCAAGGAAATCGTAACCTACAGTATGTGGAGAGTGTATTATCATTAAATCACCCACAGAGTGGAGATTCCACCCGAGCAATAATTGCAAATTTGTTGCAAAGCATAACCATCACAAATAAAGTTCCAGCCAATGGACCTCCGGGTTAAACCCGGAGGTCCATTGGCTGAAACATTGCTTGTGTTTTTGTCCATGAGTGCAGAATTTGAAAGTGATACTTTGGGTGATAACTCCACTCCGCGGGTGTTTTAGCTATAATCCACCCTCCACGTACTCCAGCAGTAAAGACCGAAACAACAATCGATTTTCAGAAAATTCAATCAAACCCACAGATTTTGTCAATAAGGAGATAGAAATAGTGTTTAGACAACCGTGCAACGTTAATTGTCAGCGAGTGGTTCGAAGGCATTGTTTCTTCTTCTATAAATAAATGACCATATGTCATTGTACACTACATCTGGGTTGTAGCAACCTGGTCACCACCTGTTCAATAATTTCCTCACTAGCTCACCCTTATGTGTTTGTGGGGAGCGCGAAACAAATCCTCATTACCTCTTTACCTATCCCCTTTATTTAGATATAAGGGACAGGCAAAAGCAACTACCTTACACCATTGAAACTCTTCTCTACGGCAGTGCCAATTACAAAGTACAAACCAACTGTATTATCTGTCTCTGCCTTCATAGATCTATTGAGGCAAGTCATAGATTTGGTTGACAATCGTAGTAGTTCGTGTACCGAAATTAACACAAGGAAAACCCTGCCACGGCGTATTCAATATATTGATCGCTCAACATCACTGATCCAAAATGGAAGCGTCGCCTGGATCCCCAGCTGACTGCGTTTTTCGCTAGACACTCTCAACTGGCCAGGAACCATTCAATCGTACTCCATGCTACGGGAACCCATTAGTTACTGTATCCACATGACCAGTCGAAATAATCAAACCTCTACCTCCTATTACAACAATCACCATCCAAAAAACCCACAAAACTCTGTTATCACAAAAATGCAACCTCACTTCTCAGATTACCACTTAAAAGGTACGACAAAAAAGTGATCTTCGGACGTCCGTACTCCAATGTTTAATTCTAAATGTGGAGACAGCTTACAAAAGCATCATCTTACTGCTGGATCCATTTTCCAATTCACAACTTTTGTTATCATTATGTAATGTCTGTTTTTTCTGTACTTTTCATTTTGTTTGTTTGGAAATAAAACATTGTCAATCAATCAATAACTCCGGGTAAAAATGACATTTTATAAAATAGTCAATTTTTCGAAGCCTCTGTTTCCTATAATCCCTCTGGTTATTTACCCCCTGTGCATAGGTCTCCAACGCGGTGATCAAAACTTTAAATTCTCTTTTCCATCAAATAGCAGAATGTAATCAACTATAATTCAATAGTTTAGTTGTTGAATCTGATACAAAAAATATATAAATATATCTCCAATTTAATTGTTATTAGTTTCAACATTTGCCCTCAGTTCAGAGTTTTACCCATGTACAATAGTGCGAACTCGTAAAGCGGAAACGAAGAGAACATCCTAATTTAAATAAAAAGAAATTCCACACGAGAATTTTAGCCAAATTCCTTCTGTTTTCATTCCCATTAACATCATGCCTGAAACAATTACAGTTAAATGTACAACCCTGGACACGCGCAAATACTCTTGACAAATAAGCAGGTCTGAGGAGAGAAAATCGGGCCCCCTTTCGAAAGTGTCAGAATATTGGTTCAGATGCCGAAGTTCTTGAAGTGAAAATTGTTTGAATGTCATAAGACCCCTTAACATCAGACCTGTAGCAAATACAGTTTAATTACACCCAGAAGCCTATACTATAAAACATTTACAATTGTATTTTCTAGAATTGTATTTTCTACCTTTTAACATAATTGACTAAAATGCATCATTATAATTTTAAAAGATGTGACAATTTGCAAATGGCAAATTGCGAGATCTTTAGAAAATGCTCATAATTCATTTCAATGTATTTAAAGTCAGAATTAGAAAACACAATCCTAGAAAATACAATTTTAAAAGTTTTATACTACTGGCCATGGAAACGAGCACAATTTTACGACGAATAAGCGGGGTAAAGCAAAATTATTCATACGAAAGGTAAAACATTCATCGAGTTATTAAAAAACTTACATCCACCAATCCAGTGCAAGCAAATCGTACACCATTGACCCTTTACCCAACGTAACGGCCAAAATCGGCCAGGACTATTCTCAAAAATAGTCATTTAATTTTCATTATTTTTTCATTTTTTGTCTCAAAGACATAGGTTATGACCCCTCGTTGGAGCGAGCGCGTCGATCTCGTTCCAACGAGGGGTCATAACCTATGTTTTTGAGACACAAAATGAAAAAAAAAAATATTATTGAAGAATTTTTTTTGCAAGTGTCGTCTGCTTTTCAGGTTTGGTAAAGGCTTAAAGAAAACTTAATTGTAATCCGATAAAGCGAGAGATAATTTATTTCAATTTCACAAGTATAAACTTACCTTTGCAGAGTTTTTCGCCCACTTTGTATCAGATATCTTCTACTGGTATCTAGAGCAGACACCGACAGTTTTCGTAGATACATGTCTATGCTTTTATAACAGTTATCATGGCGACATATGCTAACATTTCGGTGAGATGAGAAGTAATTATCTTTTGATGCTTCATGCAGAACTCTACCAATGTGATAATGGATTTTCGTGAATGCACGAGTTGACGAGAATTTTAAAATCAATTTCTGCCTCTCAGTGTTGGAGACTAGGGTAGCAAAATTAAATGTTATTTAGGCTCTCATGCTAATAACCCAGATCTAATTCTCCCCACAGGAATGTTAAACTAGATAAACTCATCAAAACCATAAGCAATATTTGTCACGGTTTTTTTTTTTTTGTAAGCGTGTGCTGCTGAATGTTGACAGTTGACTGATAAAAAGAGGATCGTTAAACACCATCGGCGTGGAGTTTTGAACGTCTAAGAGAAAATATTAACAGACAAACAGCATTTCATTGAATTTATTTATTCACTTGTTGGGGTTTAACGACACTTTCGGCAGCCTAGATCAGCACGTGTCGGGCAGTTTTACGGGTGAAGGAACTCGGAGAGAACCATAGAGCAGCGATGAGCAACTGCCAGACTTCCGAACATACTAACTCCACACAAGCAGGGTTAGCATTGGTTGGAGACAAGTGCACCTCGTTACATTGCGCCCCCGCGCCCCCACGTGGATAATCGTGATTAAGTGTCTTGCCCAAGCACACAGCACAGTTACCCCTGGTGGGGTAAGAGCCGGAGACCTTTCGGTTTGGAAATCCAATGCCGCAACCACTGAGACACAAAGCTCCCTTCATAGAATTTAACTCACAGTTTAAACCTACGTTCAGCTTGCTGAAAAGTGGCACACAGTCCTGTAATCACAAAAGTGGTATTTATCTCAATCATATCGCGATCGGGTCGCGACACACTTACATACCATGGATCGAGATTTCATAAAAAAACGAAAATAACATATTTTATTATATGGTAGCCTATGAATTATCACAAGTTATCTTTAAGATTTTTCTCAATGTCCATCGACTTGACGAATAACGAGGAATATCCCTCATTACAGTTAAAACTAGAAGTCCTGTCATGAACTGTGCGCTTATCTAAGTTTAATTGTGCGTAGGAATTGCGCCCCATTGCCATATCGAATAACATCCGAAGCACGGCAGGTTCTCCTGGTTACTCATAGCAAACACAGGCAATGTTTCTGCCAATGGACCTCCGGGTTACCCGGAGGTCCATTGGCTGAAACAAGGTTTGTACACAGGCCATATGTACAGAATTTGATAGCCTTACTTAGCCTTACTTAGCCTTACTATGGTCACAACGCGTAGATTAACGCGCAGATCGACGTGCTATTTGTGAGCATTTCACACGCTAAAACCTAGTGTTAAAAACTACACTTGAAGTGCTGTATTTAACACTTACTAAATGCTGAACTAGCACTTTGTTCAAGTGTAGATATCCCAGAACTTGACAGGTGTTGACAATAATACCACTTGACAAGTGTAATGTCGCGACACTTAAAAGGACATAACGCAGATGACGCGGATCAGGTTCGAACTCTCGAGCCTGATCCGCGTCATCAACGTTGTGTCCTTTTAATTATGTACCCACCAAGCGCAAATCAAATTATGGACGATTCTGGAAGAACCACCAATGCTAGACACATGGGAAGTGCCATTCATTCAAGTTTCAGACGGCTGACGATTATTATGTCTGAGTGCTTAAAGCATTGCACTTTGAGTGTTAAAATCAAACCCTAAGAGTTAGAATGGGTGTAACACCTTGAAAGTGTCAGTTTTAACACTTTAGTTTTTAGTGTGCATGACAGGACTTCTAGATTTAACTGTAGCTTCCCAATGATGTTACGTCTCGGCCCATCACTTCGCCTTCGATACTGTTACAAGCGATTCAGTGCCGGGCTTACAAGCCGAACAAGAAGTTCAAGCTATGCCAAGCCGTTCTCGTAATTCTATGACTGAAACATTAGATGTGTAATAAAGTAAAATAATTAGATGTATAGAAATTGTCTCTGCGAGTGATATTGAGCCTTGAGCTGGGGTACATTTCCGAAAAACCTTGTTGATCGATTCGTCCAGGAAGTTTTTTTGTTGTAAATTGACATTTAAAATGTTCTAAAAATGAAATTTATGAGAATTTTATCATTCGTAGTATTATAGTTATTAAATTTCATCTGTGAGTTGAACAATTAGTTGGTTAAATTGTCCTGGAAAAGTGGGACTACTTTTTATGTTTGAGTGATTTGGCTGGTTCAGGCTTGTAACAAAGATCAGCTGATCTTTGTAATTGTTTTGAAATGTACGTGTTTGCACTTGAACTGGGCTGAATTTGGCGCAATAAAATGTCATGTAGCATATAATAAAAAGTATGCCATTTAAGTGAAAATCGGAAATTATCTCATTCGCAAGCGCTCGTGAAAAATAAAACTTTAAGGTCGACACTCATGAGACAATTCCCGATATTCTAAAATAGCGTAGATGTCCTCTATATTTTAATGATCTTTTTTTCCTACGAGTGAGATTCTCTTGTGCACAACATTTCGACACTGACGCGATCTAGTCCAAATGCTCTGTCCACTTTTTTAATCACGACGCTGTATTCTGCTTGAACTTTTCATTTCAGGTCAGACTTGGGCAAAATAGATACTAGGTCGGCCAAAACTGAGTTACTTCTTTCAGGCAATCTTCATTCTTGTAATCCCTTTTATGTTATTTTTAAGAAGGAGGGAAGCGATGTTTACAGATAAATGGTTCGGCGTTTGTACAATGGCCGAATGTGCAAATTGTATATCCCACTTCATCAGTATTTGTTTTTTTAATGCGCAATGAGGTAATATACAGTTAAAACTAGAAGTCCTGTCACGAACTATGCTTAATTGCGCGTATGAATTGCGCGCAATTGCCATATCGAATGGCATCCAAAGCACGACATGTTCTCCTGGTTACTCATAGCAAACACGGGCAATGTTTCTGCCAATGGACCTTCGGGTTACCCGGAGGTCCATTGGCTGAAACATTGCCTGTGCACAGGTCATAATTACAGAATTTGATAGCCTTACTATGGTCATATCGCGTAGATTAACGCGCATATCGACGTGCTATTTGTGCGCATTTCAGGGCAGAACTTTTAGTTTTAACTGTACTTTTAGTTTTAACTGTTCGCAGCATTTCGTCACAACTGCAACGTTCAAAGAGGTTGCTCATCACTGAGAAATAGAGCTTGCTTCTTGAAACGTAGAACATAAATCCCAAGAGTAATTCGAGTGCCGTGTCTCTCTGTCACAGGTCAAGAAAAGTAGGCCAAAGCAAAATTAGTCACCAATGTCTATTAATGCAAACCGTAGGCGAACGATTATTCCACCACTTTTTACACGCCTGGAGTAAGAGTTGTCGTTCAGTTGGATTCACATTCACCCAACCCGATTGATTTGGGTTCATTGTAACCCAACTGATTATAGAAAGAACGATGTTACATTTCTTCGTCGGAACACGCTTAAATCCAATATCTTACCCAACTCTATGGAGTTAATATCGGGTAACGATCCCGATTTAACTTGTAGAGTGCTGGAAGTCCACATTTGGGCTTTACTCTAAAGTGCAGGTACTGCAACCCAAAGGCTTCAAACTATGTGGATGTGCTTCATATTATCTTTGAATCTAAATTATTTAGTCTGTATGGCTTTTCCTTGTTACAATTTATAGGAGAGTGCCTATAGGCACTCTCCCATAAATTGTAACATGGCAAAGACTTGTGAATAAATTTTCATGACCAAAAATAATTCAGCACTCTACCAGTTAACAGAGTTCAGTTATAACAACGCCTGAAATTGACAGATATTTTCGTGCGTGTATAAGTTCATCAATATTGAAGTGATCTCGACTGATAAACTACAATGTATTATAAAATCACCCGAACTTTGTTTTATGAACAGTTTTCCTCCCCCGTGTCTAAGTAAGTAACCACAAATGTCCCTGCGACACCACACACAGGTCCTTGTCTGAATTATACTATTTCTTAGTACTATTCCAAAGTTAGCAAATGCTCGTTATCGTTTATTCTCTCCTGTTATGAATGTTTCTCGCTGTACCATGGCCGCTGTATTTTATCACCCATTATCATCCCCCATTATAATACTTGGATAGTAATTGGAGACAGATTACAAGAGTTTTTGCTTGGTGCTGTATCTTTTTTCTTTAATTAACAATAGTAATCAGTTCTCCAACAAACTAAAAGATACCAGAAAACTTTACTACACAACATGTGTTGAAGCTTGTAATGGTGACAGCAAAAGACAGTTTAAAGTTGTTAAAAATCTGTGAACAGAAAAACAAAGTGTGTCATTTCCATCATACGATGATCCATCAAAGCTAGCTGATTAATTTGGCGAATTCTTCATCCAAAAAATAAAATAAATTCAGGAAAAAATTAAGAACATAAATGTGGACAAAATTGACATCAAACAAAGACCATCAGAAACAGAGCTTTCAACTTTTCGACCTTTAGAAATCCACGAGACAACCAAATTAATAAAAGAATCCTCAAATGCCTCATGTCAACTCGACCCAATGCCAACATCTATTGTCAAATCATGTGTAGACTCTTTGGCTCCTGTAATCACGAAAAATGATCAACATGTCTCTGCTAGAAGGATATGTGCCTGATGCGTGGAAAATAGCAATTGTTAATCCTCTTCTGAAGAAACAAGGTGCGGAACTTGTGTTTAAAAACTTCCGACCAGTGAGTAACTTACCGTTCGTCTCAAAGCTGTGTGAAAAAGCCGCAGTTGACCAACTAATGTTACATAGTGACATGTATGCTCCATTACCGGCCAACACATCTGGATTCAGAACATTTCACTCCACTGAAACGGCATTACTCAAGGTTCAGAATGACGTCCTCCTTAATATGGAGTACGGAAGGGTAACATTACTTGTTCTTTTAGACCTTTGTGCTGCTTTTGACACTGTTTGTCACAAAACTCTGCTGGAGACAATGAATTCTGATTTTGGACTTAATGGTGTTGCTGCTAGCTGGGAATCATCATACCTCAAGAATAGACAGCAGCGTGTATCAATAAATGGCAATCTATTAAAAGACTTCCATTTTGAATGTGGAGTCTCACAGGGTAGTTGCCTTGGTCCTGTTCTGTTTCTATTCTATATTTCAAAATGTTCACCATCATTGAATCTCACCTGCCTGGCGTCCATGGTTATGCTGATGACACACAGGTCTATTTCTCTTTTCGACCATCAATCAAGGATCAAACTAAAGCTCTAAAAACTATTGAATCATGTATTTCGGACATTCGCACATGAATTCAAACAAATTAATGATAAATGACGATAAGACTGAATTCTTAATAACTGGTTCACGACAACAACTCACTAAAGTTGACATCAATTCAGTGAAGGTAGGAGATTCCGTTATCAGTTCAAGTAACAGTGTACGCAATCGTGGAGTCTTTTTCGACTCTACCATGTCCATGAACAGACATGTTACAAATATGAACAATAAGGCGTTCAGAGGTCTATACAAAGTTAAACAGATAAGGCTCTAAAAACCCTAGTTCATGCCTTTGTAACTTCACATTTGGATTATTGTAAGGCCTTACTGTTCAACATTCCACAATATCAGTACTCTCGCCTGCAGATGGTACTAAATGCACCAGCCCGAGTGGTATGTAGGGTATCACGATCTCAACACATCACTCCTGTTCTGAGGGATACGCACTGGCTGCCAGTTAAGTACATAATAATTTTCAAAACTTTATCATTAGTTTTTAAGACACAAAACATCATGTCACCAGCCGACATAGAAGAACTCCTTAATACCAAGAGTGTGTGTCAATACAACCTGAGGTCCGATGGTAAAATGCTGCTACATGTTCCAACACATAGGTGTAAGACATTTTGGAGATAGATCATTCTCATTTGCTGGCCCTTACTTGTGGAATAATTTACCAGAACATCTAAAAAGACTGTCAAATGTCAACCTTTTCAAGAATGATCTCAAAACATGCCTGTTTCAAAAAGCCTATAAGTTTTGTTGTGGACTGTAAGATACTATATAAATTCCGTTTGTATATTTGCACGAGCTTTATTTTTTATTTATACAGCGCCTTAGAATATGGTTCTATATCTTCTGAACTATAATTGTGACGCTATATAAATGTGTATATTATTATTGTTATTATTATTACTGCCAATTATTCTTACCAAAACTGCGACATTGTGCAATCGTCATGTACAATTTCGGAAATAAAATATTGTTGAAACTAAAAGTTCGAGGCAGAAGGTTTAAACGTTTATGGTGTATTTCACCGGGTGAAGTGGTAGTATCGTTTGGTTTATCAAAAGAGTTATTTAACTCTTCCATAGAGAAAGGTTCATTTTAGAGGTAAATTTGAACTTGTTTTCCTGTTGTATTTTAATTTTAACGAATTCTGGATTGCAATTTTCAGACAACGAATGTTTAGAAAATGTTGAGGTGAATTTGTTTGATATTTTTCTCTTTTGATGTAATTAGTATGTTGTTTTCATGAAGGGGCTGTTGTAAACTGTGGATAGTTTTTTTTACTTTAATTGTTTTGAATCATTTTCCAAATTGTGTTGATTGATGTGTGTTGGTATGTTTAGAAATGAGTTTACCATGAACTTTTCACTTTTTATTTCAGGAGTCGTCTTGTTTTTGGTTTTCCTCGATTTGGACGCAGTTTGTTCAAATTATTTTGAAGCTGGTGGCTTAGTGAAATCACGTTCAGTTTCCTTGCCATCCTTTATAGCCTATTCGCAATCATTATCAAACGATGGTTTTGGAGAAACGGCGTGTATTTACTGAGGTTTTTTATTAAAATATTCCACTTCGTTAGTACGTCCTTCAAAATTTACCCCGCGTGAGTCGTTCAAAACAAAGCGACAAGAAGTGTCGCAGTTTACTCTTTTAGAGCTCAAATGTGGCACCCTCTCATCGTCCCCAGAACCATACCCCCAGAACCCCCTCATGATCCAAAGGAACCTCACTCCCCAGCACAATTGGAAAGTGGTCACTCGCGCATAAATCGATTTGGGTTGAATTTTAACACAACTGGTTTCAGAGTGTACAGTTCAACTATAAAAAAGGATAAACAGTGAGAACAAATAGCAAATCTTCACAATCTACTTATTTAGTAATATCAGTGGACGTGGTTAATGTACCCTCAGCCAATAACCACGGAATTAAAGAGGTGGTATTTTATGATTTCCTCACCTACCCGATCCACCACGTCCCTCACCCGACACTCATGTTCATGGGCACCAGTGCGGTAGAGTATAAATGTTTACATAAATATCAAGATCTGCAAAGACTACAATGTAGAACAGTTGTTAAATGAATCAGTGTTCTGGACTATCAGATCGAGGTTGCGAGTTTGGCCATCATTAGAGGAAAGACTTCGCAGTTTCAAACACTGTTCACGAAGCAGCAATGCTGTTGTAGATTCCGTCTCCTCCCAATACACCACATACCGGCCCACAGTGGCGTAGCGAAGGGAGAGCGTGGGGCTTAGGGGTCAAACTTACTTTTCGCTGAGTCCCGAAAATGCATTGTCTCAATGAACGTTCACATAAAATAAACCCCCCAAATGTCTCGATTATAGGCCTACACATACCATATTGATTTGATTTATCGCTATGGGCACGGAGTTTTTTTATGTTTTCGGGAAAGATCCCCGGAATCATCACAAAAGCTTTCAGTATGCCATACCCCCCGAAGCTTGCTAGGCACTCTTCACTATACATCGCAGCTACCCTCTTGTCGACAGGTGAGATCTAAAGATGTTGTAGCCAAGATCACACCAAAATTAATAAATGAAAAAAGAAAAAGGACACAGTCACAAAAAGTAGTACAGCATGTGATCTTCGGCCGCCCGGTTGAGGGTGAGAAGAAAGTGGCGTCATGCCACCTAACCCAGTTACGTCATATGGATTGTCATGGTAGCCCGAGTAAGCGTCCATTATGTTGGGTCATCACCACAGTGATACATGACAGGGTCATTGCGCATAAGTAGCACGTGCTGTTAGGGTGACACGAGCTTTTGTCATGCATTTTGTTCACTGGAGGCCGCCTCCTTAGTTTCTTCTGTGGGATGTGGTTGTTATATTCGGAGGGTATGTTCGATTCAAGGGGAAACAATCTGATTGCCAAAATAGACCCGACAATTATTTTTTCGCACGGATTCGTCGAGATACACGTAGTGGCACATAGTGTCATAGGCCCTGAGAGGTTTCTAATATAGTATGGGTGTGTTCTAGGGATGCGTTCCTTTACAAAAAAAGTACCTTTGCTGGTTCAGATTTTCCCAAATTATTGGTTATTTCCTAGAATTGCCTCAAGTAGTCCGGTATCACCAAATATCACCCAAAAATCACCGAAACGGACTTTATTTTGGCACTGATTCTCAAAGAATTCTCTTTGATAGAGCAGCACGTTGTGCTGTAGGACCCAAGGACAGTGTGTTTTCTTTATTCTTACTTTGATGGCTCGTGGTAATTTCCCTAATTTGAATCGATTCATCAGAATGGATGTAATGACAGTCCTCGGTTCATTCACTCGATAACAAACAGTGATCACATTTTGGCAGGCGTGGTTGATACGGACATACTGACAGAATGTAACTCTAACTTATGACGACTTACATTGTTTTGTGAATAAAAACTGAAAAATGGGCAGGTCGATCTGTCATTCAACAAAAAGCGTTCCAACCGAACACTGGACATCTTGATGGGAAGATGCATTTCAATAAACTTCCTTTTTTTCTTTTTGTGCTAGCTGATCAACGATCTCCGATGCATTATCAGAAACATGTTCAATCACATTAGATTAACCCTTATGACTCTAGTGGTATCTTCCATGGCAGTTCAATGGCAGCATTTAGAAGAGTACAAATTCATTATGTGGGGTAGACCAATCAATATCTTCAACGTGCAGCCTCGCGGCTGCACGTTGAAAATATTGATTGGTCTACCCCACATATCTACTGAACAGCCATCCTATTTAATGATGTTATGACGTATCGTGTTCCTGGCCGGAAAAGGGGCTCTAGGGTTCAAAGGGTTATGATACGCGTAAACGCAAGATTTCCTGTTTAACAGGCCGAAGTTTTGGGGGGTTAAAACCACTTCTATCATATTTTCGATTAATTAAAGCGAGTACCCGGGTAACAATTTTATGGCTTGCTGTTCTGTGAAGCACTTTTGCAAAAATGAAATGTTTTTTCCTTTGGATTACCTATTTTCCTGCTGTAAGTAATACTTATGCAGTTTCGAAAACAAAACATTATTTTTCTATCGACACTACCCTTTGCATTTAATCTATCGTTTCTCTATTTTCGCGTGGTATACATTTTGTATTTCAAGAAAACTCGTACTCTAAAATTAGTATACTGTGTCGTACAATTGCATAGCGTTAGTGGCGATATACCGGTACTCAAATTTGACGGATGGTATTTTATCGATTACAATTTTGATACGGTACCAACGAAATACCGTGGTTACTAGGGTATTTTAAAGGCTTCTAATATGAGGCTGGTGTTTTCTGAATGAATAGGAGTACTTTTTCGGTTTTTTTCAAATTTTTCGGTTGCTTCCCTAAAATTGCCACAACCAAACCGACAATGACTGAAAACAACCAATAATCACCGAAACGGATTTTATTTGACTCGGATTGGTCCAGAATTCTCGGTTTCTGCTTATTTTTGTTTTTATTCCCCCCGTTCCTTGACATTTGTACCTATGATATCACTTTCCAGATGCGTTTATATGAAGCGTATAATCAGTGTGAAACAATGTGTACACAAAACATGCAACACATGGGCACATGTATGCTTTTGTGAAAATACACAATGTGCGAACTTCACATACAGCACATATGCACGTACTGGTTTTTGAGGATATCTTTTACATGGTAATGTATTATTGCAGGCTACCTATTGGTGGATACCTTTTCTGGGATAACTTTTGGATGACAGTTATGAGGATATCAGGTCAACTCATTTCGCCAAGGCGACCCAAAATCTTCATCTCTCCAATGTCACTACTGCTGACTTGTCCATAGTCATAATCGTTTGACCTGTGACCAGTTTTCACTGTATTCATCAAATAGACAGACATTTATTGCACGCCTACAGTTTACTGAAAAAATAGTAATCGATTTTGGCGGGGGATAATATTAAACTCTAAGCCTTCGGCTTCTTGTTCAATATTATGTCTCCGCCGAAATCGATCTCGTGTGGTAAAAAATGAAAGTTCGAACATGTATGCTGTTCTGTATTTATTGCATGCCTACAGTTTACTAAACAAATATTCAAAATACAAATTATTGCTAAAAATAACCAAAACGTAAGAAAAGAAATAGTTAAAGATAATTGTTCAAGGACAATAGAAAAAAAAATATTGTTCGCTGCTGTTTTTGAAGAAAAAGAGTGTACTTCATTGAAACAAAAGCATAGGCGCGCAATAAATACTATAGTCTTCTACCGTGGTACCCAGCCATGTCGGCATCTGTTCTTGGTGGTGCGGGGGCAGGGGAGGGCGGTGAACAGGGTGTATGCTGCCTGTCGCTTTTGCATATCCATTCTGGCGTGGCTACATCTGTGTGTTCGTCCCTGTTGTGTAGTGTAGTGTGATTGTCAGAGTGTGTACGAAAGTAGTGTGATTTTGTAGTGTGATTCTTAAACGTCAGTCGGGATAGGGTCAAGCCACAGGCAGCTCCCAGCTGCCAAACTGACATTTATTCTTGGGATGGGGACGGCGAATATTATAATATTAGAACGTTTCTTTTCATGTTCTATCGGGCGATAGTACCTGTGTTTGTGTGATTTCTAAAATAAAACCTCAAGCAGCGATCGCTGTTTCAGGTTTTATTTCAGAAATCACACACAAAGCTGCTTCGGGTTTTATTTCAGAAACCACACAAACTCAGGTACTATCGACCGATAGAACATGAAAAGAAACGTTCTAATTATTTTATTATGCCGAACAAAAAATAACTTTCATTGTTAGGCGTTAACTGCAACATGCCATCAATCTTGTAATAACAATGTAGTCGAATCCAAAAAAATGACGTCATTTCGAACGAATGACGTCTCTTCGAAAATGACTTGTCACAAGTGCCGTCGATTAGGAGTTTCTATATCACCAAATGCCAGTGTTTACAACTGCATCATGCTGTTCATGTTAACATTCATTGTTAATGCTTGTGTGATAAGTGGTAGAAATTAATGAAATATAAATTCATGTTTCTTGAACGACGACAGTTGTTAGAATTAAGCGGAGTTAAACAATTTATTTTGAACTTGAGGCAGAGGCTCAGTGAGGTCGAAGAGTACTAAACTTGTGGAAATATAATTGATTGAAGTCATAAGTCATATTCAGGATTCACTGAAGTGGTGAACAACACGTGAGTTTTTAATATTTCTGATTCTTTTGAATTCATTGTTTGCAGTTAAAATTGAAAACACATCCACTGAAGATGATATATTAGTTGGTAGGTTTGTGTCTATCCGAGACGAAAAAAGTTAAACGGACACGGCGCCAGCGTTTGGTGTTGAGAAATTCCAATCAGGGCGTGCGTAATCGACGCTGATCAATGGAAGTGGAGCTTGCATTTTCTTTGTTCGCTTGTTTCCAGGGAAGAACGTTCCGATAGTACCCGTGTTTTCCCCCAAAACTCCAGTACTATGACTTTTAGAAGGTGCCAAATTAACCAATCACGGCTGATGTTACAAACATGAGGCATAATAAAAAACAATAGTAAAGGTGAAACAATATCTTGAAATCTCAGTACATTGCAACGTTTTCGACTTACGCCATCTTGCACTATGATTTTTGCACGGGAGTGGCGTTTGATGAGAAGGTGCTTTAGCCTCCCTAATGTGGACTTTTTGGGTAATACCCAACTCCACCACCTCCCTCCCTGGTAGACCAGCCGCATTGTCCGGGAAATTCTGACGACACTCATGTTTTTCTTCTTTGTTTCCTTTCCTCACATCAAGTTTTTTTTACCCTTTCAGAATCTATAAATAAACAAGATATTTGTCATTCTTCACTAAGATGTAAACAGAATGTACATCGCTTAATTTGTGTTACTTTGTTGCATATATGGCTTTAGCATTTGGTGTTCAGCATATAAGTGGCTTACGGGGCGATTTGACTTTGTGTGCTACTCTGTCCCCAGGTGCGTTTTGTGTTCTATAGAAGACGTCCAGATCTTTCTTTTGAATTCATTTGGTGCCTCTCACACATCGTTAAATTCATTGCAGAGAGAAGTTGATGAGGACAGAAAATTACTCAAGAAATCAAGTAAATCGAGAGGGAAACCTCTCAGTGTATTTCTTGGGTCCTTTCCGAATTCGTTTGCAAATTATAATTAAAACGTCTTCAATGGCTACGAAGATATTTTAACATGGAAAATGAAAATAGTGGCGGATGACAGACGGACGGTAGAAGGACGTCAGGCGGGTGGTAAACAACTAGATGGATGTCCGACCACAAAGCCAATCAAGGCAGGACCAACGCTGTTTTATCCCGCTCCAAGAAGGTGTTTGGATGTTGTGACAAAATGTCGACTTTATACTTTTTTGTTTGGGGTTACCGTCATGCCGATGAATATATTATGTCAATGTGAATACGAATGTGACGTTGAATAAATTAAAATATTATTTAAGGTTTATGTAAATTATGTAAATATCAGTTTCTGATGTTGACCTATTACCGAGTGGGAGACTGTGTAGATCATATGGACCTTGGGGAACACCAAAATGAGTCGAAACACCGGGGAAATTAATAATTTGGGTCCAGTTCACTGGGGATCACTGAGGTCTCATTAAGTGCAGTTTTCAGAATCGTAATTGTTTCGAACCCTCATGCTTATTCGCCAAGGCTTGCTTTAAAGCACCTCTCCTGCAAGGTGTGTTGTTTTCTGGTTTCTGTTCCACTATTTAATTGACAAAATGTTCAAAATAATCCACATGTTCTCTCCGTTGTCCGGTGACATCAAATGTAGCGAGTCTATAAAAACGCCTTTTTATTATACGCGAAGCGCTCGATTATCGAAAAAATTGCGAAAAGATAGAAACCGTAGCCCCCACTGTGATGATATAGAAATTTTCACTTTCACGGTATCAATCAAAATGGCGGCTTTCAAAGCATGACTTCAAGGTGAATACGAGTCAAATTATCACTGGAAATGATCAATTTGTTCAAAAAACGTATAATGAAAAGTAAATCTAGTGTTTTTGAGTGGATTCCAGCAATAAATCAACACATATTCACCTTGAATTGATGCACGAAACCCGCCAGTCCAAACATGGCCTGAAAGTCCGTAATATAAGTTTTTGGTTTGGTACGTCCTTTCTTTTAAAAAAGCGTATAATAAAAAGAAAATGTAGTGTTTTTTGAGTGGATACCGAACATTGTCTCATGACTGACCGAGACAAATGTTTATTCTTAACGAGCGCTTGCACGAGAGAAAATAACCATTTGTCTCCGTCACGTCTGAAATAATTTTCAGTATCCACCCAAAACACTACATTTTCTTTTCATTATAAGCTTTTTATAAAAATCTGATCATTCCCGTCGAAATTCAACTCGTTTGTACCTTGAATTGATGCATGAAAGTAAACGGCGCATTGATACGCAGAAGTGATTTGATCGATACTCGGAATAGGTAGCGTGTTTCGATCTGATTCGGCTGGTGGGCTTCATGCATCAATTTAAGGTGAATACGTGTTGAATACGTGTTGAATTATTGCTGGAAATGATCGGTATCCACCCAAAACACAAGATTTACTTTTCATTATACGTTTTTAGAACAAGATGATCATGTGCAGTTATAACTTATCTCGTATTCACCTTGAAGTGATGCTTTGAACGCCGCCATTTTGATACCGTGGAAGTGAAAATATTTTATATCTTCACAGTGGGGGATAAGATTTCTATCTGCCCGAATGTTTTTCGATATTCTATCGTTTAGCATATAATAAAAGTATTTACATCTCAAAAAAGTGGACAGAGTAAAAAATCCATTGCTTATTCCTTAATAGGAAACATTCAATGTTGACAGCAATTGGAAGAGTCCACATTTTTTATTTGGGGTTAGGCCAATTAATATTTTCAACGTGCAGCCTTAAGGCTGCGCGTTGAAAATATTGATTGTTCTACACCACATATTTAACTTGTAGCCATCCCACTTAATGACATTATGACCTAACTTGTGGCACCGCCGGGAAAATGGCCTCTGGGATTCAAAGGGTTAAATTAGTCAAGGCCGGGTGGATTTTATACTGAACAGAATGTGTGTCCCATCAGTGTGCTATAACATTATAATGTACTGAATAATTACAGCATGTGGCCTAAGTGTCTCCCAATATTATTGTTACGCCACTGTGTTGAATAAAGTATCTCTTAAGGTTTTGGTAGAATATGTAAATATCTGTTTGTCGTGTTGGATTATTACAAAATGAGAGTGTGTGTAAAATGTATGGACGTGGGACCAACACCTCATGAGGTGAAACACCACCGTGAAATTTATTGATTGGGCCCAGTTCACTGGGATGACAGAGGTCTCTTTAAGTGCAGTTTTCCGAATTGCTTGAAATTGTTATGAAATTAGTATGCATTGTTTCTCTCCAAAACGTGGACAGAGTAAAAACTATCTATTGCTGATTTTTGTATAGAACACATTTAATGCAAAGTTATTTTTGGTTTCTTGAAAAAACGGAATCCTGTGTGAAAATCTTTAAACGCCGTTTACGAAAAACTGTTTCTGATTTCTTTAAAGCTATTGTACTCTTTCTATATAATTTAGTTCTGATGCTTTCACCATTTTCACACAGGTTCCAATTTACTGGTCTTAGTGAATTCTGTTTCTCTACTTTCCTTTGAAATCACATCGCAGATGTCGCAAAATTCTAAATGGATTCTGTTTTATGAGCCAGTGAACGTGAATGATTATAAGTTTAATTTGTATAGAATTATCTGGTACTGAGTAGTTGAAGTCGCGCATTCAGAAAGCATTCCTTTATTGTTGATCGCAGATTCGGGAAATATACTTTATGAGTCATGAAGAACACTGTAGTATCATTGCTAAACAGAAATTCAAAACCGTACAGTTGTGCCGTGACTAATGTGGATTGGATGCGAATTTCCTGTTCACTTTTCTACCCAGAACACTGTTTTATCTCAACTGGAAAATAAAAAAAAACATCTGCATCTGAGTTGCGAGTTTCATTATTTTTTCTCCATATTGAAGGATTTATTTTGTATTTAAAGTCGGGTTGTTTCCAGCCGTAACATCTTTACCTTACCCCTACCAGCATTATCCAGCCTACTTTGGTTGAGGTAAAATGAAGCGAATTATTAATATTCCTAGATGTTTACCCCCCGCAATAATTGACTGTTATCTCTTCTGATCTGCGATCTTGGCCGTTTACGTTTGTTTGATACTGAGATACGATGCCACTGAGCAACTTTACAACAATGAACATGTGACGTCACTTTAGCAGTAAACTAGAAGCACAAAGTGGGACGTTTGCAGTATAACTACCCATTGGGAGAACGCGGTTGGCTCCACGGTAATGGAATTAGTCTACAAAGCGAAAGGTCCACGGTTCGATCCCCACCAGGGATAACTGCGTTGTGTCGATGGGCAAGGCACTCAATCCCGATTGCTCACGTGAGGACATGGCGGCTTCTCCTACCCGTAAGACTGTCTGACACGAGCTGACCCTGGCTGTTGAAAGTGTCAATAAGTCCCAATAAGTAAATAAATACCAGTCGAAATCGACATTAGTGTGCCATCCAATCATCATCTGCTCAGTTTTTCATTTGGATGATCGTTTGCGGGTCTTTCGTCGAGAAAATCCTTGACGTTTCAGCTTCCAGGTGATATCCCGTATGATAACGTGAGCCTGTCAAAGTGAGCCTGGGGTTATTCTAATAATTACCGAATTGTATTTGAAATAACCTAAAACTTGATTGATACTTCTACTGAACGTAATTTAATTATAAGGGATAACTTATTTTCAACTTAATATACTGTGTCCGTAAAACTGGTCTCATTCTCCATCGGATTGCGATAAGAGTCCAATTAGATCATCACAGATAGATCATTACACACTTATAAAGGTGCCGTATTTATGTGTTTCTTTCAGTTCAGTTGAGATTCTTGGTAGTCTTGCTACAAAAAGCCTGACAGATACATTCGAATATTAATGTTCCAGCCAGGGTCGGCGGAAGCTCGATAAAAGAGGAGAGACACAAATTTACAAAGCTACCATGGTTCGACCCAGCGTTAGAAAGGTTGCAATCGTATATCGGTAAATGTACCATGACTCACAAGAGTCTCATGTTTAGATGAATATGCCGCTGTGTGGTCACTGTCATGTCCTTTTTTCTACTTCAACCAAATTCCAACCCGAAGGCCAGCCTTCGGGTTGGAAGATGGCTGAAGTAGAAGAAACGGACCGAAGCTGTCGAAAGTGGGATTCTTCGGCTAAAATTGTTTGGATTTGCAGATAATGTTACAGGAATGCCTGCATATTTACACGTTTGCATGCGCCTATTTAACTCATTGTGTAACTACGAAACATATCTGTGGAAAAAAGTGGCGGTTCACGTGATCACTGTGCTCCCTGGCTCCGCCGCCTCTTGTTCCAGCTACATCAACAAGACACCCCTTCACGGTGTAGTTGTAATATTAGTTAGATGACACCAGAGCCATCACAGTCGGGACATATCTGGGATACAATGACTTTACATCCTTGCCCCCACAATCAGGCATCTCCACGGCGACCCCGGATAGAACTACCTCAGTATTCAATATTCATCGCTTGACCCTTTATCCAACGTAACGGCTAAAAAACGTCCAGCGCTATTCACAAAAATCGCCAATTAATTTTCATTATTTTTTAAAAAATTTTTCTCAAAAACATAGGTTATGACCCTTCTTTGGAACGAGCTCGTTGAGCTCGTTCAAAGGAGGGGATTATAACCTATGTTTTTGAGACAAAAAATGAAAAAAAAAATAATTATTCAAGAATTTGTTTGCAAGTGTCGTCTGCTTTTCATGTTTGGTTAAGAATTCAAACAAGGCTAATGAGTTTCATGATAATCACCCAAGAGTTTATACACAGCAAACATTTATGCTTTCGGTACCGCGGTAATTAATACAACTCTAAATTCTTATTCCTCCATCGTTGCTTGTGCCAATCCGCGTTGTTCTGATTGTTTTATTTAAAAAGGAAATAACTAATACAAATCTAAATTCGTATTCCTCCATCATTTCTTGTGCCAATCCGTCTTGTCCTGTTGTTTTGAAAAAAAGGGAGCTCATCTTCCAAACCCATTATTTCTCCTTTCTAACTATGAATCTGTTAAACTGGCCTGATTGTAGCCAGAAATGTGTCAGGTCCGTACATGGGTGTTGTTTTTATTTGTTTAGCCCCCCCCCCCCCCCCACACACCCGGGAAAAGGCTTTGGTGTTAGGAAATCCTGTGTGTGGGGATGGCAGGAAAACAGCCTCTCCAGCTTCCATTAGAATTCTTAAGCTTAATATTCGTATTGTAGTTAATACTAACAAAAACTTTCAAACACTTGAAATGTATGCTATCGCAAATACCCAGTACAAGAATTACTTGGAAATGCCATCCCATACTTTCCACCCACACTGCCACACAAAGACATTGTCAGAATAGCCCTAACAGTAACAGGGCATATCAACTTGGTCATAACTATTCTCAGCTTTCTGACTGTTAACGATAAAAATGTTCACTGTTATGAAATGCACCAACCTCTTCTAAATTCCATAAGCGTGGCTCAATCCACAAACGGCTTCAAATGCGAACCGAAACTGCAAAATCACTCGAGTGATACACACCTTGTCCATTGTCACAATGTTACCTTGGACTTCGGCCCCCGGCTCCAGGACAGGTTTTTTGGGTTAGACCGTATCAATGTAAATAACAATAATCCTCATATGTAGACATGAAAAAGACACACAACATGCAGCCCAACTTGTCTACCCTGTTGGAGAGTTTATTCCTTGGGAATATGAATCATATGATGAACACTGGAACATTGATTTAAATTCACGTAAATATCAGACTTCAACAGGCGTGTGCCCTTGTTTCATAAATACACTAGTCTATTTCTAGTCCCGTGATAGCGTTTGTTTTTGTTTTCTTTACCATGGAATCGATTCGGTGTGTGTTGAATTAAACTGGTCTCGTGGAGGGCCAATCGTAATTCTCGAGAAAAAGTCCATCCCCAGTATTATTTACTGACGGATTAGAAAATCGACCGTAGTTTATCGGCCTATTTGTCCTCTCGCTATGGACACATCCACGCATTGTTTTCGTTCGATTGCAGTGCTTTTCCTTCCCTTTTTGAGGTTCAGTTCAGGACAGGAGTCTTATTGCCCGTGGCTACATTTGAGATAGTTTATCGTATTTATTGAAATACGCATACATCTCGGCATTACATCATTGGTAGGAGGCAGGATAAAATCGTTATGTCGGGCAACATCCAAGGTACTTGGAGATTTAATTCCTGGATGTCTCTTTTTGAACCCTTCGGTTTGCAGTCTCGGGGTTTAAAATCGGACCCACGTTTTAAATCTCCATGTACCCTGGAGGTCGCCCCAGATAACTTATAATAACACCATATTTTTACTAAGGCCAGTTAACTGGTTGACGCGGCAGGAGAGCCCATATTCGGCATACAATTTTGTTAATTTTGGTCAGACTCTTTTAAGAAGTAAGAATATACAAACCCCATACAAGAATTCAGGGACGTGGATAGAGGTTTCCGATAGGGGGTGTAAGGTAGTGAATGTTCAACTAGGGGGAGGTGGAAAACCCTCTCCGGTCCGTCTCCCTAGTTGGAAATTCACTACCGAGAAAAAGTTTGAAAATGAAGCCATGAATAGGAGCATAAAATTGATTCTGGTAACTGAAATGTCAACACATTTATAATAGAATTATCAGGTTGTTATTAGTAGTATATGATGCACAGATCTGGCCTCTTTACTAGGACCCCTGGGGCCAGACCATGGTCGGGGTCATTGACCCCGACGCCCAAATCCATTAGGCCCGTCCCATCTCCCCTCACCTCTCCACACTAGGCCTAGGTTATTTTAGGCGCCCCTCACCCTACCCACCCTGTATGTACCCTATTTGTTTAGTCTTCCCCAAAGCCGATTAGGGGTCCAGACTATGTATAGCCCCTTTAGGCTTTCCCCACATTGTTTAGGTTTTCCCTGCATATGGGCTCCCCTTCCAAAAGCCCAGTCCCTCCCCACCAAAGCCCTGGACTGTTCCTCCCTCCTTCCAAAGGCTAACCCAAAGCTGGGGGACATTCAAACCGAGGAGTCCAATGAGTACTAACAAAAGAGTGCCACCATCCCCTAACCCCAGCCCAGTCCCACGTAAATTTCGAGCTCTGTTGGTGTATCTAAGGTAAATGTTGTCAAGGACATGTACACGTAACGGCATACAAAATGTTTTAGATATAAAGACTACCTGGTTTTGTTTAGACATGTCATAAAGGAATTATGATAGAGAGAATCTTTGTTTATAAGAAGATATGAGAGTGTCACGTTGTAGAGTTATGCAAGTGGATAAGGGACAACTGGTATGTTTATGTCATAGATAAGGGTTTTATGATAAAGGGCTCCTTTGTTTATAAGAAGCTTAATATGATAAAGACCATGTACACTGTTTGATTATGTCATAGATAAGATGGTGTCACGTCGCAAGTGTTTGATAACCCAGTAAGATCGCGGCGATGTCTGATTGGTCAAACAAGTTGTCCAATCAGATCGTCCCACACGGCGGTATGTTCCAGGGGACCAATAGATAAGCGTGTTATAAAATTATCTCACGCAGGCGCTCTCTGATTGGTCAAACAACTGTCCAATCAGATCATCCCACACGGCGGCATGTTCCATAGGACCAATAGATAAGCGTGTTGTAAAATTATCCCACGCAGGCGTTCTCTGATTGGCCAAACAACTGTCCAATCAGATCGTGCCATGCAGTATTTTCTGCGTGGCGAATAGATGAGTAATCCGGATTGTTGCAGTAAACTACTTTCGCATGCTCAACTCATAGGTAAGCTGAAAAGGAATGAACAACTCTAAATTTTCTCTCTATTAAATTTTATTTTCACATAAAACCAGTTTTACAAGTAATTAATTGGTTTTACAATAGTCAAAATGGATTTGCAATCAGACTTACAAATTTACAAGTAATTTTTTCAAAGCGAAAATGGTTTTACAATCAATTAAAATGGATTTACAATCAGTCAAAATGGATTTTCAATAAGTTTTTACAAGTAATTTTACAATTTCACCATAAGTAATTTCTACAATAAGTAGTTTTACAATACTTCTTTTACAGGTAAGCATACAATAAACATAATTAAATGTTCAGTAACTGTCTTTTGTCCCTGAAAAGGGATATTTGTTGTTGTTGTCGTTCTTCTGGACTTTCTCTAGTTATGATCCCAAGTTGTCTGCACATCCAGAAAACGTGTATTTTCTTAATAATGGATCAAACAAGTATTTTCGTTTCTCATTTGCGAATTTTTCAGCTTCGTTCATTCCGTAACCCTCCTCATCTCGAAGTCGCTGAGCAGTTTTTTCTAATTTTTCCATAGACCGGATGTTGTCTGAAGTGCCTTACTCGACTCATTGCCTTAAATAATCTTCTACAGAGGGAAGCTCTCACGCTGTGTCTAAGAGCTTCTCTGGCCGCTTTGGTGGCCTCGTCTGTGGGCAACCATTTTCTATGTACGACACTTTCAATCTCTGAAATTTAGCTGTATTATCTTCATATGCTCTTATGATAAAGTGTCTATTATGTTCGTTTCGCCATCTTCCTCTTCTGAATATTCACTTTCAGTGGTTGTATCACTATCGCCTGACTCTGAATATGTGGTCTCGTCAGAATCAGACAAGTTATAATCTTAGTTTGACTGTTTGCCTTCACCCGTCATCCCAAACCTCTTGAGGCAGTAACCATCTTCGTGTCTATTGCGTGTAAAGGCTCTTGTGAATGCTTTCCTACAGAATTTACAGTTGTGGCTCGGCATGCCTTCTCTCTCTGAACGCTCCGAGAACAAATGAGAACTGGGTGGACATCACGATTTATAAGACAGTGAACACGGGGAGTTGGTCCTGAACATGCTTGTTCCAAACAATCGTCAATACGTTCGATGTTCTTTTTTCCTATTAATATAATTGACTAAAATGAATCATTGGCATTTTAAAAGATACAGCAATTTTCCAACTGGCAAATTGCCAGATCTTTGAAAATGCAAATGGTTCATTTTAACCCATTTTAGGTCATAACTAGAAAATACAATTCTTGAAAATACAACTGCAGAAGTTTGATAGTAATGGCCTCGGGTCCTATTTTACAAGTACTGCAGACATTGTTTATTGCAGTAAACAGGCAATATTCAACTTCTCGGAGTTGCCGCGAGGTGGATGTATAGGTCTATTCCCCCACCCTCGGAAACGTGAATATGATTTCTGGAGAAATCGCAAACTCCCATGATTATCCGGGAATTACAATAATTCAGAAGTATGCTTTGAAATAAATGCGCACCTTCAATTTATCGTGTGTTTTTGTCTGTGACAATTTCCACGGAATGTTAAATGCTACAGAGCGGAGAATTATTTTTAGTCGACAAAATGAGTTCACATGCCTTTGCCTTATGGCAAATCCCTACAGACTAAATAATCTAAGTTCAAAGATAAATAATCTACGTTCACAGCCTTTAAGCCTTTACCCAACGAATCGGCCGCATCTGCCCGCGTAATATGCAAATTCAGCAGTTGAAAAAATATTATTTTTCAAAATATTTAAACAAAACCATATCATGTGACCCCTCGTTGGAACGAGTGCGATCCAACGAGAGGTCACATGATATGGTTTTGTTGAATTTGTTTGAAAAATTTGAAAAAATGATATTTAAAATAATAAATTTTGATATCGTCTGCGTTGGTTAAAGGGTTTTAAATTCTGCTACCTGTATGTAAAAGTAAAGCCCAAATATGGGTTTCAAGACCTCAGGCGGTTAACTACATGAGCCTTTTTTCAGAAGTATTTATTTATTTATTTTATTTATTTATTTATTTATTTATTTATTTATTTATTTATTTATGTTTTTGGTCACATACGCATAATGGCTATTCGTGACCGTGACAGTTTTACGGGTGGAAGAAGCCAGAGTACCTGGAGAGAACCACCGAGCATCGAGCAGCAACTGTCAGCTTCTCAACATTCTAACTCTGTTCAAGCTCCGTTTAAGCAGGGTTACAGTGGTTGAAGACATGTGCACCATCGACGTGCAGTAAGTCTCCGTACACGGCGTCATCGTGCCCCCGTGCAGGAAGTCGGGATAAAGTACCTTGCCCAAGGACACAACGCGGGTCATCCCGGACGGGGATCGAACTCGGGACTTTTTCAGTATTTGTAATCACCCATTGCCTTTTTTGCAAATTAAACACTCCTGGTTCGTATTCTTAGTGTAATAAAGGCTCTGTCGATTCGCAACTTAATGAAGTTTTCATGTTTGAAATTAACGGGAAATGTGAACTATCATTCGCGAGTTTGTGGGTGGGGATTTTTTGAGAAGATACATTAGCGACATGGCAATTTGACTTGGAGTCGGGCCACAAGAAATTAAGATTTCTTCTAGCTGTGGGAGAACTGCAAGAGCTTTTATCGCTTTCCCCGTGTTCACTGACCATACTAGCTTCTGACATCACCTCTAGAAGCTCTGTGTTTGAACATTTCAGGAAAACGTTCATTCCACGGGCACTGCGAGCGCGATTACAAATTTCGGGATCTGGCGAAATGAGATCAAATTTGAGCTTTCATATTCGTTATCCTCTTATCGCAGCTTGAGCAAGTTTATATTACACTATCATCTCTTTCGTGTTAATGTGTGTATTGAGGTGAGTGAAAGGCGGAAAGGGTGAGGGAGGCTCGAACTTTCAATGCACTCCCAGAAATTGTTCCACGGTGATCTGCAAGAGTGTATGTATGCAAAAAACTTCTTCAGATGCTTGATTTGCTTTTTCGAGCAACACTGTTCAACGTGGTTCTAAAACTAAAGGCGCATGTAAATTTAATGTTCGCCTTCCAATGTAGAACTGAAGACACCTGTTACCATTCAATCAACGCAAAACCAGCGGGAGCACAGTTGCTGCTCAAACGACGTAGCGATGCGGGCCAAGACGTTTGAGGAAACAAACAATGGGTAAAATGTAATTCATTTTCGAGGGATGGGTCCAGCAAACTAAACATTTACAAGAAATATAGTTTTAAACGTTTAAAAATGCATTTTTTTTATCGACGTTAAGTCGCCGTGGACTGGTCATAATCCACGCATGGGTTCGTCATGGCCATGCATGCGTTTACTAAGTAATAACAATTATCATGATCAAAATTGTAACAAGTGAAGCACCATGTTGTACCCGATGTTTCATTAACTGGTAGAGCGCAACTGGCCATCAAATATTGTACAATGTCGTTGCCTTCTTACAATTTATGAGAGAGTGCCAATGGGTAAATTGTAACAAGGTAAACCCTTGCAGACTAAATAATATCACTTAAATACAAAGCATATCCACTGAATATGAGCCTTCAAGTTGAGGCACCTGCGCTTCAGAATAAAGCCCAAATATGGGCTTTCAGCACTCTACCAGTTAATTAACTTTGTGTTCATTATTCCAATAATTAGTGTTTGGAATATAATATTATTGTGTCTGTGGAAATATTGCTCATCCGTGGCGTGGAAATCTACGGCCGCCGTACTGTGTAACTCTTTTTTTGCGATGTGTGTTGAAGTTGTACAGTTTTGCAGGTGTTTTTTGTTATTTGGCGCGGTCTCCGAAATCGTCCAAATCACGGGCGCTTTCAACTGTACAATTATTTCACCATACACCACGACAACTATGGGATACAACAAAAATTCTGTTTGTTTTCATGGGTGTCGGCGACATCTTTGCAGTGATTAAAGTATCAACGTCTTTTGCTTGGGTGCAGCGCATGCGCAGCATGTGTTTCTGGAGAACGACTTGAAGCGTTGATATAGGGGTGTGTCTGAACGTTGTTTTAGGTCAACTTGCAGTGTAATCGCAAAGGTTGGTAGTTCTAAACATGCAACATTAGATTGCATCGTGCTTTCGCCATTTCTACAATACGTTTGTCTGTTTTAGTGGCTCAAATTAACAAGAAAATCCGCCCCTCGTGGATGTATTCGGTAACGAAAGTACTAAGAGATGCACGAATCGATGTGGATTGACCGGAGGAGGACGCTCCTCCTCCAGGTAGGAGAGACAAAGGAGGACATGGAGAGGGTGAAGGAGCAAATGGGGCGGTCATGTTTCAAAAAAAAAAAAATTTTTTTTAAATAATTTTAATTGCTATGTCGTAATCCCCCTAACAATTGAAAGGAGTCAGCAGATAATTTTAATTGCTATGACATAGTTCCCCTAACAATTAAATGGCGTATGATCATTCAAGTGACATTTTAAATTTAAATGGTGTTACAAGCTGGTCTTCAATAATTTTCGTCAAAGAATCTATCAAATGGATAATTAAGTCTAAATTAATTTTAACTGGCGTAACAAGCTGGTGTTCAATAATGTTCGTTAAAGAATCTATCAAATGGATAATTAAATTAAATTTAAATGGCGCAACATTTATAACAATTGAAAGCTTCTGGTCTTCAATAATTTTCGTTAAAGAATCTATCAAATGGATAATTAATTTTGATGTATTTAAATTTGTTTATAAAAACATCTCAAAATTTCATTTCTTGAAAAACAAAATGGCGCTGCACTTTTTGAGAAATACCTTCCAGTTACCCGCTATCCATGTATATGGAATGCTTCGATAAAGCAACATTGGAAAGTGTCAGAGCATGTAATTGTGGGAGGTATTGTGTTTTTGAACAATTGGTCATCTACCCCCTTTGCTTTGATACATTTAAACATTAGTGAAATTGAAATGGCGGAGGCCTGTTTTTTTGTTTTCTCATTCAATGTGGTCTGCCGCTTATCAAAACCAGCCTCAGGTGTTCAACAGTTAATTGTATTAAACAAGTTCCGCTACTTTTTTTTTATAGAAATCGACAAAATCAAATAAAAATAATGTCCAGCAACCACTTTTCTCAAAGGTGATGAAAATAATTGCTTTTAATTGTTAAACTCAAGTAAAAAAGAAAGGTGCTAATATTGATGTGATAACATTCAATTCTTTATCGATGTAAATGTATCCCAGAAAACATCCATGATAAGGTGTTAATGAGCCAATAGAATTCCACGCCTCTTTGTGATTCTCACTGTGCAGCCTCGGCTGATCAGAGTGCAGGAATTCGTCACGTGCATCCGGCAAATTTCATTCAGTGTTTCCGATGAAGACTGAAAGTAAATATGAAGAGAACTTCATGTTTGTGACAAGACTTTTTTGGCTCTCTCTGCGCATTTACTCATTAAATGAAACGGATAATTAATTTTAAAGCGTTTGGTAAAGAAAAATCGATCAAAAAGACTATTAGAAAACATGCGAGGCGTGCTTATCCCATCATAAAAGTTTTGATAAAAAATCCCAATTTATCCAAAAAAATCTCACAAAAGCATTAAAGAACTCCATTCTATCCCAAACGTTTTGACCTTTACCCAAGTATTTATCATAAATGTTTTGATAAAAAATCATACCTTTATGTAAAACATGTCACAAATACATGAGAACTACCATTCTGTCGTAAACGTTTTGACCTTTATCCAAACATTTATCATAACAGGCATAGTCCCTTTCCATTGTTTGTGGAGAAAATCAGCCGTTCTTCAGTACCCTCCTTTACCTACCCCTCCCACTGTAAAGGTAGAAATGTTATTAGCCGCACAAATACCGCATTGGAAGGGGATACTCGACTCAGTATTACCCACCCAAAATGCGATATAGGCGCAGATTTGGGAAAAATAACACCCTCTAGCAATAAAGGCTCACTGCGATAGTTTTTTCCGCGCCAAAGGCGTGCCGGGATGCTGTGGGGGAAAGCCCCTTTTGACCCTCAGCAATTAATGTATTTAAGTTGTTCTTTCATTTTTCATGTCCAGGTGTGGCAAAGGAGCGAATGGCCTGGGTACTTAGCGGTGTCGGTGTCTCGTTTGTTTTTTCTTGGATGGAGGCAGCAATAATAAAAGCAGTTTTAACAAGCTGTCATCCCGAGTTACAGATGACCAATAGTAGACTTGCGACACTTTTTCGCTGGCCACAAAACTAAGTAAACTCTGTATGTGTTGTTATAAAACATCACAAGTTCGTCAATATTCACCCAAGACTCGAAGTCCGAGTGTAATGAAATGGCGTATTTTCTGAAGACATTCGGTTAAATTCCGACATGTATTAGATTTATTCATGTAGAAGCAGCTGGTTTACAGTTTTTTTTTGGCTTACACAAACCTATCTGTATACATTTATTAGCAGCTGTAACTCCAATATTTAAGAAAGAGAATCGACTCGATGCCAACAATTACAGACCAATATCCCTCCTATCATGTGTTGACAAAGTTATGGACAGAGTAGTGTTCAAATACGTACTCACTCATTTTGTTGAGAATGACTTATTTTATAAGGGCCAATCTGGTTTCCTTCCTCAAAATAGTAAACATAGTACAGTTTTACAACTAATCGAAGTATATCAAAATCTTTGTATCGCCGTTGATTCAAGGCAGTTTACCTGTGGCGTGTTTTGTGATATATCTAAGGTTTTTGATCGAGTGTGGCATCGGGAACTGGTATTCAAACTTGAATATTATGGAATATCTGGCACCTTGCTTAGTTGGTTCACTGATCATTTATCCAATAGACAACAACGTGTTTTAGTGAACCAATGTTACCCCGACTACGGAACTATCGAAGCAGGTGTCCCACAAGGTTCAGTGCGTGGTCTCATCCTGTTTTTGGTGTATATCAACGATAGAGCAGACAATCTGGACTCTCTCGCAAGACTTTTTTGTTGATGACACGTGCCTCAACAAAAGTGCATCTTCTGCCACTGATGTAACTAACGTCCTGAACCGAGATCTAAATCAGATAAACCTCTGGGCTGATAACTGGCTTGTTAGGTTTAATCCCGATGAAACAAACCTGGTTAAATTTACCCTTCAGAGAGATGTTTCCTGTCCAGATGTCATGTTTTCGAACACTGTTCTGACATGTGCTGAAACACACAAACATTTGGGACTAAACTTACAGGGTAACCTGCCCTGGGATCACCATATCGACATTATGCAAAAGGGCGAGTGCTAGACTGTCACAGCTCAGAAAACTAAAATATACGCTTAACAGAAAACACTAGAGCGCAATGTATCTATCTTTCTTCTTGCGTATTCTGGAATATGCAAGTCCAGTGTGGGGTTGCGCAAGCGCATATCTGCTGAAACGTTTGATGGCATTCATTACGATGCAGCTCGAATTGTTAGTGGGCTGACTAGGTCCGTTTCAAGTCAAAATTCATTGTTTGAACTTGTTTGGCAGAGTCTCGAGAGCAGACAATATACCCAAGAGATGTGCCTACTTTATAGAATTGTAAGTGGCTCTGCTCCCGATTACCTTGTTGAACTGTTACCCCCGCGCTTTAATGAAATTTCCCCATACAACCCCAGGGGGCTTCAAATTTGTACCCACTAGAACACGAACTGAACTTTTAAAGCGATCCTTCGTCCCGTCTTGTGTCGATATCTGGAACATTCTACCCGAGTCAGTAAGGAATTCTACTTCAGTGCTCGAATTCAAAAGAAGTTAGGACCTCCAATTTATAAGCCTCCCACACATTGTAATGTGGGTAGAAGAAAACTTAACATTCTTCACTGCATGATTCGAAATGAATAAAGTGATCTCAATGCACACAAGTTCAAGAATCATATATCGAAAACATCCTCGTGCCCATGCAGGGAAACCGTTGAAGACGCTCATCACTGTTTTATGAAAAGTATAACGCGATTAGAAATGAATTAGTTGAGAGCATTCGACCGTGCCACATTACAGATAGGTCCCAATTGTTGTATGGCGTTGCCAGCCAGCCTGAGTAATGATGAAAACACGTGTTTACTCAAAAATGTCCAAAGATTTATCCGCGATTCTAACCGTTTTTAAATTGTCGTATAAATATATAATTTTCGATACTTCTCTGTGTTGTTAAGAAAAACTAAGCTTAGTCCAGCTCTCAAAGCTCGACAGGCCAAGATGGGTGTGGTCCTGTTTCTTCACTCATGAACGTTATCCAAACTTTGTCAGAGATAATTTGTGCTTCTACCAATTGCGCTCCTTCCTGACTTAAAGGCTCTCTGTCCGCTGACCTGTCTGAACCGCAATCAGAATAGAAGGGAGCGCGGTTGCTCAGTGGTTGACTGTTGGACTTCTATGCCAGAGGTGCCGAGTTCGATCCCCGTCCGGGACGACTCGCGTTGTGTCCTTGGGCAAGGCACTTTATCCCAGTTACCTACATGTGGGCACTATGGCGCCGTGTACTAAGGCGTACTGCACGACGATGGTGTACATGTCTTCAACCGCAGTAACCCTGTTTGGGCGGAGCTTGAACAGAGTTTTTTGTTGATAAAATACGTCTTTTTATTGGACCACATTCCGAAATATTATTAATGTACCATCTTAATAACAACCGACGTTTAATGATTGCAGTTGCAGTGGCAAGTGTTTGTTTTGAATGATTGCCGAATAGTCTCGAAGTTGCATTCGGTAGTTTACGAGGATTTCCGAAAGTTGGCGAAGACAATAATGCCGAGAAAGGCACTCGGTAGTTTACGAGACACAACAAATAAAACAATGAAAAAATCTCAGATGTACTGCATTTTTTTTAACAATCGATACTAAACAGAGATCAAAACTACTCAAATTGATTACTAATATATTACTAATTGATATGAAATCTGTGATCAAATGAAAACTTTTATGGTAAAAAAATTGCTGATCCATATGAAATCTGTGACCAGATAATTACTTTTTTTGGTCATTAAATTACAAATCGATGTGAAATCTGTAGTCAAATGAACACTTTTTTGTTAGTCATGACTGGGGCGGTAAATTCTGTTGGCCGCTTCGCTTTTTAAGTTATTGGTGAAAGGTTCTGCTTCTTAGACAAGTTTTATGCATATTGCTTAGAGCTATCGTTAATGCTCGTTGGTGCGATATTTGCATAACTAGAAAAAATCTGTGTTTTATTTAGAAACGTGGGCATAGTTATGGTAGTACCGAAATCATAATTTGATGGTTGTTTTAGAAAAAAAGACGAGTCCCTCAAAAACAATGAGGCCCCCTCACAAACAATGTGAACCCCCATACCAACAATGGGAACCCCTCCACAAACAGTGAAGGCTCCCTCACAAACAGTGAGGTGTATCCTAAATAATACGCTATTCCATTACACTCGGACTACAAGTCTTGGGTAAATATTGACGAACTGGCGATGTTTTATAATTAAATATACAGAGATTACTCATTTGTTTACCAGTGAAAAGGCTGCAATTTACTCAAAGTCTGACAAGTGTACTTAGTGGTCATCTGTAAAGCGGGATCACAGCTGGTTAAAACTGCATTTATTATTGCCGCCTCCTTCCAAGAATAATTGCACGAGACACCGACACCGCAAAGAACCATAGCCACTCGCGCCTTCGCCGCGCCTGGACATGAAAAATGAAAGAAAAACTTAAATACAGTCATTGCTGAGGGTCTAATGGGGCTTGCCCTACACCGTCCCCGCACGACTTCGGCGCGAAAAATCTATCCCAGTGAGCCTTTATTGCTAGAGGGGGTTCTTTTCCAAAAATCTGCAGCTGTGTCGCATTCTTGGATGGGTAATACAGAGTTGCGTATCCTTTTCCCATGGGGTATTTTGCAGCTAATCGGTTAATAGGGTCTATACTTTTACAGTGGGAAGGTAGGTAAAGGAGGGTACTGAATAACTGCTGATTTTCTCCACAAACCTTGTACGATGAAAGGGGACTATGCCTGTTATGATAAACGTTTGGATAAGGGTCAAAACGTTTACCATAGAATGGTAGTTCTTTCATGTTTTTGTGAGAATTCTTTGGATAAAGCTGGGATTTTTTATCAAAACTTTTATGATGGGATGAGCGAGCCTTGCATGTTATCTAATAGTCTTTTTGATCGATTTTTCTTTATCAAACGCTATGAATTTAATTATCGGTTTCAATTGATATGTAAATGCGCAGCGACTGCCAAAAAGGACTTGTCACAAACATGAAATTCTCTTCATATTTACTTTCAGTCTTCATCGGAAACACTGAATGAAATTTGATGGATGCACGTGATGAATTCCTGCACTCTGATTGGCTGAGTCTGCACAGAATCACAAAGGGACTCGTTAACACTTTATCATGGATGTTTTCTATGATATATTTTCATCGATAAACAATTGAATGTTATCACCTTAATTGTTTTAATTGAATGTTATCACCTTTCTTTTATACTTGAGTTTAACAATTAGAAGCAATTATTTTCATCACCTTTGAGAAAAGTGGTAGCTGTTCATTATTTTTATTTGATTTTGTCCAGTTCTATAAGACAAAAGTAGTGGAACGTCTTTAATACAATTAACTGTTAAACACCTAAGGCTGGTTTTGATAAGCGATAGACCATAATGAATGAGAAAACAAAAAACAGGTTTCCGTCATTTAAATTTCACTGATGTTTAAATGTATCAAAGCAAACGGTGTAGGTGACCCATTGTTCAAAAACACAATAGCTCCACCCTCCCCCAATTACGTGCTGTGACACTTTCCAATGTTGTTTTATCGATCGAAGCATTTTATATACATGGATAGCGGGTAATTGGGAGGTATTTCACACAAAGTGCTACGCCATTTTGTTTTTGAAGAAAAAAAAACTGTCAAAACTTCAAAATTAATTATCCATTTGATACATCCTTTAACGGAAATTATTGAAGACCAAAAACGGTTCAATTGTTATAAATGTTACGCCATTTAAATTTAATTTAAAATTAATTATCCATTTGATAGATTCTTTGGCGAAAATTATTGAAGACCAGCTTGTTGCACCATTTAAATTTAAAATTTCTCTTAAATGACCATACGTCATTTAATTGTTGGGGGGCTGCGTCATAGCAATTAAAATAATCTGCTAATTCCTGTCAATTGTTAGGGGAATTACGTCATAGCAATTAAAATTGTAAACAAAAAAAAATATTGTTTAAAAAATACGACCATACCCTTACCTCCTTCATCACTCCCTATGACCTCCTTTGACTCCCGTACCCGGAGGGAGGAGGAGCGTCCTCCGAGCGTCCTCCGGTCAATCCACATCGATTCCTGCACCTTTCTTACTAATTACCTAGGGGTTTTATTTAGCAGAAGTGCGTTACTAATGAATGTTCGAGGGTATTCCAATGCCTCGGGAAAGCATTTATTTAGAATAGCCTATTTGTGTGTACAAATATTAGACTTCTCATAATATTTTGCTATGTTCCAGTAAGAGTAAAATCCTCGCCCACTGATTGGACGAGAGCTGGCGTAGTCTCTTTTATGTTTACGGCTCCAGTAGCAAATGTTACCGTCTGACGTCACAACGCGAAATATTTGAAATGACGTGGCCCGTTTCGTAATCGCTTTATCAACGGAATGACTAGAAAGCCGCTTCATTTTTTTACATTGTTCACATGTGCAGCAGACGGTGTTCCGGATGAAGTGTTGTTTAAATTACAAACCGATTTACGATTCAAACTAAGATGGAATGAGTATCTGGTTTATTGATTATTTATCCAGTGCCGTCGCGGTGTACACGAGAGGTTTATTTATTAAACTTGTGATCGTTAAAAGTTGCCTTGAATAAGGCAACTTTTAACGATCACAAGTTTAGTAAATAAGCCTCTGGTGTTTCACGATGTAGGCTTTGAGCTGCGGGTTGTGTCTTATTGGAACATAAACGTTATTATGATGAGTTGACGGTAACATGGTCTGAGTTTTGCACTCGGAGTGTATGTTCAACGTCGACGCTTCGTCAGTTCATCACAACAACTTTATACGTTGACTCACATCTGATACTATTTTTGTTTTGTTTTGTCTCAGACAGTAAAAGACTCTTCAGCGTCTGATGTAGCGCTAACAAGGAAGCATATACAACAATATTGAGCAGGTATTGTATCACTTGATAGGACTGTTGATTTTCGAGTTTCTAGACTGCTCGCCTGTCATAATTTTTCGTCGAGCTCGTTTCAATGGGGGATGGGGGGGGGGGGGGGTATCATATGATATGCTTTTGTTGATTTTATTTAAAAAAAAATATTTAAAATAATAAAATTTGATATCGTCTGTGTTGGGTAAAGGATAAAACAATATTTATTTCAGATATGCAAGTCAAAGAAAAAGTGAAATGTAAACACGAAGTTTGGTGATCACTGCAAATAATAACAGCTAGTAGATAAAAAAATCTAGTCAGTGTGAAGTGTGACCCTGGGGTAAATTGTGACCTGTACTTGTGTGGCGTCGCCATTGGATGATGTTATGAGTGTAATAGGAAGCGTGTACTCTAAAATATAAACGAATGGACTCGATCAAGTATAGATTTGTTGGTCTCAGAATCACAAAATTCGCGGCTGTAGAGTAGAAAATCGATCGTAATGGGATACCGTATGGTACCTAAATTTTGTATCTGTGTTTGCGTGTACACGGGGAAATGTAATGATCCACACTTTCTCATGCGCCCCATCAACAATTGGAAAGATAGTTATTGCGCATTTCATCATTAAGTTGGATGCAATTGAGACAGTATAGAATTTGACCTTGATGTGAAGCATGATTGTAAACATAAGTGGACACACGTTGTCTGTTGCGATTTCGGTGAAATTGATGTTGGAGAATGGAGATTGTACGCTATTATCGGGGGAGGGAAGAGGGGGTGTGGGTATTCCACAGCCGCATGGAATGAAATAAAGTATGGTATGCGTTAGATCCGAGGTGTGCAATAGTAAGTTTGTTTTGGCGATGGCTATAGCTGTAAGTTACAGAGGATGATGGGGGATTTGATTGAACAACCACAGCCATGATACATTTCAAAACCATGAATGAGTTTGTGATTTGTCCGTCATGTGCAAGGTTCTGGTTCAAGGTCGCCGCAAATAATTAGTTCTGTATTTAGTAGATGGCGCTTTCAAGTAATATTGTTGGGAGAGGCAAAAAGGCCTTCGACCATTATTATTTACTTATTCATTTATTTATTGGTGTTTCACCCTTTACCTAACACGAAAAGCAGACGACACTTGCCAAAAAAAAAAAAATCGTGAATAACTATTATTTTCATTTTTTGTCTCAAAAACATAGGTTATGACCCCTCATTGGAACGATCTTAAAGAGCTCGTTCCAATGAGGGGTCATGACCTATGTTTTAAAGACAAAAAAAAAAAAAATGAAAAAATAATGAAAATTAATTGGCGAGTTTTGAGAATAGCGCTGGCCATTTTTGGCATTACGTTAAGTAAAAGGTTAAGGTCACATACTTATCAACAATGGATAATCATGACCGTGGCTGTTTTACGGGTGAACGAAGTCGGACTATCCAGAGAGAACCATCGACCAACTGTCAGCTCCTCAACATTCTAACTCTGTTTAAGCTCTGTTCAAGCAGGGTTACAGCCATTGAAGACATGTGCACCATCGACGTGCAGTAAGCCATGGTACACGCCGTCATCGTGCCCCCATGAGGCAATCGGGATAAAGTGCCTTGCCCAAGGACACAACGCGGGTCGTCCTGGACGGGGATCGAACTCGGCACCTCTAGCATAGAAGTCCAACAGTCTACCACTGAGCCACCGAACTCCGGCCCTCGATCATAAAATGCCCGACGGCTTTTACCGGCGGAAAGTAGATGATAGACATGCATGTATGTACGTCACCTTTACTTGAAAGGTATGTGACAAAACGGATGTCAAAATGGTGTAGAATATTTGACTTTGACATTTCGTGATAGTTTTGGGGGATGCACATCCTTCATCGTTATACTCACTCCACAGCTGGTTTGTATTATTAGTGGTTAATAGTAGTTCACTGATAAAACAACTTATTTAACCCTTGAGCCCCCCATACAGACACAAACTGCCGCTTTGTATTGCTTTGAGAAAGTCGCAGAGAAGTATATTATTCCTTGAAGACTCAACCAGTAGGCTGCATTTATCTTGGCAGGGTTTCTATATCATTGTTGGCTGCCTGTTCAGGCAGCCAACAGTGATGAAGATACCCTGTTAGGTAATCTGCTGTGCACATTTATATATGGTAGTAATTAACATACATATTAATCTGAATCTTTAAGAGTTAACTAATATTGCACCCGGTTGCGAGCAATATGGCAGTTTATGAACAGCCAATCAGCCGGTAATATGTATATTGATCGACGCGAGGCTGAGGTCAATATGCATCTTACGGATTAACTGACCGGTCCGTACACTGCCATCTGGATCACAACTGCGTGCAGTAGTATATTCCGAATTTACAGTGAGGAGTGGATCGGGCGCAATTTCATCTTACATGTTTAGCTACACATATGTTATTTTTTTAATATTTCAATCCAACTGCCGGATAATTACTCCTCCGATAAGAATTTGCTTATATAAATATTATACCTTCCTACAAGTTGGAAAAACATGTGAGAATGTTCATTTAGTCATGAAAAGATTAATTAGTTGATTACGCTTCATGGAAACATCGATAAACTTGTTTTACCTTGCAGGGTTTCACTAATCCTTTCGCAACAACAGACTTAAACGCTTCGTCATCATGAATGTTTATCACGTTCTTGCACATATTAAAACGTTCGGTTCCTTATCACTTGACTTCGGCTCATACAGAAACAATTGATTGGAGGAATTACGGGAGATAAAGAAAAAACTGTAACAAACTGAAGTGAAATGTTTGCATATAGCAGAAACTGAGACAGGTCTTTATCTACTGGTTCAACTCAATGATACACACAACTGGATTGCTGGAACGTTAATTGATCACATTTTGAAATGTCTCCACCGCTGTCATCTCAGGTATGCGGGTGCTGCTATTAATAAACAAGGTTACTACTCATCAACAAACATTTTTTTAGGGTTTTCAATTTCCTGACATCTTGCAATTGTCGATCGCTTTTTAAAGATTGATTGATTGATTAATTTGTTTTGCAATATACAGAAACTGAAGGAGTGCACACATATTAAAGTGACCCATACAACGTGTGGGTATATTGCAAGGAGATGACATAGGCTCTTACAATATCTACCTGTCATCTCCCAGAGTTCTGAAAAACTGTAAATGCATAGGCCAACACGTATGTACCGCTTTATCTAAGCTGAGAGAATTTTGCCAGCCAATGATCCAGGGGTACAACCCTGAGGAATTTCCATATATTCATACTTTCAGATCCAGTGCCTAATTCTTCATTTGTAAAAAAAATGATTGTTATTTTATCGTAGAACTGGTTCCGAACCTAATGCCATGTGTTTTAACAAAAATGTTTTATTTATACGGCTTTGCATCTTTCCAAAGAATATTACATTTTCTTACACGCCTGTTTATTGAAATCCCCCATCTACAGCAACACTAAACCATGCGGAAATCAAAATCCGTTCCGCACACATGTGTGGAACGGAAATCGTTGACGGACTATTTTTAAATAGAAGCGAAATGTCTCTGGAATTTTCTACAAATCGTGCACCGCAATTACAATTTGAATCGCTAGCGATAGCTAAAACTAGTAACACGAGTACCCCTCGCAAATTTGGTTGGCGATAAAATTTTTGGCTCTTTCTGAATATATATTTCCCTGGATAGCTTTGTACAGAGAGCAGATACATGCTGATTAAATTTAAGATTCTTGTCCAGGTTAATTCCCAGGAAGTTTATGAATTTGTCATGACTATTATTACCTACAAATATTATGCCTGAGTTGTTCAAGGAAATTTTGGGCTGTGCATTGTTGTATTTACAGTTGTCGTTTTGAGGATGAAGAAGTATAACTTTTGTTTTTTTAGCATTTAACGATAACTTATTTGCTAAACACCAATCGTTGATTTTAAATAATTCATTGTTGGCCCTCTCCATCAGGAGATTGAGGTCGTTCCCAGACTTATAAGCTGTTGTATCATCCGCCAATGACAGGATGTTCATGTCAGTAGACTCACAAATGTCATTAATAAATAGTACAAATAAAAGAGGGCCAAGTACAGAACTCTGTGGCACCCATGTAGTAATATTTAGTAGGTCAGAGGATTCACTCGTGAATCGCACATATTGGAACCTCCCAGAGAGGTAGTTCTGAAACCAAGAATTAGCTATACCTCTAATGCCGTAATGTTCGAGTTTCTTAACGAGTATATTGTGGTCAATGGTATCAAAGGCTTTAGAAAAATCTAAAAACATAGATAGCGTGCAGTCTTTAGATGCTTTTTTATTCATTATGGCAACGTGGTTGATAAGATGCATTATTGGGTGAAATGTTGAATGTCCCTTTCTGAATCCGAACTGGTAGTTATAAATAACGTTGTTGTCATCTAAGAAATTTGTTAGCCTTTTATGCATTAATTTCTCTAGGATTTTTGAAAACGAGGGAAGAATACTTATTGGACGGTAGTTGTCGAATGACTGTTTTTCGCCAGATGTAAAAATTGGTATTACTTTTGCGATTTTCATTTTGGATGGGACAATTCCAGTCGAAAATGACGTATTTATAATATGGGTTAAAGGAAAGACTATTTCGTGTATTATTTCTTTAAGTAGTTTAGGAGAAATATTGTCCTGGCCAGCCGAAGTTTTTGTGGAAAGGCTTTTTATGGATGATACGACTTCATCGATGCTTGTAGGTGATATGAAAAATGAATCGGAGACACTGTTTTTTAGGTAATCCGAGAATGGATGAGTGGAGCTTGCCATTTTTTTGTTTACGTTTAAGCTGATTAAAAATTTGGCAATAGGTTTGGTATCGCGTAATATTGTGGTTAGTCGGGGATCTGTACTTTCTTTCCAGAAGTTTATGTTTGTTCAGGTAATTGTTGGAAAGGGCTCAGATGATAGAGTATCAAGTATGTGATAAATCTTATTAAACTCCTCGCATAGAGGCGAACTTATAGGTCCTCCATATATGGCTAAAGGGGGCGTGGCAGTAAATGGGTTAATATAAAATTCCGCAGTAGAAACTTCAGCTGATCTATATACTATTGAACGTCGTCCAGAGTGATAAGCGTAACTACGTTTTTGGTGTGATGCCGTGAGATTATAACGACATCGTGTATTGTCCATTGAACAAAGATGAATAATGCAGCGGGAATAATGGGAAGCTAAGCACTACAGTATACAGGAAACCTACCGACCCCTTCTGTTATTTCAATTCCAGCAGCTTCCATCCGCAACATACAAAAAAACCTGTTATTTAAGTCAAGCCCTCCGATATCTTCGCATTAACTCAGACACCGAAATTCGGGATCGACAATTATCTACGCTCAAATTGGCTTTCGAGAAAATTGGATATGGAAGACACACGATCAACAAGGAATTCGACAAAGCCCTCGCTCGGGATCGCCAGGACTTGCTAACTAACAAAAGTGAAACTGAACAATTGCGCGTTCCTTGTGTTGTGACTTATCATCCAGCTACTCAGAAATTTAGAAAAATTCTTCGAAAATCTCAGCATATCCTCGATGACGATGAATACCTTAAAAGTCTGTTCCTTGAGAAACCTATTCTTGCTACTAGACAACCACCTAATTTGCGGGAAAAACTGGTTTCTAGCAAATGCGTCACATCACCCATCCCTCTCAGAACTAAACCATGTAACACTAACCGATGCCGAACATGTCCACTCATTTCATCTTCCGACATCAGCTGTGAATCGGGCAATCAAATTACTCCAACGGATAGTTTTTCCTGCAGATAAAGTGATCTGGTGCATTATTATTTATCGTGTGTTCGTTGTCCAGAAATGCATTACATTGGTGAAACCGGACAACTCTTGTGTAAGAGAATGACAGAGCATAGACATAACATAAAAAAACAAGGATGACTTGCCAGTGGCTAACCAATTTAACCTAGAAGCATATTCCATAGATGATATTCATGTTCGGGTTCTGGAGGGGAATTTGACGGACACGTATAGGAGGAGGACTGTTGAGCAGAAGTACACATGGGCGTGCAACGGCCTCAATAATTGCATAAATAGAGACGCTGGTTTTATGTCTGTGTGGCTGTGACACGCTTCACTGCACACTTTTTCCTTCCTTTAATTTCTACTCCAGATTTTACCTTACGCCAAGCGTAATTACACGTTCTTTCACTTGAACTGTATTTCCTTTTCATTCTTACCATTTTATCACCGGAAGAAGACTGAGAAGTTCTAAAGCTGGTGTAAAAAATAAATCATTTTATCATATGACTCGTCTGTTTTGTTCACTTTAAAACATTTGATATTTTGTTTTCATATTAATCAGTGATAAATAAAGCTTATCGTCAATTTCATTGGTCAATTCCAAAACTAGACAATTTGATTGGCTGAACAAAATTAAACTGGGCCAGATTTTCATAATTTGCATAATTAGAGTTGGGAGCTTTCATTGGTCAATTTCAAAACTGGACAATTTGATTGGCTAAACAAAATACAACTGGGTCACATTTGCATAATTTTAGTGGGGAGAATTTACGTTATCTGTCCTATTTAGGGTGGCTAATATTGTATTAATCTTTTACCTAAAAGAAAAACGTCATTCATTTTTTTTATAGTTTCACTTTTTGCTTCAAAAACATAGGTTATGACCCCTCATTGGAACGAGCTCAACGAGCTCGTTCCAATGAGGGGTCATAACCTATGTTTTGGAAGCAAAAAATGAAAATGTTTAGTTATACGAGGATGTTTTTTTTTCAAGTGCCGTCTGCAACTCATCAAGTTAGTTGATGGGTTAAAAAGTCATACTTAGTGGCTAATTTGTGCGTGTGTGTGTCATATGATAAACAGAATCATAGAGGCTCGCCAAAACGGAAAATTCTTAGACTCGTTTCATAAATATTATATGAGAAAAACACTCATTCCATATTCTCTATATATTAATTGACTTCCACAAACAACAACAACAACAACTTTCCACCACGAAAACGTAAACATCTCGCACTAACACAACACTTTAGCGAGTTTATTTCGTATTCATTGATACTATTCTCACTGTTTCACAAGTAAAAAATACGATGTTTTAAATAAGGTCATCATTATATCTTTGACGGGCAAGACGAAAAATGTATTTATTTATTTATTGGTGTTTAAGGTCACATATTTATGCACAATGGCTAATCATGACCGTGGCAGTTTTACGGGTGGAGGAAGCCGGAGCACCCGGAGGGAACCACCGAGCAACGGCGAGCAACTGTCAGCTCCCCAACTTGCCAACTCCACACAAGCAGGGTTAGCATTGGCTGAAGACAAGTACACCATCGGCGTGTAGTACGCCTTAGTAGACAATGCCACCGCGCCCCCACGCAGGCAGTGGAGATGAAGTGTCTTGGCCGAGAACATAATGCGGTTGCGGCAGGTGGGATTCGAACCGACGACCTCTCAGCTTGCAGCCTGCACCTCTACCAACTGGGCCACCGCGCTCCCAAGACAAAAAATAAGACGTCAACATGTACCTGTTCGCTATTTCCTTGTATTTGTAACAAAAGACGAAAATTATCCACTTTCAGAAGAATTGGTATATTTGTATCAAATTTACTGTGATATGGCGTGCGTTGCCTCCCGTGTAATATATACTACTCAAAGTTTGCTAAGCATCAAGTACATCGAACTACTTGTTTTACGTTTTAGTTGAAATATTGTAATGAAAAGTGTATATATTTTTTATTTAATTATATCTTTAATGATTTAAGTACAGAAATTAAGATTTTATTTGTGTTTGACATTATTTTTTAGCTTTTGCATACGATAACCATGGAAAATGGATATTTTTTGTAAAAGAGGAAATGTTTCAATATGCCAAAAAGTTAACGGAGAGAACTGGTATGGCTTCAGTATCGAGTATGAGACCCATTACTGTTAATTACAGCTTGACAACGCCTTCTCATGCTCACAATCAGGATCCTGGTGGTCCTTTGTTGGATGTTGTTCTATTCCAGGACTAGCATGGCACCAATCTCCTGGACACTTATTGGCTGGATTGGACGGGCTAAAATTGCAAGCTGCAACTCATTCCAGACATGTTCGACTGGATTGAGGTCAGGGGATCTAGCTGGCCAGTCCATACGTTCAATCCCCTCCCTCTGTTGGTACTTCAGACAGCAAGGGCAACATGAGGACAGGCATTATCGTCTATCAGAATGAATCTATGACCCACTGCACCTGCATACAACCTGACTTGGACATCCAGGATCTCATCAATATACCGTTATACCGTTGTGCAGTCCATGTACCACGTTCAAGGACACATAGCGCCGTACGTGCATCCCAGCTGATTCCGCCCAGACCATGATTGACCCTCCACCATAGCGGGCATGCTCTGCAATGCTGGATGCATGGAATCGCTCTCCTGGTCTTCTCCATACCCTACAACGCCTATCTGTGTGGTCTAGGCAGTACCTTGACTCATCTGTAAAAAGGACAGGGTGCCAATCTTCTCTGGTCCACCCAACGTGGTCCATGGTCCATTCATATCGTGCCTCGCGGTAGTTCTGGGACAGCGGAATACGAATACATGGTCTTCTCGATCGGAGAGCACCTTCGTGCAACCTTGCCCGGATAGTCTGCGTCGAAACATTTGCCTCGGATGCAATCTGGAGGTCACTGCGAAGCTGTGTTGCTGTGGCAAAGCGATTCCTAGGGCCTGAATGATCAAAAACCGATCTTCAGCTGTAGATGTTGCCCTGTCTCTGACAACACCATGCCGTCTTACTGGTATACCATACTGCTGAAATCTTGCACAGTCCCTGGTGATCACCGTATGGTGCACACCAAGGGCTTCACCAACCTGACGATGGGTAGCCCCTTGCTCCACCATCCCTACAGCCCGCCACATTTCTGCTTCAGACAAATGTTTTCTTAAATTTGCATTTGCCATATTCAATCATTAAATCACAAGGGTTAGTGTGAAGATCGAATACTCTACACATCTCATGTACATGTAGACAGTACACGAAAACATCATGAAAATCAAGGGGTACATGCTTTCCATGACCGTCACGAAAAGTGGGCCTGCCAAGAGAGCTAATGTAAACACTGGGGACCATCTCAATACATTCATCAATCATATCCACCAAAAATATCGCAAATATGTCACAAGCAAATTTCACAATGATGTGTCAAATATTTGGTGCTTAGCAAACATTGAGTAGCATATAAAGAAGTTTTTCATGTGGTGGGTCGAGTAGAAGGACATTCAATTTCCATTCTTATCCGAATTATCCGGGAAGCGGTGGCTCAATGTTAGACTGTTGAACTTCTCTGCTAAACGACCCGCGTTGTGTCCTTAGGCAAGGCACTTTATCCCGGTTGCCTACAAGGGGGCACGATCACTCCGTGTACTAAGGCGTACTGCACGTCGATGGATGCACATGTCTTCGACCGCTGTAACCCTACTTGAGCGGAGCTTGAACAGAGTTAGAATGTTGAGGAGCTGACAGTTGCTCGTCGATGCTCGGTGGTTCTTTCGGGGATCGCCGGCTTCCTCCATCAGTAAAACTGTCAAGGTCAAGACTATCCATTGTGCATAAGTATGTGACCTTCAACACCAACAAATAAATAAATAATAAATAATGAGAATTATTCAGGGATTGGTGTACACTTCAACACACCGCTGTTTTATCTATTTTTGTCATCTTATTTCAAAACGTTTAGAATAAATTAACACTAAGAATTACATAGCTCATATATTATTATTTACACTGTTAACTCTTTACCTAACGAATCGGCCGCATCTGTCCATCGTAATGTACAAATGGAGTGGTTGAACTAAATTATTTTCCCAAATATTTCAACAAAACCATATCGTGTGACCCATCATGGGAATATAAAAATAACATGATTTTGGAGGGCATTATGGTTCATTAGAGGCCCTGCAGCAATGATGAACAGCCCGAGGGTTTATTAAAGGCTCGAGACGAAGTCGAGGGCCGTTAATAAGGCCAAGTGCTGTTCATCGTTGCTGCAGGGCCGCTAATAAATCATGATGCCTGACAACAATCATGTTATTACTATTATTACCACTCCCTGTTACAGCTAATCGCACGAGGGAATTGCTGGAAGAAATAATCACTGAAGTCGGTTCAATATTTCTGTTTCGATCGTACGTTCGACTTCAGTTCAGAAATACAAAGGGACGTCATCCGAATGGGAGTATTTCATTAGACCATGGAATCTAAAAATAGCCGGGCCGCGGGCCGCTAATGGCTATTTATACCATTATCGCCCACGGCCCGGCTCCGTCGAATGACGTCACTGAAATTATGGAGTTTTAAGGGGCCTCCAAACTTATGTTAATCGACTAGTAACTTATAGATTGAGTGGTAATTATATAACAATAACATGACTTTGGTGGGCATTGTGGTTTATTGACGGCCCAACAGGTGTGCATAACAGCCCGGCAGCTCATAAAAGGCCAGAGACGAAGTCGAGGGCCGTTAATAAGCTGAAGGGCTGTTATTCACACCTGTTGGGCCGTTAATAAACCACAAGGCTCGACAAAGTCATGTTATTACTATTATTACCGCTGCGATTCTGAGAAAGTTTTGATCCTGTACCTTACATGGAAGCTACAAACAGCCCAGTCCAAACATGGCCTGAAAGTCCGTAATATAAGTTTTGGGTTTGGTACATCCTTTGGAAGGACGAACCAAACCCTAAAATTATATTACGGACTTTCAGGCCATGTTTGGACTACAAACAGTCAATTGGTCTTCATTCAATTCGCTTGATTGAGACATTTTTTAACGTTTTCGATTTGGAAGATGATATTATCGCCTGTTCTCAAACAAACTGGTGTCACATGATATTCACGTCATCAGCACCGGTTCTCTTCCAATTGCAATGAGGTTAGAAAACTTAAAAACAAACCCGATATTTACCGTTTTAAGTCAGGAATAAAGGCTTAAAATGTCTGCAGACTTACTATATACAGCTGCCTGTTCTTATGGAACTATATTTGCTGGACATTTTACATATTTAATAATTTAAATAAAAATCACATTGTTTACTAGTTTCTGGATACTGTTTCCATTTTCGAGTGTACGACAGCGAGGAACAAAAGTGACTTGACATGTCGGGTTGTTAATGAGATGCTTAACTCTTTAACGGCCCGACACATCACGTGACGTTTTAAGTTGAGCGTTACATTCTTGTAATGCCCTGTTAAACTTTGTTAATGTACTAGGGAACGCCCTATAAAATGGTAATAATATTGTTTTGCGGAAATATTTTAAAAAATGACCAAAAATATTAAAAATAATAAATTTTGATATGCGTTGATGAAAGGATTAATGGCTCATTATGTAATATACAGTACGCTTAATTCTATTTTCGGATCTCGAATCCGATATGGAATTAACTGAATCCGTACTTCTCATGAATTATAAATCGAAGAATTCAAAATGAAGCGGTTCTCGTCTGCTGATATTTTGAAAAATCAGTGAAACGAATGGAGACTACTTTTGCTATTAGCATAAAAGCGATTTCGTCTGAATGTGTGGCGTTTATACTCGGGGGTGGCGCCAGGGATTTCTCGACAGGGGGGCTGACCTCTCCGACAGGGGGCTATAACATTTGACCACACAAACGAATGAAAATGAGTGAAAATTCGTAAATTGGAGAACCAAAATAGAAGCAAATTGATTATGTTTGTTGATTATTTAACCCTTTACCTAACCTGAAAAGCAGACGACACTTGCAAAAATAATTCTTGAATAACTAATTTTTTTCATTTTTTGTCTCAAAAACATAGGTTATGACCCCTCGTTGGAACGAGCTCGTTCCAACAAGGGGTCATAACCTATGTTTTTGAGACAAAAAATAAAAAAAAAATAATGAAAATTAATTGGCGATTTTTGAGAATAGCGCTGGCCGGTTTTGACCGTTACTTTAGGTAAAGGGTTAAAGTAAACAAATTATAATAAGGTCGGGAAATATTTCATCTGTAAAGCCAGTTTGACGAACTACATTAAGGAATTTCGTGAGAATCACTATTCTCTATCAGAGTTCCAGTGCTGCACGGGTTCGAGACTGACAAGCCTAGATATCTACATTCGATTGTCGGAAATTTCTCGTGAAGTCGGGTTTACGAGAATCTCCGACGGACTGACTAAAAATCTCCGACCGGGGGGGAGAGGGGCTGGACCTCTCCGACAGGGGGGCTGTAGCCCCGCCCCCCGCCCCCCACTTGGCGCCACCACTGTTTATACTCACCATGCATGTGGTGTTAAAACCAGTGGTATTCTCAGAATGAGGGTGGGGCGCGGGAAAGATATGGCCAGAAACCGAATCGAATCCACTTCCCAATTGATATGATAATACGGTTATCTTACTGCCTGTCTATCTCCATTTTGGTACCAATTAGGGTTTAATACATTCTCTTGTTTTCTAGGAACCGGGAACGTGAAAAAATTATTCTCAGAACCGGGAAATTTCCCGGGTAATATCAAGCAAATTTACGAGAGTAACATGACGCATTGATTTTAATGATAATGAGCATATTTCATTGGCAATCTCCCATCTCCAAACGGAAAAGTTATTTTCCTAAGATAAGTATGAAAACCCAAACCCTCTTCAATCTCGTCTTTATTTTCAGAATCACTCACATTATCACCTCTACCTTCTCCAACATCAACACACTCTTCACTGCCGTCACAAGTCGCCTCTGCTTCAAGCAGAGGAGACTGGTGGCGGCTGTGAAGAGGGTGTTGATGTTGGAGGAGGGAGTGAATAGTGACATTAGTGATTTTGAAAATGAAGACGAGTTTGAACTTTGAAGCGGGTGAAGAACATCTTGCTGTTGAAAGGGAGGGGGGGGGGGCTACATTACTGGTTGAGAGTTACAGTGATTTGTTGAAAATGGTTCATCAGGAATCAGGACTGTAAACATTTCAGGCGTGAAGGGCTGACGAAATCCTACAAAGTTTCAATTTAGAAAACTTCAGTTCAATACACAAACAGTTCCACGCTGTAGATTTCCCGGGTATCGGGGCCGGCTTTCGGAACACCAGGAATTCCCGTTCCCGGGATTAAACCCTAATTTTGTACTCATGTCACAGGACAAAAGTATTTTCTCAACACTTACTTGCTTAATTAACCCATCATCGCGCGTCGAATAATTTCAAGGATAACTTTATCGAATGTCGATTTTTATGACAATATAAGTCAGGGATGAACATGAATGAGCGAACAAGCGGGTGGTGAGGGCAATTGTACACTTTTTATTTTATAATTCTTCTGCAAAATAATTCTTCTCCCGGGGACCTGCGACAACCGCGTTGTGTCCTTGGACAAGACGCTTCAGCCCCACTGTCCACGTGGGGCACTGTGGCGTTGTGTACTAAGGCGTACTGCACATCGATGGTGTACCTGTCTTCAACCAATGCTAACCCTGCTTGTGTGGAGTCAGTATGCTGAGGAGCTGATAGTTGCTCGCCGTTGCTCGGTACTTCTCTCCGGGTACTCCGGCTTCCTTCATCCTAAGAACTGCCGTGGTCATGATTAGCCATTGTGCAGAATTATGTGACTTTAAACACCAATAAATAAATAATAAGTACCCTCTCTGGGGGAGTATTACCTTGAATAAATACAAACCTTCCTACAGCTCGCTAAAAGAGCCATTCAGAACGTTAAAGTTGTCCAAAACAGATGATTTGTGTGAAGACAGAATGTCGGAAAATCCAGAGTAATGGATTGTATGATATGCTAGCCTGTGAATTATTAAAAGATATTTCTCGATATACATCAGCTCGATGGACATCGAGGAATATCCGTTAGTAGCTTCCTAAATGACGCCACGCTACGCCTCATCACGTCGCCTTGAAGGTACGATCATCTGATATTTGTTATTGTTTTGAAACGTACACATTTTTGGTCGAATTGGCTGGAATTGGGCTGAAAATTGTGCAATAAAATGTATCGTAGCATATAATAAAAAAGAAAACCTACTTTATTTTTGTCAGTATCTGGAATTATCTCATGAGTGTGGACCTGAGAGTTTTATTTTTCAAGAGCGCTTGCGCCTTGAGGGAACGACCAGCAGCTTTTTGTTATTGTCTTGAAACTGTTTGCAGTCGCATTGGGCTAAATATTGCACAGTAAAATGTCACGCAGTATTTAATAAATACAGATTATCATGATTATGCGCATGTCCTGTGGTTTGTATCAGATTCGAGGCGGTGTCCAGAATGGGATCTCAACGAGCCGGCTTTGCCGGCGAGTTGTGATTCCATATTTGGACACCACCGAAAATCTGATGCAAATCACAGGGCATGCACATTATCATGATAATTCATTTATTTAACAATTCTGTCACATAAACAGATTAAATCTGCGCCCTTTACCTAACGTAACGGCCAACGCTATTCTCAAAAATCGCCCGTTAATTTTCATCATTTTTTTTATTTTTTGTCTTAAAAAGATAGGTTATGACCCCTCGTTGGAACGAGCTCGTTCCAATGAGTGGTCATAACCTATGTTTTTGAGACAAAAAAATGAAAAAAATTAGTTATTCAAGATTTTTTTTTGCAAGTGTCGACTGCTTTTCATGTTAGGTAAAGGGTTAAATTATTTTTGAACATTTTTGGGACATAATGTTCTGTCGATCACTGAAACGCATGTAGAATGTATCCATGCGCCTGTAATGATAGTCCATAGCGCTACCAGAAACGAGTCGGTCTGTATGACACGGAATCAGAATGAGTCGTCTATATGGTACGGAATCGGAACACATTATGTGATACGTACCGTTTCTCGTGGTTTTCAGGCCAAAATCTATATGATGGTTAGATAAAAAGAAGATCTACACTGTTTTAGTGAATTGGGAATTATCTCATTCGCGTGGACGTGAAATTCACTAAAACAGCGTAGATATCCTCTATATATATCAATACATGATGTTCTAATATTATGCGATCAGCCGTTATTAATGGTCAAAATTGCACAATCAACTGATATTCACAGGAAGTGAATCAAATGATATCGCTTGAGAATCCTCTGCCAATACAGTGTTTATTTTGATGAGATTTCAGCTGTGTTGGCAACGGATGGCTGTGCTACTTCCCATGGAATGTTCACGATTCGTGATTTGCGTTTCTGAAGCTTCGAACAGGAGATATCTGGTTGGACGGCTTTTACTACTCGGCACCCATTATTTCTATACAATTTTAATGTATAGTCCGTCACGTTCACTGCGTGATAATAATGGAATCCATTTAGAATATTGCGACATGTGTCATATAACTACGGTAATTCCGATGGTGTTGTAAATTAAGTTATCAATGGGGACATGGCTGATAAAAATTATACTAATGACCTCCTAAGGCAAAGGGTGCTTCAAACTCATGGATGACATTTTTCATCATTGGAAGTGATTAATAGGAAAGTTAGCTCCTCTTAATTTTCTAACGCTGTCAGTAAATTTATAAATCGAAGAATTCAAAATGAAGCGGTTCTCGTCTGCTGATATTTTGAAAAATCAGTGAACGAAGGGAGACTTTTGCTTTTGCTATCAGCATAAAAACGATTTTGTCTGAATGTGTGGAGTTTATACTCACCATGCATGTGGCGTTAAAACCAGTGGTATTCTCAGAATGAGGGTGGGGCGCGGGTAAGATATGGCCAGAAACCGAATCGAATCCACTTCCCAATTGGTATGATAATACGGTCATCTTACTGCCTGTCTATCTCCATTTTGTTACCAATTAGGGTTTAACCCTTTACCTAACCTGAAAAGCATACGACACTTGCAAAAATAATTCTTGAATAACTAATTTTTTTTTCATTTTTTGTCTCAAAAACATAGGTTGTGACCCCTCGTTGGAACGAGCTCGTTCCAACGAGGGGTCATAACCTATGTTTTTGAGACAACAAATGAAAAAAATAATGAAAATTAATAGGCGATTTTTGAGAATAGCGCTGGCCGGTTTTGGCCGTTACGTTAGGTAAAGGGTTAATGTATTCCCTTGTTTTCTAGGAACCGGGAACGGGAATAAAGTTACTCTCAGAACCGGGAAATTTCCCGGGTAATATCAAGCAAATTTACGAGAGTAACATGACGCATTGATTTTAATGATAATGAGCATATTTCATTGGCAATCTCCCATCTCCAAACGGAAAAGTTTTTTTCTAAGATAAGTATGAAAACCCAAACCCTCTTCAATATCGTCTTTATTTTCAGAATCATTGCATTATCACCTCCACCTTCTCCAATATCTACACCCTCTTCACTGCCGCCACCTCAAGCAGAGGAGACTGGTGACGGCTGTGAAAAGGATGTTGATGTTGGAGGAGGTAGTGAATAGTGACACTAGTACTTCTGAAAATGAAGACGAGTTTGAACTTTGAAGCGGGTGAAGAACATCTTGCTGTTGAAAGGGATGGGTGGGAGTGGGGTGGGGTGGGGTGGGGTGGGGTGGAGGATCCTCAAGAACTGGTTGAGAGTTACAGTGATTTGTTGAAAATGGTTCGTCAGGAATCAGGACTATAAAAATTTCACGCGTGGAAGGGCTGACGAGCTCGTTCCAAAGAGGGATCATAACCTATGTTTTTGAGACAAAAAATAAAAAACAATAATGAAGATTAATTGGCGATATTTGTGAATAGCCGTTACGTTGAGTAAAGGGTTAAACTATTACATTATCTTAAGACAAGCCATGTAGACGAACGAATACCCCCCCCCCCCCCCCCCAATTTGTATTAGGGGCAAGGGTAGGTGAAGGATACAATTGTACCCCAAATCATTGTACGCCTGGAATATGAGTTATTACTCGATAAATCCAGTGTGCTAGTGTTTTAATAACAATACCCTCCCTCGAACTCTGTGTAACCTTATGGTATACCACGTGATTTTCTAGCCGTCTGTCGGATAGGCAATGATACTTCAGCTCGTGTAACTTTGGAGGAGAGAGTTGAAGGAGTACCCCCTTCCCCCCCCCCCCCCCCCCGGTCACTACAAAATTTCTTTTTTTGTTGAATGCTACATACCTTTACCGATGGAAAATAATTGATCTAGAGAGTAATCGCTTGACTGGACTGGTTACGTGAAATAATTCATGAGAGGTGAGGGACGTTGCACAAACACGAGTACGCGAATGCGCACGAGTGTTTTACAATATAGTCCCTCGCCTCGAATGAATTATTTCACGCAAGTAGTATGTCTCGGGCTTTTCACAATGTGACACAATATGCCCTATCACATAGGCACATACGGGTATTTGAGGATACCTATGGCCTGGTATTATATTATTTGAGGATATCTATTAAAGATTCCTATCGAGGATACCTTTTGGATAATCTCTTTTTTGATGTTAAAACAGGGAATCCAAATTTTACGGACTCGGCTAGGAATCTCAATAACGGAATGCCTTATATGTATACAGGGAAAATCTGATTCAACCTTGATCAATGTTATAGTCGATACTGAGATAGGTATAGCTAGGAAGTAATGGATGAGATATGGGCAGAATAACAGAAGCCAATAGTACTGGTACAAGGCCGCAATGGAACAAGACTGTTGTCGAAGCTAATGATAGGACAGATAGGCCATAGACCTGTAATGGCCTTGGAGCTTTGGCGACAAGATGGAAACGGTTGGTAAGACTACATTAGACCCATTGAGGGCTTTTACATAGCCTAATGCGACGACAAAAAAGGGATTATCCAAAAGGTATCCTCGATAGGTATCCTAAATAGGTATCCTCAAATAATACAATACCAGGCCATAGGTATCCTCAAATACCCGTGTGTGCTATGTGATAGGGCATAGTGCGTCACTTTGTGCCTTTTCACATAAGCACATTTGACAAAAAGAATTCTCCAGTAGGTATCCTCGATAGGTTTCCTCAAATAATACAATACCAGGCCATAGGTATCCCCAAATACCCGTATGTGCATTTTCACATAAGCGTATATCGGCACATAAAGCATGTGCCTATGTGATAGGGCATATTGTGTCACATTGTGCCTTTTCACATAAGTACATATGACAAAAAAAGGGATTCTCCAGAAGGTATCCTAGATAGGTATCCTCAAATAATACTATACCAGGCCATAGGTATCATCAAATACCCGTATGTGCCTTTGTGCTAGGCCGCATCGTGTCACGTTGTGCCTTTTCACATAAGCACATATCGGCACATAAAGCATGTGCCTTTGTGCTAGGGCACATTTTGTCACATTGTGCTTTTTCACATAAGCACATATGACAAAAAAGGGGTGCCGAAGGTCATATGTTTTTCAAAAAAGGGGTGCCGAAATTGGGGTGCCCCGGTATATTGCCATTGGATAAAGGCTTTTATTATACAGAAGGAAGATAACTCTATACAATTAAGTACAGGTTATGGGAAATCAAGCAATCTGATTGGTTAGTTATAATCTAGATATATGAAACAACAAGAGTACACGGAATAGGGTCAAAACTAACAAGAATAGACTAGAATAGCTAAATACAGTAATAATAAGCAAAGCTGTTCGATTTAATAGGCTCTTCTACGCTACTGGAGTATACTCTAGAACAAAGGAACAGGGTCAGATAGGGGAAAACTATTGCATATATAGATAGAAGCGGAGAATTCTGGGTAATTACCAAAGGAACCTGTCTTTTAACGGGGAAAACGTCATGGGATAGGGATCCAAAAAGGGATTCTGGGAAAATTCTAAGCCAGAACATTACTCCTGTTCAATCGAACGCACCCCGGTACACCCTTAGTACTATAGCACTACGCGCTAAGCCGATAAATTCGGGAAATAAAGTCAATTTCGGTGATTTGGGATAGATTTTGGTGAGTTGGAGGGATTGTCGGGTTGTTTGTGGTAATTAGATTTACTCTTCTACAAAGGAACACACCCCCGAACATACCCCGTCTTGTTGTAAGACATTAGGTCACATAGCAATCACGTGCTACCATAGAAACCAAGATGGCGGCCTCCAGTATACAAAATGGACGACGGAAACACGTGTCACCCTAACAACACGCGCTGCGCATGCGCACTCACACCACGTATCACTATGGAGATGAAGTCACAACATGGCCGCTCACGCGGGTTACCATGACAACCAAACATGGCGCCACCAGGTCACGTGACTATGACGTCACATGAGATCCTGCAATGAGATCCTGCAACCTAGGGGTGAAAAGCCCGAGACATACTACTCACGCAACCAGTCCAGTCAAGCAATTTCACTGTTTATTACTTTTCTTTATTAGCGATAATTATATTATTTAACCCTTTAACTAACATACCGGCAAAACCAACCAGCGCTATTATCAAAGATCGCCAATTAATTTTCATTATTCTTTCATTTTGTGTCTCTAAAACATAGGTTATGACCCCTTATTGGAGCTCGTTTTTGCTTGTTTGAGACAAAAAATGAAAATAATAGTTATTCAAGAATTTTATTTTTGCAAGTGTCGTCTGCTTTTCATGTTAGGTGAAGGCTTAAAAAAAAACAGAAAACAATAAAGTCCCCATTACAACCACGGCAAAGCGTCTTCGTTTGCGCGCACGGATACATGACACAATTGTTGATTGCATAATTCACTTGTGAAGTTATTGTTTATAAGCAAACACGGAAATCCCAGTAAATCACACTTTGGAAAGTAATATAAATTGATTATTCCACGAACGTGATCAGTCGGTGTAGTAATTATTTCCAGTTCCTTATTGGACATTCGTTATCAACCAATAAAACTGGTTGATAACGAATTCCAATAAGGAACAGGGAATAAGTAACGGTTGTCACGTCAGTATAATTTAACCGGCATCATATTCTGTGAGCATTGTTTGAAGAGATTGCAGTATTTCGTTCCTCTGTGCCCCAGATCCACGCTTTGAAGCCGCCCCCCCCCCCCCCCCCCCACACCCCACACTCTGTGTAGCACTTTAAAGAATATTGCAAAAGGTTGCGAGCTATATTGCAGTTTACGGGCTAACCAGTCAACCCAAAATACTTATAGTGACCGACACGGAGCTGAGGTCAATATGCTCATTAAGGGTGACTAGTCGGCCTCTAACTGCCATATAGCTTTCTTAAAAATACCAAACGGGAGCTTGGCTTTATTTTGTATAGGGTTTAATATATTCCCTGGTTTCCTAGAAACCGGGAACGGGAATGAAATTACTCTCTGAACCGGGAACAGGGATATTTCCCGGGTAATATCAAGCAAAATTACTAGGGTAACATGACGCATTATGTTAATGATAATGAGCATATTTCATTGGCAATCTCCCATCTCCAAACGGAAACGTTCTTTTCCTCAGGTAAGTATGAAAACCCAAACCCGCTTCAATCTCGTCTTTATTTTCAGAATCACTCACAGTATCACCTCTACCTTCTCCAACACCAACACCCTCTTCAATGCCGTCACCAGTCTCCTCTGCGTCAAGCAGTGGAGACTGGTGATGGCTGTGAAGAGGATGTTGATGTTGGAGGAGGTAGTGAATAGTGATACTAGTGATTTTGAAAATGAAGACGAGTTTGAACTTTGAAGCGAGTGAAGAACATCTTGCTGTTGAAAGGGAGTGGGTGGAGGTGGGGGGGGGGCTACATTACTGGTTGAGAGTTACAGTGATTTGCTGAAAATGGTTCGTCAGGAATCAGGATTGTAAACATTTCAGACGTGAAGGGCTGACGAAATCCTACAAAGTTTCAATTCAGAAAACTTCAGTTCAATACACAAACAGTTCCACGCTGTAGATTTCCAGGGTATCGGGGCCGGCTTTCGGAACACCGGGAATTCCCGTTCCCGGGAATTAAACCCTAATTTTGTACTCATGTCACAGGGCAAAAGTATTTTCTCAACACTTACTTGCTTAATTAACCCATCATCGCGCGTTGAATAATTTCAAGGATAACTTTATCGAAAGTCGATTTTGATGACAATATAAGTCAGGGATGAACATGAATGAGCGAACAAGCGGGTGGGTGGAGGGCAATTGTACACTTTTTATATTATAATTCTTCTGCAAAATAATTCTTCTCCCGGGGACCTGCGACAACCGCGTTGTGTCCTTAGGCAAGACGCTTCACTCCCACTGTCCAAGTGGGGGCACTGTGGCGTTGTGTACTAAGGCGTACTGCACATCGATGGTGTACCTGTCTTCAACCAATGCTAACCCTGCTTGTGTGGAATTAGTATGCTGAGGAGCTGACAGTTGCTCGCCGTTGCTCGGTGCTTCTCTCTGGGTACTCCGGCTTTCTTCATCCTAAGAACTGCCGTGGTCATGATTAGCCATTGTGCAGAATTATGTGACTTTAAACACCAATAAATAAATAATAAATACCCTCTCTGGGAGAGTTTTACCTTGAATAAATACAAAATCTTCCTACAACTCGCTAAAAGAGCCATTCAGCATGTTAAAGTTGTCCAAAACAGATAATTTGTGTGAAGACAGAATGTCGGAAAATCCAGAGTAATGGATTGTATTATATGCTAGCCTGTGAATTATTAAAAGATATTTCTCGATATACATCAACTCGATGGACATCGAGGAATATCCGTTAGTAGCTTCCTAAATGACGCCACGCTACGCCGCATCACGTCGCCTTGAAGGTATGATCAGCTGTTATTTGTTATTGTTTTGAAACGTACTCATTTTTGGTCGAATTGGGCTGAAAATTGTGCAATAAAATGTATCGTAGCATATAATAAAAAAGAAAACCTACTTTATTTTTGTCAGTATCTGGAATTATCTCATGAGTGTGGGCCTGAGAGTTTTATTTTTCAAGAGCGCTTGCGCCTTGAGGGAACGACCAGCAGCTTTTTGTTATTGTCTTGAAACTGTTTGCAGTCGAATTGGGCTGAATATTGCACAGCAAAAAAGTCACGCAGCATATAATAAATACAGATTATCATGATGTATCAGATTCGAGGCGGTGTCCAGAATGGGGTCTCAACGAGCTGGCCTTGCCGGCGTGTTGTGATTCCATATTTGGACACCACCGAGAATCTGGTGCAAATCACAGGACATGCACATTATCATGATAGTTCATTTATGTAACAATTCTGTCACATAAATAGATTAAATCTGCGCCCTTTGCCTAACGTAACGGCCAACGCTATTCTCAAAAATCGCCCGTTAATTTTCATCATTTTTTTCATTTTTTGTCTTAAAAAGATAGGTTATGACCCCTCGTTGGAACGAGCTCGTTTCAATGAGTGGTCATAACCTATGTTTTTGAGACAAAAAATTAAAAAAAATTAGTTATTCAAGAATTTTTTTTACAAGTGTCGTCTGCTTTTCATGTTAGGTAAAGGGTTAAATCATTTTTTAACATTTTTGGGACATAATGTTCTGTCGATCACTGAAACGCACGTAGAATGTATCCATGCGCCTGTGATGATAGTCCGTAGCGCTACCGGAAACGAGTCGGTCTGTATGATACGGAATCAGAATGAGTCGTCTATATGATACGCTATCGGAACACATTATGTGATATGTACCATTTCTCGTGGTTTTCAGGCCAAAATCTATATGATTGTTAGATAAAAAGAAGATCTACACTGTTTTGGTGAATATCGGGAATTATCTCATTCGCGTGGACGTGAAATTCACTAAAAAAGCGTAGATATCCTCTATATATATCAATACATGATGTTCTAATATTACGCGATCAGCCGTTATTAATGGTCAAAATTGCACAATCAACTGATATTCACAGGAAGTGAATCAAATGATATCGCTTGAGAATCCTTTGCCGATACAGTGTTTATTTTGATGAGATTTCAGCTGTGTTGGAAACGGATGGATGTGCTACTTCCCATGGAATGTTCACGATCCATGATTAGCGTTTCTGAAGCTTCGAACTGGAGATATCTGGTTGGACGGCTTTCACTAGTCGGCGCCCATTATTTCTATACAATTTTAATGTATAGTCTGTCACGTTCACTGCGTGATAAAAGTAGAATCCATTTAGAATTTTGCGACATGTGTCATATAACTACGGTAATTCCGATGGTGTTACAAATTAGGAAAGTTAGCTCGCCTTAATTTTCTAACGTTGTCAGTAAATGTAACGCAAAGGCTGTAGACATTTGATATAAATATTGAAGTTTCGAAATGTTAGCGAAGGTGTGCCTTCATTGGACGCACCATTTCGCAAACTTCCATTTTCCTGTAGCTTAGCATAAAAAATCCAGAAGCTGGCGTTTTATATATAAATTATATTCATAGTAGCATGATATAGCAAATGTCCACCACGAGTGAAGTGGCCTTAACCGCGGGCCTTTGGCGCGTGGATAACGCCACTTCACCACGAGTGGTGAACATTTGGTACACCAAGCTACTTTGGGTATACTTTCTATATACCATGATCATCAGATTAATAAGAGTTCAAATGTTAAATAAATCACTTTTCACACGTGCGAATCTGTTTTTGCTTACATGAGCGCCGGTGAGCGGTACTTCGGCTAGCATTTTTATCGCCGAAACGACACAAAAAACGAAACACACAAATTACGGCGACTTTTTCATTTTAATAACATACTATTTCAGGTTATGGATGCTTTATTAACATGAGACAACGTATGTTGTAAACTAATTTTTCTGGTAAAAAAGTTGATTTTTCCAAAAATAATTCAGTTTTTTTCCCGAAAACCCTGGGTTTTTGCCGGAGAATGTTTAAAATTCGAGCAGTTCTGACTCACTTTCGGCGGAATTCGTCGAAAATGTGTAAAAAAATTCCCTGTTTGACAAACCTGCTTTTTGATAAATTTAACACTGATTTTGCCATTGGGGTGAATTTTTTCGACATGCCCGGAATGAGATTTTGCACGATTGCGACCGGCCAAAGATTAGCACTGAGATCTCCATTGGGAAACATTAAAAAAAGACAGTGTTTTTTTTAAATTTCGAGCTAGAAAAATACGCGATCGAACGTCGATTCCCACAGAAAAAGACAACGGTTCGATCGAGGTGAATGCGAAAATTAAGCCAGTAAAAACATCGATCCAGGATGCAGATTACCCACAGGAAAAGACGACGGTTCGATCGAGGTGAATTCGTAGATTGAGCCAGTAAACTCGACCGTTGGAGATCGAGCGCGCGAGTCCGAGAATCGTTAGATTGGCCGGACGACGATTGGGGGAGGAGGATCTCGATTGAAAAAAAACATGATTTTTGCTTTTGTGAATTACCACGTCCTCAAGATGTAACGGGGAAAAGGGTTAGGGAATCGATGAGATGGATCGCAAAAAATTAAAAGATTTGTTAAGTTGTTCAGAAAGCCACTCTTGGGTGAATCAGAATAACTGAATGCAACATGCCAATTTTATGTCGGGTGGGGGTCACGACTAGAACCGAAAAACATCAAAAGTTTCACGAAGGTAGTCGTGTAAGCAATCAAATTAAGGGTATCGACGAGTAAATTACGAAAATTATATTTTGAATCCTCGCTGTGGTGTGGGGTCACGACTAGAACCGAAAAACATCAAAAGTTTCGAGAAGGTAGTCATGTGACCTATCCAGTTTAAGGTATCGACAAGTAGAATACGAAAATTATATTTTCAAACCTCGCCGTGGGGGTGGATTCACGACTAGAACCGAAAAACATCAAAAGTTTCCAGAAAGTAATCATATGATCTATCAAATCCAACGTATCGACGAGTATATTACGAAAATTATATTTTCAAACCTCGGCGCGGGGGTGGAGTCACGACTAGAACCAAAAAATATCAAAAGTTTCAAGAAGGTAGTCGTGGGACCTATCAAATTAAAGGCGTCGATGTGTAGATTACGAAAATTATATTGTCAATCCTCGCCATGGGGTGGGGATACGACAAGAGCCGAGAAACGTCTTCCTTTTATGAAGTCAGGCATGTGATGTATCATTTTGAAGAATTATTCAAGGAGGTTATGAAAATTATATTTTTCCATTTTACTTGGGGGTGGGGGTATGACCATCAGGAAATCAAAAGTTTAAAGAAGGCAGTCATGTAACCTATCAAATTAAAGGTCTCGATAAGTGGATTACGATAATTATATTTTCAATCCTCGCCGTGGGGTGGGGTCGCGACCAAAGCTGAAACACATCTTCTTTTTTTATAAAGCCAGGTATGTGATTATCATTTTGAAGGATTATTGAAGGAGATTACGAAAATTATATATTCAATCCTCGCCATGGGGTGGGGACACGACAAGAGCCGAGAAACGTCTTCCTTTTTATGAAGTCAGGCATGTGATGTATCATTTTGAAGAATTATTCAAGGAGGTTATGAAAATTATATTTTTCCATTTCATTTAGGGGTGGGGTATGGCCACCAGAAAATCAAAAGTTTCAAGAAGGTAGTCATGTAACCTATCAAATTAAAGGTATCGACAAGTAGATTATGAAAATTATATTTTCAATCCTCGCTATGGGATGGGGTCACGACAAGAGCTGAAAACATCTGCCTTTTTTATAAAGCTAGGCCTGTAAAGTATCATTTTGAAGAACTCATTGAGGAGATTACGAAAATCATATTTTTTTCCTTTCTCTAATGGTGGGGTTGAGGTCATCTGAAAATCGAAAAGTATTAAGAAAGGTGGTTATGCGACATACTAAATAAAAAACAACAACTTGAATCTGATGAATCATTCATTTTGATGTCTCTCTTCAATGCGGAAGTATGTTTCAACATTATCATTATATGATTTTTATGTTAATTAGATACACATTTACCATTAACGACTCCTGCTGTGAATAAAATGCCTTTTCATTTAATAACTCAAATGTACATATGTACTCTAGCATTGATTTGTCAATAAATAATCAGGTGATCTTTTATCATATTTTTTAGAAAAATGACCATGAAAAGACATCACATAAATGGACAAGTGTACACCATGATTCGATTAATTCAGAAACAATTTCACTTACTTCATATCAGAAATGTCATTGAAGTAAAACCTTTGTCACGTGTCAGAAAAGATTTTAACTGTGTAAATGTGTGTGTGGAAAGTTGTTTGTTTTACAACGTGAGTTGAAATATTTTAATAGATGTGGTGTTATATAAATACAGCAACAACAACAACAACAAAATAATGATTCTCCACTCTTTTTACAGTGTTTGCCGTGTGTCGATGTATGACTGAATGAACTTGAAAAAGCACGCACCTTCTGCTTTTGTGCACTGGGGTAATACAATGGGTCATCAAACGAAAAGCTCCTTTTTATCCACCCGGTAGTGAAGCATTACAACGTTTACTGCGATATTTATCACAGGTATTCGTGATGTGCAAAGTTCATGAAAAATAGTGTATTAGAAGGTTTTTGTTTAGAAATTTTGTATTTTCTCATGATCATGTATATAAGAGAGAAATGTTACACAACTCCCTGGCTTGAAAGATTTTGACCTGTCTTATTCAAACTCACAGAAAAACCAAACCCATGAATTTGTAGTCGAGATATTGATGTCATCCGACAGCTAAGACATTAAGCTTTACGTTGATATACCACTTGTCCAATTAAATATGTTTTAACGCTAACACGGGTCAAATATACATCGGGAACGAGTCACCTTTTTCTAGGTCGGACACGGCTGTTGAAAAAAATTTGACTGGGGCCGATCAAAATAATTGATCGAATATATCGAACGAAATGACCCATTTTCTAACTACGATTGTTGCTCTATCTAAACTTCAACACAATAATCATACAATACGATATTGGGGCTTCAGGACCTCTTGAATATTATAAAATTGAAAATGTGTATTGCAAATTGCCTTCAACACAAATCGTAGATTCCTCCCGTCGCTATACTTGTACTATACCACATCGAATTTGACCTCGCCATCCCACTGGTAGATTAACCTGAACTCGTCATCCGAATGGTCGATAATTAAAAATAAAATGAAGGATTCCCTGTATTTTTCTGTCACAAATATAGCAACTAATGCGTAGTCTACTCACTGTCAACAACCGTGTCCGACCAAGAAAAAAGGCGTCATCTCGGGGAGATATATTTCATCCGTTTTAGCATTAAAAGGGAAGTTTATTGGGGAAGTGGTATACCAAAGTAAAGCTTAACGTCTTGGTTGTTGGATGAAATAAATATCTCGACCACAAATTCACGCATTTGGTTTATCTGTGAGTTTGAAGGGGGCAGATCAAAATCTTCAAAGCCTGAGATGTGTACCTTTTCTCTCTTATATACATAATCATGGGAAAATACATCAGTTCTATAAAAAAAACGTCTAATACACTATTTTCATGATCTTTGCACATGTCGAACACCTCTGATATTTATGTGACATCAAGGGTGTCTGTTAGCTCGGTGGGGTAATCAAGAACCTTATTCATGTTTGCAGTTGTGTACAATTATTATTACTTTCTGCAGATTGTAGGAGATGTGTACAAAAGAAATACGCTGAAATTTGAAAATATTTTTGTATTTCTGATCACAAAACGCGAATCTCAACTAATTTTGTTCCGTCATTCATCGATAGCAGAAAAAGGGGTCTTGAAATGAGATTAAGATCACATATTTTTCACAATGCCAAATCGTGACTACAACACAAACGATCATTCACATAAAAAGAACTTTGAGTCTCGCATGGCACGAAGTGCGTTAATTATCAATAACGTCTCCCCCAAGGAAGCCTTTCCAGAAAATAAAGCTATACGCGACGTGTCCAGAATTCACATATGCATCACGTTACATCTCGACGGTTTTTCACACACCACAAAAAATTGCAAACTATTTTTGCGCCCAGAAAACTGTGTCAGAAATTAGTAGAGAAAATCGCATAAATTGTTCTCTGAAAATTGCATTCGCTTGTGCGGTGTTTTCTGATTTTTATATGATTGCATTCAGGGTTCAGTTAAAAAAACTTGTCAAATGTTAGGTTCAAGGGAAGTAACACTGTGACAACTCATCCGCCCAAACAAATTAAAAAGTTCATTTCTAACGTGACACCTACGTTCTACTTGTACACTTAAACTGGTTAAAGTAAAATTGGCATGCCCCCCCCCCCCCCCGCAACACCCAATTGTGTGCTATTTTGACCACATTCCTATACAAATCCCTCGAGTACTGTCCCCACACCTTTTCCTCACTTTACTAATTATATTAGCAGCGCCCAACTGCCACTGTGCATTAGTTCGATAACACTCTCGACTATATAAATTCAACCGGGTGGGGACTATGTCGCTATCCGATCGAAGATATATTTTCATTTCTGCAATATGTGCGCTTTTTCCGACATATCCAATTGCGCTTAAACTCCATTTGTGACATTCCATTTCTACATGTACAGCACAGCATGCCAACGTAATATTGGGGTGTTTTCCGCCACACACCAAGTCAGTTAGTTCGATCACTTTCCTTAAACGAGAAGTTGCGTGACATCCACATAACTCGTTTGTAATGTTGCCTTACAAATTAACATCTTCTGCGACGCCTTTATCCACCATTATGTATCGGATTGATAGCACTTTCGGAGAGACGAATTGGATGGGATGGCGACCATGTTGCGACAGACTCGATCACATGGGATTCATGTCGTGATCTAATCGAAGTTATCCTCCCATGTCTCCATTGTGTGTGGGTTCTCAAATATATCCTGCATATGTAATATGTGAAAAACCGGCGACATTGGGGTATACCTCCCACCCCCCTTAACTGGCGCTGGTCTGATCCCCTTCCTAAGCAGTTATATCGTGCTCATACCATGTCCCCAGTTGTTTTTTTCTTTTTTTTTTTTTTTTTTTTTTTTTTTTTTTGTTGCTTCCATTAACTTAATAGTTCTATGACGCTACAGTCCACCCATATGCATGCTTGATTGCAAAACTTGGCAGATAAATTCGATCGGAATGACGGTGTCGCGGGTCAATCGTTGTTGTCTTTTCTCCTTCTAAACCACGTATGCCATGTTACCCTTCCGTTCCTTCATTGTGTGTACCCACTCAAACATATTTTTCAATGTATAGTACGTGGAAAACCGGCGACAATGGTGTACATCCCCTTTAATATGCGCTGGTCTGATCCCCTTCCCCAAAAGTTATATTGTGCGACACACCAACTTACCATTTGTTACGTGGTCTCACTAATTTGTTACGTAGTCTCACTAACTCAACAACTCTGCGACGCTACCATCCACCAATATGCATCAATTTGATTACGATGTCGGATTGAGAAATTCGATCGAATGTGAATGTGATACCCTTCCGTTCCTTCATTGTGTGTACCCACTCAAACATATTTTTCAATGTATAGTACGTGGAAAACCGTCGACATTGGTGTACATCCCCTTTAATATGCACTGGTCTGATCCCCTTCCCCAAAAGTTATATTGTGCTACACACCAACTTACCATTTGTTACGTGGTCTCACTAATTTGTTACGAAGTCTCACAAACTCAACAATTCTGCGACGCTACCATCCACCAATATGCATCAATTTGATTACGATGTCGGATTTAAAAATTCGATCGAATGTGAACTGTGTCGCGAACCGATCGAAGTTATCTTTCCACCTTCCTACGGTGTTTGCCAGTCCAAACATATCGAAATCTAAGTACTTGTATCTGTGACACTCCTAGTGTATATGCGTAGTATACACATGCAATCGTTAATATTTCGTGTCATAGGTATTCCATGACTGCAGCTGAATCAATCATGATGCATTACTGTGATTGTGATGTCAGACAAACTCGATCGGATGGGGACTGTGTCACGACCCGATCGAAGTTGTCTTTCCTCCTCCCCGACAGTGTGAACCAGTCCAAACATATCGAACTGTATCTGTGTAACTGTGACACCCATATTTTATAAGCGAAGTACACACAGGCAATCGTTAATATTTAGGGTCACAGGCATTCTATAATTGCAGCTGAATCAATCGTGACTTAATCGAAATAATGTTTTCTCCGTCCTTCCGCAAATTTCTATAATTGCGTCATATTGTTACGTCAGAGTATTTTGCGAAGATATTGTTGCGGCTCCCGTTTGGGTACAATTAATTGGAAACAGGCGAACCACATCTAAGTGTTGACGTAGGGTTGCACCAGATACATCAACCACAGGTGGAACGCCCTTAATTCCCTCTTGCAAATGCTGGTCCTGCAATTTCTTTCTCTCGTATCCGTGTTAGCGTATTTGTTGCAAGATGGATCTATTATTAGGGGTGGATCCACCCTCCTCCATGCCATTGTTGAATGTAATACAAATGTAGCGGCGCTTTCTTCCAGCCAACTTTCGACACTTTCGTGGTAGGAAGGGCGTGCCGCTCCTGTTGTCAGTGTCACTGTTTGGTACAATGGTATATATAATTCTTAATGAATCTTGTGCATCTCGCACTTCCCATTGACATTCCTTTATCGGAAATGAGTGAAGTCGAAATCAATATTTAGGCCTAAAGTGTAGCCATTCAACTCATCATCTCATACTGATATTCCACTATGTGTAAATATATAATTTTTGACTTTGTTGAGGGAGTCTAGAAAATCTACCCCATTTTAAACACTCAAGTTACCTTGTATATACTTTATTACTTTAATCTTTTTTAGTGTCCTTTTGTAACCTTTACTTTCTAGTCTTAAACTCAAACACTCTCTTCTCTAATCTACGCCAATTCTTTTTATACCAGCTTGAATACAGTTTAATTCCGATACTACAACTACTCTTCATGTGTTCTCTTGAACTATACCGTGCCCGAATAGGAAATAACAACCTTACAGTTTATTCTAGAAGCTTAAGGCATTGTCTGCCGAAAGATAGATCTGCATGCATCTTAATTTACTTGCTCTTGCGTCTCAGTGGAGCTGAGATGTATAAAAGCTTCACTGCAATGTTTGCCTTGTTCATTGGGCAATCAAATGTGTTTATTACCCCTCTCAGTGTAGATTCCACTGAACCAACTCCACATCGTTCAAATTGTTTGATTGTCTCGAAGGCTAGGCCATTACTAAACGTTCTAACTGCATTGGTTCTATTGACGTCGTTTTTTTTCTGTTCGGTCATAAGTTTATTATTATCAGGTGACATTGAAACCAACCCTGGTCCAAATTCTCTTAATTCAGATCACAATCAAGAAACTTTAAAAATAGTTCATCTTAACATTCAGAGCCTTAAACCTAAACTAGATATTGTACAATGTGAATTTGCATCATTTGATATTGTGGCTTTCAGTGAGACATGGCTTCAGAACAATGATACCTCATCCGATGTCCAACTTCATGGGTTCCATGAACCATTGCGATTCGATCGTTCGTCAAGGGGAGGTGGGGTTGCCATTTACATAAAAGACAGCATCTCATTTCGACACAGATCGGATCTTGATATGCCGAATACGGAGTGCCTATGGGCTGAAGTATTTACTAAACGGGGTAGGTCGTTATTATTAGGAGTATTTTACCGTCCACCAAACAGTCCCCCAGATACATGGGATGCCATATCAGCCTCCATCGAAAAAGCTAGAGATACGTCAGTTGGTGACCTAATGATCACGGGTGATTTCAATGACAACCAAATGGGATCCCTAAGAAGTAGCTTTTCTGAAATAATCAATTACCTCAACCTCAGACAACTTGTGAGTGAACCAACTTGTTTTACTGAAACATCCGCTTCATTGTTAGATCTCTTTGCTGTCAGTGATACAATCAACGTGAAAACATGTGAAGTCCTCGAACCAATTATTCCAGACATGACCCGCTATCATTGCCCAATTTCAATTGAAATCGAATTTCTGAAACCAAACCCCCCTTATTTCCGCAGGAGGATATGGCTTTACTCTCAGGGTAAGTATGATGAATTGAACGAGGCTTTCTCAAAAGCAGACTGGAATTCCATTTTTGACACCCTATGTCTCGATACCATAGTCACTAATTTCACTGATAAAATACTCGATATTGCATCCAAACATATACCTAACAAATTTATTACGGCGTGAGTCGATCAACCGAAATGGATGCATAATGAAATAAGACTATTAATGAGACAGAGAAAACGCCTGTATCGCATTGCTAAACGCATCAACCTCCCTTACGCCTGGGCCAAATATAAACTTAAACGGAATGAGGTTGTATCGGCCATCAGGAATGCTAAAGCCCAACATCTTGCAAAAATCCAGTCCACACTGAGAAGTAACGAAACCCCAGCTTCACTGTGGTGGAAGACCCTAAAAAGCTTAATCGGTAACTGTAACGCAACAGCAATTCCCACCCTTATTCATCAAAATAAAATATATTCTTCAAGTGTTGAGAAAGCTGATGTATTCAACGAATACTTCTGCTCTATATCGACAGTTGATGACTCGAATGCTCGCTTACCAGATCCACCATCCCATGTTTCCCAACGCATTGATAGTATCACCCTACACTGCAGTGAAGTATATGCCGCAATGAAGTCGTTAAAGGTGTCCAAGGCGTCAGGCCCCGATCAAATAAGCCCCCGTCTTCTAAAAGAATGTAAATCCTCTCTCTGCGAACCACTCTCAATTTTATTCAACATATTACTGAATAATTCCTACTTTCCTACATTGTGGAAAAAGGCAAATGTCTCTCCAATTTTAAAAAAACAACCCTCAAACTTAGTCACTAATTATCGTCCGATATCGTTGATCAGCTGTGTTGGTAAATTATTTGAAAAATGTGTCTTCAAACGCCTGTGGGAGTTTTTGAGTGACAATAATATTCTCAGTCAATTTCAGTCAGGTTTTACACCCAGAGATTCAACCGTCCTTCAACTAACTGACATTTATGACGAATTCTGTCGTGCGCTTGATGAAGGCAAAGAAGTTAGGGTGGTATTTTGTGATGTTAGTAAGGCGTTTGATAAGGTATGGCATGCTGGTCTTATCCACAAGTTGGAGAGTATTGGTATCTCAGGTGAACTACTTTTATTTTTGGAATCGTATCTTGTAGATAGGTCGCAGCGAGTTGTGATAGCCTCGGAGACATCGTCATGGAGACCAATCAATGCCGGTGTACCCCAGGGGTCTATACTCGGACCGCTACTGTTTTTGATATACATAAACGATATAACCTCTGACTTACTCAGTAGTATTCGCCTCTTCGCAGATGATACGTCCTTATATCTAGTTATTGAAAACCCGGAGCAAGCCGCGGATATAATCAATAACGATTTGGCTTCAATCGAACACTGGGCCAAAACATGGTTGGTCGAGTTCAATCCCAATAAAACAGAAAGTATGTGTATATCACGTAAAAGCAATCCCAACTCTCACCCACCATTATATTTAAGTGGCACACAGGTATCTGAAGTTTCTGACCACAAACACTTAGGACTCGTACTAAATAATACATGTACATGGACCAACCACATTGACCACATTTGCGCCAAGTCCTGGTCTCGCATTGGCATGTTGAGAAGGCATAAATTTAACCTTGATCGCTGTGTCCTGGAAAAAATATATTTTGCCTTTATTAGGCCTCTTCCCGAATATGCGGACACTGTCTGGGATAATTGTTCGTTGACAAATGTCGCAGAACTTGAAAAAATACAAATTGCAGCAGCAAGAATCATCACCGGAGCAACAGTTAGTGCCAGTAAGTCCTTGTTATATTCGGAAACACGGTGGGAATCCCTGCAAGAAAGACGCCGTAAACATAAACTAATTCAGTTCTTCAAAATGTATCATCATATGTCACCCCCATATATTTCCAACAAAGTCCCTCCACTTACTTCATCGACGAACTCATTACATAGTCTCCGATCCAGTCTAAACCATCGAGTACCTTTCTGCCGAACGCAACTGTATCAGTCTTCTTTTATCCCCAGCGTTACTGACCAATGGAATAAAGTACCGTTACCTGTCCGGGAGAACTCATCACTGATTAACTTTAAAACGTTTCTCAGTAATGGTAACCAAAGACCACCAAAGTTCTATAGTAATGCTAAATCGCGCAGGGCTCAAATATACCACTGCAGACTGCGGACACATTGTAGTAGTCTCAACTCCCACCTTTTCGACAATCACTTATCACCCAGTCCCTTCTGCCAGTGTGGTGAACGTGAAACTACTGATCACTTCCTCCTCTATTGTCCTTTGTTTTCTAACGCCCGTAATTACACGATTAATTTACTCCCGTACGTAGCCGACACACCCATGCTTCTGTTTGGCTCTGAATTCTTGAATAACGATGACAACCGTCTAATTTTTGAAGTGGTACATGACTTCATCTTGTCAAGCAAGCGTTTCGAATAAGTCGGAACTCATCACTGCACCCCGACCACTGTTCCTTGTGAAAAGTCAGTACTGAAATCGCCACTGTTGAGAGCATCAAACAAGTTTGGTTTAGCTGGCATAATAGGACCCATTGACCAATGTTTGTTGTGGAATTCCCTCCCATGTCTTTCAACTCCTAACACCTCGAGGTCTACTTAAACCCGACTTGCAACTAAGTGAACTAGAAGTTATCATGGTATGTCCTCGACTCATCGTGAGCTGTTACTGGAAGCCTGGGCCTGACTTCGATGCATGCTTTTTTCTATCCGCTTAACGGTGATAATCTCTATCTATCATGTATTCAAGCTGATATCGTTATATTATTTACTTTTTCACTTCTTCATCTCTCAGTTTATAAGTTCTCTTCTCAACTCTTCTTCCTTTCCTTTCATTTCACCTTGGAGTTTAAACAATTTCACACGGCATTGTCTGGCGGTCGAGGCGCCTCCCTCTACTCTGTATCTGTTATCATATGACGCTTATCCCACTTGATCTCCAATCGTAGTATGTAAATTGTAACCTAAGTTACAATTGAGGAGGGGGGGGGGGGGGGGGGCTCGGCTGTCATGTGATGACGTGTGGGTTCTTCCGCTGATTTGAACCACCTACAGGAGTACGTCATATGATGATAGGGAGACGACTTACATAAGCTTTAGCTTTCTGTCGAATCCCTCTTTTACATAGTATTCTGCTTTCCTTGTCGTGTGTATACTCTTGTAACTAGTGTTGTTCATATTCTTTGTTATCCATGTGTTATTGTGAAATGTACACACATGTTAATTACTGAATAAATATTGTTTAAACTAAATTAAAATTCGATTCACCACACTAAGACGTGCTTGAAAAAAAAACAGTTTTTTTTTTATCTTCTTCTTCTTCCTCTTATTCGAGATTTCACTAGGGGGTCCATTTTTTTCATGAACTTTTCCGTGATAATGAGAATTTAAAATCTTGTAAATTTTTGCCATTGTTATTGAGACACATCAAGCCTTGAACCTCACGAATGTTGCATGCCTTGACGTGTGCCAATGATTCGTCCTATCTCTCGAACACGTGAATTTTGAGGGTTAGAAAATAAGGATTCATCTTGGAATTGCTTTCGATGAACAGAATGAACTCGACTTTACGAAGTTCATTACGTGTATAGTCCATTGACCCCCTGCACACTGATGTCAAAATATGTAATTTTCAAGCAGAAAAAATTTCCCATAATGCAACTAGAAATTTAACCAATTCAATCTCGTTTGACAGAGCTCATTGAGCTCTGTCAAACGAGATTGAATTGGGTAAATTTCTAGATGCATTATGGGAAAAAAAAGCTTCCTGAAATTTTGGTATTTCGACATCAGAGTGAAGGGGGTTAAAGACCCGGTTCCCATTACCCCTGGTTTCTAGTGCTAGACTAGGGGGGGGGGGGGGGCGAAAGCGTTTTGCGTTACTATCTATAGCAAGGGGAAAATAGCAAGTGTGACCAATTAACCACGCTATCAGTACGGCCTGACAAAAAAAAATTACACCTCGCGAATTAAATGTCAAACAGGCAAGATTTGAATCAATCAAAAGAAAACTATTTTGTTCGAAAATGCATAAACATAAGAAAATTATTTATTTGACTTGCTTATGTGTCGAAAAGGTGTAAATAAACCGACATTTTAATCCGCGGAGTTCCATTCTGTTTTCGATACACTGACATGACCGTAATCCTGCCCATCAATTATAAACAACCAATGAGGCGCCGGCACAAATATGTGTGACATCCCACCGATGCTCACTGCATATTGAGAAAAAAAATTGCAAACAACTTAGCGCGGAAACACGGTGGTTTACATTCGCAGCACAAATGTGTATCTTTAAAAACATTAATTGGTTGTGTCTGTGTCCAATCCGTTCATTTGAATTCATTCACGCTTCTGTTTTTATTAAACAAAAATATGCTCGTGCGAACGGTAAACTTTATCGAGGGGTCGGCAGCACTCATTACAATTTGAGCCCACCAGGCGGAATACGGCAATTGTTTTAACTTAATTTTAAGTCAAAACACAGTCTCCAAGATCAACGGAGACTTCATGTATCAAAGTCGTTGCTAATCACGTTCATTTTAGTTTAATTTCCACTAAATCACTGTGCGTGTGTGTGTGTGTGTGTGGGGGGGGGGGGGGGGGCAACAATTATTTATAAGTTTAATAGATTAGCAAAAGGCCTAGCCGCCTTTCAATGGTTTTGGGTGGCTCCTAATATTTTATCCAGAAATTAATTGCCACAACCAGTGATGTGGAAATCCCCACCGCCCCCCCCCCCCCCAAAAAAATAGAATAAAATAAAATAAAAAATAAGAAATTACCACATTCCCGTGACTTTCACCGCCCCCAACCCACCTCCATTATAAATTGATCTGAAGTTTATCCCAATGTTATAAACTGAGAGAGAGAGGTCTAAAACTAGTTTTCTCTGTTAAATGAATGTAGAGTTAGGTTATTCACATTGCCAAGTGATCCTGTTCGACTATTAATTTGCATTTAACATGTACAAAGCAACAGGCTACTGAGAGTCGGTGAACAAAAGAAGCTTTAAACAATAACAAGTAGCAGGGACCGACCTGGGCGTGCGCCAGTGCGTATTTGGTTCTGAAACATCAGGACCTGGCACCTTAAATCTCAGAAATAGGCTTCTCAGTTGGCGCGTAATTTCTCAGATCATATTTTGATATTCGTTCGATGGATAATTGAGAGAGACACTCTTACATGTATTATATATATGATTATCATTTATCGTTGTGGTAGAGTGCTTAAGTTAATACTTCAAGTCTTAATTACCAAGCATTAATCTTCACTGTGGTTTCTGATCAAGTCTTGGCTGCCCAAATAGGCAGCCAAGACTTGATCAGAAACCACAGTGAAGATTAATGTTTGCTATAGTGTACTAAATGAAAATGATGAGAGCTATTACATACTTGCAGTGTGTGTTACAAACAGCATTGTGACTCCGTAAATTGAAATCTGGCGCATGAATTGAAAAAATAGGCTCCGAGGCTGAGCGTATTTTAAATAGTCCTGATCGGTCCCTGAAGTAGTAGTTCAATTACGTCCCTGGTCGCTAATACCCCTGTCGTGACTGTCGAATTAAAAAATTATTGTCACATACTTTAATTGATGAACAAACTATTGTTATCATCTTCACCTGTAAGTTCACGAGACTTTGTGAGGTGTCTTCTTTATCCACAGTCGATTTTTATTGGGCGTTTGTGACAAATTTGTTACATTGGTTTGCAGGAATCTATTGTAAGGTTACTAATTTGTGTTCAATGCTTTGAATGAGATGGTGGACGGCATAGGTTAATTATGACGCGTACACTCAGAGTGGAGTTTCCTCTCGTACAGTTTCTTATTTTATTTCAAAAGTCTCTTTAATAACCTTTTTTAAAATATAGTTTGCAGGGACCGATCGGGACTATTTAAAATACGCTCTAGCCTCGGAGCCTATTTTTTCAATTCATGCGCCAGATTTCAATTTACGGAGTCACACTGCTGTGTGTAACACACACTGCAAGTATGTAATAGCTCTCATCATTTTCATTTAGTACACTATAGCAAACATTAATCTTCACTGTGGTTTCTGATCAAGTCTTGGCTGCATATTTAGGCAGCCAAGACTTGATCAGAAACCACAGTAAAGATTAATGCTTGGTAATTAAGACTTGAAGTATTAACTTAAGCACTCTACAACAATGATAAATGATAATCATATATATAATACATGTAAGAGTGTCTCTCTCGGTTATCCATCGAAAGAATATCAAAATATGATCTGAGAAGTTACGCGCCAACTGAGAAGCCTATTTCTGAGATTTAAAAGCCAGGTCCTGATGTTTCAGGACCAAATACGCACTGGCGCATGCCCAGGTCGGTCCCTGAGTTTGTTCCCAGTTTCACACTGAACTTGATTTATTATCTGGGTGCAATTTACTTTCGGTGGGTGTTTTCAGGTCTGTCCAATATGGCATTGTACTCAGCATAGTTTACACCAGACTAATGGGCAGCCACCGTCAAAAAAATAGGTTGTTCACACCTATAATATGTCGTTTGATTCGATTTAAGAGACTATGATGACGACCTCCATGACTCTCCCTGGCTACACCCTTGCCGTCTTGTTTGAGGACGATACACCCAGACTAAGATGCGAAATGTCCTATTCATCAAGTCCATTTGAGTCCATGGGAAAATATTTGCGAACTGTATTCATTTTTTAGCATTACTGTTCCAATGTTACAGGCCCAGCTCTTTTTCAGTGGAGTAAAATACGTTGCCCTCTGAGTTCGGAATTTTTATACTCGTAAGTTTCAAAAAATTAAACTTATTTGCCAAAGGCTCGTAAGTTTAATTCTGAAGCCAACTCGTAGAATAAAAGTTTTAATTCCGACACATGACGTTCATTAATTTGCCGCTCCCCTTTACTGAGGAGGCCTTCATTCCCCACTGTCCCACACGTGTCATCCCAACCCCATTGTCCCTTCCAATCTCCAAGCACTCGTTTTATAATATATATTTCTCACTGGCTCTTTCTTAATCTCCCCAACTATAATATGAATATTAATACTCAACAAGTAAAAGTCACGTAACGTGTCGGACCGTCATTGACTGTAACAGCCACGCAAGCCTATAATGGTCCAATACGTCTAAATATGAATGATGTCACATCACTCAGCCGATCGATATTTTCCCCCAGATTTCTATTTTGATTGAAATTTAATTTCGGGTTTAATCTGTAAAGACACTTGTTTCGCGTGTTTTCCTTTGTGTCTTGGATAGATAATGTATCAAACTTAGGAGGCGACAAGCAGAAAGTTTGTAATGACAACTTTAATGAATAAAGTCTTGCCAAAGATTCGCATCTCGAAGATATATTTTCATCATCCAACTTTCCAAATTTCGCCGTAGATTGATCAAACACTAACCAAGTTACCCAGTTTGTCAACAAATCAGACAATAGTTCTGCATTTTTTTTAAATTTGAAAACTCGATTTATTCTACAATTCATGCCCGTCTAGTTATAACTTATGCTGGTGAAGTTAATTTTTATTTTCCTTGAACTTGTATGTACCTGTCATGTTTCTAAAGTCTATATTTGATAATGTACATATTTGTTTTAATTACCGTAATAACAGAAGATAAATTAATGTAAATTGCTGCTTTGTGTTATGTTGTAACACCCTCAACAATCCCAGTTTTCTCTCTGCTATCAATAAACATTCCCTCACTCATCTCAACACGGACAGCCAGTTTGTTTATTACCATGGAAACTGAACTAGTTCCATTGCAGTCAATGATTGACAGAATCTATTTATAGGCTAACTGATCTTAATTACCCTTGATTAACAGGACTCAGACTTTTAATGCACTGTACACGTAATGTTGTTCCACTGCACAACAGCTATCTTATCGAATCGAGCATATACCCACTTGAATTATAATAAAGATTTAACTTTCCATTCGAATCATGAAGAGTCATATCTTTGAAATAGATTGCCTTTTTGGGGAGAAGTTCATTATCACGGTATTATTCTCACAAAAAAAAACATTTTCTTACTAATTTGTTGAGTTTTTTTAATTTGATAGGTCACATGAATACCTTCTTGAAACTTTTGATTTCTGGTGGTCATACCCCCACCCCAAGTAAAATGGAACAATATAATTTTCGTAATCTCCTTGATTAATCCTTCAAAACTGATACATCGCATACCTGACTTTATAAAAAGAAAGAAGTTTTTTGGCTGTTGTCGTGACCCCACCCCATGGCGGAGATTAAAAATATTATTTTCATAATCTACTTGTCGATACCTTTAATTTGATAGGTCATATAACTACCTCCTTGAAAGGTTTGATGTTTTTCGGTTCTAGTCGTGACCCCACCCCACGACGAGGATTGGAAATATAATTTTCGTAATCTACTCATCGATACCTTCAATTTGATAGGTCATATAACTACCTTCTTGAAAGGTTTGATGTTTTTCGGTTCTAGTCGTGACCCCACTCCCCGGCGAGGATTGAAATTATAATTTTCGTAATCTAGTCGTCGATACCTTTAATTTGGTATGTCACACGAATATCGTCTTGAAACTTTTGGTGTTTTTCGGGTCTAGTCGTGACCCCCCCCCCCCTCCCCGGTGAAGATTGGAAATATAATTTTCGTAATCTACTCGTCGGTGCCTTTAATTTGATAGGTCACACGACTATCTTCTTGAAACTTTTGATGTTTCTCGGTTCTAGTCGTGACGCACCCCCACGACGAGGATCGAAAACATTATTTTCGTAATCTACTCGTCGATACCTTTAATTTCATAGGTCAGATGACTACCTTCTTGAAACTTTTGATGTTTTTCGGTTCTAGTCGTGACCCCACCCCCATGGCGAGGATTGAAAATATAATTTTCGTAATCTTCTCGTCGATACCTTCAATTTGATACGTCACGTGACTACCTTCTAGAAACTCTTGATGTTTTTCGGTTCTAGTCCTGACCCCACCCCATAGAAAATTGACATGTTGCATTAAATTTTTCTGATTCACCCGAGAGTGTCTTTCTGAACAACTTGACAAATCTTTTAATTTTTGGGGATCCTTCTCATCGATTCCCTAACCTATTTCCCCGTTTCATCTCGAGGACGTGTAAATTCACAAAAGCAAAAATCATGTGTTTTTCAATCGCGATCCTTCTCCCCAACCCCCGGCTCGTCGTCCAGGCAATCTAACGATTCTCGGACTCGCGCGCTCGATCTCGACCTATCGAGTTCACTGGCTCAATCTACGAATTCACCTCGATTGAACCGTCGTCTTTAAAAAAAAAACACTGTCTCTTCGAAATTTTCCCAATGGAAATCTCAGTGCTAATCTTTCGCTGGTCGCAATCGTGCAAAATACCATTCCGGGCATGTCGAAAGAATTCACCCCAATGAGAAAATCAGTGTTAAATTTGTCAAAAAAGCAGGTTTGTCAAACCGGGATTTTTTTACACTCTTTTGACGAATTCCGTCGAAAGTGAGCCTGCAATGCTCGAATTTTAAACATTCTCCGGGAAAAACCCAGGGTTTTCGGAGAAAAATTGAATTATTTTTAGAAAGATCAATTTTTTTACCAGAAAAATTTGGGTTTTTTCCAAAAAAAATGTTCTTTGTTTTTTGCCCCAAAATTGGGTTTTTCCAAAAATAACTCAACTTTTCTGGCTCATGACCATTGTGGTTGCCATGTACAGTCACCATATCTAGTTTACAATCATGCGAGAGACATCTCCAGGTCATTACTGATCCTCCACCATTTTGTGACATTAGCATGCTTCACGTGGGTGAGGGATGTGTTTTGGGTACGCCATCAACCAGAAACATCATGTTTCACCAGATGAAATGTTCTACAAGACATGGCAATCATTAAAACATAATAATCAGTAACAGCAACTTCACTGTCATGAAACATTTCAGGGGGTGGTTAATTAAGTTCCAGGTGTATATGATAAGCCTTATGACGACCAAAAGAAAAATAAATAACTAATGTGTTTTGTCTCTGGTTCCATCTCTGAACTGAAAAATAACAAACGTCACACCATAGACATATGTGTTACACGAGATACCTGTGTAGTTACTGGATGGACAATTTCTCAATGTAGAAGGTCCCAAATAGGCAATCATTGTGCCAAAACACGGAAATAGTCGGTCAATAGTCTGTATTTGTAATTTGGTATTTTTAATTTTATAAACGAAATTGTACAAAGTCGAGTAGGTGAACCACGTTCGATGCTCCAGTTTAACTCACGTCAATGTACGTACTGTTTCTTCGACAAAATCCAAAGTACAAATTTGCAAATATGAACTAGAGGTCATTACTAGAGAAGAAAATCCTGCTGTCAATTGTCTCTTCAATAACACATATATTGGACAATCAGGAAAATCCTGGGTTTAGGCGAATTTCCCAGCACTTGAAAGGAGTTTGGGAGATGAAAAACGGCAGTGTAAGGAATTAACAATATGAGTATCGTCACTAGGAATAAGCTCAACGTTCCGGCAAGATGATCGATTTCCTGTCTTCCGGATAATAGAAAAAGCGTCTTTCGTGTTACAAATGAACAACAACTCCAATGTTATCTTGATCCACAATCGCTTACTGACAAGATAGTAGGGACTTTGCAACATAATAGTCATTTCATGTGTATGAATTGGGGTTTGGGTTCCATCATTGTTACGCTTTGTATTATTTTTCCCTTCGTGCAACGGTTTCATCCCTCATGTAACAATTCGGTCGTTACATAATGGATTCGATACAGGAGAGATATATTGATCATTTGATCCCACCCAGAAAATGAATTCCCCCTCAGCATATGGCGAAAATGGGATGGCAAAAAGTATGCATCAGTCGCCATCAAAGCATTTATCTCAAACAACGCGCAAATATTTTGCATTTAGATTAAGACGCGTTATTTGAAAGACACACTTTAAAAATACGGATGGGGGTTGTCCTACCTTTCTCTCCCATTCCACAATATGTTTGCTATTCCTGGCAATGTGCCGCTTTTTTCCTTGAGTAAGTGCAGATGCGTCACGTTTTTTTTCTCTTGGAAATGGCGGAATGATTGCTCAGCGGGACCCCTCATTATTTCAGCCCTACACGAGTTCGGTACAGTGGAGACACAAGATTCGGCGAAAACATTGGCGTAATTTTTCGTTGCAACATATTCGTTTCTTGGTCGTCCATTCGTTGTCATATGTCAGGTAAATAATTTTACTACGTACGTAAGGTGTATTTCTCTGCGCTGATGGACACTAATAAAAAGAAAAAGGATCCGGGACAGAACATTTTCGGTTATTTTGGCTGCACATCACCGTAATATATATCGAAAACCTTCTGATTGGCGTCTCTAGCTTATGTATTTGACAGTACTACCAATGGTTTGTCAAATAAGCAAAGAATATAATGCGCCAGTTTGAAAATGTGTTGACCCGTCTCTGGGACAGAAAATGCTGACATTAATTTTGTCTCTAAATGACTGTCGAATTTCCGAATTCTGGGGCAACAACTCTGTAATAACCCAACTGAATGAAATGGAATTGAAACTTGATCTGTAACTATCCTTCAGGAACCTACACACAAAAACTCATTTCAATATTTCCATTCAAAGCTGAGAAAAGTGCAACATTTCGTCCCCTGAGTTCCAATGTGTTCTATGTGCCAGTAGGCACATAGAACACATTGGAACTCAAGAGACGATTTGTGAAAAAAAGTGAGGAAAGTCGGTTACAACTGACAATTTTTTAAGTTCAAGATAAATAACCTTGTAATAAACCATACGAGCAGAATGCAGTTGAAACTTGATCATTTCAATATTTCCATTCATAGCTGAAAAAAGTGCGAAAAACCTGTTACACCTGACGAATTTCCACGTTCAAGGCAATATCAACTGAGTGAAATAGAAGTGAAAATTGATTAGTAACTACCCATCAGGAAGCTGCGTACAAAATCTCATTTCAATATTAACACCCACGGCTGAAAAAAAGGTGCGGAAAACCTGTTTTAACTGTCGAATTCCTAAGTTCAAGGGCAATAACTCCGTAATAAACCAACTTGGAGGAATGAAATTTAAACTTGATCTGTAAGTACCTACCAGAAAGCTGCACACATGAAGTATTTCAATATTTCTATCGATAGGTGAAAAACTTGCGGAAAACTACTGACAAACGGCCGGACGGACAGGCTGATCACTAAAAGGCCCCCAAAACACTTCAATAACGCACATTAGCTTGAATGAATGTGGTAAATTAATTGTAGTAAATAAGTTCAAACGACAGGAAGATTGTATTTAGATCTATTTGTGGAAGAAAATATTTACCAAACGAGACATAGCATCATTACATTGTGCTCCAACTTAATTTTGTCAGATTGGAGGTGAAAATTAACTAAAGATGATTTTTAGAAGGTAATGTTCAAAATACTAGCTTAAGATTTCATTCCTAAATTTACAAATGATCTTAATGCACAAACAGATCGGTCAGATTATAAAATGTCCATAAGACGTACAGAAATCAAAATTTTATAATTAGAAATGGTATAAATTTGTTAAAACATAGAAGACCGTTTCAAAAATAGATTCCAAAACCACGTCACAGAAGAATTTCATTCTCGTATCTGAAAAACATAGCTTATAACCTTTTATAGGATCTAACTCGTTCCACTGAGTGGGATATATGCTTTGTCTTTTGAGGAACGAAATGAAATGTTCTGTTGTTCAAATTCTTTTATAAGTGTCGTCTGCTGGTTGGGTAAAGGGATACACCGACATCAGTTATCCGATTTCTATTAATTTATACGTGAATATATAGCCCGGGAAATGCATATTTTCAAAAAACTTGAATTATTTCAACAATATTCTCGGCCCGAAACCCAAGTGCCTTTTAAAAAGCTTATTGTGGTAGCATTTTTAGGTTTTAGATCAAGATACACTCGTTTATTCGGATGATAATCAATTTTTGGTGACAAATAAACTTTTTGTTGGTTTTGTACCAAAGAATGCTGAACAAAATTTGCTCCCAGCACCTGCGAAAGACCAACCATGCGCACTCGAGACTCATTAATAGATAAATAGCTGAATATGGTACACATTAATCAGCTCTCTGTGAACTGCTGGTAACTGAAATGTTCAAGCCACATGTCACAATGAAATTTAGGGAACCGTGCAGTGTTTGAAGCTATTTGTGTGAGAGCAATGGGTGTATTATCGAGTGATCATGGAACCGTTTCGTGATATGTATGGGAAGTTCATTAATACTCAGATGATGCATCATATCACATTATAATACGTAGTAAAATGATAATTAATATTCCAGCTGTCGCTGAGGTGTGGCCCTTTAGTTCTTTCAAATCTTCACTGACCGTTATTGTCCCGATTTCTGTCGATTTTTTTCAAATTGCTCTTATTGGGGAACATCCGGGCTATTCCCTATATAAGCTTGTTACAATTCTAAAAGTTAAGCGAAAGTTTCAACTCAGTCTTCATACTGTTATTCATATTTACTATATTGATTGGTCTTGATATAACCTTAGCTGTTGAAAGTGATTTAAAGCCTAATTAAACAAATAAACAGCATATTCTACTCTCCATTCAACTATGCTTAAAATGTTGACTGGTTCTGTGACGACATCGACAATAGGCGAGAGAATGCGTTCGCTTCGCAAAAAAGGGAGAACTATTATTTCAATTATATTGATAGCTACATTGTATATACGTAGAGGATATAGAATGAGTGTTTTTCTCATATAATATTTATGAAACGAGTCTAAGAATTTTGCGCTTTGGCGAGCCTCTGGCGAGCCCACACGGAAAATTCGGACGAGTTTCATAAATATTACATGAGAAAAACACTCATTTCATATTCTATATATCATATGACACGCACAAATTAGCCGCTTAGTATGACTTTTTGACACATCACCTAACTTGAGTTGGAAAAAACATCCTCGTATAACTAGAAATTTTCATTTTTTGCTTAAAAAACATAGGTTATGACCCCTCATTGGAACGAGCTCGTCGAGCTCGTTCCAATGAGGGGTCATAACCTATGTTTTGGAAGCAAAAAGAGAAAATATAAAAAAATGAATGGCGTTTTTTCTTGTAGGTAAAAGATTAATACAATATAACCCATCCTAAATATGACAGATAACGTAAATTCTCCCTACTGAAATTATGCAAATATGACCCAGTTGTATTTTGTTTAGCCAATCAAATTGTCCAGTTTTGATATTGACCAATGAAAGCTCCCAACTCTAATTATGCAAATTATGAAAATGTGGCCCATATGTATTTTGTTCAGCCAATCAAATTGTCTAGTTTTGAAAATGACCAATGAAATCCAGGCAGGCATATTAGAAGTTGATTCTTACCATTTCTGATTTATCTCTTCATGAAAATCAACTTTCGATAAAATTACCTCCCCTGAAATTATTAATATGGCGAGAAAGGTCTAACTATGAAGCATGGAAGTATTGAGAAAACACCCATGGTTTCAGCAGAAAAAAGCTAAGTTTCCTTTTGTTACTTTTAATGAACAAAAACAACAGACAGCTCTAGGAGATGTCTGTTGTTTTCGTTAATTAAAAATTGCAATGGAAGACCGATTATACCAACTGCACTCACAAATGCCCTCCCCTACTGCCCACCACGGTTAGATATTTTCTCACTGATCATATTGTCTGTATCAAACAAATGTCATCCCCTCCCCCCCCCCCCTCCTCCACCACCACTCACCTGCCATCACGTTTACATATTTTTCGGCGAATTACCTTTGGAGTCCGAGATTCCTGCAGCTCCTCCTAAAGACTGATACTATTCCTGTTTTCTAACCTAAATATTGAACATTTTGTGTAAATTCCTGTTGAAAAGGCGCGAATCCAACCAAATGTTAGCAAACTGAAGTATGGAATTGCCAAGTCTATTCACTAAAATCTCAAACATTAAACATTTCGAATCTTGGATGTGATCTTGTTTTTCTTGGGAAGGATGTTGTAAAGTACTCTCTCCCTCCTCACACCAGTTGCCACGTCCGTGTTGTTTTGGCTTGGTTGGCAAAGCATTTTGAAGCTGATTCCAAAAGACTTGTGAATTGCCCTGCACATCTGCTGGCTTATAGCATATTGTCTGCTGACATGATAAAAACATATTCAGGCTTAGATATCGAAATTTTGACTTTTATCTTGAAATGTCGAGAGAAAAACTCGAAATGTCAAGTTAAAGGTCGAAATTTTTTGACTTGCTACGTCAGAAAGATTGTTTCTGATGGCGAGGAATGTAATTAATTTTATTAAATTATCGGCATGTACCGAAGATTGATCCTTACAAAGTATCTTTGAGTACTAGTTAATTTCCTTTTCCGTTAGAATGGAATGCTGTACAGTGTAAGACACGTCAAAGGAATGTGAAAGTAACGAGTCACGATAGTTTCATTTTTTGCGGAATTTTAAAAACAATGAATTCTAGTATTACCATCGCATTATCTTTCATAATAAAAATACTGACCTTCTATCATAACTTACAAAAGAGGTATCTTCTTTGGTTCGTAAGAAAAGTCGCCTCCTTATCAGGTCTCAAAATAAGCGGTGTCGCGTCGCTTTTTGCTATGCAAAACTTGCAAAAAGCTACACAATGTTAAATTATGTGTAGCATTTTGCGATACAAGATAATCAACTGCAGCCTATTAGGCTGCAGTTGATTATCTTGTATCGCAAAATGTAAATGAAAATTTGCAAACAAATTTGAAAACTAGCTCACTGATGCTTTACTTCTGCTTGTGGAACATTCCAGGCATAACTCAGATTAACTTTCCATCAAGCATCATTAGCAACTTCATATGTAAGATGAGTTCTGTTGGTTTAAATACTTCCTGTTTTTACAACATTTTACATAAAACGTCCATTAAAAATAACTACAAGCCCATCAAATTAAAAATCCCAACTTCCATTTTGAGAACTCTATTAAACAACAAAGTCGCAATTTATAACAGTATACAAGTCCATGCAACTCTTAAAGGCAGTTCAGTTAGTAAATGTTTCGTTGTTTCGTGTGTTGCAGAACATTTGGAAATGCCCAGAAATGGATGGAAACTATTCTCTCTACCAAGAATTCGATATAAACAGCATAACATAACTCTGGTATACAAAAATAGCTATGTAATTTTTACAAAATGCTATTCATTTTTTGGAAATGCGTAGCATTTTGCTACGCAAAGAAAAAAAGTTATTTTGAACACTGCTCCTTATCTTTGCGCTGCTAACAATATGTATTCACACATCCATCCGAGTACTGACACCATTCTCCAAAAATCATTTTATGGGGCATTTGTTTCTCTTCAGTCAGGAGACAAATCCCGAATGGAGGCCAGGAAATGAGTTCTAACGTAATTTCTGCAAAAATGTATTTTGAATGTACAGTTGAAACTAGAAGTCCTGTCACTGTATTGTGCACTATTTTGAAGTAATAGCGCGCTGAGTAAGTGCACTTTTTGTCCCTATCATGATCTTTAGTGTAACTCAATTCCCGTAGAAAAACAGTGTACCCAATAATTCTATACTAGTAAACAGAGACCATAAACACCATTCCTAACCTTTACTGGGATACATGCACATGTAATCACGTAAATGGATATTAAAATTCGACTGCATATACAAATTGAAGAGAGTGGATTACTACTTAATCGCAGCGCCATATATTCCCACTCGAAAAGTATTTATAATTGCTCATAACTGCAAGAGAAACACTTGTAAAATTTCATCACATGGACCACCGGGTATAACCCGGTGGTCCATGTAATGAAAGTTTACAAGTGCTTCATGTGTCTTGTCCTCAGTGCTTGTAAATAATTAATACGTGACAAATCTACCCCACAGCGATTCATTAATAATCCACCCTCCACAGCCTATAGTTTCAATATTTTCTTTCTGTTTGATCGGTTCAGTACATGAGTTTACTACCCACCACGCTAATCGGACATTTTATTTTGTATTTCACAGTGCAAACGTTCTCGTGTATTTCGGATTACTTCATTCTTCTGCGGTAAGGAGCGCATTAACTAACGAGATATTTCTGTGCTAATTGTGACAGGACTTCTAGTTTCAACTGTATTGTTGCTGAACACGACGATCGAATTACCGAGATCGAAATCTGTGCCATTGGCCTTCAAAATTACGATGTAACTATGGCATTGAATTTCAGATTTTCAAATATTTCCATAAAAATGTTAAGGAAAGCATCAGAATATCAAATTATCAAAGCTGAGCGCATGTCAACAATAGGAAGTTGGATAATCATTCTCAGTAAATCACAGACCGCAGTTTTTGTTCAAGATGGCGAACAAATGAGCTCCCCAAAAACCGAAAAAATTAGATCTTTACGAGTGTTAAAGAGTCGATATCCATTAGCTGGGTAGACCATTTACTATTTTCAACATGCAGACTGTTTGGTTATGAGAAGCAGAGAAACCCCATGCGTATCCTATATGTTGCAATGGAATCAGTCATCAATGACAGGGGCAAACATAGTATGTTTTTCCTATGAAAGGTGAGTAGAAGCCTGTGAGGCTTGAGTAACTGCAACGAACATAACTCAATCACCAATGGGTATTACTCACCATTTTGTAGGAAACGCACATTGTCTTCGCCTGCACCATTTGTTACTGACATTTGCAAACAGAGGTGGTTGGTACTTTGGTTTTCCGGCTCGGTTCCGGTTTTTCTGCAAACCGGAAAACCGAACTACAAGACCCTGGAAAATCGGCCGAACGGTTTTATGGTGTTTATGCATAATCTGATCAGACTATCTTACAGTTAAAACTAGAAGTCCTGTCATGAAATGCGCACAAATAACACGACGATCTGCGCGTTAATCTACGCGTTATGACCATAGTAAGGCTACCAAATTTTGTACATATGGCCTGCGCACAAGCAATGTTTCAGTCAATGGATCTCCGGGTATCCCGGAGGTCCATTGGCTGAAACATTGCCTGTGTTTGCTATGAGTAACCAGGTAGGTTCTCCATTCGATATGGCAATTGCGCGCAATTCCTACGCGCAATGAGGGGGCGCGGTGGCGTCGCGGTAACCGGTTCTCGTCAGATCACCGAAGTTAAGCAACGTCGAGCGCGAGTAGTAGCTGGATGGGTGACCATTTCAGAGACTGATTCGTGCTCCCGCATTGTGTCCTTGGGCAGGGCACTTAACCCCGATTGTCTACATGGGGGTACGATGACGCTGTGTACTAAGGCGCACTGCACGTCGATGGTGCGCATGTCTTCAACCAATCTAACTCTGCCTGTGCCGCAGTGCAGAGTTCAGAGTTATGTTGTTGAAGAGCTGACAACTGTTCGTCGTTGCTAGGTGGTTCTCTCCGGGTACTCCGGCTTCCTCCACCCGTAAAAACTGTCACCGACATGATATGACGCTGGCTGTTAATGTGTCGTTAAACCCTAATAAATAAATATAAATAATACGCGCAATTAAGGCTAGACAAGAGCACAGTGCGTGACAGGGCTTTAGTTTTAACTGTACCTTCGAACTCTTGTAACTCAGTTTGCCTGGCAAAGGGGCGAATATGTCGCGTTTTCATTGGCACATTTCCTCTCTTAATCAAGGGAGAAAATGTGGCAATGAGAACACCACATGCACCTATCAACTTCATTCACTCAATGAATTAAATTATGTTTGTTTTTCTGACTCAAGAGGTATCGCAACTGATCCCATATACTCCTTAGAATTAACAAAGTCTGGACCTAAATGTACATACTTACAGACAAGGCCTTTTGTGGTGAGTGGAGCGGATTTTTCCAAGTTTAGGAGTCTGTAGTGTTATTTACTCTATGATCGTAATACATAGAAAAACTGAATCGAAACCGATTTTTTTCCCAAGACCAAATCGAAACCGAATCTGAAAATCCCCCCTCCCCCCTCCATCTCTACCCGCACAGCGGATTTCGGCTCACGGAGCGTATTATATAGTGACCATGGTCATACGGTCTATTTTGTGGCCTTCTGTAGAATGTTAAGTTTATCAATTCAATTATATGCGAATGTATTTGTGAGCAGTTTTTAGTACATTTTGACTGAACTGAACAAGCCATGGTCCTGCAATCCTCACATCCGAACATCATTCGAAGAATAAAATACTTAATCTTGCAGTTATCACCCCCATATATTGATGTACAAACTAACTGTACTTCCCTTCGACTGCAATTGTTCTTAAAACAACAAAAATAGCCTGTGTAACAAATATTGCTGAGCCACGGGACTCTGAGGGTTCGTAAAATCAGATTTTTGTTTTCAAGTCTTCAGTCACACCTGACAGGAGTGGGAAATCCTTTTGACGATGTGTAGGCTTGTTGCAGTATCATGGTCTGGGGTAGTACTGAAATGGTTAACCGGATAATCGGTTTGAAACCAGTTAGAAAAACCGTCAACCGGTTATCTGAAAAGTCGACAGTGATCGTCATTCAACGTTTAAAACGTAGTAATTCTGCCGATTCTCCTTTGTGGCAGACTTCACCTCGAAGCCGCGTTGTATATATTGAGAAATAATCGACTTTGGCGTTCAAGACTTCGTTGATGATCGGCAGTTTCCGTGAGTAATGAGTAATCGTAGAAACTATTCCGTAGCGTCTATTCAAACGAACGTTTTCCAGTACTCGACAACGTTCGTTTGTATACCCACTACGGAATAGTTTGAGAATACTGCTTACCAATTCCTATAGTTTTGATCCCATATACGGTGAAATAATGGCCACGGATAACCGGATATCCGATTATAGCTCTCGGTTAGTCGGTTACGAAAATGAGCCAACCGTTTCAGCCCTTGTCTGAGGGTAACCCTTATGCAATGTGAAAGCATCACTCGTCGAGGATGGGGGGGGGGGGGGGGGGGTGGGGATTCTCTGGGCAAGAGGTCAACAGAATCGATCCATATCGCGCGATTTGTTTTCCACTCTGCACATTTAAAACTAGAAGTTCTGTCATGAAATGCGCATAAATAGCACGTCGATCTGCGTGTTAATCTACGCGTTATGGTCATAGTAAGGCTTTCAAATTATGTACCAGTGGTAACCCGGAAGTCCATTGGCAAATTCTGTACATATGGCCTGTGCACAAGCACTGCTTCAGCCAATGCTTCAGCCAATGCTTCAGCCAATGTACCTCCGGGTAACCCGGAAGTCCATTGGCAAATTATGTACATATGGCCTATGCACAAGTACTGCTTCAGCCAATGGACCTCCGGGTATACCGGAGATCCATTGACAGAAACATTGCCTGTGTTTGCAATGAGTAACCAGGAAAATCTGCCGTGCTTTGGATGTCATTCGATATGGCTATTGCGCGCAATTCCTACGCGCAATTAAGCCTAGATAAGCGCACAGTTCATGACGGGACTTCTAGTTTTAACTGTACATTTCACAAAAGAATGCCTCTGCATCCTTAATAATTGTTGCTGACACATTGTCTTTTCCTGTGTTACCTAACAACTAACAAACGTATAGTGACATAGAATACGATCTAAGCTAACCGCGCGGAGTATCGACAAACAAAATCATGTGGAATCTAAACCAGTGACGGCATAAAAGGCAGGAACAATCTCACGACTTTAGGCAGTAATTTTCACCTTGACATTCCGCATGTTTGAAAGGTTTTGTTTCTTTCATAGATACATACATCAACCACACCAAGCAATAGAAAAATTTGAGATTGTATCCATATTGAAACATGAGCAACAGTCTACCACTGAGCCACCACGCTCCCTAGCTGCCCGATTCATTTCCGTTTGAATCTATACATGGAAATATAGCTTGGTATTAGTCACTGTCGTCGTCTCACAAAACATATAGTTCAGATGGAATTTGTACATGAATAATGCAGAAAATATTTATTTATTAACATAAATAGCATCTGATCCATGCCACCTCCCAGGATAATTCTAGTCTCAGTAGTCTCTACCTCTGTTGAAAACAAAGTTAAAGTTTCCGAACAATGTTGATAATGAGCCGTTTCTAGCAGCTAGTCCTGTGCAGTGCTTAGTGATGGTAAGTCTCGCACCCATTCCTTGGCAATATTCCAACTACATCATCATGCCTTGAGGAGGTAGCTGGAGTATTTTATCAGTCGGGACTATAGCTGTCACAGTCAGAACAATCAGGTTTACAGTCCTCCTCTCCTTATCGGTCATCTTGAGGAGGTAGCTGGAGTATTTTATCAGTCAGGACTTTAGCTGTCACAGTCAGAACAATCAGGTTTACAGTCCTCCTCTCCTTATCGGTCATCTTTAACTGGTAGAGTGCTAAATTTTTTTTGGCCATCAAACCTTATACACATGTCTTTGCCTTGTTATAAATTGTAACAAGGCAAACCCATATAGACTAAATAATATCACTTCAAAGATAATACAAAGCATAGGCACTGAATATGAGCCTTCAAGTTATGGCACCTGCATTTCAGAACTAACGCCAGTCAATGTGTCCAACTATGAGATGAATGAATCGTTTTCGGACGTACTGGCTAAGGGTTTTTTTTTATTTCATCTCTTCTCAACAGGGCGACTGTCTACTCAGTATAAAGGTAAAGGTGATTCCCTCGATGTGACTTTACTTATATTGTTCCCGCGCACAATGAGCCCAGAGAAGTCATTTCCGACGCACGATGCTTTCAATTTCATATGAAAGGAGTTCGCCATTGATATGGAAACAAGCCCCCGCACCCTCTCAATAACTGCCCCGTTCTGACAGGTCTGATTAAAAATTTGAAAACGGCTAATTGGAAAGGATTTTCAAAAACTTCCATTGTGTACAAAAGTACTGTGTCGCGACAACTTGTTGCTCATGCCCGTCGTTTTAAGAACAATTGCAGCTGCATTCTCAACTGATAAAATATCCCAACTGCATCATCAAGGCATGCTTTCAACGAAGGCATGTCTTGACGATGTTGTTTGAATATCATTCACTCGGAATTGTAGCACAAAAACAAGACAAATATGAGATCTGCATCTCTCATTCTATTTCAGGCTTGTTTGGTCTGGTAACCACTTGTTTGTTATCACGTATTTGAAGTTTATCCAGTGTAAGTGCTTTGAGGACAACTCTGTTTATCACTGTCACACAGAAAAATCAATTTACAAATCTGGTATCTATGTTTATGATGAAGTGGTAATTTCGTATACCATACTGAATACATTACTAATTATTCATGCTAGATATCCCTCGAGTGTCCGCATATGTTACCACTGGAAAAAGTTTACCTCGGCGAATAGTTTTTTAGAATATTTCTCTACAACAGAACCTATAGGATATTTTAGAGGGACATCGCTCAAAATATTTTGTCCAGGTAAGTTATAACTTGATACTTTTCGAGAAATGAAGGCAACAATATATCGAATATTTGCCGCGGTTACAGTCTATATAGGTATTTATACAATTCCTACGGCTAATTATATATGTATGTACTTAGATAAATAGCATCACACTGGACCATTAATAGACTAACACAAAGAGCCGTATTAAAAATACCATAGATTTTGCAGCGACTGGCATTACAGGGTTGACAAGGTTTGTTGTTCATATATATTGTTATGTATGTATACATTGCCTATAATTGCCTGTAATTTTTACCGAAATAGATTTGTGATGTTCATCAAATACATCCACTCGTTACACTTTTCAAAACTTTTATTTATCAGTTTCCGATGCACAGGACTCCGATAAAAATTAATGATAAAAGAATAAATAATAATGTGGGACGATACAATGGTTACAGTGACATAGGCAGGGGGTCCCCTTCAAATTGTCGCTGCCCACCCAAGGCAATTGCGCACAATTCCTTTTCGACATTAACTCTTAGAAGCCGGGAGTCGAGTTTTCTTGCCTGTGATGTAATACGGCAGTTAATCTGCCTGTGACAGTTCGGCTATCTTTGGGCTGGGGGAAAATTAAACACTGAGCAGGTGCTTCTAGTCAAGTGTCGTCTGCCTGAATAGGCAGACGACACTTGACTAGAAGCACCTGCTTTACTGTAAAATTTTTGCAGAATGTCATGTTCAATAAATTCATTCTGATTCCCCGGCTTCTTTGAGTTAACGTCGCTTTGAAGGTTAGCATTAATATACTTCTTTACAACCTCTACCCTTGTAGGTGTAGTTGCTCCGTTGTAGGAAGGAATACAATACCAGACTTCACACTTATTTATGGTCGTTTGAAGATATCCACCTTTATGTGCTTGATTTCACAATGGACCTCAGATGTGAGTGATTCAAATTTAACGAATTTGTTCGCCCAAAGCACGTTTCTCACAACATAGAGCCCAAAATGGTCTCCAATATCGGGTTACCCATGCAGCAAATGCTTCAAGTTCGTTCTTTGACCACTGAATGTTTCAAAATCGTCTCGCGGTAGACCTAATCCTATCTGGTCGTAAGCACCTATCTCACCTCTCTTAAATGGGCCTTACGGCTAATTAGAATTTAACCTCCCCTTTATCCAAAAACAGTGTCCAGTTTCCTTTTTTTTAGTTTCATTTTTCAATATCGACTTCGCCTTCCTCTTTCAAGTTTTGTAATTATACACGCCTCCAACAAAAGTTGGAGGTGATATTTAAACCATGTTTAAAAATGTGGTACCGAACTGGGGAATTCTCAAAGGTTATTTATTAATTTTCGCTGGCTTAATTCACGTCAACAAAAAAAAATAATTTAGACTGATTTTCATGAAATGTTAGTATGTTGTGTGTTGTGTAGCTAAAATTATTAGAAAGACCATGTATTTTTTTTGTTTTTCATGTTTACTCCATTTTGACGTTTCTTTTTTAATTCTCGCTAAAACCCCTACTTCTCTTAATCCAGTAGCGCCGCATTATCCCTTTACCGAATATGAAAAGCAGATGACACTTGCAAACAAATCTTGAATAACTAATTTATTTTCATTTTTTTTCTAAAAAAAAACGTAGGTTACGACCCCTCATTGGAAAGAACTTGTTCCAAAGAGGGGTCATAACCAATGTTTTTGAGACAAAAAATGAAAAAAATAATGAAAATTAATTGGCGATTTTTGTGAATAGCGCTGGTCGAGTTTGACCGTTCCGTTGGGTAATATTAGTTACCCCGTGTCTGATCACGTGGTACGGGTTTTTACCTACCCGAAGCCAGCCGTATCCCATTCGGCCGAAGGCCTCATGAGATACGGCTGGCTTCGGGTAGGTAAAATCTTGTACCACGTGATCAGACACGGGGTAACGAATTTATCTATTGACTTTCCGTTTTAGAAGTACGATCTATTTCATGTGTGAACACACACAGCATGAGATCTTTTATCTTCCATTGTTGAGCCATACAGGTTTCTGTGGAATTTTTGTGCAAAAGAGTCTTTGTGAACATATGCGGATATGACTAGTATAAAAAAAATTATTATGTATGGACAATTTGTAGATTTCGGAACGAGGCTTCCACTGGGTATGGAAAATTTGTCAGTGGCTGGGCGGACGTATCGTGGGTTTCAATGAATATGGTCTCATACCACGTATCTATCAACCGATCAAATAAAAAAAAAAATCACTTTAGTCAATAGATAAAGTGGTATAACTGTAAATAGTCTCAAGCAGTATTTATACAATTCTGAAACTTCGCACACCTATTTCCGGTTATTTGAAGTTGTGCCTCTTTATGTTTTCATCTCAAATTTCGACACCCGATGCGAGCGCTGCCAGTTTTACCTGTATTCAATACCATGTATTTTGAACCTCATTTTTATCCTTAGCCTTCCAAAAGTTTGGGAATACAATCCCCCCACCCCCACAAACCAAATCTAAAAATGTGTTGTCATCCTACGGAATTCCTTAACGTTAATACCAACTTGGTTATGACATCATATGGAGTGGACGGTTATAAAATAAACAGTGTTCCATCTTCAGGCAATTTTAGGATGTTGTTGACAAGCGTTTGTTTTTCTTGCTTTTCGACTTTAACTCTTAGAAGCCGGGAGTCGAGTTTTCTTGCCTGTCATGTAATACGGCAGGTAATCTGCCTGTGACGGTTCGGCTATCTTTGGGCTGGGGGAGAATTAAACACTGAGCAGATGCTTCTAGTCAAGTGACGTCTGCCTGAATAGGCAGACGACACTTGACTAGAAGCACCTGCTTTACTGTAAATGTTTCGCGGTATGTCATGTTCAATAAATTCATTCTGATTCCCCGGCTTCTATGAGTTAACGTTGAAGGTTAGCCTTAATATTCTTCTTTACAACCTCCACCCTTGTAGGTGTAGTTGCTCCGTTGTAGGAAGGAATACAATACCAACCTTCACACTTATTTATGATCGTTTGAAGATGTCTACCTTTGTGTGTTTGATTTCAAACTTGGACCTCTGATGCGAGTGACTCCACTTTAACGATTTTTTTTCTCTACCTTTTATTTTCAACCCTTACCCTTTCAAAATTTAGGGAATGTAATTTTTACAAAAAAAACATCTAAAATGTGTTGCTGTCCTTGGAAATTCCAACCATTAAGCCGAACCTTGTAATGACACCACAAGGGACCGACGTCAAAAAAAAAATTAAAATGTATCCAATTTTTATTTATTTATTTATTTATTGGTGTTTAAGGTCACATATTTCTGCACAATGGCTAATCATGACCACGACAGTTTTACGGGTGGGGAAAGCAGGAATACCCGGAGAGAACCACCGAGCAACGGCGAGCAACTGTCAGCTCCCAAACATACTAACTCCACACAAGCAGGGTTAGCATTTGTGGAAGACATGTGCACCATCGACGTGCAGTACGACTTAGTACTCAGGGTCACGTACCCCCACGTCGGCAATGGGTGTGAAGTGTCTTGCCCAAGGGCACAACGCGGTTGCCGCAGGTGGGATTCGAACCGAGGGCCTCTCGGCTTGCAGCCTGCACCTCTACCAACTGAGCCACCGCGCCCCCATCCAATTTTTATGAAATATTAGTTTATTGTAGAGCGTGGAAGAAATAACTGAAGTGCATGTTTTATTTGTTGTTGTTGTCGGTTTTCAATTCAACACCATTTTGTCGCTTTTGCGCCAATTTGAAGTTTGGTCTATTTTTAGCATTCTTCTATAAAAACCGCTACCTTTTTGGGTCCAGTAAACTGTGTTTGGAAAGTATACAGTGATGACATTTCACACACCTATTTATGGTCATTTGAAGAAATGCTCCTTTATGTTTTCATTTAAAATTTGCACCACTAATGCGAGCGATGCCAATTTAACGATTTTATCTTTATCTTTTGTTTTCAGCCTCATTTGGAGTATCACCCCCTTGGAATTTTTGGAATAAAATCTTCACAAAAAACATATCTGAAAATGTGTTGTTCTCCTTGGAAATTGCCCGCCCTCAATGCAGAACTTCGTAGTGACGTCATAAGGGTTGACGCTAAAAAGCTTAAACTGTGTCCGATTTTCAGGAAATCTTGTATGCTGTGGAACTTGAAGACCTGTATTTTTGCTTTTCAATCCAACGCTCTTTTGACGTTTTAACGGCACTTCATTGTTTAGGACATGTTGATCATCGTTGCTTAAAAACGCTACTTTTGTGACGCCCGTATTTATTTATTTATCTATTTATTTATTGGGGTTTAAGGTCACATACTTATGCACAGTTGCTAAACGTGACCCTGACAGTTTTTACGGGTGAAGGAAGCCAGAGTACCCTGAGAGAACCACCGAGCATCGACGAGCAGCTGTCATCTCCTCAACATTCTAACTCTGTTCAAGCTCCGCTCAAGCAGGGTTACAGCGGTTGAACACATGTGCTCCATCGACGCGCAGTACGTCCCATGGAAGCAACCGGGATAAAGTGCCTTGCCCAAGGACACAACGCGTGTCGTCCCGGACGGGAATCGAACTCGGGACCTCTAGCATGGAAGTCCAACAGTCTATCACTGAGCCACCGCGCTCCATGTAGCCCCCCGTAACTTTATATTTATTAAAGGAAATTGTGAAACGACATACATACATTTATGTTCATTTCGAGTTGTGCATCTATATGTTTTATTTGAAATTTAGACGTCTGATGCGAGCAATTCTAATTTGACGTTTTTGTGCTAACCTCCTATTGTCAAACTCGTTTTTAACATTAGCCTTTAACCTACTGCAAATATAATCTCAATACACATCCAGCTTGGCAGCTAAAACGACATTAGCCATGCTTCCTTGACTGACTTCAGGAAATTCGCTTCACGATTTCAAGATAATCCCATTAGGCCCCACAAAGTAGATTTTCTGTTTCTCAGCACATTTTTTATGTGTGAAATTGCATGAGGGCGGGGTTTTTCTCAACTTCATTTTTTATTTTTGTAATTATTTCTTTGCCATCAAAGTTCATGTTCTTGGTTTGTTTTATGTTTAGGCCTCATAATCTACATAATAACATGGGTGGTTGTGTATTTCGTCCCTTGAGTGCAAGAAGGCTTTGCAATGCAAAAGCATTGCAAAGCCGTTTTACACTCAAGTTGCAAATTAATCAATTTTATTAACTTGGGAAAAAATATCAGACATAAACCATTTAATTTTTATTTTTGTAAGCTTGCATTGGTTATAAAGAGAGCATGTGGCAGACATAAAAATATGTAGGAGGGCCTGAGAAACAGATTATTAATTTTGTAGGCCTTAGTATTTGTATGTGTTGTGCAGCGACTTTTACATTAGAATTTCGATATGAGAGAAATTTACGTATTACCACCATGTGGGGTTACGAGGTGGTATATTGAGAACTCGTCTCGAAGCATATATCGGCGAGTTTATTGTTTATTGTTTATTGGTTTACTTCAAGGTATACATAATACAGAATAGTGTACATTAAACACATTGAAAACAGTAATAAAAATAATGAATAAATAACAATTGCGTTTGTGAACAAATAGAAAAATAGTGTATACCGTAGGGAGATGGCATAGCCAGATTGGCTGTCTACCTGCCATCCTCCTGTTAGCTGTACAGTATCAGCTTGTGTCAGACTAACAATAAGAAATATAAACTAACAGATAGTTATTTGCATGCACTACTATGTACTTATATATAACTAGTTATCCTGTCGACTTTTCCATGGTTGCTTCCAATGTGGGCATTGTCTTTTGCATTATTAATGATTATGATCTGAGAAGTAAGCAGCCCACATCGGAAGCTGATGACAAGACCCAAGGTCAGAGAGCGAAAACTATTTTTTATTTTATTATTATTATTATTATTATTTTATTATTATTATTATTATTATTATTATTATTATTATTATTATTATTATTATTATTATTAATTAATTAATTAATTAATTAATTAATTAATTAATTAATTAATTAATTAATTAATTTATTTATTTATTTATTTATTATTTTAGCCAAATCAGAATGTGTAAGTAAATTAGGGCTGTGGAAAAGCCGAATTCCAGAGCTGTTAATACCATATAATTAGAAAAGACGAAAAGATAGATTAAGTATCTAAGCAATCTACGCAATATGGGTTATTACAGTTTACATTAGCATCATACGATCTTAGCAATTTTTTATCAACTCCTTTCTAAATGTGCCTCTAAGTGGGATATTGCACAGTCTTTCATCCAGTCTGTTCCCAATTTTCGGGTAAGCGAATGTTGCGAGTTCGTTAGATCGATTCGATGCATGATCCAGAGGCGAGGTCCAGACTTAACCCTTTACCCAACGTAACGGCCAAAACCGGCCAGCGCTATTCTCAAAAATCGCCAATTAATTTTCAAAATATTTTCATTTTTTGTCTCAAAAACATAGGTTATGACCCCTCGTTGGAACGAGCTCGTCGAGCTCGTTCCAACCAGGGGTCATAACCTATGTTTTTGAGACAAAAAATGAAAAAATTTAGTTACTCAAGAATTTTTTTTGCAAGTGTCGTCTGCTTTTCATGTTAGGTAAAGGGTTAAATACACCGTCTGGGAAACCCACATGGTGATAATAAGCAAAATATCTTAAAATGTTTCTCCATTTCTAGAAGTGTTCACATAATGAATGGATTGGGTACATGCCTGTTTTGACAATCAGTCAGCGTCTGTGAATCGAGTTTTATAAATGAGGATCATGACGTCATGGTATTGCTTTCTTATGCTTTGCATGACTTAATGCCCATTCATTGTTTTACTTGTACCATAACCGCTGGCGTTTATAGTAGTGTTTCAGCAGTGTTTTATTGTTCATGTTTAACGTAAAAATGTAAGCCTATATGATTATAAAAATATCATCATGGCAAAAAAATGATCTCGTCTAACTTATTTCTTGAGCTGGTGATTTATTTATCATTAATTACTGTTTTCAAAAACGGTGGCCTGCACATATGTAATAACTCGAGGTCAACTGGATGCAGGTAAACAATGTTCTTTTTATGAATCGAATGATCACTCGTGCGGTTGCTACCTTCGGTAGAGATTTGTATTTTATCTAGACGTTTTTACTTGTATTGGGCAAAAATACGTTCTTGTTTTACGATAACACAAATCCATATGCCTTACTTCATCAGAACGTTTGAAATCCTCGCCACGGATTTGGGTTGTCATACTTTTAGAGGCGGTAGTTATCACGAAATGACTTGTTCAAACCAACCCTCATGTAGCACTACGGTGGTATGTTTCTTTTTATCTTATATCAAACGGGGTTTGCTGTCCAATCGCTCGCTTCCCTATCCAAGGTCAAGGAGTTTTATACCAACTCCTTGGGACTGAGGCTCCCACCGACCCGTGTTGCAGTTATTGAGCCACTGCCATATTCCATTCCTGGAGACACAAACCAGTCAGACAGAAAAAACTCCTGTGGATTGCATTAACTAATTCAGATAGATGCGAATGCTGATTTCCATATTTTTTTCTTCAAAATACTTAGATTAATGTTAATGTCTAGTTTATTCTGGACAGTGGAGTCGCTGGTGAAAAGTACCGAATCGAATGCATGTCATATGTACAAGGCGCGTGCGCACGTTTTACTGTACAGTACTTCAATCCCATAAAAGAAACCCAGTCGCAATCCGGTCGATATTCTCAGGCCACATTGGTTCCCGCAACACTGTAGAATCTCGCCTTTCGAAAAGCGAAAGCGAGAATGCTGAAGCTGAGATGTCATTTTCGTTTGTTCCTTTTTGATGCTGTCGTGATAAATGAATGAACGATGAACGAACGAATGAATGTTTTATTCTTTAGGAATAGTGCATGGCTTGGAGTTGACTACGCCCATATAGTGCCCAGTGAGGTGGTGTCGTTCCCGCCGCGAAGCGGATGGAACGACACCACCTCACTGGACACTATATGGGCGTAGTCAACGAAAAGGCATGCACTAATCCTTATATTATATCGAACACCCATCAAGAAAAACATCTGTCCGATTTGTTAATCTATTACCAAGGTAGCAGCCCTACCAACCAGCGTTATATAGAAAAAATACCATGTAGTTTTTAAAAAAAATTTTCTTCTTCCAAAACACGGCTAACTTGTATTATTGATATGAGCAGAAGATAGATTTTGAATCGGTCGGCAAGGGTAACCAAAACATTTCTCCCAAACGAAACTGTGTATTCTAGAATCGCGCAACTCGCGAATGAAAACTAAAATTTTCGAAATTTGACAACGCAGTTTGATAATTTCCACACATTTGTCACACATATACATTACCGAATGGGACAGTACGGGATACAAACTCAGAAGATTCAATTGAATTCCATTATTTATTCGTTTACTGCCCAAAACATACAATTAAATAGCGAAATAATATGAGCAGCGAAAACAAACGACTTTTCATATCCGGACGCGTTCTCGTGAAAGTTGTACTCAGGTATGGATCATTCTCTTCGAAACAAGATATGGATCATCTTCTCAAGGAATAAAATGAACGCCTCGAAAAATGTGACTTCGACAATGGAAAAGCGATACATTTTTCCACAATGATTTCTTTCCGGGTCGTTTTGTGGATGTTGTGCCTCTGTGAATTGATATTTAAATTTAGCCTGATTAGTTTTATTCGCCCAGTATGAAAAATACTGATATAGTAGTGTGCTAAAAAAAAAAAACGTGTAGAGCCTGGGTGTAGTGCCTGGTCAGTTCAGTGGATGCAAACTACACGAAACAGGGGTGCAGCATTCGTCCAATCAGGAACCCAGAAGGTCACGTGAGATATAATATTGCAATATACGACATCAAATACATTAAGTTTGGTACATTTCCACATTGAATATAATGTAACATGACGGCAGATACAATGAAAAGGAACGTTGTGTAAATTGCAAGGAGAAGACAACGCCAAATTGGCTGTTTTCCTGGTAATTTGGTGTTTATAGGTAACCCGTTACCTACTCGAGCACGTCGACGCTAGCTACAAATATTTTACATGGATTTAGAAACTGTCACCCCTTTTACCACGGAAACGTAGCTCATGACTTCCTACTGCAGCAGTTTCGACGAGATTATTTCAGCGAAGGACCACATTTCCGACGCAAAAGATGAGAATATAGTAAAACATAGTGCATATTTTGATTATCGTGTATAACAATGGTCGATTATGGCCCTTAAGCTAGTCACGTGGTAAATATAAGATGATCTGGCTACAGTGGTAACTGGAGTTTGTGGCCACAAACAAAGGGTGAAGTTATTAATTTATTTATTGTACGGAGCCAGGTTTAGTCAATCTTTTATACACAGAATGGCACAGGCGTGTGAATGGGTTAATCGATATGGCACAAGAGCCGGCGCGGAAGGATAAAACGAGAGGCCGCAGGCGTATTGATTATCGTTAATCGATATGTTTTTTACCCAGTGCCATATCGATCAACTCATTCACACACGTGTGTCGTTCTGTGTTTATTACACGCCCTCACGTCTGTAAAAACAATTTTTAGACGGACAGTCAGCACTTCATTTGACAACTATAAAAAAGAACACATTTTATCGCCAACCAAATTTGCGAGGGCAACCCGTGTTACTATTTTGTTCCCTGAGTTCCAATGGGTTCTATATGCCTAAAGGCACATAGAACCCATTGGAACTCAGAAAATGATTTTTAGCTATCGCTAGTGATTCAAATTGTAATTGCGTTGCACGATTTGTAGAAAATTGCAGTGAAATTTCGCTTTTATTTAAAAATAGTTCGTCAACGATTTCCGTTCCACACATATGTGCGGAACAGATTTTCATTTTCCACATGCTTATGGTTTAGTGTTGCTGTAGGTGGGAATTTCAAAGAACGGGCGTGTAATAAAATAGATTGCGTAATGAAACGAAAGATTTTCACTTTCCGCACGGCTTTGTGTTGCTGTAGATGGGGATTACATAGAACAGGCGTGTGATATATAGACAAAACTACATGTCTGTTTCAATGAGTCGTTTTGTATTCAATGAGTCAGATGTGCGTAGGAAGAAAACGTCGAGACCGAAGGTCGAGACGTTTTCTTTCTACGCACATCTGACGAATTGAATACAAAACGACTCATTGAAACATGCATGTGGTTTTGTATTTATTACATGACCCAAGCACCTACTGACCTAATTTTCTTTTCTATCAACGGTGGTAAACACCATGCACTTTATGCAGTCGCATTGCATAAAAAAAGTCCCGGTTGGAACAGGTTGGTGTGCAATACGGAATTCCGTATTGCACAGCCGTATTGCACGCCGTATTGTATAAGAGAGACTGCATGGGCATGTAATAAATGTAACTATGCTGCCCATCTTAGAGGTCTTCCAACCCAGGCCTTCTGAATCATATTTTACCAGTAATGCGGAACTTCTTTATCGTAGTAGCCAAGTACCACTCCACCTCTTTTGGTTTTCACAAGGGGTTGGGGATAATTTCATTCAGAAAATTTGGACGCATTGCTGGAAGTTTGACACCATCAAGTTGCGATTTGATTGCGAGCAAGACCGGTTTTGTGATAAGAGTACTATGTTGATGTAATGTAAAATAAACCACCAGCCTGCTTCAGTGATGCACCACAATTTACTATCTGAAGATGAAGCTTGGTAGATAAAAGCAGTAAATAAAATTGTCTCTTTAAGACTCCTTAGCATCAGTGAGACTAATATACCAATTGGAACATAAATAAGATGTTTAAGAATTTTGATCCCGCGAGTTGTTTCTCAAGCTGAACAACCATCGTATATTAAAACTTCGTGAGAAGTTGTCTGTACGAATGTCTGACCAATATGGACATCGTGTTTTGTTGGTTACGTGGACATGATGGTATCGTCGGTGACACGAGAGCAGAGAGTGACGCAATATAGTCCATAATCAAGCTTATCAAGGATGTTAAGGTCTTTGCCAGTGATTCAAACCAAAAAATCAGTAAATACATCAAAACTGTGTGGCAGGCGGGTGGAATGGGGCGACAAATAGCAAGCTGTCAGTCTAATAATCTTTGTCGAAAAGATTATGCAATCTTAATACATTCTTCTTTTTATTAGAGGGGATATGAGAGCCGCGAATTTCCCCTGTCAGTGGTCGTTTAAATTGAAATAAATAGTGTCTTTTATCATATGACTCGTCCGTTTTGTTCACTTTAAAACATTTGATATTTTGTTTTCATATTAATCAGTGATAAATAAAGCCTTCCGTCAATTTCATTGGTCAATTTAAAAACCAGACAATTTTCTTGGCGGAACAAAATACAACTGGGCCACATTTTCATAACTTGCATAATTAGAGTTGGGAGCTTTCATTGGTCAATTTCAAAACTGGAAAATTTGATTGGCTAAACAAAATACAACTGGGTCACATTTGCATTATTTCAGTAGGGAGAATTTACGTTATCTGTCCTATTTAGGGTGGGTTATATTGTATTAATCTTTTACCTACAAGAAAAACGCCATTCATTTTTTTTTATGTTTTCACTTTTTGCTTCCAAAACATAGGTTATGACCCCTCATTGGAACAAGCTCGACGAGCTCGTTCCAATGAGGGGTCATAACCTATGTTTTGGAAGCAAAAAATGAACACTTTTAGTTACACGAGGATGATTTTCCAAGTGCCGTCTGCAAATCAAGTTAGGTGATGGGTTAAAAAGTCATACTAAGTGGCAAATTTGTGCGTGGGTGTGTCATATGAAAAATAGAATATGAAATGAGAGTTTTTATCATATAATATTTATGAAACTCATCCGAATTTTCCGTTTAAGCTCGCCAAAGGCTCGCCAAAACGGAAAATTCTTAGACTCGTTTCAAAAATATAATATGAGAAAAACACTCATTCCGTATCCTCTCTATATCAGGCATATTATAACGTAAGGTGTCTGGACGATCCATTTCACAATATAAATTCACATCAGACAATGTCATTCCTCAAGGAAAACAGTCTTTATACTTTATAGAACATTATAATAAATTTTTATTTTATTTTTTAACCCATTGGACACTCATGGTATACGTCATGACAGTCCAATGGCATCAATTGGAAGAGTCCATATTCGTTATTTCGGTTCTCGTCAGATCACCGAAGTTAAGCAAGTCGAGCCCGGTTAATCGTTGGATGTGCGACTGTCTGAGCGATCAATTCAGGACTCCCGCGTTGTGTCCTTGGGCAAGACACTTTACCCCGATTGTCCACATGGGGGTTCGATGACGCAGTGTACTAAGGCGTACAACACGTCGATGGTGCGCATGTCTTCAACCAATCTAACCCCGCCTGTACTGAATTGCGGAGTTACGATGTTGGGGAGCTGACAGCTGCTCGTCGTTGCTCGATGGTTCTCTCCGGATACACCTTCTTCCTCCACCTGTAAAACTGTCACGGTCATGAATAGTCATTGTGGTTAAGTATATGACCTTAAACGCCAATAAATAAATAAATAAATAAATTCTTTATTTCAGGGTAGACCAATCAATATTTTCAACGTGCAGCTTTGGGGCTGCACGTTGAAAATGCTGATTGGTCTACAACACTACTTCACGGAGGAACCGTCCACTTTAAGTTCTGGTCGTATAACGATCCTGGTCCGAAAAGCGGTCTTTCGGCTTCAAAGGTTAATCTTCAAGTTTGTTTGCAAGCAACATTTTGATTAACACTTGGCAAATTGCCATATCTTTTAAAATGCTAATGATTCATTTCCGTCATTTATATTCACTTGTAGAAAATACAGTTCTGGAAAATGCAATTGTAACAGTTTTGTAGTATTGATCTCCGGTCAAAATGTTCTGTCTGCATTTGTAATACCAGTTCTATACGTCGGGAAGAACTGCCAAGTGATCATGCGAAGAAATACAATGTGTTTGATAAATCAACTTCCAATACCAAAGTAATAATTTAAAGGGGCCATTTGACACAAATTTCAAAGCTTTTTTCTTCGATCAGTATTTTGACAAATCAATAATTATACCAGAAAAGTACCCGTCTGTTTCAAATACCACTGCAATCCTGCGTTTAACCTTTAAGGCAAGCTGACTTGAAACTAGAATGTTCGCATCTTGCCACTTTTAATTTGTTATTAAACATGGAGGAGTAACTTCGGTTGAATGCCAATAGTAGGCGCCCCTTTTTCTTCGTACGAGGGTACAAAGGTTATGAATAAATATAACCTAAAGCTACGCTTATATTCAACAGGGTTTTGAACAGTCACGTTTTGGTAGTTATCGGGCCGTTTTTGGTAATTGTATATACACCCATACAAGCTAACATCTTCCTAGAAGACCACCCCGAACTATATTGTAGGGCTAAAAGTCACATAGTAACCACATGCCATCATACAAACCAAGAAGGTAGCGACGATAACACGTTTTACCCAAACAGCAACCAACAAATACCACGTATCACCATGACACATGGTCGCTCACACGCGTTACCATTACGACACACGTGCCACCTCCAAGGCGCCGCAACATGGCATGATTGCGATTGCATAAGATCATGCAAAGCAAAAAAGGCCCATCCCAAGTAAAATAACCTCTATTAGATTACAGTCTTGTAACAAAACATAATTTGTGATTGGAGCGTTTTGTCAGCGGTAGTGGAAACAAATGTAGAAAATGTCTTTTCATATTCCCGACCATTCATTAATGACTTATTACGGATACAGTACTGTGATCACAAACGTGGACAGAAAATGTCGACCCTATCGCGACTGGGATGCGAAACCTGCTGAATGTTCCTTCCGTTTTCCTGTCTAACACTCTAGTACACTCTAGAATCTCAACTGTCGAACAAGAAATGCGAAAACATTGAACATAGGATGCTATCATGGCTGACAATTTTCATCACTGGAAGAGATGTACGGGAAAGTTTTCTCTCCTTAACACTAAGGGTATGGGAATTTCATATAAAAATTGAAATTTCGAAATGTTAGTGAATTTGTAGCATCGATAAGCGCTGCATTTCACAAATTTCAGGCATTTTCCTGTGGAATAGTATAAAAAGACAGAAGGTGACTTTTAACCATTTTTTCCCCAATCAGTTTGAACGTTCGGCTGCTGTTATCTGTTGAAAACCATGTAAATATAATACAACAGCGTTTGCACCACAATTTCATGTTCGATAACACGTTTCTGTTCATTATAAAAACGGTGTGTGCGTCGTGACATAAAATACAGACACTGTCCATTTAAATAAAAGTCCAACAGTTGCGATTTGCTAATTATTTTGCCTGGGAAGAATAAAAAACTTGAAAACCTTTGTGAAATGATATTCTCTAAACAAAGAGCCAAAGTGGACGTTATGTATTGGTAGGTGTGATACTGATAGATATTCTTAATGGCGGATTATCATCAATATACCTGTGCAGTCACTATAACACGGTCAATGACACATAGCTATGTACGTCCATCCTAGCTGATGCCGACCCAGACCATTATTGACCCTCCACCATAGCAGTCATGCTTAGCAATGTTGGCTGCAGGGAATCGCTCTCCTCGTCTTCTCCATGCCCTAGGACGCCTATCTGTACAGGTCGCCAATCTTCTCTGGTCCACCCAGCGTGATCCATGGTCCATTCATATCGTGCCTGGTGGTGGTTCTGGGACAGCTGAATGCGAATACATGGTCTTCTCGATCGGAGACCACCTTCGTGTTACCTTGCCCGGATAGTCTGGGTCGACATATTTACCCAGGATGCATTCCGAAGGTCACTGCGAAGCTGGGTTACTGTGTCAAAGCGGTTCCTACGGACCTGACTGATCAAAAACCGGTCTTCAGCTGCAGATGTTGCCCTGCCTCTGCCACCGCCATGTCCTCTGACTGGTATGCCATACTGCTGAAATCTTGCCCAGGCTGTGGTGATCACCGGATGGTGCACACCAAGGGCTTCATCAACTTGACGATGGGTAGCCCTTTGTTCCCCTGTCCCTACAGCCCGCGATATTTCGGCTTCAGACAAATGTTTTCTTACAATTGCATTCGCCATATTCAATCATTAAATCACAAGGGTTTGTGTTGAAATGAAGACTGAATACCCTACACATCACATCTCATGTTGGTTCTTATTATATTGCCATAAAAAGCTCAGTTTCCAACTGTTACTTTTAATAAACTAAACCAACAGACAGCTCGGAGAGCTGTCTGTTGTTTTCCTTCATTAAAAGTTATAAAAGAGAACTCGGTTTTATTTTCTACTGATGTCATAGGTGTTTACAATAGTTACTTGCTCCTTATTTTCTGTTCCGTAGTTTTTGCAGGCTTTTCCAAAAATATCACGCCAAACACTCTCTTCAAATGCCAATATTCTTTAAATTTAGTTATCTAACCCAAAGCATCCACAGCATGTATTACAATGTCCAAATCAACTAAAAACATAAAATGCTATCTGACAAAGTAGAAGTAAACAATCTGACTGCCGGTGAAATAATTGATTGCCAAATACAAGGCGTTAACTTGGAAACTTGGAAAAATGCGTGAACAAATACTGAAACCAAGTCATTTTCAGCCACCCAGCAGCCTTATAAGCAGAATGTTTTCACCACACCCACTTACCTATCCATGCAGCATATCTAGCATGTTTCTATAATGTGAAAAAAAATTCCATGTTTCTGTCTCATTTTGCAGTACCATGCCTGCTAAAAACTCCGTGTTAAAATGACATTAGGAAAATAGCGAATTTTCCGAATCCCCTGTGCGTCAGACTCCAACTCGATAACCAATACATCAAATTCTGTTGTCCAACAAACAGACTTGTGTAATCATATATATGTTACTGAAAATGCATCTTCATTTTACTCAACATTAGTTTCAACATATGCCCTTATTTTAGATTTTTACCCCTGTGCAATAGTGCGAAAATGAGGAGCGAATCCTAATGGGACTTGTCACGCTTCACAAGGGAGATAACTTCAGCAAAAGTCGATTTTATGATAATATAGGTCAAGGATGTTTTGTGGTAAGGTCCTCATTTCGTAGTATGTTATGTTCGAAATCTCGACCGACTAATGGAACTGTGTCTCGATGTGATCTCAAGAATGACCACTTTGTGATTTGGCTTCAATATATTCCCTGGTTTTCTAGGAAACGGGAATGAAAATACTCTCAGAATCGGGAACCGGGAAATTTCCCAGGTAAAATCACGCAAACTTACGAGGGTACCATGATGCATTTATTTTAATGATAATGAGCATATTTCAATGGCAATATCTCATCTCCAGATGGAAAGTTCTTTTCGTAAGATAAGTATGAAAACCCAAACCCGCTTCAATTTCAACTTTATTTTCAGAATCACCCGCATTATCACCTCTACCTTCTCCAAGATCAACACCCTCTTCACTGCCGTCCCCAGTCTCCTGGGGGACTGGTGACGGCTGTGAAGAGGATGTTGATGTTGGAGGAGGTAGGGAATTGTGATACTAGAAATTATGAAAATGAAGACGAGTTTGAACTTTGAACCGGGTGAAGAAGATCTTGCTGCTGAAAGGGAGGGGTGGGGGTCCTCCAGAACTGGTTGAGAGTTACATTGATTTGTTGAAATGATTCGCCAGGAATCAGGACTGTAAAAATATCAGGCGTGGAAGAGCTGACGAAATCCTACAAAGTTTTAATTCAGAAAACTTAAATTCAATACACAGATAGTGGCGCCACGCTTTATGCCAGGTTCCGTGCTGTAGATTTCCCGGATATCGGGGCCGGCTTTCATAACCGGGAACCCGGGAATTCCCGTTCCCGGGATTGAACCTTATTTGTGATCAGAATACGGGTAGAAGTAAATAATAGAGTACTTTTATTATTATCAAAGGAAGTCGTTATAGCACAATTTTTAAAACTATATCTCCTTTTTGTATCATTTTTATTTCATTTCTCATTTTTTACTCAATAGCAAGTCTCGTTCAGAGAAAAACGAGGAAACAATAAACTATTTTAAAAGCAAATAGATGGAAAAACATTTTTAACGAGGGGGAGTTCCTCTATATATTTGAGGAAAAATTAAAAATAAAATGAGTAAATAAATTATTTTATTGCTAATTCATTTTTATGAATTTAGTTAATTATTCTTTATTTTTTTCATTTTGACAACTGCCCAGTCGAAAAATGTTAGGTAACCAAATCGTGAAAAGTTTGGTATCATGATCAACTATTGTTGAAAAATATTGTTACAATAAATTCTAACTCAAAAACGTCTGTCTTGTCCCTACCCACAACCTTATTGCACTCTCGGCATACCTTCAGTTCTGTTATTTTCAAACCGTGAAGCCAGTAAAATCTGGATGTATATAAAATTATCAGAAGCGTAAGCGGCAACTGCTAATCACAATTTGTATGACGATCGGTATCGTTTCACTATTGGCTTCAACGGATTCCTATTTGGCAACATGTTTTGTTGAAAGAAGTGAGTTAACGGTTTGAACACGACAGATCAATTTGTGATCTGTTACTGCACAGACTGTAGAATGGATTCCAACTAAACGCCCACCGAGTGGATTGTCATTATTCAATTTTATCATATGACTCGTCCGTTTTGTTCACTTTAAAACATTTGATATTTTGTTTTCATATTAATCAGTGATAATTAAAGCCTTCCATCAATTTAATTGGTCAATTTCAAAACAAGACAATTTGATTGGCTGAACAAAATAAAACTGGGCCACATTTTCATAATTTGCATAATTAGAGTTTGGAGCTTTCATTGGTCAATTTCAAAACTGGACAATTTGATTGGCTACACAAAATACAACTGGGTTTATTTGCATAATTTCAGTAGGGAGAATTTACGTTATCTGTCCTATTTAGGGTGGGTTATATTGTACTAATCTTTTACCTACAAGAAAAACGCCATTATTTTTTTTTTTTTATATTTTCACTTTTTGCTTCCAAAACATAGGTTATGACCCCTCATTGGAACGAGCTCGTTCCAATGAGGGGTCATAACCTATGTTTTGGAAGCAAAAAATGAATTTTTTTAGTTATACGAGGATGTTTTTTCCAAGTGCCGTCTGCAACTCAATTTAGTTGATGGGTTAAAAAGTCGTACTAAGTGGCTAATTTGTGCGTGTGTGTGTCATATCATAAATAGAATATGAAATGAGAGCTTTTCTCATATAATATTTATGAAACTCGTCCGAATTTTCCGTTTGGGCTCGCCAGAGACTCGCCAAAACGGAAAATTCTTAGACTCGTTCCATAAATATTATATGAGAAAAACACTCATTCCATATCATCTATTTATTTTGCTTAGTGTTGTTTAACGACACTATCAATAGAGTAACATCGTGTCGGAAAGTTTTGCGGGTGGAGGAAGCCGGAGTACCCCGCGAGAACCACCGAGCAACTGTCAAACTCCTCAGCGTACTAATGCCGCACAAGGAGGGTTAGAAGTGGTTACAGACAAGTGCACCATCGACGTGCAGTACGCCTTTGTGCACGGTGCCACGTCTTGCCCATGAACACAATTTCAGTTATCGCTGATCAGGATCAAACCGTCGACTTTTCGATTTGAAGTCCAATGCTCTAACCACTGAGCCAGTGTGTTCTCCCACACGGAGTGGAATTTCAGCAAAACTTCTACCGCATGGAGTGTCATCCTTCAAAAAATAATATTATTTTAAAATGCATCAGGCGAAAAAGGTCTTCCACAGAATCTTAGACCAATGGTACTGTGGTCATAAAAACATTTCCGTGATCAAATCGCGATGGATAGCACTACTTCAAGATTTACCAAATAGAATACTGCAAAATCAAGTCATCATCAAGAGATAGGAGAGGTTCTACGGAGCTGCGGCGAGGAAAATGGATAAGGATTCTATCGGATCGTGGCCCAGTCGCGATCCGGACGAAATTCTCTATCTGTTTTTGTGATAACATTACAGTAGTATGGTTGAAAACTCTAATCTTGGGGGTGGGGTGGGCACTAAAAGTTTTGCTTGATATTAACTACTATATATTCGGTAATGACGTGGCGCTTTAGAAGGGATGGAATGTTAATGATTACATCTCCCAGGCATTAACAGAAACAGGAACTCTTATCAACTAACGTGCTGTTGGTGTTGAGTGGATCATCATGAAAAAAACTCACAGCGGACCCTATAGCCATATTATATACCTCAACATGCGAGAAATACACAAAATGACACAAGCGTGTGAATGGGTTGATCGATATGGCACGAGTGACGGAGCGGAAGGATAATACGAGAGGCCGCAGGCAACAGGCCTCGAGGTTTATCCTTCCGCGATGGCGTAAGTTCCATGTCGATTAACTCATTCATTCGCGTGTCGTTCTGTGTTTATTACACGCCTTCACGTCTATAAAAGCAATTATCAGAAGGACACTCAGTAATCCATTTGACAACAGTTGTTACTATCAACAACAATAACATATTTTATCATCAACAAAATTTGCAAGGGGAACCCGTGTTACTATGTTTAGCTATCGCTCGCTATTCACATTGTAATGGCGGTGCACGATTTGTAGAAAATTCCAATGAACTTCCGCTTCTACTTAAAAAAATCCGTCAACGATTTCCATTCCGCTAATGTTTACCGAACAGATCTTCATTTTCCGCATGGTTTTGTGTTGCTGTAAATGGGTATTTCATAGAACAGGTGTGTAATTAAAAAATAAGACCCACTGGTAATGTTTTAGCCAATGAACCTCCGTGATTAACCGGAGTGTGTTTTTAACAATAAACATATTACTACTAATAGGTAACTTAACTTAGCCCCTTTATTTTGGAATGCGAAAATTGATATCTTGTCCAGAGATCAAGCCTATTGCGATCCAATCGGGAAAGAAAAAGGTCTAGAAATCACACTATTGTACATAACTGGGTAGATTTAGCCCGACTGTAAGGTAAACGAGGTATGTGGGGATTTCGATGTGGTGATTTAGAGGTGATGTCGATAACTGAACATTCAAATCGAGTGCCGGCGAGTTTTCTAAAATGTAGTTTAATTAAGAACGAGGAGAAATGCATGGAGAATTTCGTCAGACCCTGCAGCTTTACCAATCTTTAACTTGGTGACTGCATTTCTCATGACCCTCCCCCAGTCCACCTCAATATTCCTGCAAACCAAGTCAGATAAATTGTCCATGCTTCCAATCTTTCATTCTGGAGTTACCATCCTCCCCCATCTTCTACCATATACGCTCTCCCAGTGCATGACCATTTCTACGGCCATGATGTCCTGGTCATCAGTGCGTTTGTGTCATCCATTTGATATTCAGTGTGGTATCGTTGCGTTTGTTAGTTTTATTTACCCATTTCCAGACTAAATTGGAACTTGCCATCTCTGTTTTCCTTATTATTTCGACCCTTTAAACCCAGAGGCTCCCTTTTCCGACCGACCCAGGACCACGATTCGTCGTAGTTTTATTAAGTAAGATGGCCGCTCAATGAATTTGTGGGGTAGACCAATCAATATTTCCAACGTGCAGCCTTAGTGGGGTAGACCAATCAATATTTTCAACGTGCAGCCCCAAGGCTGCACGTTGAAGATATTCTTTGGTCTAGCTTCAAATAAAGAATATGGATTCTTCCAATTGCTGCCATTGAACAGACATGGAACATACCACCAGTGTTCAAATAATTAATGAGATTACTATTCCATTCTTTCTTACCTTTTTCCCAGATTATATCAACCCGTGTCTTTGCATCTTCATATTCCTGTTTGGCATTTTTAACAACTGTATTGTTCACCCCCTTAAGGTTTCAATTTCTAATTTCAACACATTTGTTTCTTCCTCTCTTTTATTACCCATTGAGCTCATTATGTACTCTGTATCTCGGTTCTTTTGTCGACACTCTAATTCTCCATATACTTCTCCCAGGCATTTGTTAAACGTCTTTCCATGGAATCAGCCAGACTACTGAATGTTATCTCTGGTGGGAACACTATCTAGCTTCGATTTTTAATTCTCCCCAGCGTGTCTACAGTCTGCCTTCATCCCAAATTTCCAAATATAACTTCAGTCCCAGTTTTCTCCCATTATACTTTCTCTTTCTGGCCTCCCGATCGTCCTACTCCAATCCACACACATCTCTTGATCTGATCAATAATTCCATCCTGTTTTGTCCATGTCTCACAAAGCCCGATTATATCTGTTTCGCATCTATTCTTCTTTTGCCAAAAACAGTTCCACCGACAACAACTCCTCCGATCCCATTTGACTTAGTTGAAGACCATCTCTACCACACAACTCCCGCTTACCCCCAAAATCTTCCCAATTATCCATAACAGATATCCTTAGATGCTTACTTAATTCCGATATATTTTAATATGTGAATTGCTATCAAGATATGTTGGAAGTCACACGGTTAATTTCTGGTCGATATTATGTTTATTGTAATGCATATGAAAGCAGAATGTAACTTATACCGCAACAGTTCTGTACGTACCAAATTGAAGAAAACAATTATTTCAATCGGATCGCGTCCGAGTCGCAATCTGGTCGAAATTCGATGAACATGATATGTGAACACATTGATTTCCAGATATTATTTTCATTTGTCTGCTTCATTGTTCTTTGATCTGTTACAGTTTTCTGACAGTGTTATTGTTTCTCATTCATTTCATAAACTCGGAAATGTTCTCTCCTCCTAGTTCAGCTATCCGAACGCCTCGACATCCCCACTGCGAAAACCTAGACGTTCGGATAGCTGAACCATTTCTTCTCCCACTTCAACAAATCTTTGCTTACAGTTAAAACTAGAAGTCCTGTCATGAAATGCGCACAAACAGCACGTCGATGTGCGTTACTCTACGCGTTATGACCATAGTAAGGCTATCAAATTCTGTACATGTGGCCTGTGCACAAGTAATGTTTCAGCCAATGGACCTCCGGGTAACCCGGAAGTCCATTGTCAGAAACATTGCCTGTGTTTGCAGTGAGTAACCAGTAGAACCTGCCGTGCTTTGGGATGCTATTCGATATGGACATTGCGCGAGTAGTGAAGGCTGTCACTATAGCGAAAAACATTTAATACTGAAATCCCCATACCCCAGAACTGTCACTATGGCGAACAAATTAACATAGGATTCTCCATAGGGTTGTTTCGCCATAGTGACATTTATTTCGCTATAGTGACATTTTTGGGGGCAGGAAAAAAATTTTAAAATCTTTTCCTGCCTCCAAAAATGTCACTATAGCGAAAAAAATGTCACTATGGCGAAAAAACCATATGGAGAATCCTATGTTAATTTGTTCGCCATAGTGACAGTTCTGGGGTATGGGGATTTCAGTGTTAAATGTTTTTCGCTATAGTGACAGCCCCTGGGCAAAAAGCCTACAGAGAATCCTATGTTAATTTGTTCGCCATAGTGACAGTTCTGGGTATGGGGATTTCAGTGTTAAATGTTTTTCGCTATAGTGACAGCCCCTGGGTAAAAAGCCTACAGAGAATCCTATGTTAATTTGTTCGCCATAGTGACAGTTCTGGGTATGGGGATTTCAGTGTTAAATGTTTTTCGCTATAGTGACAGCTCCTGGGTAAAAAGCCTACAGAGAATCCTATGTTAATTTTTGGCCTATAGTGACAGCATTTGAGTATGGGGAATTCAGTGTTGAGTATATCGAGTCATGGGGTAGAGGCCTCCCAATTACTTTATACTGACAGGCTTAGGTGGGTTTGTCTTCCATACACTTTATATACAGACAAAATGTTCTGCTTTTTTAAAACGTACTACCTAATATACATTGCTCGACTGGTGAAGTTTTTTCTATTTATTACTGGAACACACGACATATAAAAACACTGTTAGATTTCGTCTGGGTGTTTTTTACACGCGAATGTCTTATAAATCCGATGTGAATGTGTGTCTTACTGTCAATTTGTAACACAACACTCCGCGACTCAGACTCAGAGAAAAACATATCTCTCATTACGGCTGAAAATATTCTACAAACAGCTCATGTAAGAGATACATTTTTTTCAAACACATGTGCTAACAAAATGCAACTGTGGAGAAACTCCTTCACGGACTGATTGTTTTCAATACTTTTTCAAACCTGCTTTAAGCTGATTTCAACAATTCACCGTTAGATATTACAGTGACATTAACCCGGAGAAACAATTTCATTTTTACACTACAAAACAGTGAATGTTTTGCAGTGTAAACTGTTTTACCGCCAAAAAAAAGAATAGCTTTTGCTTTTTAACCAAACTGAAAAGGAAACGCTATTCTCTCTTATGCCTGTATCAAATTCGTAACAGATGTTGATACGAATTCAGCAAAAGAAGGCGCAATTCTGAGATATCGTTCTGAAACAAACCTTAACCACATTGAAAAATCATGCTTCGCACTCCTCAGATGTTTTTTTTTGCTACACAATGTCAGTCTTTCCCTCTACTAGCTTTTTAGAACACAGAAGGCTGTTTGTACAGACGGAGATAAAAAACAATTTAAAAATGCATTTTGCATGAAAGCTGATTCAGCTAACATTCACAGTGGCGGTATTTACCCATTACAATTTAAATACCAGATTTAATTTGTGGAGAGAAAATATCGCCAGTGTGAAAAAACGACATTATTATCGCTTCAGGCGGAACAGTGGAGGTTTTTTCTCTACTGTTCAGCGACAATAAAGCAATTTAAATATACACACTGACTGGCGAAAATTTCAAACTATCAGCGGGATATTAATTGACGGGTGTGCTGGAAAAACAGATGTAATTGATCTAAAGAGAAAAAATCGATTTTTTTTACAATCTGACTTGCTGCTGGAAAAGATAGAGTTCTTCCCCTTTCACCGAAAAATGTTTGATTCACTTGCCATTTTACAAGTAAAACAGAATTTATTTGCCACAGTAAAACAAATACTGCCTTACTTCCTGACTCCCCACAGAGGCTTACGCTGAGAGTGTAAAAAGGGGGTTTATGTTATTTGCAGTAGTAGGGGGGAAATATTTCGGCCACAACACTCAATGATTCTCCATTGAGTGTTGTGGTCGAAATATTTCTATTCACCAGCTAAAAAGGTTGTTTTTATTTCAACTCTTACGCTTACACTGGGTAATATTTTGAAAAAAAAACATGGGTAGGATGCTGGTTTTTTTGCGTTGATTTGTGCATAAAGTTACTCTTTTTGAGATGTTGTTGGCCTTTAAAAAGCCGGGTTTTTTTCTCTGATCCACTGACAGGGTGGTGAATTACTCAGGCAGTACTTTTCAGTATCGTCCCTGACCACTTGCTATTTTCCCTAGTCTCATCCGTATAGGATGAGGGGTTTACACAATCTCGTCTCCCGCATCTTCTAATTTCTTCACCTTTATCCTCTGCTGTGTGGTGGCAGCTTTTCGTTTTCGTCCTCCCCGTTTCTTATTTTCTTCTTTGGGTTCCAGGATCTGAAACCCCACAGGGATGGTTATTTTCTCTGGCATGAAATGAAGTGTTGAAAGTGGTGGCTGTTTCTGGCTCTTCAGTTCATCTAATCTGTCCATAATCTTGTCTAAAAGGGAAAGAATTTTCCCCCGCTCCGACTCATCTGTTTGCGTGCCTACTTCTTTCGTCGGTAGATCTGTAGGAAGGAAATCAAAATATTTCCAATGGCCTGCATCCATTGCCCGCAGATCTTCAAAATTGATGGTGGCGAGTTCAGACATCTTTTTCAGTGAAATGATAAAGTCAAGAGAATTTGCCACTAATTTTTACTCTTAGGACTTGTTTTCCCTCCTTTTTATTTTGGGGGAACTTTGGCTTCAAAAAATAACCAATGGTAAAAAAACCCGCCTAAAATCAACCAATCTCAAGAGAAGGCGGCAGAATTGCTCATTTTTTCACAATAAACATTTCTGGCGGATTTTTTCATTCAGGACGTTTTAGCTCCAAAAATATCCAATGGTAAAAAAAACCGCCTAAAACCAACCAATCTCAAGAGATGGCTGTAGAATTGCTCATTTTTCACAATGAACATTTCTGGTGCATTTTCCTTCTGTTGAATTACTATAAATACACCTGGGAAGCTCATAAAGCCACATTTGTGTTATTGTCAGCCATGAAAATCGAATTAAGCATTGAAGCAGAGACAGCAGCACAGGAGAGTGACTGTAGGGAACAGATCATCGATCACACAGTCATTCCAAGGAAAAAATCTACAAGAATTGGCGAAGAAAGGTGGTGCAGAGTCGATTTCAAGCCATGGGGTGGATGAAGCTCGGAAAGCACTCAAACTATTTCTTAGAAGGTTGATGACAGAAAGTTTCTGCTATGCCACAGACAGAGTCGGACACCCAAACCACAATATTACAAGAGCCGATGCTCTACGAGCTGCTAGGAAGAGACATGGGATAATCTTGCCAAAATAAACATATATTGCTTATTTTAAAAACACAAAAACGGCCTTTTTAAAGGCCAACAACATCTTAAAAAGAGAAACTTTATGCACACTCAACCAATATAATAGAATACAACTGAATTATTTTTTTTTTAAATATTTTTTAAATTTTTTTTTACTTTTTATTTTTTATTTTTTATTTTCATTTTTTATTTTTATTTTTATTTTTTATTTTTCATTTTATATTTCTAAAAAAATATAAAATAAAAATAAAATAATTTTTTTATTTTTTATTTTTATTTTTTTATATTTCTGAATTTTTTTAAAAAAAGCAGTCTATATTCTCAATGCTAAAATTCCTCTCTATTATTCTCCCCTTACCTGCACCATTCATGTAATGGTTGGTACAGATAGGGGGTAAATTAATACTGATTACAAACCCATTCCAATCAAGAGTTTTTTCACCCCTGAGTGTACCATCCATGCAATGGTTGGTACAGCCAGGGGGTATTACAAAAAAACCCATTCAAATCATGCAGTGGCGAGCCTCTACAGCACGGGTGGGTAGTGGGTGGTTCACTTGTGAATTTGTAAACAGAGTTTTTTACCCTTGGCTGTACCAAGGGTGATTAAAAAACTCTTGTCTACAAACCAACTCTAATCATGCACTACTGGCCTTCAGTGGATTGGGTTATTGGTGAATGGTTGACTTGTGAAAATTGTAATCAGTGGTATTTTCCCTTACCTACACCATCCATTCAATGGTTGGTGGAAGGCAGAGGAAAATAACTCTGAAAAGAAAAAAATATCTAAAACACCATTTTCACATTTTAGAATTTTTATTCCATGAAATTTTACATAAGTGTAGTGTCACTTTGAAAATGTTCACATCTTCTTGGTAAATTTTGCCATTTTAGGTTGAATGTCCTTTTTGGCTTTTCGTTTTCTCGACACTTTCATCGGGGGTGGTTCTGTCTCCGGGAATAAATTTTCTTCATCAACTTCCATCTTTGATTCAGTAGGTATGTCCACATTGTACAATAAAGTATCATCATCATCGTTGAATTCCTGTAACACCGTCTGCTCAGCTTTTGGATGTAAGGCAAATCCCACAGTTTGTAAAACAGTTATATTATTTAGAGGATGCATGGAATTAAACCCATACCCTCTAGTTGTTGAAGGAGATGGACGCGCTATCTGTTGCAGAGTCATGTTATTTGCTGTTGATAAATACATTTTCCGCTTCTTACATTCATTCATGTAATGTCCTCGCTCATTGCTAAAAAAACACACTCTCCTTTATTGGGGCAAGCCCAACTCCAATGATCTTTTTCTTGACAAATCGAACAACTATCTTTTGGTTGTGTCAACTTATATAACTCATTGACAAGTCTTTTCACTTCACCTCATCTGGATGGCTTGTAGTATATGCTTTTAACATCATTTGTATTGTCCATTCTTGGATCTCTATTCATTTTTTTAAAAAAAAGTTCAGAGGAGACTAAAAGCACGTCTTTCAGCCTGGTCAACTCAATCACAAGTATGTTTCACCCCACTGCCTCTTCTCACTTTTTATACTTTTTTCAATGACCAGAATTTTGTGGGGTTTTTTTTCACTGAAACACAAATTTCTGGTCATGGAAAAAAGTATAAAAAGTGAGGAGAGGCAGTGGGGTGAAACACACTTGTGATTGAGTTGACCAGGCTGAAAGACGTGCTTTTCAAAAATGAAGAGGGGATTAGTAGACTACAGCGAATCAGAGGATAGTGACACAGAACCTGTAACGCCCGATGCCAAGAAGTCGAGATTGACTGAGGATGAATGGAATACAAATTCTGTACAGAATTTGTATTCCATTCATGCACAGTTATTGCGCACATCCAGAAAATTTCTCTCAAAATCACATGTATGCAAAGTGACAAAAGTGAAGTTTCAAGAAAATGAAGCAAAGGCGTTAATGGAGAAAGCAGGTGTTGATTATAATAAACCTTGTGGATATGAGGAATATCATAAAATTCAAGAGTTACTCTCACCAGACTATGTGATCAAAATTCATTCACAATTTGCAAAAGAGAAGTTTTTATACAAACCACCCCAAACTACAAAAGAGAGTAAAGTTATTCATATCTATCACCACGAGAAGCATTTGGACACCATCACAAAAATCGCAGGGTTTTTAGGGTGTGTTTACTATTGTGAATATTGCAATGTAGGCTATAATAACAGAGAACGTCATAGATGCCCGAAAGGCTGTGTATGTTATTCTCCATTGCCATGTACGCCTGAACATTCTGTTCATTGTTACACTTGTAATAGAGATTTTGTAAGTTCATCTTGTTATAAAAATCACACAACTCTATTACAGAACCAAAAAAAAAAACCCATTTGTCAATTAGTGAAGAAATGTCTATCATGTAAAATGCACATATATCCGGGGAGCGGAACACACATCTGCACTGGCTTCAAGAAATGCAAATATTGCCATCAATTAGTCAAAAGCGAACATTATTGTTTCATTCCAAAATACAAACCACCCAAGAAAGACAAAATGCCGAAAGTACCCTTTGTGTTTTATGATTTTGAAACAACTCAAGACTCAGGTCTCCATACCTCAAATTACTGTGTTGCACACCGTGCATGTGGGGAGTGTATTTGCAAGCCTATAGATCAAGAATGTATTTTCTGTGACAAAGTTGGAAGAAGGGAATATATTTTTAAAGGATAATCTACTTTGATTGATTTTTGCAATTGGCTTTTCAGTAAAGAACATGACGGGGTAACAGCAATTGCTCACAAGTCAAGAGGGTTCAATGCACAATTTATCTTAAGACATCTCATTGAAACTGCTACATCAAAACCCGATGTCATCATGAATGGAAACAAAATTATTTCTCTGAAAGCTTGTGGTGTTAGACTCATCGATTCATTGAGTTTCCTTTCTATGAGATTGGCACAATTCCCTAAAACATTTGGTTTAAGTGAACTTGCAAAAGGTTATTTCCCTCATCTGGCAAACACAAAATCATATCAAAATTACATTGGCCCTTATTTAGATGCAAAATTATACATGCCTGATTCTATGTCCCCTTCAGGCAGAGAAGAATTCATTAAATGGTACAATCAAAAATGTACAAGTAACGCCACTTTCAATTTTGCCCAAGAAATGGACATGTACTGTAAATCTGATGTAGACATCCTCCATAGAGGGTGCGGGGAGTTCAGAAAAAAAATTATTGAATGTGATGGGATAGATCCTTTCAGGGAAGCTGTGACTTTAGCTGATGCTTGTAATAAAACTTGGCGGAAAAATTCAATGCCAGAAAACACAGTTGCCATCATTTCAGACATAGGATATCCCACTGCTGTTCGATATTCCATGAAAGCCATAAGATTCTTACAGCTACTAGCACAAGAAGAAGGCATACACATTCAACATGCACTAAATGGTGGGGAAACTAGAATTGGAAATTATCATGTAGATGGTTTTCACAAAGAGACAAACACAATCTATGAATTTTATGGATGTATGTGGCATGGATGTGAGACTTGCTATCCTGACAGATTTGAGAAAAATCCAATCAATTCACAATTCTATCAATCTCTGTACAACAAAACCCAAGATCGCATAAAACATTTCAAATCATTGGGGTATAATATAAGAGGAATATGGGAACACGAATTTGATCATCTATGCAAAATGGAGCCAGATGTTCGAGCTTCTATAGATACATTTTTTCCACACATGGATCCCATTCAGCCACGTGAGGCATTGTTTGGCGGGAGAACAAATGCCATTAAATTACATTACAAAATTGATGAGAATACAGACACCGAAATAAAATACATAGACATTTGTTCACTCTACCCATATGTCAATAAACACAGAGAATATCCAGTCTCTCATCCAGTTATTCTTACAAAGGAAAATATAGACACTAACAAAATAAGGCAATACAGAGGGCTTATCAAGTGTAAGATTCTACCACCTCAAAATCTTTTTCTGCCAGTTCTCCCCATTCATTGCAACAAGAAAATGACATTCACACTTTGCAAAACATGTGCAGAACATGAAACAGATCACTGTCAACACACACCAGAACAACGTGCGATAGTGGGTACATGGACATCTGTTGAACTTGCCAAATCACTGGATTTGGGATATACCCTAATTGAGACTTATCAGATTTGGCACTGGGATGAATGGTCTTCAGAGATTTACAAACATTATGTGAACAAATATTTAAAAATGAAACAAGAAGCTAGCGGGTTTCCAGACTGGGTGAAATCAAAAACAGACAAAAACACATTTAAAAAGGATTATGCACAGATTGAAAACATTTATTTAGAAAATATTGAAAGAAATCCAGGAAAAAGATCATTTGCCAAAACCATGTTAAATTGTCTCTGGGGAAAGAATGCACAAAACAATGTCAAAAGTAAAACTAAATATTTAAATGAAGCCTCAGAATATTTTGATATAATACAGAGCAAAGACAAAATTGTGAACAATGTGGAATTTTTTGAGCATGATCAATTTGTTTTAGTAAACTATATTGACACTGCAGATGTTTTCACACCACACAATTCAGCAAATGTCGTGGTAGCATCGTTTGTAACCGCGTATGCGCGTTTAGAATTGTACAAAGTTTTAGAACAATTAGGAACACGAGTTTTATACTTTGACACAGACAGTTGTATTTACATCCATAATCCCACACTTTGGAACCCCAAAATTGTAAATAGCAGGTTAGGTCAGTGGACAGATGAACATCCAGAGGCAAAAATCACAGAGTTTGTTGGATTAGGGCCAAAGAATTATGGATACAAATACATTAAAGATGGAGAAATACATACCACATGTAAAGTTAAGGGGATCACATTAGATTTCAAAACATCACAAAAAGTTAATTTTGAGAGAATGGTTGAGTGTGCACGAGACAGAGAGAATTGCAAAATAAACATTGAATACACACATAAAATTAAACGTAATAAAAACAGACAAGTCACAAGTGAAGCACAAACCAAAACATTCAGATCTGTATACACAAAACGTTTTGTAGTAGATAAATATGATACACTCCCCTATGGGTTTAAGGTATAAATATCCGTCACAAAAACTCATTTCAGTTTTGAGCAGAGAACAGACAAGATGTCTTTACCACTCGAGCCTGCTTTCCCTAATTATTTATCATAGTTAAAAAGACTTGAAAGTTTTCATTGGACTTCCTACCCAGTCTTACAATCAAAAAAAGAAGAATTAGCCAAAGCTGGATTTTTCTGTGTTGGGGGTGGTAAAGTGAAGTGTTTTGTATGTGGACAAGGTTTACATAATTGAGAAGAAAAGGATATTCCTTTACAAGAACATGTCAAGTATTCTCCAAATTGTCCTTACATGAAAGTTATTAGAGGCTGTCAGTTATATAAACCACCCACATGTATGCAAACACCTCCCGATAAAATATTAGCAGTCATGGATAATGGATTCACTTTAAAACAAATATTTTCAACAATGAAAAAATATGATAAAACTCTAAATGATTTTCCAGATTCAAATTCATTATTTGCACTCATGGTCATAGATGATCAAAGTACATCATCATTTAGTAAAATAATTGGCAATCATGCTGCAGTACATTTCAGAAATAAGTTAAGTGATTTATTTACTGACGGTCCAGCAAATGATTTTCCTGACTCTTCTGATACACAAAGCACATGGTGTAATGTAATATCTGATGCACAAAGTACATCAGAACAGACAAATGTATCATCAGTTTGATTTCAACCATGGAACCAGTAAGACACATCTTAGAAAACAAGATCACATGTAAGGCATTATTATATGCATTTCAAATGATCACTACTGGTTATCTAACAATAACAAAAGATTTCATTCAAAATCAATTAGAAAAAGATGAAATGTATGGGGAATTTTGTAATGCATTACAAATCATGAATGCTTTTTACAAAGATAATGTAAAAAATATTTGGACAAGAGTTATGTGGGATTTTATTATTTATGATGGACAAATCATGAATTATTTATATAGACAATGTATGCCACAAATTGATCAGAGTTCTTCAGAAACTTTATTTGAATTAAAGGCACCCTTAAAAAGAAAACCCACTCATAGAAATGAAGAAGCTATGGAAATAGAAAGTATATAAGTCAATGTTTTGATATTCCTTTTAGTAGAAAATAAAAATCATGGCAATGAGTGATTGTTTATTGTTTCAACACCCCTGTAATATCTTTATAGCAGGCCCTAGTGGATCGGGGAAGACAGTATTTGTCAAAAAGCTAATTGATATGAAACATGACTTATTTCAATCCCCACCACAAAAAATTGTTTGGTGCTATAAAGAATGGCAAACTACATATGCTTTACTTAAAGAAAGTGAAGATATCAAATTCAAAGAAGGTATTCCTGATGATGAATATGAAATTGTCAGTGATGTCACTATTCCACATCTTGTAGTTTTTGATGATATGTTAGGCGATAAAGATGAAGAAAAAATTAAATTATGGTTCACGCGAAAAGGCCATCATCGAAATGCAAGTGTCATATACATCACATAAAATATGTTTCAACAATCTAAATCTAGTCGTACCATAAGTTTGAATGCGCATTATATGATTTTATTTCAAAATACCAGAGATAAAGGACAGATTAAAGCATTAGCCAATCAAGTTCAATTACCCCATTTAAATGCATCTCATCAAGAGGCAACGAGTACTGATCATGGTTATTTATTAATTGATTTTCATCCCAAAACACCTGACTCTTTGAGATTAACAACTGATATTTTTCATCCTTGGGTGACACAAAATGAACGGGGTCCCATCATTTACACAAAACTATAAAAGCTACACCCCACAATTTTTTGTATCACTTGGTAAAAAAATTGCTGACGTATACACATCATAATGGCAACTTTTATCCGATCATTAGAACGATTGAGTCAGCAGACAAATCCATTTGTAAGAGAAAAATTACTTAAAAAAGGTTTCAAGAAAATTTTAAAATGGTTTACATTAGCAAGTAGAATCATACTCAATAAAAAAATTAAATTGCCAAAACAAACTTTAACATATATGGATAGGCATAGACAGGATCTACAACAACTTGCGAATCCAAGAGTAGATCTTGCAACCAAACGAAACATTATTTTAAAACCAGGTGGTGGTGGATTTTTTGGCGGTGTTATCATTCGTAATTTAATTCGATGGGATGGTCATAAGACAAGTAGAAATTTTTATTCACCATTTACAAAAAACAAAGGTAAAAAACAAAAAGCACATAAAAAGAAAAACAAAGTGTCTAAGAAAAATTACACAAATGCAAATGTCTTAGTCACTCCTCAAAAAGAGACAAAAACAAAATCTGTTTTAGTTAGCAAACTTCGAAACAGAAAAAAGTACCGCCATTAAAGTTAATGCGTGAAACATCTGGTGGATTTAGAGTATCGCATGATCCTATGATGTCTAGACAGAGTATGAGCCATGTACCGCTAAAAGAAAATATTCCAATGACAGCACTATTCACAGCTTTGAATGCACCCAAAACTGTTAAGGGGTAAGATCTTATTTTCGTTAAAATAAAAACGGATAACACATATGACTACTATATCATTTTATAAATGCTCTTTGTAGAGGTAAGATGGTAAAACAATCTCGTAAAAATCCGCTAGTCAAAAAATATGGTGGGGTGCTAATGGCACTAAGTCAAACTCCACCAGCATTTCAAAAACAAATTATGAAAAATGCACCTAAAGAATTAATTAATTGCATGGCAGAATATTGTCATAATCTTTTAAAAGGGAACATACATCTTTCTCCTGCTCAGAAACAAAAATTACACCCGAAACGTAAACAACTAAGATGGCTTGCTAGTAAATCGTTATCACTTAAAAAGAAAAAACAAATTTTAAATCAAAAAGGTGTTTTTTTACCATTACTTGGGTTACTTGCACCCGCTGTAGGACTTGCAACAAATCTTGCAAATAAATTGGTGAGTAAAATATGAAGAAAATGGCTATTGTACCTTATCAAATGATGGAAGAAATGCAACAATACAGAAGTGAAAAATCACAGCGTCCAAGATTACCACCTGACCCTCAAATTACTAATACAGCACAGATGCAGAATGAATTATCATCTGTGTTAGAAAATTCAGAATTATCAGAAAGTGAGAGAACACAAAAATATGGTGAAAATTTACAAAAGTTTCAAATGTCATATAAGAAGGCATTACAACCATCATTGATCATGCCTGAGGTAGACCGAAAGTCATTGTTTTTATGAGATCGCATTATAGAAAGTGTTCCTGTCACAATGAGGCGTAAAGCAACTTCATTATTATCTGCTTTATCGTCTCACCCACACATGAGTTGGGATGATTAGGGTGTTTTAAGCTATGATGGAGAACCCATAAAAGGTTCAAATATCATTGATTTAGTCAATGATGTTCTCAGACATCGAAAAGACTTTAAACCAAGAGGCTGGGAAATATTCAATCGTGGATTAAAAGATATAAATATTCCTCAAGATTTTGTTGGAAATCATGAACGTTGGGTGTGGATGAATAGAGAAGATGGCATACCCAATGAATATCAAAGTTCTCCTCAAGATAGTTGGTTAGATAGTTCTGTTTTAACATCTCCAAAACGTAAACTTCTTCGAGTAAAGAAAACACCTGGACATAGATTGGCAAAAAATAAAATTTCTAATAAATGGGAGGCCTACTGAATAATTTATTAACCAAAATATATTACAATACGAATCACCCCGCAAGCTATAGTGGTATACATAAATTATACAAAGCAGCCCACAGTAAAGGTAAATCTATTACAGTTGATCAAGTTAAAAAATGGTTGAAAGGAGAGAGGACTTACACTTTACATAAACCCATTCGTAAAAGATTTGCAAGACGAAAGACTGTAGTGGGTGGAATTGATCATCAATGGCAAATTGATTTAGCAGATTTACAAAGTTTACAATCTTACAATGACCAATTTCGTTATTTAGTTTGTGTCATTGATGTTTTTTTCAAAATATGCATGGGTTATACCCATACACAATAAATCAGGACAAACACTAACAAAATCTTTCCAAAGACTTTTGAAAACTTCTGGACGTAAACCATTATCTTTACAATCAGATAAAGGTTCTGAATTTAAAAATAAAGAGGAGTAGAAATTTTTAAAGAAACAAAAAATTCATTTTTTTACAACAGAAAACCCCGAAACAAAAGCTAGTATTGTAGAACGTTTCCAACACACATTGAAAACCCGAATGTGGAAATATTTTACTCACAAACATACATTAAGATATGTTGATGTGTTACAAAATTTAGTTGATGGATACAATCACAGTTTCCATCGTAGTATTCAGAGAACTCCTGCATCTGTGTCAATAGAAAATGAAGTAGAAGTAACTCAAAATTTGTATGGTAAAAAAAAATCTAAAAAGAAAAAAATAAAATTTAAAGTTGGCGATATAGTACGTATTAACAAAACCAAACGTACATTTGAAAAAGGATATTTACCAAATTGGACAAAAGAATTATTCAAAATCACTCATATAAAACATACACACCCACCCACTTATAAACTTGAAGATATGGGTGGTGAAAGTATACAGGGAACATTTTATCCACAAGAAATTCAAAATATAAAAGATGATAAAAAATATATCATTGATTCGGTTCTAGCCAGAAGTTCGAGACGTATTGGTAAGAAACACATTAAGGAACTTAAAGTACATTGGGAAGGCTATCCCACAAAATTTGATAGTTGGATATCAGAAACAGATTTAGTATAAAAAGAATATGTCACTAAATGAAAATACATTGAGTGGTAAAAGTGCAAGTGTTGAAGTACAAAATCAACAACCACAATTTAATTGTTGTGGAAGTCTTGTTGCAAAAAATCAAGTATCTTATTTCACACAAATAATTGTCATTTATGGAATTATAATTACGGCTATCATTCACCTTAGTTTACAATCACCAAACAAAGAATTGTGGTTAGTATTATTAAGTAGTTCTTTAGGATATATTCTTCCAAGCGCAGGTTTAAAATATTTGAAACCACACTGGGAGAAAAATGAATTCGTTTTACGTAACACTACGGAGTGATAGTTCTATGGATATGTTTCCAAATAACACACAATGTTGTTTTCAAACAAAATTATCTAAACCGATTCATATTAATAAAGAACATTGGGAGGTGGGATTAGTTGAAGTAATTTTACCATCTGAGGCAAGAAATATAACAGATGATGAAACAAATTTTAAAATCATTGTAACAGATTCAAAAATATCAGCACGCATTAATAATATTAATAAATCGTTTTTCAAACATACAGTACGTAAGGGTGTTGCTGCTGTTGAGCTAAGTATTTTGCCGGGGGCATATGCAAATGGTGCACATGTTGTAGAAGCAATAGAATCAGAAATTCAAGACAAACTGGGTGATATTTTTAAAGAATTTGGTGTGTCATTTCATCTTGGTTATACATCTGAAAATTCACGTGTAAAAATTGTATCAAATAGTATTGCAACAGTTGGACTTGAATTATCAGAAAGTTTATCACAAAAATTGGGGTGTAAAGATGGTATGTTTCCAGTAATTTTTCCTAACACAGCAAAAGATGCATTTAAATATAATGTGGATTTAAATATGGATTTTAATCAACTCTTTATTTATTCTGATATTGCAGATTATACATTTCTTGGTGATATAGAAGCGCCTATTTTACGTGTGATACCCTTTGAAACACGTGACGAATCTCTGCACACTCATAAAGAATTTGATAATGTACATTATGTACCAGTATCAAAATCTTCTTTTGATCATATCACTATAAATATTATTGGGAATACTGGTAAAAACATTCAGTTTTCAAGTGGTAAGAGTGTTGTCAAGTTGCATTTTAGACAGAGACATCAACTCCATTTATAAAATATGCCTACAGTATATCGAGGTGTGGCGCGGCAATACGGATATGGATTCAGGTCTATTTTTCGCTCAGCAATAAGATCAGCTGTACCATTAATAAAACCAATTGCAAAAAATCCATTTCGAAGTTTAAAAAAAGAAGGATTAAAACATGGTTTAGAAATAGCAAATGAATTGCTGAGCAATCGTAAACCATCTAAAGAAGTAATGTTCACTCATGCAAAAGATCTTATGACATCTGTGGGGAAAGCTGCATTGGGAATAAAAAGACAGAAACGAGAACCAAAACATCACTCTGCTGTTCGTTCTCAAAGAGGGAAGACACGTAAAAGGCAATCTTATTCAAAACTAAATTCAAAACGAAATTCAAGACCACTTGATATATTCGATTAAATCATGATGTTACATGGATCTTGCGAACATTTTTGTAGTGGATTTGATCCAGATAATGTATCACCAACATCAAGTGGTGTCTAAAATATTGGTGAGATCGAGCAATTTCCCATTGCATTTTTAAACAATTCTTCACCAATAGAATTTTTAATCCCCAGACAAACAACCAAGTGGTTAGATCTTGCAGCATCTACACTTGAGGTTCAGTTCAAAATTACAAAGCAAGATGGGAGTGAAATGGAAGATGATACAAATATTACTCCCATCAATAATTTCTTTCACAGCATGTTCAGTAAAATTGATGTGACACTGAACGGTAATTTGATAACCACCAATACAGACATGTATCCTTATCGAGCATTTTTTGAAAATCTGTTAAGCTATTCAAAAGATGTGAAAAAAACACATCTAGCTGCTAGTGAGATGTGGTATATGGATACCCCTGGTCAACATACTGCAATTGCTAAAGATTCCGCAAACAAAGGTTTGATTGAACGTCACAAATTAATTGCAAACAGTAAATCTGTACAACTAAGAGGAAAATTGCATTTAGATCTGTTTGTGCAAGAGAAATATTTACCAAATGGTGTGGAAATGAGAGTTAAAATTCATCGTGCTCCGACTAAATTTTGTCTGATTGGTGGTGTAGATGGAAAAATAGAAATTCAAAAAGCCATATTCAGAATACCGGCCTTGGATTTAATTCCTAAATTTGCAAATGATCTGAATGCACAAATAGATTGAATAAATTATAAAATCCCCATTAGACGTACTGAAATTAAAACATTTACCATTGGAAACGGTCTTCAATCAAAAATGGAAGACCATCTGTTTCATAAACAGATACCAAAACGAATAATTCTTGGCTTAGTTTTGAATAAAGATTTAAATGGAGATATTGGTACATCTCCATTTAATTTTCAACATTTCAATTTGAACAAGTTGGAAATCACAGTGGATGGACATTCCAATAAATCACGTCCCTTTGAACCAAATTTCGAAGGTGGACTTTATCTAAATTCATATTTATCATTGTTTGAAGGAATGGGGTATTTTGGACAAAATGAAACATTTAATATATCAATGCAGGATTATGCAAAAAGATATACCCTCTGGGGTATTGATTTGACACCTCATCAATCAAGCAGTGGACCATTAGCTCACCCTATAAAGTCTGGCAACCTTTGAATAGATCTTCAGTTTGCTGAAGCTCTGGCACAGGTGATCAACGTTGTGGTATATGCAGAATTTGATAGTGAAATACAAATCAATAAGTTCAGAGAAGTGATATTTGACTATTAACAATGAGTAAATGTGAACATTGCAAGATGCACAGAGAAATGAGAAGAAGAATACAAATAATGAGGCGAGTGAAGACAAAAAATGAAAAACTGTTCCTTAGATTATTTAAAGAAATTGTTGTAAATGAAGTGACACCTTTGATAAAAGAAGAAGTGAATAAACTGTGTTATGGGTGTCTAGGAATACCTGGAGCAAAACATGACTTTTGTATAAGAAAGGATGTAAGAATATGGATTGAAATGTATTTGAAAGACTGTATGGAAAAAGTGTGTATATCAAGTGTACTATATAAACTGCTCGAACAAGCAAAAAATGGAACATTGAAGGATGTTTTACATATATGAATGTGAACTTTAAAATTAACACACAAGAAGACATTCAAAATTGGGCAGATTTAGTAGAAAAAGAGTGGGGATATGACACACCACTTGTTAAAGAAGAAGAAGAAGAAGTTGATTAAAAAAAGTACAACAGCCCTTTTTTAGGGGTAAGAAGAGATGGACACCACTCAACTACAATATGTTCTTGATAATTCTCCAAGGTTATCATCATTGAATGGAAAAGTGTGTTCAAGAGACTTATTACCAAAACAAAAGCATAAACACAGAAAAGCTTATATTGTGAACACAGATTCATCAAAAGAACCAGGAGAACATAGGGTGGTGATATATTTCAAAGACAATCATTCAGCCATCTACTTTGATTCTTATGGCTTACCACCATTACATAAAGACATATACAATTTCGTAGTGAAAAACACAGATTTGAGGACTATAAACACAATGAGGGTACAAAGTGCTCGTACTGTGGTGTGTGGTATGTACTGTATATTTGTTTTAGATCACCTTGCAAGAGGATATGATTTGAAGACAGTTCTTACTATCAAATTCGATCCAAGAAATTTCCAACAGAATGACAGAGAAGTCCGCCGATGGTTTGCACAAACTTATAGACATTATTTTATGTAATCATGATCAGGTGTCAAAACAACCCACAGAGTTTTTTATAAAAACATTTTTTCTATTGTATAAATTTATTATGTATCACATATAGGATATTTTAGCAATTTTTCCAAAAATCTTGAGCGATAATGCTTTATTTCAAGACACAATTCTGGCTACACATATTTTCTCAGCAAAATGGAATCTTGAAATAAAGTGGCATCACACAAAAAAAAATCTCGATGTAAAAAGGTTTTGTATAGAGAGACAAACTCAGATCTTGGTGTATATATGCTTCTCACTTCATATATTAAACATTGGTACCTAAATTAATTCTTATTGTCTGTTTAAAATGTAGCAGTCCCCACTAGCTCTCCATAGCAGTAAAAAAAGGGAAGAGATACTTCTCTTTTTTCACCATTCTATCTCATAAGTGAAAAAGAGTTAAGAGATACTTCTCTTTTCCACTGTGGGTAAGAGACTGCATGTTTATCAACCAATCCCTCCATATAGTAAAGTGTTTTGCGGTTAAAAGTATGGAGAGATTGATTAATAAACATATATTTTGCCAGTATAAAGTAATTAGAACTCTACCCCATAGCTGTCACTCTAGCGAAAAACATTTAACACTGAATTCCCCATACCCCAATGCTGTCACTATGGCGAACAAATTAACATAAGATTCTCCATAGGTTTTTTTCGCCATAGTGACATTTTTTTCGCTACAGTGACATTTTTGGAGGCAGGAAAAGATTTTTAAAATTTTTTCCTGCCTCCAAAAATGTCACTATAGCGAAAAAAATGTCACTATGGCGAAAAAACCCTATGGAGAATCCTATGTTAATTTGTTCGCCATAGTGACAGCATTGGGGTATGGGGAATTCAGTGTTAAATGTTTTTCACTATAGTGACAGCCTTCACTACTTGCGCGCAATGTATATGCGCAATTAAGCGTAGATAAGCGCACAGTTCATGACCGGACTTCTAGTTTTAACTCTACGACTCTGCAACTCTGCATCTTAGATTGCATTTAATTTTCTGTGCAACTCGCCACTTCTTTCTCTTCCTTCACCCATTCCGCATTGATTACGTCATTAATTCCTCGTCATTCAAAACCTCCCCTTCAAACCATCCCATTATGCCCAGTAACACGAGTTTACATGATTGCGTTCGAGTTTTTATGTTTGCGTTCGACGTGTAACGGGCACCGGTTTCGATGAGAACTATCTGTTGTATCTAGTAACGGCGCATTGGGGAGAATAAGGCTGGCTTAGTTCGAATCCACGTAGAGCGGCGTCATACCAGCCGAGTTTGAAGTCATATCAGCCGGAGTTGATTTATAATGGGCCTTGCTTGGGGAGAACATCATATTTAACAAATGTTTCTGTTGACATGAGGCCTCCAGTGACGACAAATCAGACCTCCTTTTATATATCCTAACTATCAGCAAATGATGAAACTGAATTTATTTAACGAAAAATACCTTTTCCACATTGTTAAGTTGATATTAGTCGCGCGTAGTGATTTCACCAAGTAAACAACCACATAACCTACTTGGAAATGCTGTATTCAAAACGCTGAGTCTGTGAGGAAAGAGCAGCAAATAGATTCGGCATGTGTCAACGAGGCATATAATGCACTGCAAGACGTGCGTTTTGGAACGTTACAACCTAAGATTGCAGTATCCGTCTGTTCTTGAGAAAAGATTTTAGCCTCGTGACGGTCATGTCTGCCAGAAAAGCGAGAAATCAGTCAAATACTAGCGTTTTTAAGGAATAAATACTGCGCATGTTTGGACAGTGGTAGAGGAATGATGATTCCAACTAGGAAACCACTTTGATTACGCAAGTTATGTCATTATCATGATGAAATTTGACACATCCGACGAAATGGAGATAAACTGCACCATCGAACAACTGAAAATATGTTTGAAGAAATCGGTTGTGAGATACGCACTCTGATCTTTGGTGCCCGGCATGTTCCTGGCACGCTACACTTTGCGTATTGTAGAACGGTTTTATTTATTAAAAAATTATCACAACTCACTTACCACTGTTAAAGTACAGTCGCCGTTGATTAGTCCTAATCCACAGGATGGCAATGATGTTCACGCATGCGTTTACCAGGTAATAAAAATCACCACCAGCAAAGGTTTAATTAATGAAGCACCGGGTGATACCCAGTGCTTCATTATTTAAACCTGTGGTGATTATTCCTAATTAGTTAGTGTTTGGAATCTAACATTAGTGCGTCCATGGAAATATTGCCCACCCGTGGAAAAGTGACCAGACCACGATGACCGTACCCTATGTTTAGAGCCAGTTTACGACAGAGGTAACTACCAACCTGAGGGTGGGTTACCAGATTACATAACGTGCTGATTACTCGAAAACAAATCCTAATGTTTCTGTATTATTTTGTCTTCCGCAGATGATTCTCTTTTGCAAACGGCTGCTTGTAGCGCTTTCAACGTTGGTTTTGTACCATGGAGTTAAAGGCAAGTATTCAATATTTGGTATTCATACCGCCCCATCCCCCCAAACACCATATACCATTAGTCTTGTGTTACTGTTGTTTTTCTTTTGTTCTCGGTGACATTCTAGTTTTCACAAAAGGTTGAAAACGAAACTTAACCCATTGCTTCTTTGCGATCACCCGGAGACAAAAACGGGAATATTTGTGAGAAAACAAACACTGCTCTCTAGATTCTCACGAAATCGGTTTAACAGACATTCCTCATGCATCAATAAACAGCACCTCTACAGAGCAATACATTTCTTTGACGAGGAATTTGCTGTCAGAGCCCACTTTTACGGGGTCCCTCGTACTCCATAATCACACACCAACTACCAACCTCTCACGCTAACAATCTATTTTATTTTAAATATGTCCTGGGACCAGTCCAGCCCTTAAATAGTCCATCGCCTATACTTGGATCAGTGCCCAAATAACTTTTTTTTCTTTGAGTAGCAAAATGCTACGCATTTCCAAAAAATGAATAGCATTTTGTAAAAATTACATAGCTATTTTTGTATACCAGAGTTATGTTATGCTGTTTTATATTGAATTCTTCTAGGTAGATAGAATAGTTTCCATCCATTTCTGGGCATTTCCAAATGATCTGCATTATTTATTTATTTATTTATTGATGTTTAAGGTCACATATTTATGCACAATGGCTAATCATGACCGTGACAGTTTTACGGGTGGAGGAAGCCGGAGGACCCGGAGAGAGCCACCGAGCAACGACGAGCAGCTGCCAGCTCCCCAACATCGTAACTCCGCACTGCAGCACAGGCAGGGTTAGATTGGTTGAAGACATGCGTACCATCGACGTGCAGTACGCCTTAGTACACGGCGTCATCGTGCCCCCACGCGGGCAATGGAGATGAAGTGTCTTGCCCAAGGACACAACGCGGTTGCCGCAGGTGGGATTCGAACCGAGGACCTCTCGGCTTGCAGCCTGCACCTCTACCTACTGAGCCACCGTGCTCCCAAATGATCTGCAACACATGAAACATTTACTATGTTTTTTTAACTGAACTTCCTTTAAGGGTTGCATGGACTTGTATACTGTTATAAATTGCGTCTTGGTTGTTTAATAGAGTTCTCAAAATGGAAGTTGGGATTTTTAATTTGATGGGCTTATAGTTATTTTTAATGGACATTTTATGCAAAATGTTGTAAAAACAGGAAGTATTTAAACCAACAGAACTCATCTTACATATGAAGTTGCTAATGATGCTTGATGGAGAGTTAATCTGAGTTAGGCCTGGAATGTTCCACAAGCAGAAGTAAAGCATCAGTGAACTAGTTTTCAATTTTGTATACAAATTTTCATTTACATTTTGCGATACAAGATAATCAACTGCAGCCTAATAGGCTGCAGTTGATTATCTTGTGTCGCAAAATGCTATACATAATTTAACATTGTGTAGCTTTTTGCAAGTTTTGCATAGCAAAAAGCGACGCGATACCGCTTATTTTGAGCCCTGACTTGGATTCACTCATCCGGAATATTTAATTTGATTGGAAAAACAAACCTACAGTTTGCTTTTGTAACCAACTCAAATGTTCAAGAAGACTGAATCTAATAAAATAAAATACCATAAACATTCATTTACTGAATGGTTATCAATCGACACTTACCTTGAACGAATCTTCAATAATTTACCAATACTATTCGACAGGTTTGTTTATTAAATTATTATGAATGAAGATTCATCGCAGCTTTACTTTTGTGAATACGTCGCATCGTGTCGCAAAGTGTGTAAATTAATTCATATCCTCATATTTTCAATGCGAATCAATTACTTAATGATTTAAATGTCTATAACAGAAGCACGAATGAATATATGTACATCTGTCTGAATAGAGGGACGTCACATTAACGGGACGGTAGTCTGCGCGCAAACGTCAAGAAAAGTGGGTAAACAAACTGTCCATAACATCATCGGATTCCTTCCATCAAGAATTTGACTGATGGCCTGAGAGCTTGGTAAGTACAGTCACCTCGAACTGGTCATAATCCAAGCGTGGGCAGTGATGTCCATGCATGCGTTTACTAGGTAATAAAAATTCTTAGCAGCAAAATTTTAATTAATGAAGCACATGGTTGTACACGGTGCATTGTTAATTAAACTGTTGATGCTTATTCCTGTAATTAGTGTTTGCAATCTATTATTATTGCGTCCATGGAAATATTGCCCACCCGTGGAAAGTGATCAGTCCACGGAGACAGTACTGCACTTGGACTGTGCGCCTAATAGTACCTGTTTACTTGGACAGAAAAGGTGCAAAAAAGAATGAAACTGGCTAGCCATGCAGCAACGTCATCATACAATAATTAAAAAAGTATGTTGCACCTTTGTTTCTTTCAACCTTTAAAGAACTATACGTAACGTTATGTCCTTCTCTGTACCAGGAGCGGTCTGGGCCAGGAAAGATATCGCCAAATCCACCAAGAGGTCCCGAACCTAGAGAAAATTATGATTTTTCGAACTGAAAGAACTTCGCTTACATGCATATGAGCGATCAACTGCAGACCATTTAGTGTACATTTCGATGGCAAATTTATACATCTTCGTCACTCATTCGGACAAAAATGGTTTCACCATCCCGCTGACCATAGGTCGACCCAATGGGAGAAAATTTGGATTTTTCAAATGCAGTCTAGACTGTTGGTATATCGAAATGTATATCAAAATGAGAACAGTTTGGTATACCGGTGTGACAGAAATGGAAGTCCGTAGGAAAATTAGTCCCTCTGGACTATTATTCCGCGGAATTATAGTCCTAGGTCTAACATTTCTAGGAATAGTAGTCCGCCGGACTACTATTCCTAGAAATGTTAGACCTAGGACTATAATTTCGCGGAATAATAGTCCAGAGGGACTAACGTTCCTATGGACTTCCATTCCTTTTACACCGGCAGTCTACGAAATCAGGTTCATTTCGCCTGTTCGTCATTTTCACAGAATTGTATGCACGGACACTTGTTGGGCTGCTTCAGTTTTGGGGGCCCAGGGAGACCTCAGATCGAGGGCCCATCGGGAAGTTTTCCGGTGGAACACTTCGCCCGTCCGCCTTTGCGCTATACACATCATTAAGTGTTCAAATTTTGTTATCTATGACCTTTTTACTTCTCAAATATAGCTTTGTTACAACCTGAAATGCAATACGACGCAAAATGCAACACAAAATGTTCGCCAGACAATGCAACCTAAAATGTAATCAACTTATTACCATGTAGGTTAGGTTAGTCAATGTAGACCAGACATTATGCAACCACATATGCAATGAATTTATTGCATTAGTGGTTAGGTTTGTCTTCCAACGCAACCACTTATGCAATAAATGTATTGCATTTGCAGTTAAGTTTTCCTTGCAATGCAACCGCTAATGTTTTAAGTTTATTGCATTAGCGGTTTTGTAGGTTGCATTATGTGGCGAACACAACCGATTGTGCAATAAGTTTATAATATTTCACGTTCCAGTAAATAGCCAACACAACCGAATTTGCAATAAATTTATTGCATTTCAGCTTGCAATGACTGGCGGACATAACCGACTTTGCATTAACTTTATTAGATTTCAGGTTACGATGACTGGCGAAGACTACCGACTTTGCAATAAGTTTATTACATTTTGCGTAGTGTTTCATTTTAAGTTGCAAAATTTGTTGATCGGCGAACACAACCAACTTTGTAATAAGTTTATAACATTTAGCGTCGTATTTCACTTTAGGTTGCAAAATTTGTAGATCGGCGAACACAACCGACTTTGCAATAACTTTATTGCGTTTTGCGTCGTATTGCATTTCAGGTTGTAACACAGCTTCTGGCACCTCGCTTATAATTTGCTCCAGAAGCGAAACAAATGAGAAATATATTTTTATTATATTGGTATTTGCCATTTTGTACATAGCATAAACGTCGCTCATTACAAATTATCACATATATCTGCATTTTATATTCACAGGTAACGGGGAAGCGCAAACAGCATCCGATGACGGTAAGTACTCTAGTCGACATGTCAGAGGCCAACAGTTGGTACCATAATTGCATGTTCGCAGAGTAAGAAAAGTGTTGATGGACATTTGGGAGGTGGCGCTCTTTGAGAAGAAATTGCACTCCAACCCCACCCCCCCCCCCCACCCTCGAAATAACGTGAATTCCAGAAATATCAGAAAAATTAAACTGTTCAACCTGTAAATGACATGACGGCTTTATTTTACCATAGCAATGCTATTAACGGTTCCCATGTACGTAGTTGAGAATGTTTAGACTGTTTTCTTTAACTAAGCAGCATGGGAAAGGGGTACTGAAGGATGTGCGGTGCGCCTAAATAAAAAAATGTAAAATGCTACATAGCATTGTGAAAGATTAAACTCTGAGTTGCTTTGAGTTAGAATTCATTTGGGAAAAATTAAGGATTGTAAAAGCTTAAGGAATTGAGAGGGCCAGCAACTTATAATGAGAATTTCTGAATTGTGGCCCAAACAGTAACTGATTTCTCATATTTTCAGAGCAAAGGCTGGTCCATTTTATATTAAAGTTGACATAAATGTCTTTCGTATACCTATCAAACCCATTCTATTTCCATTCTTCCCGTGTGGAACTTGGTTATCTTCTGTGGGAGGCAGATTAGTATAGCAAGTTGGATGTAGGCAGGATTTGGGGGACTTCGGTGAAGACCTCAGAAGTGACATCATGTCACGATGCATGTCAATTTCATTGTGGGGTGCGGCGTGAATCGTTATGGTAGTGCATGTGAGCGGCCATGTGTTACGTCATTATAATGCTGACGGGTGGTTGGTTCCGTTTTTGTTTATTTGATGCCACATATTGGTCTCTATGGTAGCTCGTGGTTACTATACAAAAACGAGAAAGGATGTAGTGTGGGCGTATTCGGATGGTACGTTTGATCGCATAGGAAAATATCTAATTGCCAAAATGACCCGAACAACTACCAAACATCAATCTATACAGTTCCTTGACCCCGTAGCTGATAGGCTACATTACGTTCGGGAGGCTGACGATCGTATTGAGTTGCGTGTATGTGGTAGTACACAAATAATCCCATTTACGGGATCTCAAATATGGAACCACCACCTACGAATTCCCACCAACGAAATCCCTTTCTGTGGCCAGACTGTGACTAGAATTCCTTTTTACAAAAGGAGTCGAGTCCTAAAATAATTTACTCCTATCAGCAACTTCACTCATTATTCAGAGAGTATTCCTTTCTTTTGTGATGGCTTTAGTGGCCGAACAATCCCCGATCAAGTTGGCTCTCCGGCGAGGTAGTCTTAGAGCTCCTTACTTTCTCCACAAAAGTAAACCTTGGGTTCCCCCACATCTACGAATGCTGATAGGATTTTCTTCAGTCTGATTGTTGTGTATAATACCACTAGTATTCTGAAACTGTCTGGTGCCAAAGCTTTAGCCAACCTCTGGTTATTTAGTAGTGCTAAACAATGGTTTTGGTGCCAAAACCCTAACGGGAAGGGATCGGATGTTTTTTCGCTGCCTGGTCCAATTAAATTGATCGAGGTTTGAAAAATGAAATGGCAGTTAATTTAAGAGTGAACCAATAATTTTTCACGCAAAAACAATCTGACAGAACTCGAAAGTTCTGACGAAATCTTCGGTTGCTGTCGCCAAAGTTACATCTTTGCCACTGACTCATTCAATGGTGAGATAAAATGATGTCGGTACGAACACCTGTTGATAAGAGAATCATTTTCTAATTACTGTTAATTTACTGCTATAGCAAGCTGAGGATTTATACAAAATGCTGCATTTAATTTCATAAATATTTTATACCGTCGCGAGTCACTCGCGACAGTATCAAATATTTATCCAATTAAATGCTTCCTTTTGTAAAGTTTATAACCCACAACTAGGTCATTCCAATGAGGGGCCATAAGCTATGGTTTCTATGTAAAAGGTACAGAAAATGACAAAATGTTGCGATTGTTGTGAATAAGGCTGGCCAGTGTAGTCGTTACATAAGGTAAAAGGTTAACCCTTTACCCAACGCAGACGAAATCAAAATTTATTATTTTAAATATCATTTTTTAAATTTTACAAGCAAATTCAACAAAACCATGTCATGTGATCCCTCTTTGGAACGAGCTCGTCGAGCTCGTTCCAAAGTGGGGTCATATGATATGGTTTTGTTGAATTTGCTTGAAAAAAAGTATTTTTTCAGTTGCTGAATTTGCATATTACGCGAGAGGATTTGGCCGAATCGTTGGGTAAAAGGTTAAAGTAATAAACGGAATATCAAATTCCTCACGATTTAAAGCAACATTTCTGAACCTCGTTTTCAAAAGATAAAACATATTTTATATGTCTACTGTGAAATTGTCATTTCTATTTATTTTTTAACATTAACATTCCTGTAATAGGTTTCTTAAAATGTTTCATGACAAACACTGTTGTGGTCGGACAATTTGGGAAAACTATGAAATCCGATCTGTGGGAAAAAATAAAATTAATGATACTTGAGTCAAATGCCATAACCAAAGACATAATATCCTTATTTTGCAATAGCTCAATGGCAGACAAGGGCGTGGTTCGGCTAAATGAGGTGGGGGTATTTGCTATTATAATATAATCACCCCCACTTCATTTCACCTCCGCCTAAGTTAGGATTGTGTATCCCCAATAGCTGAATTTCTAGGGCCTTCAACGGGGAAAATAATAACTTCTCAGTCCGACTGATACTTCCTGTGTACTCTTTTAAGGCGTAAACCTTTGAACCCGAGAGATACCTTTCTACCGCCCATAATTATGATACTTCATAATTTCATTAAGTTGGTAGGATGCATGCTAAGTGAGTGTGTGTGGTCGACCAATCAATATTTTCAACATGCAGCCCGAAGGCTGCATGTTGCAAATATTAATTGGTCTACCCCAAAATAACGAATATGAACTCTTCCAATTGCTGCCATTGAACTGGCACAGAAGAACCACCAGAACTACACAGATATACTAGACAGAAAAAGGAAGGAATAAAATGACTCAAGGAATATAAGGGAGGGATTACATTAACCAGTTATAGAGAATTCAGTCATGAATATATAGGAGGTTGATATTTTTCAGGAAAACTGGGGGACTCGTCCTCCGCATTCTCCCATCTGACTGAGAACAAATGAATTAGTTATGCACTGCAGTCCACAATACTTTTAAGATGACTCACGTAATCGTTTTATTTCTTTTACAACTTTTAGATGTGAAATGTGAAGTGCCAGCAGATATTATAATACTGATCGACGGATCGGACAGCATCTACGCAGTTGACTTTAAAGCAGAGCTCAACTTTGTCAGCCAATTAATAGATCAATTAGATATAGGACCCAATGCAAACCACGTTGGAGAAATTGTTTACAGCTCAGATATAGGGGATGTTGTGAGTCTGAGCCCATACAAAGGAAAATCAACTCTGAAAGATCTCACCGGTAATCTGGAACAGCCACAGGAAGGAAGCAATGCGGCAAGAGGCATAAGTAAGATGCGGCTGATGATGAAAACTGAGGGTCGAAAGAGCGCCCCGAAACTCTCAATTATCATTTCAGATGGTCCGTCAAAAAGTACGGAAGATACTATCGTGCAAGCAAAGCTAGCCAAAAGCGAAAATATCACCATGGTTACGGTTGGAGTAGATTCCGAATGGTATGCTGATGAGCCAAAGATGGTATCCTCAAACCTATCATTATATTTTAACTCTGAAAACTTCACAGCCTTACCAGGATTAATTCAAAGAATGAAGATAATGATTTGCCAAAGTAAGTTGTTTGTGTTACGAACTTGGATTTAATCACCTGAGTCGTAATTTCCCAGTTTTCAACGACAGCCATGGTACCCAGGAATGCATAGATCCCAACAGGAGTCAACGCTTACGTTACAATTCTGAAAGTAAATACCAGTGCATTTATAGACCAAAACCGGTATTTTGAGTTTTGAACTATGAATTTCCCGTGTATCGGGACTGAGTTTCAGAACATGAATGTTCCCGAATTCTCGTTCCATGGATTGAACTTCAGATCCAACGGCAGCGTTGATATCGGAAGAAGCTGATATTCGCCTGAATCTAAAAAATAATACAAAGCATTTATCCTGTATTCAGGAGCCAATACAATAAAACGTTTGCAAATGTATTTTCTGGAATTGAATTTTCTATCTATTGATATAAATGACTAAAAAATATCACTAGCATTTTTTTAAAGATATGGCAAATTGCTAGATCTTCGAAAATGCTAATGGTTCATTTTAACCCATTTAAAGTCATAACTAGAAAATACAATTCTAGAAAATACAATCATAAAGGTTTTATAGTATTGGCCCCTGGTCTACGAATTTCCCGGATGTTGCGTCTGGCTTTCAAAACCTTGAGCTGTCAAATGCACATGATTAAACCACTAATTTCTAAACAACTGGATTGCTGGGATACTTATTGGTCACATATAGAAAAGGTGTCCCCACGCCCGCCATCGAGGGGGAGAGGGGGTATTGGGGGGGGGGGGGGGGGGCTTCTATGAATAAACAATGCTCAACCCCCAAAGAATTTATCGAGGGTTTTCAAGTTCGCGACGAAACGCAATCGCCGATCATGTTTTGAAGAATACACTTCGGTGCCTGTGAAAGAAGAATATGGTGATTACAGTTGAAACCAGAAGTCGTGTCACGATTAGCGTAGAAAAGGCTCGTTAGTTAACGCGCTCTCCACTGCAGGATAATGAAATAGTCTGGAATATACAAGAGCGTCTGCCCTAGGCAAAGCAAAATATAATGAGCTATTAGCGAGGTCGGTAGTGAAATCAGGAAGTGTACCGATCAAACAGAAAGAAACTACAGTATGTGGAGGGGGACTACTACAAAATCGCGGGATAGATTTTTCACTTAGTAAATAACTTCTGAGGACAAAACACAAGAAGCACTTGCAAACTTCCATCAAATGGACCACCAGGTTGCGTCCGTTGGTCTGTGTAATGATAGTTTGTAAGCGTTTCAAGTGCTGTTATAACTGTTATAAATACTGTTCCAGTGACAATATATTGCGCTGCGATTAAGCAGCAATCCGCTCATTTCATTCTGTATATGGAGTCGAATTTTAATATTTATTTACGCCATTACATGTACATTTACACCAGTTTCTAATTTTTTGTCTCAAAAACATAGGCTATGACACCTCGTTGGAACGAGCTCGTCGAGCTCGTTCCAACGAGGGGTCATAACCTGTGTTTTTGAAACAAAAATTGAAAAAATTGGTTATTCAAGATTTTTTTTTTTTTTTGCAAGTGTTGTCTGCTTTTCATGTTACAGTTAGAACTAGAAGTCCTGTCACGAATAGTGCGCTTATCTAGGCTTAATTGCGCGTTGGAATTACGCGGAATTGCCATATCGAATGGCATCCACAGCACGGCAGGTTCTCCTGATTACTCATAGCAAACACAAGCAATGTTTCTGCCAATGGACCTCCGGGTTACCCAGAGGTCCATTGGCTGAAACATTGCCTGTGCACAGGCCATATGTACAGAATATGATAGCTTTAATTGGGTCATAACGCGCACATTAACGCGCATATCAACGTGCTATTTCTGCGCATTTCATGACAGGACTTCTAGTTTTAACTGTAGGTGAAGGGTTAATTGACTTTATGGATCTTAGTGTGTGTGTGTGGCCTGGGGGGGGGGGGGAGGGGGATGTCTAAATTCTTCGCTGCAGTGGCTTATACTCAATTGCGGACACAACTGCCATTCACAAGTCTGTTAATCAAATTTATTGAGACGACGGTTGAACTGTTTTCAATCATTCAACCCTTTATTCAACTCCCTGAGAGAAAAACAACCCGAGTGATTCTAAAATCCACATTGTAATTTTAATATCGTTTAGATTTTTGACTCAAAAAATTAACCCTTTGAACCCTGGTGGTATATCCTATGTAAGTACAATGGAAGCAATTGGAAGAATCCAATATAGTTATGTAACAATATGACAAATAGTAATTAACTTAAATAAACTTAGTACAGTTATTCTTAAACCATTCATGGATACACTAACAATAGCCCAGTGGACGCAAGAAGCGTGAATCAGAAAAAAATGCAAATGTCACATTATTTAAAAAGTTTGGACGTAATTGGAATTAGCGAAACATGGCTTAAACCAAACAAAAAATTCTCGTTAGGTGGTTTTGATATTATTAGAAGAGATCGCCCCGTCCAAAAAGGTGGTGCGGTGTCGCTCTGCTGATGCGGCAGGAGATTAAATACAAATCAATACCATGCGACCACCTCAATGCTGAAGTGATTGCAGCTGAAATTGAACTTGATCACAAACACGTGGCCATCATATCATTCTATAATAAACCGCAAGCAACAGTAGACAGTAAAGTATTTGAATTCTTTACCAAAAAGTACAAGTACTGCATATTCTTGGGTGATTTCAATTCCAAACACCAAGTATTCGGTTGTCATAAGACTGAGCCTAATGGTGACGCCTTTTTCAACATCATTGAAGAACTCGACCTATGCGTGGTAAATAATGATCAACATACATAAGCAACAACCCACTCCATCAATCAGATATCCTAGACTTGATTATCACCAGCAAATCACTAACCAGCCAATTGCAAGACATATTTGTAGGGGATGATGAGCTGGGCAGTGATCACCTGCCGGTTCAAGCCACTTTGAAATGTAATACTGATCCCGCAAGGTAGGAGGAAACTATCAAAAATTGACAAGAACCTCTTCAGAAACATTATCGAAGTAAAACTATAGGCAAATGACCCCTTAAATGCTCATGAACTAGAAAAAGCCTGCACCCATCTTAACGAGGTTATCAACAGTACACTAGATGAAATTTGTCCCAAACAAACAGTAAATACGCGGATAAACAGAATAACCCACACACCTCTTCAAATAATCAAACAAAAAAGGAAAGCCTTCCGGGCTTACCAATCAGAGAATGAACAAATGAAAAGAGAAGAACTTAAAACTGCGTATAATCGCCTACATGGGGAAGTAAAAAAGGCCATAGCTAACGACAATCGCGTGAGATGGGAAAAAGCAACAGGAAACCTAAATGGGCTGAGAGAACCTAAGAGGTTCTGGGATACATTTAAAACTCTTACTGGCCAAAAGAGTGAAAGTGTCAATAATAATGCACTGAAGACTAGCGACGGAACTATGGCCATGGACGACAAGGCAAAGGCCAGCGCTTTTGCCGAACTTCTAAAGAAAGCTCATCGTCCACAAGAAGGGAACAGGTATGACAACGATTTTAAGGTAAAAGTAAATAAATTTGTACAAGATAACAACTAAATTTTCAATGAACCGAACTTCGACCAAAGGCATGAAGACGGGGACAACCATGAATTAACCGAACCAATAAGCGTAGAAGAGGTCATGTGTATAATCAGAAAATGCAAATCATTTTCGTCTCCAGGAGAAGACGAAATCTCTTTCAAACTAATGAAACAGCGCCCCAACATCTTCTCCTGGTGACTTACCAAACTCCTGAACTGCTGCTGTCTCTCCTGTGGGTACTTCCCAAAATGCTGGAAAGTGGCCATAGGAGTAATGATGCCTAAGCCCGTCAAAGACCTTACCAACCCTTCTAACTACCGCCCAATCAGCTTGCTTAGCTGTGTTGGAATAATATTTGAGCGGATTCTCACTACGAGACTTCGCAGCTATCTCGAATCAATCAACTTTTTCAACAAATGGCAAAGAACGTATAGGAGTCAGAAAGAGTGAATCGACCACGTGTATAGACTGGTCGATTATATGAAAACAGCATTTAGTCAAAACGAAATCGGAAAAGCGTTCGACTCGGTATGGCACAATGGCGTGAGATATAAACTATCGAAAATGGTTACCCATTAAAATTCTAAGGATCATATCATCATTTCTAACCGTCCGAAAAATCAAGGTGAGGGTTAATCGCGAGGTGTCAGAGGAAGTAATACTGGAAGCGGGAACACCACAAGGGTACGTTCTTAGCCCGCTTCTTTTCATAATATATGTGAATGACATAAAAAAGTAGGAGAAAACTGTGTTGAACTATCGCAGTTCTCAGACGACAAAAACATTTGGACGGCCAGCAAGTCCCGAGACATAATTAAAGATCGTCTACGGGATACCATTCACGATCTTGAGAGCTGGTGCGCCCTGTGGCGCATCAAACTCAATGCCGCCAAAACTCAAAAAGTTACGTTCTTCAAGAAACAAAGGGGAAAAAAACAGTTTCCAGTATCGATCTCCAGTTATACGATCACAAATTAGAAGCAAGCAAAGAGGTCAAATTTTGGGGATTTATCCTAGATAGCAATCTCAGTCTAAACAGTCACGTAAACTCCATTACGGTTAGAGCTACTAAACGTATCAATTTTCTGAAGATGATCAGGAGTAGAAATTGGGGAACAAACAAAGTTGTGCTTCTTAAGCTCTTCAAAACATGTGTACGTCTGGTTCTAGAATATGGTGCCATAATAACAAGTGACCTGAGCAAAGCCAACATTCAGAAGCTACAGAGGGTTCAAAATTAGGCCCTGCGTGTGGCACTATGCAAACCCAAATGGACACCGATAAAGGAACTTCACGTGCTAGCAAAAATAGAAACTATTGATACGCGATTAAGAGATCTACAAAACAAAACCCTCAGCAGACTTCAAGATAGTGAATTAATGAATGAGCTGAACGAACACCGATCCCTTAACAGAAAAACAAAATAAGTTTCCAGAAAAAAAAATTATTATACAATATAACTAAATTGCGTGGAGTCAGTGAGGATCGCCTTGCTACTCACTGAGAACTTTAGGATAGAGTCTGTGAGTTCTGCCTCGCAACTCTGCTAAAGCGCGATTGAAATGCGTTTAATAAGACCTATATAACAAAACCCTCCACATACTCCAGGAGAGTGAATCAATGGTGAAGCTGAACGAACACTGAACCTTTAATAGAAAAATAAAATAAGCCACAGTAAATTAAAATTACTCAACAGAATTAGACTGCGTGGAGTCAGTGAGGATTGCCTCGCTACTCATTGAGATCTTTAGGATTGAGTCTGTGAGGATTGCCTCGCCACTCTGCGTGTGGGGAGTGGGCTCCGAGGAAACTCACCCCTCACTCCATCAATAGCAACAATCACACAACAGTCACAATATACAATAGCGGATACCTATCTTTCTCTCTACCTATAACTTTTCTAATTGAACTTTCTCAAATTTTCTTGCAACACTGTTATCAAGAAGACGCATGGAGATGGTAGACTAAGCTTAGGAAGAATTGGTGCAACTTACCTTTCTGACCCTTTACCCAACGTAACGGCCAAAACCGGCCCGCGCTATTCTCAAAAATCGCCTATTAATTTTAATTATTTTTTCATTTTTTGTCTCAAAAACATAGGTTATGACCCCTCATTGGAACGAGCTCGTCGAGCTCGTTCCAATGAGGGGTCATAACCTATGTTTTTGAGACAAAAAATGAAAAAAAATAGTTATTCAAGATTTTTTTTTCAAGTGTCGTCTGCTTTTCAACACCGGGCAAGAATTGAAACAAGCTTGTCTGACTGGGGACGAGTGTGCATTTAATATAAATAAACATTTGAATAAAGATTTAACAGCCCTTTTAAAGGCTTGAGGGTGCGTTTCTGTGAGAGGGTGCGTGCGCATTCTTTTTTTTTTTTTCTTTTTTTCCCCCAAATCACCCCGTCATCTGTTCCCCTTGAAGGCAGACCAGATGGCCTTTACACAGCATCCACTCTCCCTTATAGGCTGATGGATGACTCTCAGCTTTCAAAAACACATCTTGGTGGATTTTTTTCCTTTTTGTAACTGTTAAGGACAATATGCTGGGGCTGCTCCCAAATCAGCGACTGTTTGGGTTTCTTTTTCTTTTTTCTAAAATAAGCACCAAACTGCGGTTTCAGTATTACCATAAATTTGCTCACTTCTCTTAGCAAACACGGAGCAGAACTCTTGTAATTAGGCAAATTCCTCGCCATTTTCCAGCTCGAGGTTCTCGGGGATCTCAACCCACTACCCTTCTTCCAGTCGCGCACTCAAACTTAATAATATTGGCTCTCGCTCTCGCATCTCGTGGATTTATAAGCAAATAAAGCTATAAAGCAAATGAAGTTATTAAGGTCGCAAGGGATTTCACCCCCACATCGTCCGTGTGCGCCTTCGGTGTGCAGAAACTTTTCATTCATTCATTCATTCAATCGGAAGAATCCATATTCATTATTTGGTGTAGACCACCACAGCTGTACGTTGAAAATATTGATTGGTCTACACCACACTTTAACTTAGCAACCACCCCACTCCATGCAAGTATGATGTATCCTGTTCCTAGGCCGGTTCAAAAAGTTAATTTTAATTTATGGTCCCTCATTGGAACAAGACCCATGGCGTTAAATGCCTTTTAATAGATAATTAATTTTCTGAAACAATATACGTGCGTCTGCCATCACTTGCACAAAAATATCGAGAAGGTTTATTTATTTGAACGTATATAATCTTGATTTTAGTTTTGGGTAATTGATTTCTTTTTTTGTTTTTTTTGTTTGCAGCTATTGATCAGTGCGCATCTAGCCCATGTCAAAACGGGGGAACATGTTCAAATACGGCGACTGGGTACAGTTGTTCTTGTAGTGCTGAATATTTGGGTGATCAATGTCAAACGCGTAAGTATGTAGATATACTATTTCATCTATACATCATCTATATATAGCCCCTCGTACAAATCTGTGTTCAGGGGTCACGTCGAACTTTTCGAAAATACTAGAATAAAACCTGTGCTTATACATTTCTATCGCGACTCGACTCGCTATCTCACAGGGGCAAGCGCTACTATACTATTAGAACGTTCCTTTTCATGTTCTATCGGTCGATAGTACCTGAGTTTGTGTGATTTCTGAAATAAAACCTTCAGCAGCTCTTCGCTGCTGAAGGTTTTATTTCAGAAATCACACAAACTCAGGTTCTATCGACCGATAGAACATGAAAAGGAATGTTCTAATTATTTTATTATGTCGAACAAAATATGACTTTCACTGTTAAGCGTTAACTGCAACAAGCCGACAATCTTGTAACAACAATGTAGTCGAATCCAAAAACATGACGTCATTTCGAACGAATGACGTCTCTTCGAAAATGACTTGTCACAAGTGCGGTCGCTTTGGGAGTTTCTATATCAACAAATGCCAATGTTTACAACTGCATCATGCTGTTCATGCTATAATTCATTGTTAATGCTTGAGTGAAAAGTGATTTAAATTAATGGAATATAAATTCATGTTTCTCGGGCGACAACAGTTGATAGAATTAAGCGGAGTGAAATAATTTATTTTGAGCTTGAGGTGGAGGCTCAGTAAGGTCGAGGAGTACTAAACTTGTGGAAATATAATTGATTGAAGTCATAACTGACTCATATTCAGGATTCACTGAAGTGGTGAACAACACGTGAGTGTGTTTTTTAATATTTCTGATTCTTTTGAATCCATTGTTTGCAGTTAAAATTGAAAACATACCCACTGAAGATGATATATTTGTTGGTAAGTTTGTGTCCACCGGTGTTGAAAAAAGTTAAACGGACACCGTTTGGTGTTGAGAAAATCCAATCGACGCTGATCAATGGAAGTGGCGCTTACATTTTCTTCGTTCTCTTGTCTCCAGGGAAAAACGTTCCGATAGTACCCTTGTTTTGCCCCAAAACTCCAGTACTATGACTTTTGGAAGGTGTCAAATTAACCAATCACGGCCGATGTTACAAACTTGAGGCATAATAAAAGTAATTATACGTCCTCATTAAAGAGTCGAGTCGCGATAAAAAGATTGGAAACACAGACAGAACGCGATGTGTGTTTGAATCGGAGGGTGTTTTACATAACTCGTTGGAATGGCGTAGTCATATTTCGCGAGAGCTGTAGGCTCAAGCGAAATATGATTACGCCATTCCAACGAGTTATGTAAATTATTACACAACCCATTCAGATTAAAAAAACAAATTTGAATTCAGATGTTTAAACTCAGAGATGAAGAGTTCGTTTGTTTTGACTGAAACTGTACTGATCAAACGATCGCCAAAAAAATGAAAACAACCTTTTCGGAAGCAATGTTCATTGAAATTCGTATCGCTGTTCCTTTTCGGCTGATGCCCATTCACGCCTAACCATTTGGTTGTTATTACTGTTAGTAAAAGTATAATTTGTGCAGATTTGCAAAACAGTTGGGACAAACATTTTTAAAAGAAGTTCGAAGCATGTCAAGATGTACGAACATTTACTGAATAAAGTTTGACCAATTTAGATATAACGGATCCACAAAACGAGACGGCCACGGGACTGAGTTAATGTTCTTGATGAAAATGATTGGGTTTTTAAAAAATATTATCTCATTTTGGTTGACTAATTTTTTGTGAACCGACTTTATTTTGCTTTGGACGTTTTCATTTTCACACTATGCGACAGACGGTCTTTAATTGTATAACGAAATTTAGAAACTTTTCGAAGAGTAACTAATGACTCGATGGGAAAGGAACAAGAATGAACGGTGCTTGGAAAAAAGTTCCGGCTTGTACATCACCCATTGAATACAGTATCATTTATGTTATAGCGGCCATCCCGTTGAATACAGGGTTTAAAGTTGAATGGATGAGTAATAAAAGTAGTTATACGTCCCTAATAAAGAGTCGAGTCGCGATAAAAAGATTGTATACAATGAATGCACAACGTTTTCCTTTTGTGTGCAATCAATATCAAACGGTTTTCCGAACCCCATTCGAAAATGCTTTTTGATTCGATGCTCATAAAAATAATTCATTTGTTGGCCTCAGGTTCAGGGCAATGTCTACTGAGGTAAAAGACAACTGTCACTTAATATGTAAAATAAAAATATTGTTCCTAATGCTGAGCCTTAGGGGACACCACATGTTATGGTCTAATAAATCTGATATACGGTCGCCGTGCACGCCACATTTCCGCCTGTTCAACAAACAGATGATTTCCAACGAGTACCCAGCTTATATAGAAATTTACTGAACTCGTTTTGCAAATTTCGATATAAACTGAGGACGAGCTGATTCTATATTTATTATACAACCCAAACAAACCCACAAAAGACTCTTAAATGGAACGGGAAACTAGGGCTGCATGATATTCAAAACTGAATACCGGTATAGGTATTCAAAAAAATACCGCGGTATACCGGTATATCGAAAACTGTTCAGATATATGAACACAACAAGTACCACAATCGAGACTCGAGGCATCACAGTCGGAACGAATTAGCATGCCTTGATGATGCGGTTCGAAAAACCTTTAACCAACGCAGACGATATCAAAATTTATCATTTTCAAAAATAGTTTATCAGATTTTCCCCAAAGATTTCAACAAAACTATATCATGCGACCCCTCATTGGAACAAGCTCGTTGAGTTCGTTCCAATCAGGGGTCACATGATATATTTTAGTTGAAATTTTTTAAATTTATTTTTTCAACTGGTGAATTTGTATATTACGAGGGCACAAGCAGACGATTCCTTGGAAAAGGGATGATATTATTCATTCCGGGCAACAAAAAAAAACTCAAGACATCTTGAAAATTAAATTGTGGGTAAATAAATAATGACGATAAACCGATATTTTTGTAATTACACCGGTATTCGATCGATATTGGTTTGAATACCGGTATATATCGGCTTATCGATATACCCTGCAGCCCTACGAGAAACAAGATTCTACAAGGCTTGAGATTACGTTACAACTTTAGATGTGTTGTTTATCTGCAGTGTCCACGTCAGAAAATAGTCTCCGATAAATAATAAATAAGTGAATAGATTGGAGCCTCGCCTACTAGTGTTCTTACTTCGCCTTATGTGACAGCGTATCCACTAACTAAATGTCCCGTAACTTATAGGTCTGATATACTTAGAAAATTGTGTGGCGAAAACGCAGTTTCATCCGCAGGCACTGTTGTCCAAACTAGAGCTGTAGATTAACCGAAACCGAACCGAGGTTTTTATTTCTTTTAAAAAACCGAAACCGAAACCGTCGACATCTCGTAATCTAAGGTTTTTCGACTTTTATTAAATACTCTCTTGCTGCAGAAATTCACAGAATGTAGCCATCCCAGACTGGTGAGAGTACCCAGACACTGCCAATGGCAGAGTCTTGGTACTCTCACTACTCTGGGAAGGATACATTCTGTGAATTTCTGACATTTCAATTTAGTTGTGTTTTCAGCTTTCCTCATGTTGCGTGTAGGTGTCAGACCTCGAAAAATGGCCAAGCACAATAAAAGTTCTGTATATTTAGGTAATTATTATATTGGCCTTCCTGATTCTTCATGTATTATAGCTTATTTCGGGCATTCATTGAGTTTCACTCAATTTCACTGCCATTCAGTTATGATTTCGGACATAAGAATGAGTTTTATTGAATTTTATTTGGCTCCATGAACAAACCGAAAACCGAACCGAACCGAGGTTTTACTCCACCTGAAAAACCAAATCCGAAACCGAACAAGAAATTTAAAAACCTACAGCTCTAGTCCAAAAGACGATGAGGCGTGCTGTACGAATACCATAGGACCGAAATGTCATGTTTATTATATATTGTGTATTAAACAACTACAGAAGTGATCGCACAAACCCCATGTTGTAGATAAGACACCGATGATATAATCAGCTTTGTTGAACAAACACTGTATGTATGACTTTATTGTATTTTTTCCATTCTTTCTTGATCACGTCTGGCATTTTCCAATTTACTGAATAAAACATGCCCGACCCCTGTCAGGACATCGCTATGTTAGACGTGCATCTAACTTTGTACATTAAATATCCCATATTGTCAAAAGAATTCAGCCAGAGGAAATTCAAGGTGGGCGAGAGGTAGGGGAGATAATTCGTTTACTTCGAGTCAGTATCTTCTGTTGAAATATAGCTTGTTTGTTGGTCGAAGACAAGCCTTGAGGCTCATCACAAGAAAGTACATGATTACCAGGAGCGATTCGATATCTGAAACTACAAACCAGATGAAAATATCCAGACTCGAAAATCATACACCGCCCATCTGGGGTTTAATCCCGGGAACGGAAATTCCCGGGTTCCCGGTTCTGAATGGCGGCCCCGATACCCGGAACATCTTCAGCACGGAACCTGGAATAAAGCGTGGCATTGATTGTGTATTGAACCGAAGTTTTCTGAATTGAAACCTTGTAGGATTTCGTCAGGCCTTCCACTCCTTAAAGTTTTGTTTTACAGTCCAAATTCCCGACGATCCATTTTCAACAAATCACGGTAGCTCTCAACCAGATCTGGTGGACACCCCCACCCCCCTTTCAACAGCAAGATCTTCTTCACCCGCTTCAAAGTTCATACTCATCTTCATTTATTTTCAGAATCACTAGTATCACTAATCACTACCTCCTCCACCATCAACGCCCTCTTTAAAGCAGAGGTGGCGGCAGTGAAGAGAGTGTGGATATTGGAGAAGGTGGATAATGCAATGGTTCGGAAAATAAAGACGAGATTGAAGCGGGTTTGGGTTTTCATACTTATCTTAGGAAAATAACTTTTCCGTTTGGATATGGGAGATTGGCAATGAAATATGTTCATATTCATTAAAATAAATGCGTCATGTTGCACTTGTAAATTTGCTTGATATTATCCAGGAAATTCCCCGGTTCTCAGAGTAATTTCATTCCCATTCCCGGTTCCTAGAAAACCAGGGAAAATATCAAAACCAGCACCAACCATGTAGTTCCGCTCTTGTCTAATATGTCGTGACAGACCAATTTTGTAATCATAGTACTGAAATTACAGTAATCCTTTTCATTAAATTATCTGATCCTTCTTTAGGTTATTACACCAATTTATTTAAAATGGTAATCCAAGGCCTATAAAGCGACGGAGAATAATCGTAGATTCAGGCTTGGGACGCGAGGAATGGTAAACTGTTGTTGTCTGTGTTGTCTTGTCTTATTTTATATAGTTGTGTCATTAAATACTTAACCCTTTACCCAACGCAGACGATATCAAAATTTATTATTTTAAATATCATTTTTTCAAATTTTTCAAAAAATTTCAACAAAACCATATCATGTGACCCCTCGTTGGAACGAGCTCGACGAGCTCGTTCCAACGAGGGGTCACATGATATGGTTTTGTTGAAATTTTTTGAAAAATAATATTTTTTCAACTGCTGAATTTGCATATTACACGTGTGGATGGGGCCGATTCGTTGGGTAAAGGGTTAATTGTAATCTATTCTTTACCGGGGACTATTTCCTGACGCGACACTGCGGATTGACAACGCATCTTAGGATGTAACGTAATCGGAGGCCTCATAGACGCCGCTACTTGTTTCTCGTTCCATTTAAGTGTCTTTTTTGTGTGTTTTGTTTTTGTTTTTTTTTTTCGGGGGGGGGGGGGGGACAAATAAAAAATAAAATCTTCCGCTCGTCTCCAGTTTATATCGAAATTAACAAAACTCGTCCAGTAAATTAGGTCTGGACCTCGCTAAATCTCGGACCAGATCGAATTTATTGAACTCGTTTTGTAAATGTTGCTATATATTGGGACTCGTGAGAGCAATGGCGGATACAGGGGGGGGGGGGTGGGGCGGTCGCCCCCCCCCCCCCCCCCCCTTTAGCTCGTGTTTGTCTCGCATGTAGGGCGTAGCCAGGATTTTCATTTGGGGACAATACATGAATTGAAGTAAAAACATACAACGACATTTATTTCCTCAATCACCATTCGCGTCACCGACACAGCATGATTTTGAGGTGTTACATGCCCCTAGCCTCAGGTACCCCATGGCTCCCTTATAAAAAAGTACCATGGTAAACCATGGTAAATCCCAAAATACCCTGGTAATACCATGGTATTACCAGGGTATTTTGGGATTTACCATGATTTACCATGGTACTTTTTTATAAGGGCTATGCCAATTATGGGTCAGGATCTTAATTGGCATAGTCATGGGGTACCTAAGCCTAGAGGGCTGACTGCTGAAAACTTTCAAACGCTGGCAGATCGCAATGTTCTCCTGAGGTTAAGTCGGTTATGAATGTAAACAGTGTGTCCAAAATACAATATTATGGTAAACAGATCTGAAGTGCATATTTCAAATTTTCTAATTCTGTCTTGAACGTATGACAGAATTTGAAATTCTGAAACATGCTGTTTAAAAAGTGTTAATTAGCCGTTAAAAATTCAAGAGGATTTCCACCCCAGAAGCCACCAGAATGCCCCATTTGGTCGCTCATTTCCAAAAAAGACCCTCCCCCCCTCTACAAAAGCTAGTGCCTTCGGCACTCGCGGCAGATGCCTTCGGCATCTGCACGATTCTCCCCCCCACCTTTTGAGAATTTCTGTATCCGCCACTGCGTGAGAGATTCTCTATATAAGGTCAGTAATGTAATGTAAACCTAGAATGTATTCTTTTTTTAACTTCTTTAACGAATTACTCGGCCATATTAACTCGGTACGCCAAAGAGCTCATTGCCACTCCCGATACAATCATCAAACCAGTTTCACAGAACAACGGGAAGCACGAAAACGGAAATGCTTTATCATTCGCAAATACTAGCTCAACATCGTACATACAGACTAAAATGTTATATATTGCCATTCTTACAAAAATAACCCTTCCAGTAGAACGATTGGAAACTTCTGGTCTTCGCAATCGGGTGAAGGATGATTTAAAATGACCACAGGAAAACGAATTGCTGGTGACAACTATGCTATGCAAGTTGAATTTTAATTGAGTTCTGATTGTTCTGTTGTACCGTGACCCCCAGAGCAGCCTTTACGCAATCACATCAGCTTTTGATTGCAAGACATTTCACCAGAGGGCCAACATTTTCTAAAGCAAATACCGAGAAATCAAGACCACATCAAATCAAGACCACGAAGGAAAAAACGATTTGAGATTCATTATTCTCGTCTTTTTTCGAGAGGCGAGATGCTACAGCGTTGCGGGAGACGCGGGCAAGAATGTCGACTGGGTCGCGATACGGTCGAAATCTTCTGGCGGCATTTGTGATCACAGAACTGTAGGCGAGAGCTGTTGTTCTGGTAGTAATAAATCAGCCACATTCATTGTCACTTTGGTTTCATCTCCAAATGTTACTCCCAGAGCTTTTGGAATGTCACGGTGTCTTACAAAAGATCATATCCCACTGACTAGGTCGCGAGTAATCTAGTACATGTGATGCAGAAAATTGTAGTAGCATACCGCAATGTTGATGTTTGCCTTGGATCTTCTGTTCAAATTTACGACTGGTGATAGGGTCTTGGGAAGTTTAGAAATTTGAAATTATACCGATGATCTGATTTGACTCGCCTCAGGCCGATTCGCGAATTTTCGAATCGCCGAGATCTTCTCAAAATCCTAGCAAAAGGCACCTCCTTAACTCTTTGAGACTTTATCATGACGTTCAAATGTCACTGGGAATTCACTTTTCTTCAACGTTTTTCAAAATGCGACGTCAACATCGGAAAGGACGAATAACAAGATATTCTTCACATTAGTGATTATCTGGTTGAGGGCTAGATTATTTTTGGTGGTCTGAATTTGTTATTCAAAACTTGTTTTATTACAAATTATTGGAGAGTGCCCACAGGCACTCTCTAATAATTTGCAATAAAACAAATTTATATAAACAATATATTATTTGTGTTTGACTGAATGAAATTTACGCAAGGGGAGTGTTGGCTTTTACTCTGGTATCCTCATTTTTTGAAAGGCCTGATAGTGGCTTCTGGCACTCAATTAGTTAAGTAGTCTTGACAGCAGGATTATATTAGTATTTTAAGAGGCGATAACATTTGGCTCAACGGTTATCACTGGGTACTATTCGGGAGGAAATAGGAATTGAGGTTAAATGTTTAAAAAATCGAAAAATAATGACAAAACAAATGACCACGAAGTATCAAGGTGCTGTTTGAATTCGTACGTCATAAGACGTACAAAATTTTCAAAGGGTTAACTCTGATTCTATCACAAGGTCTCCATAATAAGAGATCTGAAGACGGAAGGACTGATGGAATTCGAGAGTGGCGGGGGGGGGGGGGGAGGGGGGGGGTATAACAATTTACATCTGACAAAATGAAGAAATTAGACATACAAGAAGAAAAATAATTTAGGGTGGTTCTTATAGGTGATCTTTCGATTTGGGCACATACGTTATGCTTGCACACATCAGTGCATTCCCTAAAATAAACGGGGTTCGTACGTTGTTTGAGAGTCTGTGTAAAACTTGTTTATGGATCATGACTAAAGCCAAACAATATTCGACATTAGATTAGAGACTGCCTTATGACTGAAACAGGGGTGGGGAAGTGGACTCACAGTTTTCTGGATAAAAAGTAGAAGTCTACAAGACATTACTGACCACATTCTAATATTAGCAACGGTCATCAAGGTGTAGCGTTATGTTTTATCGCCAATCCAGGCCTGCACAATCTACACGGACGATACTTTCTTTCAGGGACGTCGCGAATTGACAAATTGTCAGTGTACACCTGATTTCTTCCGATTGGAATGCCCAAGTCCCCACTGATTAATATTCCAACTACATCATCAAGGCATGCCTTCATCAAAGGCATGCCTTGATGATGTAGTTGGATAATAAGTCCGTCGGTATTATAGTGAAAAAATTCAAGACAGCTTTGAAATTTATTTGTGACTAAATAAAATATACACGTAGTAGTAACTTCTTATTCAGTTAACCCTTTATCTAACATGAAAAGCAGACAATACTTGCAAAACAAACAAAAAATTCAATAACTAATTTTTTTCAACGAGGTATCATAACCTATGTTTTTGAGACAAAAAATGAAAAAATAATGAAATTAATTGGCGATTTTTGAGAATAGCGCTGGCGTGTTTTGGCCGTTACGTTTGGTAAAGGGTTAACACGTACCGTAGCGGTACTCCAAATGGGACATGGTGAGTCCACATGAGACCAAATCTGGTACTACAACAAACCTGCTTTTTCTGTAATCGATTGTGTGTGTGACACATGTCCAAGTGTCAAGTCAAGACTTTTTAGAAAATATATGTTGACTGACAAGAAAGAATTGACACCTAAAGACTGCAGGAGCACGGCAATTTAGTGGTTACGTTTTTGAACTTCACGGTTAGGTCCCCACCAGGGGTAGCTTTATTGTGTCATTGGGCAAGGCACGTCATCCCGATTTCACGTGGTGGCATGGTGGCGCTATGTGCTGAGGCGTGCCTCACGTCGACTGTGCACTTGTCTTCAACCAATGCAAACCCTGCTTGAGCGGAGATAGTATGTTGCTCGCCGTTGCTCGGTAGTTTTCTCCGGGAACTTCGGCTTCCTGTACGCGTAAAACTGTCCGACATGAGGTGACCCTGGCTGCCTAAAGAGTCGTTAAAACTCAATAAATAAATAAATAAATAAATAAATAAATAAATAAATAAATAAATAAATAAATAAATAAATCTTAAGGCTCCAATCCAGACGAAAATGCCACTGGAAAAAGTCTTGGGATGCGGATGTCAGCACATAAACCTTCATTGCGACGCCTCTGTTTTCTTTTCTGATAAATGCTTCCGTTTTGTAGAGATTGATCACTGTGCACCTCGGCCATGTCAGAACGGAGGAACGTGTATAAACAGGAAGATTGGGTACAACTGTTCTTGCCAGGCCGGATTCGCTGGTGACAAATGTCAGATAGGTACGTGTATAGTTATAAAATCATTACATGTGCATTTTGAGGTGTCTTCCCACTTCATCAATTACCACTTCATCAATTACCACTTCATCAATTCCCTTTTCATCAATTATCGCTTCATCAATTACCACTTCATCACAGACTCATAATATGTTTACATTGCAGTGTATCAACAGTTCATCAAAAATGGTTAACAGCCCTCCAGAAAACGCTTTGGGACTGTTAACTATAACTGTTGAGCCATTAATATATTGAAATGACTTTCAAAATCATGATATTGTTTTATTATTTGTACATTACACTGATAAATGTTGCACAGTAACGAATTACTCTAGGAAGTCGAAAGATATTCTGTAGTAACAACTCTATTTTGTAACATAAAATTTGTGCTGTGATTATTTTCTAGCTATTTTCCATATTTTCGGTACCGGCAAACTATTCGTTTATCTTATTTTCTGTATAAACTTACAAATTCTAAGAAAGTAGCAAGAATAGAAATAACATGACTTTGTCGGTCATTACAATGTATCAACGGCTCATCAGAAATGGTTAACAGCCCTCCAGAAAACGCTTGGGGTTGTTAACTATTTCTGTTAATTGTTAACATAAAACAGTTATGAAAATGCTGTCCAAACAATAGTAAAATGTAAACACTGCTCTCAGATTCTTTGACAGATTTAACCCTTTACCCAACGTAACGGTCAAAACCGGCCAGCGCTATTCTCAAAAATCGCCAATTAATTTTCAAAATATTTTCATTGTTTGTCTCAAAAACATAGGTTATGACCCCTCGTTGGAACGAGCTCGTCGAGCTCGTTCCAACGAGGGGTCATAACCTATGTTTTTGAGACAAAAAATGAAAAAAAATCGTTTTTCAAGAATTTTTTTTGCAAGTGTCGTCTGCTTTTCATGTTAGGTAAAGGGTTAAGAATGCTATTGAAAGAAACAAAATAAAAAATAAAAAATAATCACACAAGCCACTTATATGATCAATAAATGATTCAGAACAATGATACTTTTAAACACAAAGTATATAACATTATCCACATTTCAATAAATTATTTACATAAAGAAAATATAAGCTGTAAAATCTGTCAAAATATATATTTTAATATAAAAATATTTGTTTGTAATAAAAAATATTTATTTTCAATTTATATATATTAACAATTTATACATAAACCTCTCTAAATAAATTTTAAACATATTATGAGTCTGTGATGTAGTGTTGATTAAGGAAAGGGGAATTGATGAAGGGTTAATTGATGAAGTGGTAATTGAAGAAGTGGTAATTGATGAAGTGGTAATAAACACATTTTGATTGTTTGTTGGTTGAAACTCGCTGGAATAGGAACGAGGGTTGTATTTTTCTGCACTTCGTGAAAATGTGCATTTTCTTTCCCATGTTGAAGGTAAGACAGGTTTAGAAAAATAATCACTCTTGTATCGCCATAATATTTTAGTTTTATTCTTTTTTTTTTTTCAACAGTAATTTATCCGGTATCTGTGAATTCCTTGTAGTAACCGAAGAAACACGACGTTTTTGTTTGAACTGTGACATTTTCTTATTCCACACCCACTTACTCTGAGTAAAGTTACATAACATGTATCATCATGTGGAAACGACAGGTAGACAGCCCATCTGGTAATGTCCTATCCCAGCAGTATGTTTTGTATGTCTTTTGTTCCCACATTATAGTATTTCGCTCTCTGCAAAACGTACATACTGTTAAATAAATAAATCAGGATCAGCATCTTAAGAGTGTACTTCGGAAATTTTTGCTTTTCACATACGGTTGAAATACTGTAGTGGCATACGTGGAGGGGAGTGAGTTGGGGCAGTAGAGACAGAGACTAGGGATACAGTACAACCGCCATGGAATGGTCTAAATCCACGCGTGGACATTTTTGCCCACAGGCATTTTTCTCAATCATAATCAGTAGCTTTCAGCGAATATTCAATGAAAGAAGTGAGGTTCATTCCCACTAGACCGATTCCCTTTAGACCAATTCCCACGAGACCAATTCCCAAAAGACCAATTCCCCTTAGACAACTGATATGTTCTAGTTTTAAATTCTATATCAATAATTTGATATACTTATAAATATTTATAAATGTATTTAATGTTATTGATATTCAAGCCTGAAAATAAGCAGTCTGTTGTTTGCAAAATGAGGTCCCCCAGAAAGCGATGCTTTCCCATACAGTGGGCCACTTTATCCTATGGGTACCTCTTTCTGTTTATGTTTGAGACCTTGATTCAGGTTGAGGTTCACAGAGGGTAAATTTAGTGCTAAATTCACCTTCTGGGTACCTCATTTTTCCGAGGGAGACCTCATTTTTTTACCTGATTTCCCTAACAAAACAAACACAATCCTTTGTGTGTACGGGTGTTATAAATTTATATTTTTTGTAAAATGTTATATGAACTGAGCTTGCTGAAATGTTATAAACCTATATTTTTGTATGCTATGCATATAATTGTTTTTGTCAAATAAAGTGCTTATCAGTAAATAAATGTTTTCTTAATTATCCTCAATCAATCCTTAATCAATAACAGTATATAGTTGGTCTAAGAGGAATTGGTCTTCTGGGAACTGGCCCAAAGGGAATTGGTCTAAAGGGAATTGGTCTAGTGGGAAGACACCAGAAGCGACAGGTTGTACTCGGTGCTTCATTCATTGAAAATTTGATGGCGATTCCATTGTTTAATGTCGGAGATTGACTGTTAACGCATGCGTGGAAATATTGCCCACGCGTGGATTTTGAACTTTCCACGACGACCGTACGGTACAACGCACTATCGCTTGCCACAGGTGTCTCGCGTCAGTGTTGTGTACATAACAATCTTTTGTGAAATTCAGCTCTTTGAATCCTGGTAATAATTGATATATTCCATGCCAGTTCACTGGCATTAATCGGATGTGTCCACATTTGAAGTTGGACCAATTAATATTGGGGCTGCACGTTGAAAATAATGATTTGTCTACCATACCAATTCACGAAGCAACCACCGACATTATGATTTCAAGCCCATCACGTTTATGGACCTAAAAGCGGTGTCTCTGGTCCAATGAGTTAAGTACCCATAAGGCTGAAGAAAGTGTTTAGATTCTCAGGCAATCCCCTCTTCGAATTTGAACCCCCTCGTTGGATATTTTTATTGTCTTTCAGTGTCCTCCAATGTTGGTACAAAGTTTTTACATTTTTTGATTGATGCAGATTTATTTAGTTGCGTCTCCAATATGTTTTCCTAGTTACAGTTTATGGGGGAGTGCGTGTAGGTACTACACACACGGCCCATAGGCTCTCTCCCATAAATTGTAACAAGACAAATTGCCATAAATTAAATACTTCTACTTCAAGGGTAATACGAAGAGCATTGAAAGAATACAAAGCCTTTAAATTGCAGTACCAACAGTTTGTTTGAGAGGAATGTTTTATTTTTCAAATTAAAAATTAATTTATTCGGATAAGTATGCATTTTCCATATTTACGTGTGTAAAGAGACAGCCGAAATCCTCCCCATGTTTGTTCACTTTTTGCAAAATAAAAATGAAAAATAAAACCCTCCCCCTCACTGGTTTGAAAGGAAAATGCCTGAGAATCAGTTATTTTATTTTGTGTGGCCAAAGAGCTATCCTTAACTGGTAGAGTGCTGGAAGCCCATATTTGGGCTTTATTCTGAAGTGTCGGCACCACAACTTAAAGGCTTCATATTCAGTGGAGGTTCTACTTGTCACTTTTGAAGTGAAATTATTTAGTCTGTTACGATTTGCCTTATTACAATTTATGGGAGAGTGCCTATTGGCACTCTCCCATAAATTATAACAAGGCAAAGATATGTGAAAAAAATTTGCTGACCAAAAATAATTCAGCACTCTACCAGTCAAGAGTTTGTATCAATTAGCTGCTCTCACATAATAAAGTCATCTCTCAGTGTACTTCCTCGGCTAACATATCAGCAAACCTTGAGCTCTCTCCTGCAGAAGCACTAGGTAATACTACGTCTTTCCATGGGCAATATTTTGCAGCTGTGTGCAGCTGCAAAACTTTGTCCTCGGGAAGACGTAGAAATACTTCTACAATTTCTCTGTGTGTCCCTAGAAAACTATAGCCACTACCAAATCAAAAAGCAGTCTTGTTATAAGAGGTAACTACGTAATAAGGGAAAAGTTGGTTTAAACAAGGAGGCCCCCAAGTGGACATGCTGTCTTCCTAGCGGAAACCCTGTCTATTTGACACACACAGTCGATCTTCATATTGATTAATATTAAAAGGGACAGCATCAGTCGTGAATTAGAACATGCTAAAAGAAAATGGAAGCCTCCAATGACTAATACACAAAAAAAACAAGACTAACAGATACTGCCCAGACACATGTGTCTCCGAGGTATGACACTGATCTGTGACCTTGACCTCCATCAAACAAACAAAAAATTTGTGCAACACATCGTCTCCCCATAAGCAACATGTATGCTAAGTTTCAACAAAATCCTAAAAAGCAAACGAAAATAGTCCTGGACAGACAGACAGATGGACAGAAATGACAAACACTATATGCTTTTTCTGGGGCATAAAAATATGAAAAATGTACAGGCCTACACTGGCAGCCAAAACTTGACTAGATATGACTGCCATGTTGACTTGTCCATTATCGGCAAACAGCCTCTCTTGACTGTATTTTCTCTAACCTCATCCCTATGGGGCTGGGCAAGTTGGTTTGAACGAAAACAAAATGCAATGTCAGAACAACAAATCACCTCAAATTTAACTAAAATTGGTCCATCGGTTTTGGGGAAGTCTTTTGGCACTCTCCCATAAATTGTAGCAAGGCAAAGATATGTGAACAAATTTTGATGACCAAAAATAATTCAACACTCTACCAGTTAAGAAAAGATATAAAAATTAACCGAAATAAACAATCACGTGCAGCATTGACTATTGACCGGTGTTGTTTTCTTTGAGACATTGTCTACTTACAGTTAAAACTAGAAGTCCTGTCATGAAATGCGCACAAATAGCACGTCGATTTGCGCATTAATCTACGCGTTGTGACCATAGTAAGGCTATCAAGTTCTGTCCATATGGGATGTGCACAAGCAATGTTTCAGCCAATGGACCTCCGGGTAATCCGGAGGTCCATTGGCAGAAACATTGCATGTGTTTCCTATGAGTAACCAGGAGAACCCACCATGCTAGGGATGCCATTCGATATGGCAATTGCGCGCAATTCCTACGCGCAATTATGCCTAGATAAGCGCGCAGTTCATGACAGGACTTCTAGTTTTAACTGTAGGAGGTAAACGTCTCTTGTTGAGTTAGACATTCGAGAATTTGACTATGGAAAACCATCTGCTAACGATCCCCGAAGGTCAAATTCAACGAAAGTCTAAACGAAATGAGAGGCGTTTATCTCCGTCGTAATTCCTGTTATTGTTAAAAGTGAAACAAATCTCCAAACCCGTTTTATGTGAAGAAAACCAATCAAAATAAAAATGTCATTTTCTATCTCGCTCCATTTGTCATGATGGAATTTACAAGGTAAACTTCAAAGCACAGACGCTAACAACATTGCCAAAGAAAACATCTCCAGAATGTGTTCCATCTGTAATAGGAGCGGTTTAGCGTAGTTGCTCGCGCATAGCGTGGATACAGACTTCAGGCAATTAGAGCCGGTAAGGGTGAATTTACATGAGATTAGAGCACGGAGCTGACCGGCTCTCAACCAATCCATTTACGGGTTCAGAAAGAACAACGAGATCGAATTTTTCTGACGCATTATAATGTTACTTGGATGATTCTGTCCTTGCACTATCAACTCGCAGAAACCTTTAAATATATCATTCTAATCATACGAAGAACCGACGTTGGATACCGATGCACGTATTGCCTGATTGTATGACTTGTGGTTCTGATGAGTTACTGGCCTTTATTCTCAGAAAATCGAAGTTTTTTGGACTCTTAACCAGTTCCTTGTGTCGCCACTTCACAACATGTTGGGTTCGACTGAAACACTGTGTGCTTAACGTATTAATGACAGTGTTCACATTGTCCAATTACACTACAAAATTCTATTGGCACCAAAAATATTGTTTTTAGCACCAAAATTGGGACCCAAAATATGCTTTTGGTAGGTCACAAAGATATTGTTGTGGTTAATTATTTCATTGCGCCGTTTTCAATAAAATATCAAAATGGCAACACGGGCGAGAAGAATTCACCTTTGAATTCGACGAGCTCGTTCCAATGAGGGGGTCATAACCTATGTTTTAGAGACAAGAAATGAAAAAAATAATGAAAATTAATTGGCGATTTTTGAGAATAGCGCTGGCCTTTGCGTTAGGTAAAGGGTTAAATAATATAATTATCGTTAATAATGATACGTAATAAACAGTGTAATCAATTGACTGGACAGGTTTCGTGAAATAATTCATTTGAGGCGAGGGACTCTATTGTAAAACGCTCGTGCGCATTCGTACACTCGTGTTTGTACAACGTCCCTCACCTCTCATGAATTAATGCACGTAACAAGTCCAGTCAAACTCTATGTAACAAGTACAAGGATGAATATCTATTATGGTTGAAGTGAATTAACCCTTTACCCAACGCAACGATCAAAACCGGCCCAGCGTTATTCACAAAAGTCGCCAATTAATTTTTATTATTTTTCATTTTTTTGTCTCAAAAACATAGGTTATGACCCCTCTTTGGAACGAACTCATCGATATCAATCCAATGAAGGGTCATAACCTGTGTTTTTGAGACACAAAAATGAAATAAATTTAGTTATTCAAGAATTTTGTTTCCAAGTGTCGCCTGCTTTTCGTGTTAGGTAAAGGGTTAAGAGATTATCCATTTCATATGATTCCCATCAAAACATTTCGTACTTAATTTTTTTTATCTTGCTTATCTTTTTTATAATCCTCCTGGAAGATAATAATTTATTCGCCATTAGTTTACAGTACGTGGAGAGCGGATTGTAACATAAATCACCCGCGGAGTGGAGTTATTGCCCAAAGTATCACTTTCATATTCTGAACAAAACACAAGCAATGTTTCAGCCAATGGCCCGTGGGTTTTACGCCGGTGGTTTATTGGCTGGAACTTTGATTGCGCTTGTTATGCTTTGCAACAAATCTGCAATTGTTGCTGGGGTGGAATCTCCACTCTGTGGGTGATTTAGTGATAATACACTTTACACGTACTGTATTTGGAGTGAGTGATAATAAATTATTAGCCACTAGTTTATTTGGAGTGAATAAGCTGTGAGTAAATAATATTCATGACAATATCGTAAATAATACTCTTTTGCTTTTTTTATCAATATTTTCATCATTTCTGTTTTGGATAGTGGGTTAAATAATTGTTATCCCCTAAATGGATGTTTAATCGAACAATAAAAGCCTTGGCTAAGTTTTTGCTTTATTCACTTAGTAGTGTAACAGGACAGGGTCTGTTCAGGTTCTTATATCTCTTAATGGATTTTAAATAAGTTTAATAACACCCTAACTTGGATACTTCTGTTCTTTTATTCACTTATTTTGGAATCAATCTTCGGCGATGGAAAACTACCAAATAAGTAAGATAAAAAAAAACAATAAAATTAAGCTGGGCGAGTTTCAGAAAATAAAACAGAAAATTATTTAGATGTGGGCAGAAATGTCAATGAACGAATTCAGTAAGGGGTTGCATGTCCGATATTTTCTAATGAAGAAAATCGGAGTCAAAAGTTCCAGGGGGATAATTTAATTAACTTGAAAATTGATGGCCGAAACTCGAAGGGACAAAATTTCCTGGGGACGGTTTTCGAGGACTCTCTCGAAACAACGGCAAGTTTGCCAAATAGAGTAAAAACCAAATTGTTACTCCAGGTCAGTGAAGATGATTCACCTTTGAGAAATGATTAGATTTCTGCCGAGCCACAAGAATTTTCTCCTTATATACACGCAGTGAAGAAGCCCAACAATGGTCAACAATGGGTTTCACCTCATTCAGTCCGTGCAACACGGAGTAAACTGAAGTGAAACCCACTGCCGGTCACTTCAACTGCCAAACAAAAGTAGCTGATTTACACAGTGCATTAAGGACGAGATAATGACAATAATTTAGTAAATGTAATTTGCAAAAGCAAAAAAAAAAAAGAAGTTAAATCTTTGGCCTCCGTCACACTAGGGTGATAAATTTTCCCCATAGGTAAAACACAGAAAGAACTTATTCCTGCAGTAGAGACAGTCTTGTTGACCTCTGACCTCTACCGCATTCGCGTAGCAAAATTAACAGCTCAATTGTTGTTTTCTCTAAACCTGTTTGAAAGTATTACACACTGTCAGTAGAAAACACTACACATTGTTCATTTAATCGAGTATTTTTGCAAGTTTAGCTCAAGTTTGTAGGGGAATTATTTTTAGACAGAAATGTATCACTGCGCCTTGTTTATTTTTGGCAGTTTTGCTTGTCGATCAGATTGGACCACCATGTTCCTCACTTCTCGCAGTATTTTGTAGCGATTAACAGCCCGATTTTGCCGCGACCGCCCTGTAAAAGATTTATGGTATAAACAAAATAAACGTATAGTGTTTTCAACTGAAAAAATATTCTACTCGTAGAATAGAATGCAACCGAGTCGCTAGACGCTCGTCGCTTTCATTCTTAATCCTACTCGTAGAATATTTTTTCACTTTAAAACACCATACGTTTATTCTATATTTTTAGAGGGTGGAACCGTGGAATACAGAATTTATTTCGACACACAGTTCATTTATTTTGTTTATAATAAGAATGTGTATTTCTTAAGATCAACATGTAGAAGGAAAGATTTCAAGACTCCAAGAGTGATACATTCAAGTTTATCAGGGACGCTAACGCAAGGGCGGGACTGAGAGGTATGTGTCCCACCCCCTTTATTTTTCAAATTTACAAAAGTTGGTAATGTGAAGCCCTAAATTAGAAAAGCCCGAAAATTGCAGACAGGGCGCTAATGGGGTGTTTCCAAACATGTCTAGAATTTTTCCAAAATAATGTGTTTTCAGACTGAAAAAGTGAAGGTCGTCCAAATATTGATTGACAAGTGGTAAAAATCCGCCCAAATATTGATATGTAGTTATCAGTTATGACTGTCAAAGGCTTCAGTTGTATAATGTATAGTCAAGTGTGGGTATGCAAATAAAAGTCTGGACCTTAACCCTTTATCTAACGAATCGGTCTATTCGACACGTAATTTACAAATTCAGCAGTTGAAAAAAAAAATGTCAAAACGTTTCGACAAAACCATATCATGTAACCCCCATCCCCAGTTAAAAGAGTTTGTCCCACCCCCACTCCCTTCCGAGACCCATTCGCAACATTCCGGATGTTTAGTTTAAACAATATTTATTTCCAACTTTCAGAATATACATGAAACAGTATAAGGATGTATGTGAACTCGACAAAAAGCTGATAGCTAAAACAAGGTCGTTTCCACTCGTATTGCAATTACACATAAATAGATACGAGATGACAGTAATACAGCTGTGATAATCCAAAATTTCGATTCAAACTTTCAACATATGTACACATTTTTTAGTCCAATAAATTATCAATAAACAGCTGAGTATAAGCATAAGTTGGACACAGATTTATGTGAATGGAGCTCAAAATATAAGAGAAAGAAGAATGGGTTAATAGAGAAACTTATGACCTTGACTTAGCGAGCCCTCCGCATTACCCCAACCGGAAATCGGACCAACAACGGAGTGTGTCGGTAACAGAGAGATTGATGTTTTTACGGCTAGTACTTTCAAACATTTTCCAATCTTCCGACTTTTTCTGATTTATGATTGTGCAGAGGGAGGTCGCTGGGCCGAATTTCCCGCTGAGGGAATGCGGCAGGCCCCAATTTCTAAAATGAGAGACCTTCACAGACAACATTATAAGTGTTGGTTCAGAACTGCCACAATTTGATTGGAAAGATCACACAGTAATCTTGAGATCTTGAGGTATAGAGAGAGAGAGAGAGAGAGAGAGAGAGAGAGAGAGAGAGAGAGAGAGAGAGAGAGAGAGAGAGACTACGCTTACGGGACAAGAGGAGCATGTATAGTCATTCCAGAATGCTGAGAAAGTCTCCCGTCATTCTTCGTTTTTCACTCTATAAAAGTGCATTGTGTCCGAAAGTCGTGTGTTACTGCCTTAACTGTAGTCACGCCACAACTTCTATAGGTACAAACGGTCCATGTTAACCCTTTACCCAACGTAACGGCCAAAACCGACCAGCGCTATTCTCAAAAATCGGCAATTAATTTTCATTATTTTTTTCAATTTTTGTCTCAAAAACATAGGTAATGACCCTTCATTGGAACGAGCTCGTTCCAATGAGGGGTCGTAACCTATGTTTTTGAGACAAAAAATGAAAAAAATTAGTTATTCAAGAATTTTTTTTTTGTGAGTGTCGTCTGCTTTTCATGTTAGGTAAAGGGTTAAATCTGTGGAGGATATTCATTCACTTAGTAAAGGAATGAAGCGAAAATGAATGTATCTCTAGCCTGTCACGCGTACACTAGGCGGCTGCTTCGGGGACAAAGCAGTCTCTCAGTGTCCCCGGATATGAGGGTGGGCTCTGTTACGTAAACATCTGACAAGGACTATTGTGGAATCCACTTTTCAATTCTTAGGATACTACGACTGTCTTACTAATAGTATTTCTCTCCCACTCGAACCCATTATCAATATACTGTTTAGACTATTTCGATCCATCGAACCACAAGTACAGGTAGATGGATCCATCACTTGTCTCTGAACGTCTCACAATGCAACCAAATGTATCTTGTGTTGAAATATGGATATACAACGCACTTTTATTAACATTATAACTGCAACAGAAGGGAGTCTGAAGTTATGGCTTTGAATGTATCACTACCAAATCGAGTTTTCTCATTTTCTGTTCTTAGTAGTGACAACTCAGCCCGTAGTTATCTCAGCAGCAGATCAAGCGAGAATTCACCAGATATCTCCAAAGTGGACGAAGGAAAAGCCACATACAGCCCTTTGAGTGGAACAAGGCAGTATCTGCAATGCTTTAACCAATATCATTGCAGATAGCATGTTATTCAACTCAGGGGGTTATATATGCGCAAAAGAGACTTAAGATCTGCGCGATCGCTTGAAATGACATTTGTTGGAAGTTTCCAACTTCATCTGTGTTTTCCAGTTAAGATGAATACAGCCAACCTAATTCTTCAAAAAAGTTCAGGATGATTTGTCATTTTCACCAAATCGATAATAAAGAAATGTTTGAAATCCAAAATAATCCGGGGTTCGACTTTTTTAGAAAAAAGGAAATGGTTTCGAATCGAAGCGAATCAGCGAAATGATTCGAAACCGAATCGAATCGCGAACGTTCGCCGATCCCTATTTTATTTACAAACTCTCGAACCACCGGATCACTTACAGTACGTGGAGAGTGTATTATCACTAAATCACTCGCAGAGTGGGGATTCCACCCAAGCAATAATTACAAATTTGTTGCAAAGCATTACCAGCGCAAGCAAAGTTTCAGCCAATGGACCTCCGGGTTAAACCCGGAGGTCCATTGGCTGAAACATTGCTTGTGTTTTTTGTCGATATGTACAGAATTTGAAAGTTATAGCGTGGGTGATAACCCCACTCCGCGGGTGATTTAGTTACAATCCACTCTCCACGTACTGTATGTCTCTACCTGATAAAGAAATAGACTGTTTTTGTGATCACAGTGACTTATTTACTTTATTTCCTGTAGATATTAACGAGTGTAAATCTGAGCCTTGTAAGTACGGTGGAACCTGCACAGATTTGGTGAATGGTTACAGATGTCACTGCCATGTTGGTCTAATTGGTGATCAGTGTCAGAAATGTATGTTGATATATAATCTATTTATCTTACAACAAGAATGTATTTTCGCCAATCCAAGAAAAAATGTCAAGACTAAATACAAATTTGTATTGAGGGTAGCAATCACACGTGAGATCATTCGATTCAAGAGAGAACGTTTTTTAGCTCGCCTGACTTTCAGTCATGGGAGCTATAGTGATCACTCACCGTCCGTCGTCCGTGAAGAGGGTGTTTGTGTCTTCTCCTCCCAAACCGCTGAACCAGTTTGATATTTGAGATAAGAGTTTATTATAACATCGCATTTTGATTTTGTTCAAGTCAAGTTGCCTCGTCCCTCTGTAGGGCCACGCCCAAAAAGTGTGCTTAAATCTTAAAAATCTTCTTCTCATGAACTAGCAGTAGCAGAGACTTGATATTTGGTGTGTAGATTCCTGTTGAGGTTTAGACTCATATTTGTTCAAGAAAAGTTCGAGGAGTTATATTTGCCTTCGTTATGGGAGGGGCAAGAACTTTCGCCCCGCCCAAAAGTTCGATTTTGCAAACTGAGAGGCAGATTTGAATCAAATTTGATATGAGGGCTTATTGGGTCGTCATTACTTAATTCATGCCAAACAATTTTCCGTTGCCCCATGGGAACCGCAGGAGCTAAAATAGAAAAACGTTTAAATGCTTATATCTCCAAACCTGCACGGCACTGACGTGCTGTGAAGCTTCCTTAGGACCAACAGAATGGAATGGTCCAAAAAAATTGCTATCGGTTTTATCATGGGGTACTTTTTGGGACTTTGAAATGGTGCTGAGTCAGCATTTTTTAACACTGTGGGTAATGGGACAAATATTTAAGACTACTTGTCTCCCAAACCACTTCTCCAAAAACTTTCAAATTTCACACATAACATCTTTAGAAGATTGTTTCACAGGTTTATTGGGTCCATATTTGGGCTCTCAATGGGAGCCCAAATGTTTAAATTAGTGCAGTATGAGGAATATTCTTTAAAAATCTTCTTCTTCCGATCTACTAATCAGAACCTTTTAATATTTGGTATGCAGCATCCTTGGGGGGGGGGGAGATTCAAGTTTGTTCAAGCCAATTCCCTGGGTTGATATTTGGGCTCCCTATGGGAGTCCGAATTATAACTTAGTTCAATATGAGGAATTTTCTTCTTCAGATCCAGCAGTCGGAATGTTTTGATATTTTGTATGCAGCATCCTTAGGGGGTGAGATTCAAGTTTGTTCAAGCCAAGTCCCTGGGTTCATATTTGGGCTTCCTATGGAAGCTCGAATTATAACTTAGTTCAAAATGAGGAATTTTCGGTATTTGGTATGCAGCATCCTTAGGGGGTGATATTGTTTGATAGTTGGTACGCAGCATCCCACTGGAGGTGAGATTCAAGTTTGTTCAAGCCAAGTCCCTGGGTTGATATTTGGGCTGCCTGTGGGAGTCCGAATTATAACCTGGTTCAATATGAGGAAAATTCTTCAAAAATCTTCGTCTTCACATCCGCCAGTCAGAATCTTTTGATATTTGGTATACAGCATCCCACTTGAGGTGAGATTCGAGTTTGTTCAAGCCAAGTCCCTGGGTTCATATTTGGGCTCTCTGTGGGATTCCGAATTATTACTTAGTTCAATATGAGGAATATTCTTTAAAAATCTTTTTCTTTAGATCCACTGGTCGGAATCTTTTGATATTTGGTTTTAGCTTTTCTTAGGAGGGGCAGATGCAACTTTTTGAAATCAATTCCCTGGGTTGATATTTAGGCTACCGTGCCAGGTGAGCGCCCGCAGGCCCCCTGGGACCTCTTGTTATTTGCACTCATCGAAAGCTGATTACGCATGTCGAGGCCACTGTTTTGATAATAGTAATTAAATGTTTAACCCTTTACCTAACATGAAAAGCAGACGATACATGCAAAAAAAAATTCTCGAATAACTCATTTTTTTCATTTTTTGTCTCAAAAACATAGGTTATGACCCCTCATTGGAACAAGCTGGCCGGTTTTGGCCGTTACGTTGGGTAAAGGGTTAACAAATTGCCACATGAGTGAAATAAATTAGACCAGATTATTTTTTGCCATGATGATATGTTTATATATTATATCTCACGTGACTTCCTTGCATTCTGATTGGCTGAAAGATGATACTCTATTTCGTGTAGTTTGCATCCACAGAACTGACCAGGCACTACACCCAGGCACTACACGTTTTCTATTTTTAGCACACTACTATATCATTTTTCTTTTCATACTGGGCGAATAAAACTGATCAGGTTAAATTTAAAAATCGATTCACACAGGCACAACATCCACAAAACGACCCGGAAAGAAATCTTTGTGGAAAAATGTATCGATTTTCCATTGTTGAAGTCACATTTTACGAGGCGTTCATTTTATTCCTTGAGAAGATGATCCATATCTCGTTTCGAAGAGAATGATCCATACCTGGGTACAACATTCACGAGAACGCGTCCGGATATGAAAAATCGTTTGTTTCGCTGCTCATATTATTTCGCTATGTTTTGGGCAGTAAACGAATAAATAATGGAATTCAGTTGAATCTTCGGACTTTGTATCCCGTGCTGACCCATTCGGTAATGTATATGTGTGACAAATGTGTGGAAATTACCAAACTGCGTTGTCAAATTTCGAAAATTTTAGTTTTCATTCGCGAGTTGCGCGATTCTAGAATACACAGTTCCGTTTGGGGGAAATGTTTTGTTTACTCTTGCCGACCGATTCAAAATCTGTCTTCTGCTCATACGAATAATCCAAGTTAGCCGTGTTTTGGAAGAAGAAAATGTTTTTTTAAAAACTACATGATATTTTTTCTATATAACGCTGGTTGGTAGGGCTGCTACCTTGGTAATAGATTAACAAATCGGACAGATGTTTTTCTTGATGGGTATTCGATATAATATAAGGATTAGTGTATGTCTTGTCGTTGACTACGCCCATATAGTGCCCAGTGAGGTGGTGTAGTTCCCTCCGCTTCGCGGCGGGAACTACACCACCTCACTGGGCACTATATGGGCGTAGTCAACTCCAAGTCATGCACTATTCCTTAAATAGATCTACCATGAGTTAAACACGAGAAATAATTCAAAGAAACACACAGCTAAAACACTACTATAAACTTCAGCGATTATAAGACAAGTAGAACAATGGATGTGGGTTACGTCATGCACAGCACAATAACGCAATACCATGACGTCATGATCTTTATTCATAAAAATCAATTCATAGACGCCGACTGTCAAAATATATGCGAAAAAGTCAAGAAAGGGCGCAATATCAAAAGATAAAATGGCTATTATCACCAAGTGTGTTTCCAAGATGGTGTGCTGAAGCCTCGATTTCGCCTCTGGGTCATATATCGACTCACCCTAACGGTCTCGACGATATATGCCCAGAAACGAAGTCTCGACTTCAGTACATCATCTCGGAAACCAACATGGCGATAATAACCTATATTTTCAAAAAGTAGTCATAGTAACACTATTGGTACAAAGATTTAACATTGGACTTCCCATTATCTTTTGAGACACTATAGTACAAAATTTACTGCAGGAATTTCCATAGACATCTTGTAACTTACATGTACAAAAGCTTAGTAACATATAGGTGCAGAAACTTTACCCAGGATAGCCCATACCCATTCAGCTGAAATGAATATCTGTGCATAAATTTGTTTTGTGCCATTGATTGATACTATTCTATCTTTGAAACACGCGGATTGAAATATCCTATGTTAAATTTGTGTACCTATAAGTTACTCGGTTTTTGTACCTATAAGTTACATATGTCTGTGGACGTTCTCGTAGTAAATTTTGTACCCATAGTGTCTCCAAAGATAATGTGAAGTCCCCAATGTTAAATCTTTGTAATGCCGCCAGATTAGGTGGGAACATAGAAGAGAAAAACGCCCTTAACACCAGAAATTTCCCTCACCCGACACATTTTGAAAAACTGTCCACATTGTGATACGGAGAACGGTTGGCCTGCCAAAATTCTTCTTCCGTGAGGTAAAGATAAAACAAATTATTGTTTATAAGGACTATAACCAGTGTAAACTATTTATAAATATCCCCCACTAAGTATCCTCCAAAATGTATCTTCTGATACGCACCCTCCGAAATGTATCCTCCAATATTATACCTCACGTGACTTTCTTGCATTCTGATTGGCTGAAAGGTGATACCCTATTTCGTGTAGTTGGCCAGCACAGAGCTGAAGGATCACTACATGCGGGCACAATATGTTTTCTGTTTTAAGAACGGGCACTATATGCATTTTCTGGTTATAAACACGTACAAAGCAACGATTTATCCAAAATGGTGGCAGAAAATCCAGACCACCCATTAGACAATTCGATTTATATAAAAAATATACACTTCGTTTTTTAGCGTCGCAAGAATAGCCGCAAAGTTTTTCGAGGTGATGCGTTCAGATAAATAGAGATTTTTACCATAATGTGGATGTACAAAATATGTATCCGAGTCTCACTCCGGGTTTAAAGGGCAGATCACGACGAGTCGTGATCTACTCTTAGAACCCGGAGTGAGACATTGGCAGAGGCGAGGAATAGTATCATTGTGTCGAACAAATATCAATATCCACACATTATTCTCATTTCTCCTTTATTGTTTAACCCTTTACCTAACGTAACGGCCAAAACCGGCCAGCGCTATTCTCAAAAAGCGCCAATTAATTTTCATTATTTTTTTCATTTTTTTCTCAAAAACATAGGTTATGACCCCTCGTTGGAACGAGCTCGTCTGCTCTTCGGGTTAGGTAAAGGGTTAAAATAAAAACATTATTACATGTTTACAATTTGGATTGTAGATTATCTGGGTAATTTGCATTTTCGTGTTGTTCGATATAATATGAGGACTAGTGCGTGGATTGTTGTTAACTACGCCCATATAGTGCCCAGTGAGAGGGTGTAGTTCCTTCCGCTTCGGAATACGGGCCTAGTCAACGACAAGTCATGCACTATTCCTTAAATAGTACATCCTATGTTATATAGTACGACCGCCGTGGACTGGTCACTTTCCACAGGTGAGCAATATTCCCGCAGACGCAACAATATAAGATTTACAACACTAATTATAGGAATAATTAATCAGAACAATTAAGTTTATGAAGCGTCAGGTACAACCCGGTGCTTCATTAATTAAAATGTTGCTGATGATGACTTTTATTACCTAATAAACACATGCGTGGACATCACTGCCCACGTGTGGATTACGACAATCATGCAATGGCGACTGTACTGTAAGTATCCTCCTATACCCTAATGAAGATAAGATTCGTAAGAGTATTTACTTTAGCTCATTTGAATTAATTGTAGCAGGGAGCAAATTGTCTCCTTTACATGTCGGCAACGTTTGATGTACGTTTCCTAGAGGTGCGAGGTTGAGGTGTTTGAGGAACGGTTTGTCCCCCCTCCCAAGCGCCTATGTGCGTGCCGGTATCGCGGGGGGGGGGGGGGCACTCCAATGCATAGTACTGGAGTGGTGCCCGTGATATTGGTCCGTTCATGGGTCTTGGTGTGGCAGCAATAATTTATGTCATATAAAACCTGGTTTGTTTACCATCGCTGTGTACATTGTTGTAAAATATTTAGGTCCGTGTTACAATTTGGTCGACGCTTTTTGAGGGTTTCCGTCCACGTTAAAAGAGAGAAAAATACAAGGTAAAACACTCTTTGGCTAACTTTCTCTTTTTTGACATGCCATTTTTACTGGAGTAAAACAATTCGCTCTGTTGTTCGCTAGCTCATTTGTGTAAAGTGGCGAGCGCTCTGAAATTGGCAGCCAGGTGCCTGTTGGCAGCTGGCTGGGAATTTTAGAGCTCCTTTCATTTTTAGGACGACTAAAATTGCTGTCTACTAATTTATGAAACGGCTCACCTCCTTCCCACGTCAGACTGAATGGCATTTATAAACAATCAGATGTGTGTGGATAAATACAATTGTGGTTTAAACTCAGAGTTATTTTCATAAAGGGATCTGAATCCGTGATATTAAAGAATTGTGGCACCCTAGACCCGCTAATCGTTTACATAATCACGAAGTGTCGCAAGAGTACTTGCTCCTGATACATTCTCTCTCGTGGTTCTTTAGTTCATTTGATGAAATCGTCATTCACATTTCTCGACACCACACGTACAGTGTCCAAACCAGAAAATAAGCAGACTGTCATCAGCAAAATGAGGTCCCCATAAGGAGAATTTAGTGATGCTACCCTGCACAGCAGGGTAGCATCACTAAATTTACCCTCTGTGAACCTCAATCCGAATCAGAGTCTCAAAACTAAACAGAAAGAGGTACCCAGAGGATAAATTAACCCACTGTGTGGGATAGTATCATCAAATTCACCCTCTGAGGACCTCATTCTGAAAATGTCAGACTGCTTATTTTCAGGCCTGACAGTATCCCTTTCACCGAACCTTTTTTTGAAGGGTAGTAAGAGTATTTACTCCAATAAATAATTGTTCTCACTAATCCTCGGCTCAGTTAATTAATTAGAAACCACATGTATCACCAAAGGGAGATACCTGCATATAGACCAAGAGTGGTTGGAGGGCAAAGTAGTTAAGGTTGGGTAGACTGTTATCAATCGAATGTAACGTTTGGAGACCTCGGGGTCCTATAACACTATGGGCTACTCTTACAAAGAGAATTATCCATTAGACCGTTTAGATGCATTTAGGTTCGTTTTTGGTAATTTGGTTATTTCTCGGTTCATTTTGGTGATTATTTTACTCCATGTCGGTCGAACGCAGCTTTTGGAGACCCCTTGTTAGAGCACTTTATGCACCATAATAATGAAGTGCCATCAAAACAGGAACATACATACAAAGATTATGTAAGTTAGGAGGAACTGTATGGTTCATTTGGTTAATTAAATATACTCCCATCGAGTTATATTGCACTGTGTGCAGCTCATACCCACAGGTCACTGGATGTACTGGAGCCAGAATAAAGGTCGTTTCGATGTTTTATGGTGGTTTTGGATCATTTTCCGATCCGTTTCAGTAATGAGATTTACTCCATATCAATGGAACAGACCCACAGAATACAGCCTTGCGCTGTTAGGAGGCCTTCTTTTACATATTAAACCCGTGTCATCATGGAAGTTAAATTAGCAACGTCCGGTAAACAACATGGACGACTGAATCACGTTTCACCCTAACAGCACACGCTGCGCATGTGCACTGTCAACACGTATCACTATGATAATAACATCACAACATGGCCGCTCACGTTGGCTACCATAAAAAACAAACATTGCGTAACTAGGTCACGTCACACGTATCACTTCCGGGATTTCCGCCGAGCCTAGATCACGTATAGGGTCTCAGGCGTGATTGTTACCCGTGAAGCCTTTAACATATGCTGCGTTTTGAACATGTGAAGGGAAGTATGCGATGTGATAATCGTACATTTTTTTCAGGGGCCAAAGCGTAGCATATGTCAGCTTAATAGACAGACCTCCTCGTGATGCTGCCTTGGTGGGGGCTGGGCTCTACTTTGACCCCCGGGTGTGGTCACCAACCATTTTTGTATTGGAGCTCCTAAATCCTGTTAATCCACCACAAACTCCTGTTAACATTCTTTGATAATTCACTCTTATTTGAATAGAAAACTGGACCACGGCGTACTGTATGCCAGCTACTATAGTGCATGAATATTACATGTACATTAGTATTGTATCATGGCGCTTTGCATCATAAATTGTTTTTTGTTTTTTTTTCGTTTTTGGGTTTTTTTTTGTTTGTTTTGTTTTGTTTTTTTTGACGGGGGGTGGGGGTTGTGGGGGTGGCAGGAAGACAGCCAATGGCTATGCCATCTCCAAGCAATATATTCACATATTATAATGTTTTTATTTTATCTACAGTACGTGGAGAGTGTATTATTACTAAATCGCCCGCAGAGTGGAGATTCCACTCGAGTAATAACTGCAAATTTGTTGCAAAGCTTAAGAAGCACAAGCAATGTTCCAGCCAATGGACCTCCGGGTTGTAACCGGAGGTCCATTGGCTGAAACATTGCTTGTGTTTTTGTCCACATGTACAGAATTTGAAAATAATACTTTGGGTGTCAGCTCCACTCCCCGGGTGATTTAGTTACAATCCACTCTCCACGTACTGTACAATAGGTTTGTAAACACGTTGTTTATTACTGAATAAACAATCACATGAACTCTTTGTCTTTGCTTCGCTTTGCGCTTTTTCACTAAAGATGAGTTTTGTCCATGTTTTAACTCCACTTCGCGAGTTGACTGCCATTATATCAAAATAAAAGATTTAGATTTTTTTTATCGGGGCTGCTTTCGCCCAGACATGTTGATGATGGAAAGTGTATGAGGAATGATATAAAAATGAAATTCTGTATAACATTTATACTCTTTTTTTTATTTCTGCAGATCATGTTGTTGAGATGACGTTAGTTCAATCACATGCACCCAGTCCACAGCTCAAGAAAAACACTCTACTCAAATGGATGCTTTCTGTGTTCTTGTTCCAGTTTTGTTTGGTCAAGTTTTTGTTCCGAGAATGAGTTCTGATAAAGGTGGATGTTTGCAAATGTTAATATAAAACCTTATCATTATGTCTAGATATCAAAGCAATGGAAATTACTTTTAGTAATCAAAGATCAATGTCAGATAGAAATATTTCTTAAGACGAAGCTCCCAAAACAGTTAGAGAGAGTATAGTTCCTATTATTGAATTCACACCAGAAAATGAGTTTGTCATCAACAGGAGAGCATCACGCACTTGAGAGCATGTGATCACAGTTTCGATGCATGACGGATTTATACGAACATTATTTGGTTGCGGCGGTTTAACGATACTTTCAGCCTCCAGGGTCACATCGTGTCGGGTGGTTTTGCGAGTGGATTAAGACGGAGAGAACCACCGAACAGCGGCAAGCAACACTAGATGTTCCATCCTATTAACCCGGCACAGGCAGCGTACGCAGCTATTGAAGGGAAAGCAGGTGTAGTAAGCTTCAAACAGAACGATCCACAATTTGATCCTGACCAGCTGTAATTGCGTTGTTGAATCCTTGGACAAAGCACTTATCCCAAATTGCCAACGTGGGAGCAAGGTGGCGTTGTGTAATAAGGCGAACTGCTCATCGATAGTGCACTTGTCTTCAACTAATGAAAACTTTGCTTGTGTGGAGTTAGTATGCTGGGGGGGGGGGGGGGGGTTGACAGCTGCTAGGTGGTTCTACAAGGGTATTCAGGCGTCCTCCACCTGTAAAACTGCCCGACAAAATGTGGCCATGACCGTCAAAAGTTCCGTTAAACTCCAATAATAAAAAATTAAGCAACTGATTGGGACTGCTTGGGATCTTGAATACAACAAAATCAAAAACCTACAAACATCCATTTTAACCCGCTCAAGTACAGTACGGCCGTCGGGGACTGGTCATTTTCCGCGGCTGGGCAATATTTCCTTGGACGCAATAATATTAGATTTCAAACACTAATTACAGGAATAACACAGGTATAACCCCGTGCTTAATTAAGGTTTTGCTGATGACGATTTTTAATTCCGGGTACACGCTTTGGTGGACATCACTGCCCACGCACTGTTTAACACTTTACCTAACGTAACGGCCAAAACCGGCCAGCGTTATTCTAAAAAATCGCCAATTAATTTTCATTATTTTTTCATTTTTTGTCTCTAAAACATTGGTTATGACCCCTCATTGGAACGAGATCGTTCCAATGAGGGGTCATAACCTATGTTTTTGAGACAAAAAATGAAAATAATAGTTATTCAAGAATTTTTTGGGGAAGTCTCGTCTTTTTTTTATGTTAGGTAAAGGGTTAAGCCATGACAACAGCGGCTATACTGTACTTTTCTGTTCCAAGAACTGTTTTTAGATTGTGTTCATGACTTTTTCAAATCAACGACATTATCGTAGTATTTATGATCGAAAATCACCCTGAAACTGGACAAAGTAGTTCTGGACAAAAAAAGCTGTTTCTCGAACTTGCCTTACTGAGAGGTGATTACGCTGTAATCAACAAAGTAATGGTCAGTGTTCATGCTGGTCCGAAATTGTCTGGTGCCAAAGCTGAAGCCTTTCAAGATATTTAAGTGCCAAACAAAATGCCTTGGTGCCAAGACGCTAATGGGTGAGGTGGGGGATTTTTTGGATGTCAGATCCAAATAAATTGATCGAGCGTTGAAAAATGAACTGACAATTATTTCTAGAGTGCACGAGCAATTGGTCACGGAAGACATCCTACAGAACTCGAAAGTACTAACGAAATCGTCGGTAGGCGAAAAGTGCGTTCACCTTAGGTATATCTATGCCAATGTCCATTGCCCGTGTGGGGGCACGATGACGCCGTGTACTAAGGCGTACTGCACGTCGATGGTACGCATGTCTTCAACCAATCTAACCCTGCCTGTGCTGCAGTGCGGAGGTACGATGTTGGGGAGCTGGCAGCTGCTCGTCGTTGCTCGGTGGCTCTCTCCGGGTACTCCGGCTTCCTCCATCCGTAAAACTGTCACGGTCATGATTAGCCATTGTGCATAAATATGCGACCTTAAACATCAATAAATAATAAATAATCTATGCTAATGATTGAATTAATTAATGCTGTCAGAACGAACACCTGTTGTTGCACTGAGATAATAACAGATTAATCACCTAATTACTGTTAATTCTCTGGACTTATCGGGTCGCGAGTCTTTACAGAACACTGCATTTTATTAGATCAGTACTCCATACCGTCGCGAGTCAATCGCGACGGTATGAAGTATTTATCTGATTAAATGCTGTATTTTATAAAGTTGAAAACCTACAATGCTTTACTGATGAAAAAGCAATGCTTCCATTTACCACTCACTGACATTTAACGTTGAGAGTTTGTCAACACTATTTCTAACGCCCTTTTGACGAAAGAAGTATTTTTGTTTTGTATCGTCATCGATCGCGCTCGTCACTACCACAACGGCTGTCCTTCACAAACGTTTTGGGTGCCACAATTTTAACCAACGAACATATTTTTTGTTTCAAATAAAATTGTTAGTACAATTGGCCAAATTGGCACCCGATATTGTGAACACTGATTATGGTCCATGGTCCATGCCACATTGTTTCACAAATTCGTATTCAGTGACTTCTTAGCGCTCATTTTTGTCAAACTTTACGGCAATCCACCTGTATTTTTTACATTTGGTTGCAGCAGTCTACCAGAATCGCGTTTATATGTATTTTGTCAGAAATGACAGAAATAGTAATAGCACAAGCATGGTCGAAAATATATTCTCATAGATGACATTTTAATTTTCCCAGTCCACATTGCCAGAGGAAATGACCCCATCGTTATATGATATGAAATTTGGTCCCATGTAAAGTCCGAATCTGCGAAAACGATCATTTTACATAATTACGCAGTAATTTTCTCAGCATTACTTTAAACAAAATTTATTTCCAGTTCTCAAATGTATACAAAATCAGTTATAATTAGTGTGGATCCAACAAGGATGTTTCCACCAGTAAAACTATTTGAACATAAAACAGTCGAGAAGACAGGTACCATTCAATCAGTGTTACCTCCCAAACCCTATAATGGTGAATATAACAATAATATGACTTTGGAGGGCATTGTGGTTTATTAACGGCCCAACAGGTGTAAATAACAGCCCGGCAGCTTATAAAATGCCCGAGACGAAGCTGAGGGCCGTTAATAAGCTGAAGGGCTGTTATTCACACCGGTTGGGCCGTTAATAAACCACAAGGCCCGACAAAGTCATGCTATTACTATTATTACCAATGCGATTCTGAGAAAGTTTTGACCCTGTACCTTACATGGCAGCTAGAAACAGCCAATTCGTTTTCATTCAATTCGCTTGATTCAGACATTTTTAACGTTTTCAATTTGGCAGATGATTATCGTCTGTTCTCAAACAACTGGTGTCACATGATAATCAGATGATCGGCACCGGTACTCTTTCAATTGCAACGAAGTTAGAAAACTCAAAAACAGTCCCGATATTTACCGCTTTTAAGTCCGGAATAGAGGCTTAAATGTCTGGAGACTTACTATATACAGCTGCTTGTTGTTATGGGACTAACTTGACTGAACATTTGGCATATTTATTAAGTTGAATAAAAATGACACTGTTTACTAGTTGAAACCATTTCTGGAAACCGTTTCCATTTTCGAGTGTACGACAGCGAGGAACAAAAGTCACTTGGCGTGTCGAGCTGTTAATGAGATGTTTAACCCATTAACGGCCCGACATATCACGTGACTTTTTTAAGGTGAGCGTTACGTTCTTGTAATGCCCTGTTAAACTTTGTTAATGTATTAGGAGGCGCCCTATAAAGTGGTAATAATTTTCCATTACACAAATCATTAGGGGTTAAAACTGTGCTAAACGTGTAACTGTTTTGCCAGTTCATAGTTATATATATGCAACACATAAATGTACTGCTTTTGAAACAGGACAGGATGGAAAACCAACAAACGTTCAAATCTGAAATACAGACAGCAAGTAAAGACACAATCTATTCTTCTGAAGAAGACATTTTGAAAATATTATTTTGAATGACCTTATAATCAGGGACCGACCTGGGCATGCGCCAGTGCGTATTTGGTTCTGAAACATCAGGACCTGGCTCTTAAATCTCAGAAATAGGATTCTCAGTTGGCGCGTAACTTCTCAGATCATATTTTGATATTCTTTCGATGGATAATCGAGAGAGACACTCTTACATGTATTATATATATGATTATCATTTATCATTGTTGTAGAGTGCTTAAGTTAATACTTCAAGTCTCAATTACCAAGCATTAATCTTCACTGTGGTTTCTGATCAAGTCTTGGCTGCCTAAATAGGCAGCCAAGACTTGATCAGAAACCACAGTGAAGATTAATGTTTGCTATAGTGTACTAAATGAAAATGATGAGAGCTATTACATACTTGCAGTGTGTGTTACAAACAGCAGTGTGACTCCGTAAATTGAAATCTGGCGCATGAATTGAAAAAATAGGTTCCGAGGCTAGAGCGTATTTTAAATAGTCCTGGTCGGTCCCTGATAATAGTAATATCAAATAAATTTGTGTAATCAATTAAATAATATATGTTGAAGTTATTGAATTTCATAATACTTTTTATATTAATAAACTGCTTTAATATACATAAACACGTAAAAAACAGCAGCAAATCAACTGGTATACGCTGAACTGAAATGGAAATGCCGTTGATATTGTTCTTAATCCAATTAAATGTTTTTCCTCGAATGGTCAAACACTCGTGACAACAACGCTGTGTATTGATTTACGCAAAGTGTATCTGACCCTTGTTTAATTGATGAGTTCGGTAGTTTTTAGGATCAATTTTTTAAGATAAAGTGGTCAATCCCACGTTGAGGGCTCAGAGAAATTGAGATATCACCTTTCGAGGCCAAAAATCGACAAGTCCGCAGAACTCGTCGATATATAGAGATTATTACCATTAATAATCAATGAACAAGTAGTCCACGCTTTTGTCACTAGTCGTCTTGATTATTGCAACTCACTGCTATACCGATGCAATAAGGCGTCACTGGATAAGCTTCAACATATCCAAAATTGTGCTGCTAGGTGTGTAACTCAAAATAGGAAGGCGTGTCACATATAAATGTATAAATGACCTGGCACCATCATATCTCTCAGATCTGGTCACATACTACACACCTGCCAGAGACATACGTTGTTCGGACTCGCACACCTTGGTCCAACTTGTTTCAAAATTAGCATCCGCAGGTGACAGGGCCTTTTTGATCGCCGCCCCTAACCTCTGGAACCTTTTACCGAGTCACCTGAGACTACCACAGGAAAATGAGTCGTTCAAAGCTGGTTTGAAAAGGCAACTCTACAAACAAGCTTTCTGCACCAATATGTAGATAAGAAATTATTTCCCTGTTTTTGTGTGTAAAGCCAAAGAGCACATTTTGTGGATTTCAGGCTGAAAATTATTATTATTATTATTATTATTATTATTATTATTATTATTATTATTATTATTATTATTATTATTAAGTGGATGTACAAAATATGTATCCGAGTCGAGCTCCGGGTTCTAAGGGCAGATCACGACTCGCCTTCGACTCGTCGTGATCTACCCTTAGAACCTGGAGTGAGACTCGGATACATATTTTGTACATCAACATAATGGTAATAATCATTTGATCTTTCAATATATTGGGGATAAGTCAACAATGTAGACGAATATATAACGAACTATTTATTCGTACGGATGAACAAAAAGAAAAAAAAATGGAACTCACGCAAACAGAACGTGCTTGTATCCGACCCCCTGATACAAACATCTGTATCAGGGGGTCGGATACACGACAGTTGCGGAGTTGATACAGACAAAATACATGTTGATTGTAAGATAAAATGTCCATAAACGAGGTCTTGGCTTCAATACGCCATCTCGGAAGTCGGAATACCCAGGATGGAAATAACCTATATTCAAATTATTGGACGTAGAGTATTATCACAGGGTTTCCACTTACGTTTCCATGTTATTTTCGCTAACACACGGCGCGTATAATTACGTCGCATGCAATGACGTCCTGGATGGATTTTTGTGCGATTCGAGAACTGCAGGTTTGGAATTTTGTATCTTCAAGTCGACCCGTGCCGCAGAGGTAATAGTATAAAATTCTACTCATTCCACAAGACAACTCACTTGTTTTACGAAGAATCTGGAAAATCAGCATTGACACCCTGCCACACCGTCTTGCTATGATGTGAACTAGGGTGTAGAATATTACCTGGTTTTCTAGGAACCGGGAACGCAAATGAAATTACTCTCAGAACCGGGAACCGCAAAATTTCCCGGGCGATATCAAGCACATTCCGGGGGCAACATGACGCATTTATTTTAATGATATTGAGCATATTTCATTGGCAACCTCCCATCTCCAAACGGAAAAGTTCTTTTCCAAAGATAAGTATGAAAACCCAAACCCGCTTCAATATCGTCTTTATTTTCAGAATCACTCGCATTATCACCTCTACCTTCTCCAACATCAACACCATATTCACTGTCGTCACCTCAAGCAGAGGAGACTGGTGACGTCAGTGAAGAGGATGTTGATGTTGGAGGAGGTAGTGAATAGTGATACTAGTAATTCTGAAAATGAAGACGAGTTTGAACTTTGAAGCGGGTGAAGAAGATCTTGCTGCTGAAAGGGAGGGGTGGGGGTCCTCCAGAACTGGTCGAGTGTTACTGTGATTTGTTGAAAATGGTTCGTCGGGAATCAGAACTGTAAAAAAAAATGGACGGGCTGACGAAATCCTACAAAGTTTCAATTCAGAAAACTTCAGTTCAATACACAAACAGTGCCACGCTTCATTCCCGGTTGCGTGCTGTAGAATTCCCGGGGATCGGGGACGGCTTTCGGAACCGGGAACTCGGGAATTCCCGTTACCGGGATTAAACTCTAGTTTAAACACAATATTGTGTTTTATTATATGTAGCTTGTGAATTATAGCAAATTATCTAAAAGATATTTCTCGCTATCTATCGGCTCGATAGATATCGAGAAATATTTCTCAGTAGCTTCCTAAATGACGTCACGCTACGCCGCATCACGTCGCCTCGATTTTTTTTTCAGTACCTTCCAAAATGACGTTACACTTCGGCGCATGACGTCGCCTTGAACGTCGCACTGAATGAACGATCAGCTGATCTTTGTTTTGTTTTTTTTCAAGCGCTCGTGAAAAATAAAACTTTCAGGTCCAGACTCATGAGATAATTCCCGATATTCACTAAAATAGTGTAGATTTTCTCTATTTATCTATCTTTCAGTTTACTGGAAACTATATCAAGGCTCCATTTCACAAACTTTAGGAATTTTCCTGTAGACTAGTATAAAGATACAGAAGTTGTTTTTTTTTTTTACAATTTTATCCAATGAATTCAAACGTTTCACTATTATTAATGCGTGTATCGAAACATATAGTACAGATCTTGTCCTTTCATTAAAATGAAAATCTAGGGGGGGGGGGGGGGGGGATTTTCAAAAATCTTTCCTTGGAAGAATAATAACTTGCAAATTACTGTAAAGGTAGTCGCAAAACAACGAGCCAAAGTGGACGTTTAAACCCTTTACCTAACCTGAAAAGCAGACGACACTTGCAAAAATAATTCTTGAATAACTAATTTTTTCCATTTTTTGTCTCAAAAACATAGGTTATGACCCTCGTTGGAACGAACTCGACGAGCTCGTTCCAACGAGGGGTCATAACCTATGTTTTTGAGACAAAAAATGAAAAAAATAATGAAAATTAATTGGCGATTTTTGAGAATAGCGCTGGCCGGTTTTGACTGTTACGTTAGGTAAAGGGTTAACTAGTTGATCCTGATTAGCTTACAAGAGAATGCCAGGTTTCAGTGGCGTAGATAGCTTTTCGCTGGCGAAGGGGCAAGCCCAAAATTTTCCGACAGCCCGAAAATTTTCCGACAGTGTAACAACAACAAAAACCCAAACAAACAGAAAGAATCTGTTGTTTACTGCAAATGTACTGAAAATTGGTCTTTTTTACCCAAAATTTACCCAAAATGGCATGTTTTTAACCCCAAAACCAGCATTTTAATGTTATTAGGCATAAATTCGCCTAAAAATGGTCCCAAAAAATTTACGACAAACTTCTGGGGGGGGGGGGGGCTACGTCCCCCCTGCCCCCCCCCCCCCCTTTATCTACGCCACTGCCAAGTTTCCTTTTGTTACTTTACAAAACGAAACTTACAGACAGCTCTGGAATCTGTCTGTTGTTTTATTTTATTAAAAGTAACAAAAGGAAACCTCGCATTATTTTCTACTGATGCCATAGAACATGGGTGTTTGTTTCAATACTTGCTTCTTAATTGCTCCTTCCTCGAGCGTCTGAAAAATTCAAGAGAGATAATTTTATCGAATTTTCTTGTCCATATAAGTCAGGGATGATTGGGCATCCGTTGAATGCAACACTTGAATAGAGACTGACAATATGTTTGGTTGCAGAAAAGAAGCTGCAGTATCTACAGCATGAAGACCAGTGAGATTTAATTCGCGACTCGATTCGAAATTTGTCCGATTCGACTCAGGATTCGGTTCGACACGAAATTTGAGATTCATAAGCCTCTAGAGGATAACATAATTTGTTTTTGCTTCGTAAACAGACAATAAACGCAGACGCACAAATGACATAGCCTGGAAACAGACATGCTGGTCTCAGTAAAGCTCCCGGGTCTCCAAACCTGTCAAATTCTGCAGGATTTCGACGTTCTTGTAGGCTGTTTGTTTAGCCACTTTTTGTGTAGTTTGTGCGATATGCAGATATTCGTTCGCGCTCCAATTTATATATTCCAGTCAATGAGTAATTACTTCGCCTTGAAGACGATATTAACACAATTTAAAGAACAACGCGACGTTATCACAAAACTGCAGATGTCATGAGTCTTCAATGATAATCATTCAGTAACGTCTAAGTCATTAACCATTTGAATCCTAGTGGTATCTTCCATGTCAGCAAATGGAAGTGTCCATATTCATTATTTGGGGTAGAGCAATTAATATTTTCAACGTGCAGCCTTCGGGCTTCACATTGAAAATATTGATTAGTGTACCCCACATACATGTATTCAAGTAGCATCCAACCTACTTTATGCAATTATGATGTTTCATGTTCCTGGGCCTGAAAAAACTCCACTCGGATTCAAAGGGTTAAAGATTCGATCAAATCAAGTCTTGATTGAGAAACATTTCTTCTTTTGATTCACAGAAAATAAAGCTTTATTGTATTTTTAGATTAAGTCGTCTGGAATATTTCAGTTGTTCAGAAGAACAAACCGTGGAAATCTAAACATGGGAGTGCGGTGGCTCAGTAGGTGGAGGAGCAGGCTGCAAGCCGAGAGGTCCTCGTTTCGAATCCCACCTGTGGCAACCGCGTTGTGTCCTTGGGCAAGACACTTCACCCGATTGCCCACGCGAGGGCACGGTGACGTTGTGTACTAAGGCGTAGTGCACGTCGGTGGTGCACTGTCTTCAACCAATGCTGACCCTGCTTGTGTGGAGTTAGTATGTTGGGGGGCTGTCAGTTGCTCGGTGGTTCTCTCCGGGTATTCCGGCTTCCTCCACCCGTAAAACTGTCGAGGTCATGATTAGCCATTGTGCAGAAATATGTGACCTTAAACACCAATAAATAAATAATAAATAAATCTAAACATAGGTGATGGACTCTTCAATGTAGACTCGTTGCACGCCACAAGTGTCGATTTCCTTGCATAATGTGTACACATCGCAGGCAGCACATGGGAACATGCTTGGTGTGTCCATATGTGCATGTATGTGTGTTGGTGGATAGTGTACGCACAACACATGGGTACCTGTTGGATGTGCTGAAATGTGCATGTGTGTTTGTGCTTGGAATTCTTAGCCGACTCCGCGAATTGGAATTTTGTGACTTGGCATAAACTTGTTCCCTGAGTTCCAATGCGTTATATGTGCCCACTGGCACATAGAACACATTGGAACTCAGGGGACGAACTGTTGAGGGTATTCTCCTTGCTTACCGAAAATAAAAATCAATGCCATACAGTTAAAAAATTATTGAACACAAATTGTATTGTAGTTAACCCTTTACCTAACACGAAAGACAGACGAAACTTGGAAACAAAATTCTTGAATATTTTTTTCCATTTTTTGATTGATTGCTTAAGAGCATTGCTTAAGAACATTTCACTTCGTGGGAAAAAGAAAACCTTCCAGATATATGAGTATTGCGGTTATCTACCCGTCCTGACGAACGAATAATATGACAATACGCAAGGCGTAAGAAGGAACCTCAAAGTATCCAACATATTGAAATATTTCATTCCGCAACCATTACTCCAAAAACATTTTGGTTTATTCAGTCGAATTCCTGCAATTGTTTAATTTCAGCCAAACATGAATACGTTTCACAGTACTAAATATTTTCCCATAAACGACCATTATAACGTTCAGGAGAAAAAATATGGTCGTATCATTTTAAATTTAACATTCAAATATTTTTTGTCAAGTAGAGCCCTTCAGACAACCTTTTTCTGATCTTTAAACATGGGTCATGCAACAAATAAAAGAAAAAACTAACAGAAAGGGAAGTGCTGGTCACATGTTCATATTTCTCAGGGAATTCCCAAACAAAACACACCAATAGTCAAACAAATTTTTAGGTTCTAAAAGTCCTCAAATCATCCTCTTTGTTCATCTGGAACATTCAACAGTAATACAAAATGTCAGTAGACTTCTTCAAATGTTTATTGAAACAATATATTTTCCCAAGACTGCTTAGTTTTGGGAATTACATAATTTCCGAGCGCAACTTTTAGAGGCAGGTACATCTAATTAAAATATTTACAACAGTTATACCTATGAGCAAACCCAACCCTACCAAAGATACATTTACCTCTTTCATGTGATGAAAGAGTCATTTCTGCAATAGAATTCAACTTTTGGCTTCTGTCTAGTAAAAAGCATGGGAAATTTGTTCTTTTGAAGAGAACTGTCCAATCTGTGTCAAATAGGCTTAAAAACTGTTATTGCCTCCGACAGAATTTCTACTCTGTTACCTAATAAGTTAGGAGGGATAAGAATTCACAGCTTTCTTTGAAACTACCCATAAAACCTTTTCACAAAATCTGTTTTAATTAATCATTCAGCAAGATAAATAGTGCCCCACCACCATGAAACAATATGACAATTTTGTTTCAAAATTGGGGTTGTGCAGGACTTATAGTTCCTCTAAATTTGGGAGAATCCATTTGCATTCTTGGGGAAATCGTTCCGAGAATTTAGACCTGCTATGGGCCAGGATCCTATTAGGTCAGTATGATTGAACCCCTGTTGCATACTGATAATACATGTTAACCCTTTACCCGATACAGCTTTTTAATTTTTACAACACCAACTACTGATTTTTACCCCACCCCCCGCCCCCCAGGGGCCTTAATCGCTCACCTGACAAGGTGGTTCAGAGAAGTGTTTTGGGTCAGATTCAGTTAGTCAAGGTTCATGGACACTACATAGGAATAATGTTATGAAATTATTCATAATTCTAGTGTCCATGTCAGATGATTATTAGCATAGGTCTTCCTGATTGCTTCCAATTCTGACAGCTGTAGACAAGTACTGCCAAACTTCCAAGGGTTGTTGTGTCACTGCAGCCTGAAAGGCAAATTTTATGGAAAAGCTCTAAGGAATGGGTTTGAACATTTATGAACAACCTCGAACCTAACCCACCCCTGCCCAAATATTAAGCCACAGACCTGAAATGGACGAACTCAAATCTGCACCCCCCCCCCCCCCCCCCCCCCATTCCTGCGATACCAAATATGAAATGGTTCTGTTTCTGTACCAAATATTAAAGCATTAAACTAGTGGGTCTGAAGAAAAAGATTTTTAAAGAAATTTTCTCATGCTGCTTTGAGTTAATTTGCACTCCCATAATGAGCCCAAATATTAACCCATAGATTTGGCTTGAACAAACATGAATCTGACCCCCTTAGAGATGTTGTAAGCCAAATATGAAAGGATTCTGACAGGTGGATCTGAAAAAATAGAGTTTTAAAGAAATGTCCTCATACTGCACTAAGTTAAACTTTGGGCTTCAATAGATAGACCAAATATTAAGCCAGAGACCATTGAGCCCAAATATGGACCTAGGGACATGGCTTGAACAAACTTGAATCTCACCCCCTCTAAGGATGCTGCATACCAAATATTGAAACATTCCGGCTGCTGGATCTGAAGAAGATTTTTAAAGAAAATTCCTCATTTTGAACTAAGTTATAATTCGGGTTACCACAGTGAGCCCAAATATGAACCCGGGGACTTGGCTTGAACAACTTGAATCTCACCCCCCTAAGCATGCTGCATACCCAATATCAAAAGATTCTGCTGTTGGATCTTGAGAAGAAGATTTTCAAAGACATTTGCCTGAAATGCACTAAGTTCAAATTTGGGCTCCTATACTGAGCCCAAATATGAACCCAGTGGGCCGTTTTGAACAAACTTGAATCAGATCCACCCCACAATGTTGCATATCAAATATCAAAAGATTCTGCCTGCTGGATCTGGAGAAGAAGATTTTTAAAGAAATTTGCCTGAAATGCTTCTATAGTGAGCCCAAATATGAATCCAGGGGGCCGATTTGAACAAATTTGAATCAGATCCACCCTAAAATGTTGCATACCAAATATCAAAAGATTCTGCCAGCTGAATCTGGTGAAGAAGATTTTTTAAGAAATTTGCCTGAAATGCACTAAGTTTGAATTTGGGCTCCTATACTGAGCCCAAATATAAACCCAGGGGGCGGATTTGAACAAACTCGAATCAGATCCACCCTACAATGTTGCGTACCAAATATCAAAAGATTCTGCCTGCTGAATCTAGAGAAGATGATTTTTTAATGTTTTTCCCATTGCCTACAGTGTTAAAAAGTGTTTTCAAAGTCCCGAAACTGTACCCTATGATAAAACCGACCGCAATTTTTTTGGACCAATCCTTTCTGTTGGTCCTAAGGAAGCTTCACACCAAATAAAAATTCTCAGTGCCGTGCAGTTTTGGAGATATGGCGTTTTACTTTTTTTCTATTTTTAGCTCCTGTGGTTTCCACGGGGCTACAGAAAAAGAAAATTCGGCATAAATTAGGTACTTATGACCCAATAAGCCCTCACATAAAATTTGATTCAAACCAGCCTCTCGGTTCGGAAAATAGAAATTTTTGGCGGGCCAACAATTTTGTCCCTCCCATAACGACGCCAAATTTAGCCCATCAAACTTCTCTTAAAGAAATCCAAGTCTACACCTTAAAAGGAAGCTGCATACCATATATCAAGTCTCTGCTACTGCTGGTTGATGAGAAGAAGATTTTGGTGCCCCTTGGGGGCATGGCACCACCCAGGAGAAGGGGGCAACTTCATTTGAACAAATCTGAATTGGCATTAGGTAATAAACATTTACCCAACATTTGAATAATGTAAAGTTAACACCGGACGGACGGCGGACAGAATGTGATCAGTAAAGCTCCCACTGAGCTTCGCTCAGGTGAGCTAAAAAACTATATTAATTTTTTAATAAATTGATGGTGACATGAATTTCCCATTATTTTTTAATCACATTCTTTCTTCTGAACACATTTCACATTGTGTTTGATATTTTGCAATCTTTGTAAGAAAAAGCCTAAGTTTTCTCAGTTAAGGCACCTCAAGTCATAAAACAGTGAATTTTTCCAACAGAATGATCAGTACCTGCTACTGTGGTGTCTCAGGACACTGTTAAAATTTCTAAAATCACCAAATATTGATTCATTAGTGCTGTGATTGTGCTGCAAATATCCACAAGTGCACTTTCACTATTTTGGTTTTAATCCCCACAGGCATGCATTCTGTCAAAGGGAGTGAAATTGTAGAAAATATGTTCACAAAGAGGACAAGTTGCAGTACAGTCGCTGTTGACGGGTTGTAATACACGCGTGGAATGTGATGTCCACTCGTGCGTTTACCAGTCAATAAAAATCATCATCTACAAAATTTTAATTGAAGCACGGGGTTGTACCTGGTGCTTCATTATTTATTAAATTTATGATGATTATACCTATAGTTAGTGTTTGGCATCAAATATTATTGTATCCGTGGAAATATTGCCCATCCATGGAAAGTGAGCAGTACACAGCCACTGTACTGTATTTGTTTCAAGTATATAATATACTCTTTGATGTTTAATATATTTGTGATAGGCTGGGTCCAAAGTACTCAGTACTTGTAGTACTCGAGTACCACTTTTTTGATAAAGTACTCAATACTTGCCAGCCCAGATTTTTGTATGTGTGTGTGTGGGTGGGGGGGGGGGGGGGGGGGGGGGGGCTAGGGGGGGGGGGGGCAAATGAAAAGCAAAGAAACATTTCATCTGAAGGACAGACAGACATGCAGTAACAAATTTGGGAAGCCTACATAAAAGTAGTGACTAACTTAAAATGAAAAATATAGATAGAAGAGCCAGGGCAATGTTGTCAAACAGAAAACAAACAAGAGCCCCCAGAGGGCCTGATGACATTCACCTGACGTGGTAGCCTAAATATCAACCCAGGGAATTTATTTGAACATTTAGTTGCATCTGCCCCTCATAAGAAAAGCTTATACAAAATATCAAAAGATTCTGACCGGTGGATCTCAAAAAAAAGGATTTTTAAAGAATATTCCTCATACTGAACTAAGTTATAATTCAGGCTCCCACAGAGAGCCCAAATATGAACCCAAGGACTTGGCTTAAACAAATTTGAATCTCACATCCCTACGGATGCTACTATATACCAATATCAAAATATTCTGACTACTGGATTTTAAAGAATATTCCTCTTATTGAACTAAGTTGTAATTTGGACTCCCACAGGGAGCCCAAATATGAACCTGAGGACTTGGCTCGAACAAACTTAAATCTCTCCCCTCTAAGGATGCAGCATCCCAAATATCAAAATATTCTGAAGAGCGGATCAAAAGAAGATTTTAAAAAAATATTCCTCATATTGCACTAATCTAATCATAGAGAGTCCAAATATGGACCCAGGGATTTGATTTCAACAAACCTGTGAATAAATCTTCCAAAGATGTTATATGCAAAATATGAAAGCCTTTGGAGCAGTGGTATGGGAGAAGAAGATTCTTTAATGTTTTTCCCATTACTAAAATGATGACTCCGCATAAGTCCTGGAAACTTCCCTATGATAAAACTGATGGCAATTTTTTTTTACCATTCTTTTCGACACACAAAATAAAAATTCTCAGTGCCGTGTAGTTTTGAAGACATGGACATTTTAATTTTTTTCTATATTTAGATCCTGCAGTTCCCACAAGGGCAACCGGAAAATGTTTTGGCATAAATTAGGTACTTACATGTACAACCCAATAAGCCCATCATATCAAATTTGCTTCAAATCAGCCTCTCAATTTGGAAAATAGAAATTTTGGTACAATCTGGGCTCCTACAGGAAGCCCAAATATGAACCCTGCGACTTGGCTTTAACAAACTTATATCTCACCTCCCTGAGGATACTGTATATATCAAAATATTCTGACTGCTGAATGTGAAGAATACTTTTGAAGAATATTCCTCATTTTGAACTAAGTTATAATTCAGGCTCCCACAGTGAGCCCAAATATGAACCCAGGGACTTGGCGTAAACAAATTTGAATCCACCCCACCCCACCCCTCCCCCTGTAAGGATGCTGCACACCAAACATCAAAACAGTCCGACTACTGGATCTGAAAAAGTCTTTTAAAGCAAATTCCTCATTTTGAACTAAATTATAATTCAGGCTCCCACAGTGAGTCAGGATTTCACAAATATATTTTTGTGGGATCCATTTCCAACATGTGTCTTAATCACATGAATTATGCTTATTTATCTTCAAATACATAGATTGTTAGATTGTTGAACCACCACCTCAAAGGCTATTGCAGTAATCATGTTTATAGAAATTAATTAGATCTGATACGGTTAACTGATTAATTGACTAACCAATGATCAATATCTTGAATGATAAAAAAAATAGGCCGATGAAATCGTCAGATGTGTACCCATACGCGCAACTAGTAGAAAGCTGTATGACGGAGGGCCACCACAGATGCCGACATTATGCACACCATACAAGGTATGGGTACATATATATAGAAATGGATTGGAGGAGTGTCTAATTTGATGGATAAAGGGTTAGTATCTCCGGATCAAATTATCAGATTTACATAAAAAACTATACAGCACAGCACATCAGTAACCTGAATAAATATATAAAGTAACATGACAATCGGATTGATATTTTTTGAGTTATCTCATGCCAAAGGGGTTGGAGGAATTTTCAATTTGAAGGATAAAGGGTTAATATCTTGGGATCAAATTATCAGATTAACACCAAAAACTATACAGCTCAGCACATCAGTAACCTGAACACAATTGTAAAGTAACTTGACAATCCAAGCAATATTTTTCAAGTTATCAAATGCCAAAGGGACTGGAGGAATTTTTAATTTGAAGGATAAAGGGTTAATATCTCAGGATTAAAATAACAGATTAACACCAAAAACTATACAGCTTGGTACATCAGTAACCCGAACACAAATATAAAGTAACTTGAAAATCCAAGCAATATTTTTCAAGTTATTGAATGCCAAAGGGATTGGAGGAATTTTCAATTTGAAGGATAAAGGGTTAATATCTTAGGATCAAATTATCAGATTAACACCAAAAACTATACAGCTCAGCACATCAGTAACCTGAACACAATTGTAAAGTAACTTGACAATCCAAGCAATATTTTTCAAGTTATCAAATCCCAAAGGGATTGGAGGAATTTTCAATTTGAAGGATAAAGAGTTAATATCTCAGGATTAAAATAACAGATTAACACTAAAAACTAGACAGCTCGGTACATCAGTAACCTGAACACAAATATAAAGTAACTTGACAATCCAAGCAATATTTTTCAAGTTATCGAATGCCAAAGGGATTGGAGGAATTTTCAATTTGAAGGATAGTAACTAGACAATCCAAGCAATAATTTTCAAGTTATCGAATGCCAAAGGGATTGGAGGAATTTCCAATTTGAAGGATAAAGGGTTAATATCTCAGGATCAAATTATCCGATTTACACCAAAAACTATACAGCTCGGCACATCAGTAACCTGAACACAAATATAAAGTAACTTGACAATCCAAGTAATATTTTTCAAGTTATCGAATGCCAAAGGGATTGGAGAAATTTTCAATTTGAAGGATAAAGGGTTAATATCTCAGGATCAAATTATCAGATTTGCACCAAAAACTATACAGCTCGGCAAATCAGTTACCTGAACACAAATATAAAGTAACTAGACAATCCAAGCAATAATTTTCAAGTTATCGAATGCCAAAGGGATTGGAGGAATTTTCAATTTGAAGGATAATGGGTTAATATCTCAGGATCAAATTATCCGATTTACACCAAAAACTATACAGCTCGGCACATCAGTAACCTGAACACAAATATAAAGTAACTTGACAATCCAAGCAATATTTTTCAAGTTATCGAATGCCAAAGAAATGGATACGGACGCCGGATGGACAGACGGACGGATGGACGGACAGATGGACGGACGGACAACGGATGGACGAATGACGGATGGTCACCCCGGATCATGCCGGCATTCTGTGTACCATACATAGTATGGGTATACATAAAAAGTAATTGATCGGTTAACCGTTACTTTTGAAGTACGGTACTATATGGCTGGATTCACATCGCAAAATGCTATACAAAAATGTCCAATTGCTAACCTTTTTTCTTTCATATTGGGTAAGCTAAATGGAAACTGCTAATCAAATTTTTAAAAACAAAAAAATACCCTGTATGGGTTAACTATGGAACAAACTTGCTCCAAAACAGGCAAACATTGTTACACTGGCTCACATCAATTGCATGAGACAGAGAAATGCATGCCAGTTACGTGCCAAAATACTTGTTCACTTGCATGATCATTATACTGTATCAGCTAAAAACGGTCATTCTCAACCCTTCACCAAATGCAGGTAGCAGATGATACTTGCACAAGAAATTCTTGAATTACTAAAGATTTTCAATGTTTGTCTCAAAAACATAGCTTATGACCCCCCCCCCTCCTTATTGGAACAAGCTCAATGAGCTTATTCCAATGAGGGGTCATAAGCTATGTTTTAAGACAAAAATTGAAAATATAAAATTTGAATGGACATGTTTGTATATGGCGCTGCCCGGTTTTGTCCATTATGCTGAGTAAAGTTTTAATTATATAAATGGTCAATGGTACAGCAATTATTCAGCTACCTATTGGGGCAAGTGATTAATCAGTTAACCAAGGTTAACCCATGCGATTAATCAATCACGAAAACCCTTTAATCGTTTCAGCTCTAAAATTAATTTAATTTTATTAAATTTTATCTGATGAAAAAATGCTTATATTTTGGGGGGAATGGTAAATATGGATCTTCTTAACAAGCATTTGCAAGAACATCACAGGAATGAAATCACCGTTCTCGCAATTTGCGAAACACTGGTGAGCAAAAATATAGGCTTGGCTTGAAGATCTCACCCGCCTAATGATGGTGCATAGCAAATATCAAAAGATTCTGATTGGTGGGTCTGAAGAAAAAGATTTTTAAAGAATATTCCTCATACTGCACTAATTTCAACATTTGGACTCCCATAGAGAGCCAAAATATGGACCCAGGGATCTGATTTCAATAAACGTGTAAAAAAATCTTCCAAAGATGGTATATGTGAAATTTGAAAGGTTTTGGAAGAGTGAATTGGGTGAAGAAGAGTCTTAAATGCTTTCTCCATTACCCACAGTGTTACAGAATGCTGACTAAGCATTTTTTCAAAGTCCCGAAAAAGTACCCCATGACAGATCTGACAGAAATTTGCTTAGACCATTCCATTCTGTTGGTCCCAAGGAAGCTTCACACCAAATACGAATTCTCAGTGCCATGTAGTTTTGGAGATATGTGCGTTTTGAATTTTGTTCTATTTTTAGCTCCTGCGGTTCCCATGGGGGGATGGGAAAATATTTTGGGGCATAAATTAATTACTTATGATCAAATAAACCCACAAATTAAATTTGGTTCAAATCAGCCTCTTGGTTCGAAAAACAGAAATTTTGGGCGGGGCGAAAATACTTGCCCTCCAATAATGAAGGCAAATAAAGACCCACAAACTTCTCTTGAACACAACTGAGTCTACACCTCAAAAGGAAGCAGCACACCACATATCAAATCTCTGCTACTCCTGGTTCACGAGAAGATGTTTTAAGATTTAGGCAAAATTTTTGGGCATGGCCCTACTGAGGGCCAGGGCAACTTGATTTAAACAAAATCAAAATGCAATGTCATAACAAACAAGCATCTCAAATTTCACCTAATGATTAATCGGTTCAGCAGTTTTGGAGAAGACGCAAACACCAAGTTCACGGACGGCGGACGGCGAGTGATCAATACACCTCACCCTGACTGAAAGTCAGGTGAGCTAAAAACTCAGTGGACCATGAGTGCTGCAGTTGGGCGAGACGCTTGGTTCAAGGAGAGAAGAAACTTGTAGCTGCTGGCTTTCGAAAGTGTTGTTAAAACCCAATAAATAAATAAACAAGAGGCCCCACAGGGCCTGAAGCGCTCACTTTGAACAGAACATGATATAAACAGAGAACAGAACACGATATAAGAGTCCAAGAATGAATCTACATTAAGCAATCCATCTCCATAGGATACACTGCATATCTTTGAGCCCCTCAGGAGTGACAAAAACAGTCCAAGCATCATGCCTTTTCTTTAGTTGATCATGATGTAAAATGTGGAGCTCCCCTCTCAAGCCCCTTGATACAACCTATGTAGATTACTCTTCACCTCTAGAGGGTACTGAATAAAAATTGTCTAATTCTTCAGCTACTTGGCCAATTCTGGCTCCTATAGGGAGCTCAAATATCAACCCAGGCACTCGATTTGAACAAAGTTGAATCTGATCTCCTTAGAGATGCTGTATACCAAATATGAAAGCATTCTGACTGGTGGATCTGAAGAACAAAATTTTAAAGAAATTTCCTCATATTGCACTGAGTTCAAATTTGGGCTACCATAGCGAGCCCAAAATGTGAATCACCCCCCACCCTCCCCCCTTAGAGATGTTGTATACCAAATACGAAAGCATTCTGACTGGTGGATCTGGGGAAAAAGATTTTTAAAAAAACTTCCCCATATAGCCCTAAGTTAAAATTTGGACTACCAACGGAAGCCCAAATATTAACATATGGACTTGGTTTGAACAATCTTGAATCTGACCATCATAACAATGAGGGTACCAAACATAACAAAATTCTGACTCATGGTTCTGAAGAAGATTTTTAAAGAAAATTTCCCATAAAATTTGGGCTCCTGCATTGAGTCCAAATATGAATGTATGGGCTTCATTTTAACAAACTTGTATCTGACCCCTCTATGGATGCTGTACACCAAATATCAAAAGATTCTGAACACTGGTTCTTGAGAAAAGATTTTCTAAAATGTTTGCAAAAATGCTGCGCCAACATTATTCTGATGCCCTCTGCAGAACTCTCTAACAACAACAGAGGGCATTTTTTTACCATTCAATTCTACTGGTCCTAAGGATGCTTCATACCATAACAGTTCTCTGTTCCAAGTGGTTTGGGAAACATGGGAGTTCGAAAACATTTCTATTTTTCACTCCTGGGGTTCCCATGGGGATGCAGGGGTTTTTTTGCATGAGGCAAGTATTTATGACCCAATATTACCACATACTGAATTTCATTCAAATCGGACCATCGGTTCGGAAAATGGAAATTTTGGGTAGTACCAAAAATCTAACCACTGCCATTATAAAGCCAAATAATGCTTCACAAAGTACGTTTGAACACACGTGATTCTACATCTCAAAAGGCAGTTCCATAACGAATATCAAGTCACTGTACCCACTGGTTCATAAGATTTTAAAAATATTTTGGGAGCATTTTACCCCACCCCCTCCCTATGGGGCTGGGCATGTATTATAAAAATGTAATACCCCTTTGGTACCATTACTCACTCAAACTTTAACTTGAATTGACCAAAACATGGTGTTGATGGATGACTGACGGATGGACAATGGACGGAGAGTGATTAGATATGCCCTGCTTGACTTTGTCGAAGTGAGTTAAAAAAAAAAAAATTAAATGGTTCATGTCCGATATTTCACCCACGTTATTAAAATTGATAAATTTGTCACTGGAGTGCAACAAGGTTTATGCTATATATAGCATTGCAAAGCCTTCTTGCACTCAAGTGATGGAATACTCCGAATACACCGCCACTCATGCTATTCTGTAGATTATCAGGCCTAAAACAAACCAAAAACATGAACTTATGCATGAATATTATTACAATGAATACACTGTCTTATACAAAGGAATACCACACAATCCAGTGTAGACTGATTTCAAAAAGTCCTCCGTAGTGGAAGGGCAATTTTAACAAACATACAGGCCCAAATACGCTCCATACACAGTGTAAAAATTCCACAAAATTAATAAACATTCCTGTATGTTTAATAGGAATTAGGAGTATTGTAATTAAAAGTCAATTGTGTGGTTGTTTATAAACTTATATTACTTTGTTATCAGGTGTTAAAAAATATTAATATTTGTAAACACACCCACCCATTTAGATTAGTCCCTGCTCATAGCAGTAACACAGACATACAGTACAGTTGCTGGTCATAATCCTTGCATGGGCAGTGCATGATGTCCATGCATGTTTTTTCCAGATAATAGAAAATCATCATCAATAAAATTTTAATTAATGAAGCACTGAATTGTATCCTGTGGTTCATTAATTAAATTTTTGCTGATTATTGCTGTAAACAATGTTTGAAAACTAATATCATTGCATCCGCAGAAATATTGCCCATCCACGGAAAGTGACCAGTCCAAGGCAGCACAGAGTCAAGATAATTGTGTTTTACTGTCTTTAATTTCAAATTTTGTTTGTTTTTTTGTTTGTTTGTTTTTTGTTTGTTTTTTTTTTTTGGGGGGGGGGGGGTGCACCAGACCCCCTCCACTGATGAGAGGGTCACACACCCTCTTGTCCTCACTCCTATCTCACTGCTATGTGGCTCAGGTGATTCTGTGCATCATATTCTTTTTGACTCCCACTAGATACATGTATTACTCTTGCCCCTACATGTAACTTAGATATCCTGGCTAAGCACCAGTATAAACTAACATCAAATTGTGTGCTTATGTACATGTCCAGTAGCTAACATATTGGAATAGTATAATGTGCTATGTCAGAAACTTGATCAAGTATTGATGACAAACAACAATTTATCTTATCTTATCCTGGTGCCAGTAATAAACAGTGTAAAAATTCCACAAATTTGTACACTGTTTATTACTGGCACCAGGTTTTTTCAGCTATATTCTGTTATTTGTTTGTCGTTGTTCTTTGTAAATTTTACTTGATCTGAAATAAATATTGTTTAAACTAAAAACACTCATTCTCACCCCATGGTGATAGCAAAGGTACCCAAGAAATTTTGTAAAGATTGATTCATAAATATGGCCTCTAGCCCAAGTTGTATAGACGTTCTGTACAAAAAAACTGATTGTACCTAATTTCAGTACAAAATGGCCACTGGTAGCCATCTTGAATTTTGGACTGCACCCAAAAACACTCATTCTCATTCCAAGGTGATAACAAAGGTACCCTAGAAGTTTCATGAAGATCAGTTCATAAATACAGCCTAGCCCAAGCCGTATTGACATGTGCACTTACTGGGTATACATGTAAGTAGCACTGAATAAATTAAAGTTCATCTAATTTGCATAATTTCATCAGCACGAGAAAAAAAACGGTATTATATGTGATGTACTCCATGTTACTAAACATTCATAGAAAAATTTATTCAAATCAGAACTTTCATACAGAAGTTCTGTACAAAAATGGCGATTGCACTAATTTCTGTACAAAATGGCTGCTGGAGGCCATCTTGAATTTTGGACCGCACCCAAAAACACTTGTTCTCACCCCACGTGATAACAAAGGTACTCAAGAAGTTTCGTAAAGATCGGTTCACCAATACACCCTCTAGCCCGAACCGTATTGAATTGCTGTTCCCGAACAGACGGACAATGGGCCATGACATAACCTTAAATCTGACTTTGTCAAAGTTGAGCTAAGAATGGGGAGTATCCAGAGTAACACAAAACAAAAACCTATTTGTAAAGGACTCCCCCTTTCAAGGACAATGGGACAGCGTTGGCATTCACCGCCATGCTGCCTTGAGGCTGCATTTTGAATTCCTGTGTTTGTTGTTTCTTATGAAATATTATTTTATTATTATCAGTTATGGTACAAATACGGTACCGAGAGCACACTTTCAGGAACTGCTGATGTCTGATGGCGACTGTGTGTCAGTGCGTGAGGTGCACACATACTGTTGGGGTTCTATACACCACATCCTTCATTTTGCAATATAATTTGCGTAAATTTATTTGGAATTTATAGAATTTCAGACTTGTAAATTTCATAGTATTGTTTTTGCCTTAGTTATGGTGCTTTATAAGTAATGGGCAATTTAGTTTGAAATGAAAGTGTCAATGACACTGTAGCTCAACTTGTCAAGACAAAGACCTGTACATGTATAGTATGTGACAGCAATGACAAACATCTAGGTAATGACCTGATAACAAAGGTACATATAAAGTATTGTAACGGTCTGTACATAAATACTGGCCGTTGCCTGTAACAAATGTATAGGTAAAGTATTGTAAAGGTGGGTGACAGTCAGATGCTAAACTAGAAAAGTAATCTTTGAGTCCCAGAGTGGGTCTGACTGAACCCCAAAATATTTGTTCTCATAGCACAGTGATAACAAAGGCACCCCAAAACACACTCATTCCTGTCCCAAGGTGAAAACAAAGGTACCCAAGAAGTTTCGTGAAGATCAGTTCACAAATATGAGCTGTGTAGAAGTTGTGACAAAAAACTGATTGGACCTAATTTCGGTACAAAATGGCCACACCCAGAAACACTCGTTCTCGTCCCAAGGAGATAACAAAGGTACCCAAGAAGTTTTGTGAAGATCGGTTCATAAATACAGCCTCTAGCCCGAGCCGTATTGACATGTGCACTTACAGTGTATAAGTAGCACTGAATAAATCAAAGTTCATCTAATTTGCATAATTTCTGCACGAGAAAAAAACCCGTACTATATGTGATGTATTCCATGTTACTAAACATTCATACAAAAATATATTCAAATCAGAACTTTCATACAGAAGTTCTGTACAAAAGACTGATTGCATTAATTTTGGTACAAAATGGCTGCTGGTGGCCATCTTGAATTTTGGACCACACCCAAAAACACTCGTTCTCATCCCACGGTGATAACAAAGGTACCCAAGAAGTTTCGTAAAGATCGGTTCATAAATACGGCCTCTAGCCTGAGCCGTATATAGAAGTTGTGTACAAAAAACTGATTAGACCTAATTTCGGTACAAAATGGCCACTGGCAGCCATCTTGAATTTTGGACCGCACCCAGAAACACTCGTTCTTGTCCCAAGGTGATAACAAAGGTACCCAAGACGTTTCGTGAAGATCGGTTCATAAATATAGACTCTAGCCTGATCCATATTGACATGTGTACTTACTGTGTGTAAGTAGCACTGAAAAAATCAAAGTTCATCTAATTTGCATAATTTCTGCACGAGAAAAAAACCCGTATTATATGTGATGTATCCCATGGTACTAAACATTCACACAAAAAATTATTCAAATCAGCGCTTTCATGTGGAAGTTCTGTGCAAAAATCTGATTGCACCAAATTTTGTACAAAATGGCTGCCATCGGCCATCTTGAATTTCGGACCGGACCCAAAAACACTCGTTCTCGTCCCACGGTGATAACAAAGGTACCCAAGGAATTTCGTAAAGATCGGTTCATAAATACGGCCTCTAGCCTGAGCCGTATTGGCATTTGCACTTACAGTGCTGAAAGTAACACCAAAAAACATCAAAGTTAGTCTAATTTGCATAATTTACGCATGAGAAAAAAACCCGTATTATATGTGATGTATCCCATGGTTCTGAACATTCATACAAAAAATTATTCAAATCATAGCTTTCATATGGAAGTTCTGTACAAAAAACAGATTTCTGCATCGTCGGTACAAAATGGCGGCTGGCAGCCATCTTGAATTTCGGACCAAACCCAAGAACACTCGTTCTCGTCCCACGGTCACAACAAAGGTACCCAAGAAGTTTCGTAAAGATCGGTTCATAAATACGGCCTCTAGCCCAAGCCGTATCCAATTGTTGACGGACAGACGGACGACGGGCCACGGCATAAGCTCAAATTTGGCTTCGCCAAAGTTGAGCTAAAAAAGGGGTTCATGAAGATTCAGTCACAGGAAGATTCAGCCCTCATACTTTTTCAGAGAATATTCGGTCCCCAATTTCATTCATGCCGCCACCCCTCTCTCCTGTTAACCCATATAATGAACATCCCAAAAGACATTTTAATATCTAGATATTTATGCTTGTTCGCAACTTATTATGGACACAAAAGGACACAGATTCAAGGTAATTGTGTTTTACTGTCTTGAATTTTTTTTTTTTTTTGGGTGGGGGGGGGGGTGGGGGGGGTGGGGGGAGGTGCACCCGCCCCCTCCACCGATGAGAGGGTCACACACCCTCTTGTCCTCACCCCTATCTCACTGCTATGTGGCTCAGGTGATTCTGTGCATCATATTCTTTATTACCCGGCCCCACTCCCACTAGATATTACTCTTGCCCTTACATGTAACTTAGATATCCTGGCTAAGCACCAGTATAATGGTAAACCAACATCAAATTGTGTGCTTATGTCCAGTAGCTGACATATTGGAATAGTATAATGTGCTTTGTCAGAAACTTGATCAAGTATTGATGACAAACAATTTTCATTACCAGTACCTGGTGCCAGTAATAAAATAAGATTTGCAAATATCACCCTGCGTTTTTTCAGCTATTAACTAACATAAAATTGTGCGCTTCATGAAAATTATTTCGTTACTACCTGTTAAAAATTACTGTTTCTTGTTTTGCTCTTTTAGAAAAAGAAATCACTCCTTTTCTGGCAGGCATACTAAACACCGAGGCAAACCGAGGAATACCAAGGTGAATAAAAATAGGAGAGAAACGGGTATGAGGTGGTGTGTTCTTTTTATTATTTATTTATTGGTGTTTAAGGTCAGATTTATCTGCACAACAGCTTATTGTGACCATGGCAGTTTTATGGATGGAGGAAACTAGAGTACCCCAGGAGAACCACTGAGCAATGGCAAGCAACTGTGAGCTCCCCAACTTACTACACAAGCAGGGTTAGCCTTGTTCGAAGACAGGTGCACCAAGAACATGCAGTATGCCTTAGTACACAGCATACCTTGCCCCCACATGGGTAGTGGGGGTGAAGTGTCTTGCCCAAGGACACAAAGCTGTTGCCGCAGGTGGGATTCGAACCGAGGATTTCTCAGCTTGCAGTCTGCACCTCTACCTACTGAGCTAATGCATCCCTGATGGTGTATTCTGATTATGTAAATAGATTTAAGCAGTACTAGTATGTGATTGGTTTTAATGCCATATTTGAGAATTATGGGTGCTGAAGTAATAAGAGTGCGCTGAAAAATCTTCCCTTTGGTATTTAGTAGGTAGCTTCGTAATGGTAAAGTGACTTCACCTCAGTAAGCAACAGTGTGAAAGCCGGCAGCCATCTTTAATATCGGGCCGCACCCGAAAACACTTGTTCTCATCCCAAGGTGATAACAAAGGTACCCAAGAAGTTTCATGAAGATTGGTTCATAAATACAGCCTCCAGCCTTAGCGTATTGACATGTGCACTTACAGTGTATAAGTAGCACTGAATAAATCAAAGGTCATCTAATTTGCATAATTTCTGCAAGAGAAAAAAACCTGTATTATACAGTATTTTTTGTGATGTATTCCATGTTACTAAACATTCAGAGAAAAACTTACTCAAATCAGAACTTTCATGCAGAAGTTCTGTACAAAAAACTGATTGCACTAATTTTGGTACAAAATGGCTTCTAGTGGCCATCTTGAATTTCGAACTGCACCCAAAAACACTCGCTCTCATCCCACGGTGATAACAAAGGTACCCAAGACGTTTCGTAAAGATCGGTTCATAAATACGGCCTCTAGCCTGAGCCGTATAGAAGTTGTGTACAAAAAACTGATTGTACCTAATTTTGGTACAAAATGGCCACTGGCAGCCATCTCGAATTTTGGATCGCACCCCAAAACACTCGTTCTCGTCCCTAGGTGATAACAAAGGTACCCAAGAAGCTTGGTGAAGATCGGTTCATAAATACAGCCCCTAGCTCGAGCCGTATTGACATGTGAACTTACTGTGTATAAGTAGCACTGAATAAATCAAAGTTCGTCTAATTTGCATAATTTCTGTACAAGAAAAAAACCTGTATTTTTGTGATGTATTCCATGTTACTAAACAATCATACACAAATTTATTCAAATCAGAACTTTCATACAGAAGTTCTGTACAAAAAACTGATTGCAGTAATTTCAGTACGAAATAGCTGCCGGTGGCCATCGAGAATTTTGGACTCCCCCCAAAAACACTCATTCTAACCCCATGGTGATAACAAAGGTACCCAAGAAATTTTGTAAAATCGGTACATAAATACGGCCTCTAGCCCAAGTTGTATAGAAGTTCTGTACAAAAAACTGATTGTACATAATTTCGGTACAAAATGGCCACTGGTAGCCATCTTGAATTTTGGGCTGCACCCAAAAACACTCATTCTCATCCCAAGGTGATAACAAAGGTACTCAAGAAGATTCATGAAGATCAGTTCATAAATACAGCCTAGCCGAGCCGTATTGACATGTGCACTTACTGGGTATACATGTAAGTAGCACTGAATAAATTAAAGTTCATCTAATTTCCATAATTTCAGCATGAGAAAAAGCCCTTTATTATATGTGATGTACTTCATGTTACTAAACATTCATACAAAAATTTATTCAAATCAGAACTTTCATACATAAGTTCTGAAAAAAAAACTGATTGCACTAATTTCTGTACAAAATGACTGCTGGAGGCCATCTTGCATTTTGGACTGCACCCAAAAACACTCGTCCCACGGTGATAACAAAGGTACCCAAGAAGTTTCGTAAAGATCGGTTCATAAATAAAGCCTCTAGCCCGAGCCGTATTGAATTGTTGTTCCCAAACAGACGGACAATGGGCTATGACATAACCTTAAATATGACTATGTCAAAGCTGAGCTAAAAATGGGGAGTATCCAGAGTATCACAAAACAAAAACCTATTTGTAAAGGACTCCCCCTTTCAAGGACAATCTGACCGCGTTGGCATTCACCACCATGCTGCCCCGAGGCTGCATTTTGAATTCCTGTGTTTGTTGTTCTTATGAAATATTATTTTATTATTATCAGCTATGGTACAAATATGGTACCGATAGCACACTTTCAGGAACCGTTGATGTCTGATAGCGACTGTGTGTCAGTGTGTGAGGTGCACACATACTTTTGGGGTTCTATACACCACATCCTTTATTTTGCTATATAATTTGTGTAAATTTATTTGCAATTTATAGAATTTCAGACTTGGAAATTTCATAGTATTGTTTTTGCCTTAGTTATGGTGCTTTATAAGTAATGGGCAATTTAGTTTGAAAAAAGGGGTTCATGAAGATTCAGTCACAGAAAGATTCAGCCCTCATACTTTTTCTGAGAATATTCGGTCTCAGTGGTGGTCGCATGTCATCACCTCTGCGGTCAAATCCTCACAGAAATTTTTTTTTTAAATATTCTATGCATTTTTTCTATTGTTTTATTTTAAGGATTTATGATTACTAATTATGACAAAATTACAAGTGGGATATGAGACAAACCTTAATGAAGCTGGAACTAATGAAAGTGTCAATGACACTGTAGCGCAACTTGTCAAGACAATGACATGTACATGTATAGTATGTGACACAGCAATGACAAACATCTAGGTAATGACCTGATAACAAAGGTACCTATAAAGTATTGTAACGGTCTGTACATAAATACTGACCGTTGCCTGTAACAAATGTATAGGTAGAGTATTGTAAAGGTGGGTGACAGTCAGATGATAAACTAGAAAAGAAATCTTTGAGTCCCAGAGTGGATCTGACTGAACCCCAAAATATTTGTTCTCATAGCACAGTGATAACAAAGGCACCCCAAAACACACTCATTCCTGTCCCAAGGTGAAAGCAAAGGTACCCAAGAAGTTTCGTGAAGATCAGTTCACAAATATGAGCTGTGTAGAAGTTGTGACTAAAAACTGATTGGACCTAATTTCGGTACAAAATGGCCACTGGCAGCCATCTTTAATTTTGGACCGCACCCAGAAACACACGTTCTCGTCCCAAGGTGATAACAAAGGTACCCAAGAAGTTTTGTGAAGATCGGTTCATAAATACAGCCTCAAGCCCGAGCCGCATTGACATGTGCACTTACAGTGTATAAGTAGCACTGAATAAATCAAAGTTCATCTAATTTGCATAATTTCTGCACGAGAAAAAAACCTGTACTATATGTGATGTATTCCATGTTACTAAACATTCATACAAAAATTTATATTCAAATCAGAACTTTCATACAGAAGTCTGTACAAAAGACTGATTGCACTAATTTTGGTACAAAATGGCTGCTGGTGGCCATCTTGAATTTTGGACCACACCCAAAAACACTCGTTCTCATCCCACAGTGATAACAAAGGTACCCAAGAAGTTTCATAAAGATCGGTTCATAAATACGGCCTCTAGCCTGAGCCGTATAGAAGTTGTGTACAAAAAACTGATTAGACCTAATTTCGGTACAAAATGGCCACTGGCAGCCATCTTGAATTTTGGACCGCACCCAGAAACACTCGTTCTCATCCCAAGGTGATAACAAAGGTACCCAAGACGTTTCGTGAAGATCGGTTCATAAATACAGACTCTAGCCCGAGCTGTATTGACATGTGTACTTACTGTGTGTAAGTAGCACTGAAAAAATCAAAGTTCATCTAATTTGCATAATTTCTGCACGAGAGAAAAAACCCGTATTATATGTGATGTATCCCATGGTACTAAACATTCACACAAAAAATTATTCAAATCAGCGTTTTCATATGGAAGTTCTGGGCAAAAATCTGATTGCACCAAATTTTGTACAAAATGGCTGCCATAGGCCATCTTGAATTTTGGACCGGACCCAAAAACACTCGTTCTCATCCCACGGTGATAACAAAGGTACCCAAGGAGTTTCGTAAAGATCGGTTCATAAATTACGGCCTCTAGCCCGAGCCGTATTGGCATTTGCACTTACAGTGCTGAAAGTAACACCAAAAAACATCAAAATTAGTCTAATTTGCACAATTTACGCACGAGAAAAAAAAACGTATTATATGTGATGTATCCCATGGTACTAAACATTCATACAAAAAATTATTCAAATCAGAGCTTTCATATGGAAGTTCTGTACAAAAAACAGATTTCTGCATCATCGGTACAAAATGGCGGCTGGCAGCCATCTTGAATTTCGGACCGCACCCCAAAACACTCGTTCTCGTCCCACGGTCATAACAAAGGTACCCAAGAAGTTTCGTAAAGATTGGTCCATAAATACGGCCTCTAGCCCGCGCCATAGCAGCTTGGCACTTTCATCTCTGAAAGTAACACTAAATAAATCAAAGTCAGTCTAATTTGCATAATTTACGCACGAGAAAAAACCCCGTATTATATGTGATGTATCCCAGGGTACTAAACATTTATACAAAACTTTATTCAAATCAGAACTTTCATACAGACGTTCTGTACAAAAAACTGATTTTTGCAGCATCGGTACAAAATGGCCGCTGGAAGCCATCTTGAATTTCGGACCACACCTAAAAACACTCGTTCCCGTCCCAGGGTCATAACAAAGGTACACAAGAAGTTTCGTAAAGATCGGTTCATAAATACGACCTCTAGCCCGAGCCATAGCCAATTGTTGACGTATGGACAGACGGACAGTCGGACGGACGGACGGACAACGGGCCATGACAATAGCTCAAATTTGACTTCGTCAAAGTTGAGCTAAAAAAAAAATAGGGATCTGCGAATCACAAATTTCTTTTCGAATTGAATCTCGAATCGAATCATGCCTCTGGTATCGACATCGAATTGAATCCCAAATCAAATCTTAAAAGACAAGTTATTTCATATTGCATCAAACGGAAGTTACGGAACACTGTGATGACCTTATGCGACGGAGTGAACACCTTAAACACTAATAACTAAATATTCTCTGTAGCACTGTCGCTGAAACAGCTAGGCCTATTGTCCATAGTTTTAGTTTTTGAAGGCCTAACTTGTTACTATTCACGTTCTTAAGAACGTGAATAGTAACAAGTTAAGCCTTCAAAAACCCAAACTATGGATAATGTTCTGGGCCAAATTCACACCTTATCTAACAATTAAACATTGTCAATTACTCAAATAAATAGGAATTGAGCCTACATGAATGAATTTTCTAATGACAGTTTTATCCTATTTTTGTTGGAAATGTAACAAATTGAAGTTAGTATGAGAGATTCGAAAAAATCGAATCCTGAAACTGATTCGGGATCGATCTCGAAGCATACATATGGTATCGATATCAAATCGAATCCCGAATATTCGCAGGACCCTAAAAAAAACCTTCCCAAAACAAGCTGAGAGGTTCTCAGCTCGAATCCCAATTGCGGCAACTGAAATAAGGCGTACTGCACATCGATGATGCACTTGTCTTCAACCAATGCTAACCCTGCTTGCTTGGAGTAACAATGTTGAGAAGCCTGACAGTTGCTTGTCACTGTTGCTCGGTGGTTCTCTCCGGGTGCTCTGGCTGGGTTCCTCCCCCAGTAAAACTGTTGGGTGGCCCTGGCTGTAAAAACTGTTGTTAAACCCAATAAATAAAGAAATCAAATTTGCTGAATCCAAGACCTTTGAATGATGGTTTTGATTGGGGTGTGTGTAGGGGGGCATGGGGGGGGGGGGGGGTTATACAGTGGTGCCCACTTAATTGGATATATCTTAATTGCATATCCCTGTTAATAGAATGTAATTTCCCAACACAAAACCATTTACCATGCCTCCAGTACAAATTTGACCTGGTAATTGAATATAGGTTATAGAGTAATCTCCTGTTAATTGAATAAAAAATCTTGTAACATGTTGAGAAATTGCCCTGACTCTTCCCAGCTTTCCTTTGTTAAAGACCAATTTGGCCTCAGTACATTCAATACAGGCATTTAATCTATTATATCTTGTTTGACAGAGCTCATGGAGCTCTGTCAAACAAAATATAATAGAATAAATGCTAAGTTTATCTCTGGAATACAGGAAAGTGACACAATCCCTGTCAATTGAATACTCCTGCTAATTGAATAATGTTATTAGCAAAGTGGCTCTTCAATTAACAGGGTTCCACTGTACAGCAAACTGAGCAAAAACAAATATCACAAACTAATAATGAAACTATGTACTTGTGAAATTTTCATGTGGTCATTCTACAACATGTTTTAGCTGGTACTATACAGTTTTGAAGGTTAAAGGGCTCAGTAGTTAGAGGTGTAGGCTGCAAGCCAAAGGGTTCTCTATCAAATCCCACCTGTGGCAACCACTTTGTTTCCTTGGGCAATACACTTCATTCCCATTGCCCACGTAGTGCTTTTGCGTACCAAGGCATACTGCAAGTCAATCGTACACTTGTCTTCAACCAATGCTAACCCAGCTTGTGTGCTGTTTGTACGTTAGATATTTGTAATTGCTCAATGGTTCTCTCTGGCTTTTCCCATCTGTAAAACTGTCCGACATGAAGTGACCCTGGCTATCGAAGTGTCATTAAACCCCAATAAATAAATCAATAAGAATCATGAGTCCCTATTCTGGAGAACAGTTCGGGGCAAATTGCCAATGGATGGTTTGGGTTAGAATAGTATCCAGTTTGGGTCAAATTGTTGGAGGACAGTTTGGATGCAATTCTCATGAATTCCAGTCACTTTGGCCCCAAGTCATTTCGATCCCAGTCATTACGGTCGCAGGTCAATTCAGCCCCAATATACCAGGTCATTTCGGCCTCTTTAAATATTTTCAAATATTGTTTGAATTTTAACATTTTTCTATTTAATTTTTTTTCAACATTTATATCTCTCAATTAGATATTCAGGTATACATATGATATATGTCTAGTAGATTTTCTTTCATGATGAATAAATAAAAGAAAAGTTTCAGCACGTCGAAGGTGCACATGGACAATGTGGGATTTGAAATCCCTTGCAACCTGAATAATTGTATTTGCTTATGAATCTACGACAGCCAGAAGCGAGGGTCAGTAATGTTATTTGGTTTGAGTGTATGCCTTGGAAGTGGGGTACTGGGGTCAGACCCCCGTGGACAGCGAACTGGAAGGGGACTAGGAATTGTGCATAACTACAAGGATTCTGCTCTGTGTTTTAGAAAATGTGGACATATTTATGGTAGTATCAAAATCGCAGTTTGGTGGTTGTTTCACAAAAAAGAAAAGAAAAAGAAACCCTGTGAACCTCAAACTGGAAGGTGACTAGGAATTGTGCATAACAATATGAATGAATGACTGCATATACTTTGCAAAATTTCAAAGTAAAATAATTTCTCTTACTTATACAGATAGCATCTTAAATGTATGTAAAATTGAACACATGGATAATTTTTAATGTTGTGTATAACTTTTCTGTACACTGTGTAAATACAAATAACTGAACATTACTTAATAAAGGTAATTACCCATTATTTCTAAACATGAACTATGCACTGATCTTTATACATGTAGATCTCTACACTTAAAATGGTGCCGAAATGACCAAGGGACCGAAGTGACTAGGGCAGAGATGACTTTGAGGTCAAATTGACCAGAGGATGAAATGACTTGGAGCCGAAGTGATTGGATACCATTCTAACAGATGAGAGACCTTAATAAAAGGCTTAATTATTACAGAACACATTGAATGTGAATTTACTGCAGAGATAATTGCTCGACGATATACATTGTATTAATATTTTTCAATAAATATCGAACAATCTATTAATATTTTTGTTAAGAATTATTTTCAGGAGTTAAAACGAATATCGTAGCGTATCTAAAATATCCTAACAGATGTGTACTGCTTTTCTTTTGGATGAATCTTCCTTGGGCCTAGTTCTCCCCAGGCCGAACATTCCCCCAGTTCCCGAAAAAAGATGACATGCCATTTTCAATGGCGGTAAATATCCAAAAGGGTTATTATTTTCCATTTTTTAGTGTTTGAAACTACGAAGCACTGTTCAGAAATACAGATGCACCAAAAAGTAACACATTATTACTTTGTTTTGGTTTCTAACGGGACTGAAAGCAACCTGTCAGTATCACTTTTTCGAATTACACCCATTTCGTCTGCTAACCAAATCGTCCGCTGCAATTTTAACCAAGTCGTCCTCTACAATTATACCCAACATGTCCGAAACTCGTTCGCTGGGGGAAAGTATTCATGTATTGTATTTTGAATCATTTTTTATTTATTTATATAATAATTTTATTGTATACTTTATTGTATATTACCTATTGTAATATATCTAAATGTACCTCCATTGTAATATATCTTAATGTACCTCCTTGCATTAAATTTCATATACGTGTGAAATTCTGAAAACAGAAATGTCAGAACAAAATAAACTATCCAGCCATTAAATAAATTTTAATTACTGTTTATTCAATGGATTATAGAGCTGGGAGGTTAACCGAAAAACAACTCAGTTTCGGTTATGAAAAAATAACCGACAACCGAGACCGACGATAAACTGAAAAACCGACTTTCTCGGTTATTTGAATGTCACGTGAGAATAACGTTTTTACGTGTTTTTTTCTGAAACAATGGCGGCAATTACAGTCGAGAAGAGCCCTATATGGGAACACTTTATCAAAACTGATAAAACTTCAAAGTCGGCTGAGTGTAAATATTGTCATAAATATATTTCTTGTGAGCATGGAAAGTTATTAACCCAATTTCCGGTAGTGACTCATTGTGTTAGCTACAAATTATTTTTAATTAACTTCGAGTCTTCGGCAGAGACCACGAGAGTTCGTCCTTAAAGTTTGTTTATATTATTTCCAAGTGTCAACGACTCGACAAAGTTTTTACACACTCAGGGAGAGTTTATTCAATCATTATTTAGTTCATACAACTTAATTTTTTTCTGTTATTTTGGTTCAGAATCTGTTTAATAAAAAAACCAAAACCGAAACCGTAACCAGACTCTTTTATTAAAAACCGAGTTGTAACCGAAACCGACCCCAAATTCAATAACCTCCCAGCTCTAATGGATTACCTATAATAATTATATTATTACAGTAAAAGTTCTTAAAGTATATGTACGTTATATTAAGTTCCACAACATAATCTTATAATTTTGCAATTTTTCATTGAAGAGCTCCACTGGCACCTTACAGTGAATGACTGCAAAATTATTAGTAGAAGTATTATAAGAATTAATTATATTAAGAAATGCAACAAAATTTGTTATATTAAGTTCTGCAACATAATCTTATAATTTTGCAATTATTCATCGAGGTGCACCGTCGCTTTACAATGAATAATAGCAAAATTATTAGCAAATGTATTATAATAATTAATTATATTAAGAAACGCATCAAAATTTATGGTTTATTAAATTCTGCAACATAATCTTATAATTTTGCAATTATTCTTGGAAAAGCACCGGCACTTTACAATGAATAATCACAAAATTATTAGCAAATGTATTATAGGAATTAATGATATTAAGAAACGCATCAAAACGTGTTATAATTATATTAAGAAATGCATCAAAACTTGTTATATTAAGTTCTGTAACATAATCTTATAATTTTGCAATTATTCCAGGGGGAGGGGGATCCTGGGGGCACCAAAAATTTGCAAGACGTGATGTGGGGGTGGGTGAGTCTCTTGAGTGCACCAAAAATGTGCATTTCCAACTTGTGCAATTTTTTGCATTTTTTAAAAACATATCATTATATCAGCCAATATACGACATCATTTGTGTTTCAAACCTTAAATATGATGTACATCACACTCTTAACATAAATACAACATCAGGAGGCTTTATATGTTGGGGAAATGTCACACGTTAGTAGGGGGTGGGTGTCTTGTTCGAAATGTAAAAAATGTACAGACAATATTTTCCTTGACATTATGACAAGCGGACGACTCGGCTTGGGGACGAAACGTCCGTATACCCTTTTTTCAAGCAAACTTTTCCTTTACAACACCTTCACATTTGGATAATTCAAAAACTGAGTTTCTGTTCATCTTGATATTTCACGAGATACATGTCAATGCATGTCTGTATACAATAGCACCAATATAACAACAATTATCCGTTATAAACTTATATTATCGGTTATATGTACGTTTTTTTCGATTGAGGTTGTCACTGGCAGACAAGCTGTAACGAAATCAAGACTGAGAGTTCGATCTGAAATGACGAGATCATCAGCTGAGCATATTGACAAACCTCCAGAAGGACAGAACTCGAGTAATAATAATAACACTTTGGCCGGCCGCTGATTTGTCGCGGTTCTCGGGTGAGAAGGCCTGGCAACCCCTGAAGTGTAGATATGTCGGCCAATGTATCACGCAAATCTTTGAGGCGAATAAAGTTGCAACAGAGTACATTTGATTCCTAGAGGGGGGCAGGCCAATTGCAATTGCATGGGCAATTCGACAGCGGAAGTTACGTAGTTTTTTCACTGAAATTTACTGTCCACTTCAAAAATCACATTGACGGCTATAGAGAATTCTGTTCTGGAACACATTTATCTGACTGGGCATGTGGAACCCTTTGCGGGCCTACGTCCCGCTTGGGGTTCCTATAATTTTAAACCCTTCCGTTACCGATGTCTTGCAATCATGGCGAGCGTGGAAGTTATATTTCCGAGTCCGAGAACATCGCGATAAATTATAAATTCTTCGCTGAAATGTACTCCATATGCATACGCACGTTGTTCACACAATCAGTTTATAATAAGCATCTGGAATCCCCATTGTTTGGACAATACATGTACAAATTCAAATTAAGCCGTCTGTAAACTTTGGTTCAATGTTGTGAACTCGTTTTAACCCTTTACCCAAAGCAGACGATATCAAAATTTATTATTTTAAATATCATTTTTTTAAATTTAAAAAAAAAATTCAACAAAACCATATGATGTGACCCCTCGTTGGAACAAGCTCGTTCCAACGAGGGGTCATATCATATGGTTTTGTTGACATTTTTTGAAAAATAATGTTTTTTCAACAGCTGAATTTGCATATTTTGCTATTCGTTGGATAAAGGGTTAATGTTTGAACTCACATGAGATCCCCACTGAAAAAAATGAAATTTATGGGATTGTTGTGTTCTTGATAAAGGGCATGCGACTTGTTTCTTTAATTAATAGTAAACTAATTACATCGGAGATATAATATGAAATTTATTCGTAGCCCACTGAAAAAAGCGCTCTAATGGTGCTATAAACAAAAACACATTATGAACATTTAAAATATGACATAACCGATTCAACAAATAAAGGGGGTTCTCCTCAGACTCTTATCGTACAGTAAAGTTGACGTGGACTGGTCTTAATCCAGTGATGCGTGATGTCCACGTGTGTGCTTAACAGGTACTAACAATCCTCATCAGCAACATTTTAAGTAATGATGCACTGGGTTATACCGGTGCTTCATTCATTATATTTTGATGATTATTCCTATAATTGGTATTTGGACTCTAATGTTATTGCGTCCGTGGAAATATTGCCCACCCGTGGAAAGTGACCAGTCCATGACAGCCGTACTGTTAAAACTAGAAGTCCTGTCATGAAATGCACACAAATAGCACGTCGATCTGCACGTTAATCTACGTGTTATGGCCATAATAAGGCTATCAAATTCTGTACATATAGCCTGTGTACAAGAAATGTTTCAGCCAATGTACTTCCGGGTAACCCGGAGGTCCATTGGCAGAAACATTGTCTGTGTTTGCTAAGAGTAACCAGGAGGGCCTGTCGTGCTTTGGATGCCACTCAATATGGTAATTGCGCTCAATTCCTACGCGCCATTAAGCCTAGATAAGCGCACAGTTCGTGACAGGACTTCTAGTTTTAACTGTAACGTACGCACTATGTCTTTGCGAACTGATGTGAAAACCCGTGTTCCGCCTTGAAATTAGTAAGTTGACACAATGCTGCAATAAATGTTCCGTTTTTTTTTGTTTATGGAATATACATAAAATCAAAAGTTTCCATCTTGCTATTTGTGATTGGACATAGCAGTCGATATAAGGGATGTGGGGAGGTTATGTTCCTCACACATTTTTTACAAATAGTTCTTTCCTCACTACTGTTTATTGAACGTAAGTGATCTATTCACACCATAGTCCATTTGCGCGGAACAAATTATCACTTGCAATTAACGCGTAAGGTGATGGAAGCCCATATTTGAGCTTTGTTCTGAGGTACATATACTACAAATCAAAGGGTTCATAGTCTCTGGATATGCTTCAAATTATCTTTGAAGTGCCATTATTTAGTCTATATGTAAATGCCGTGTTACAATGCAAGGGAGAGTGCCACAAGGCATAAGTTGTAACAAGTCCAAAACAGGTGGACAAATTTTAACTATTAAATTTTGACATTTGCCAGAACGACAAGATCATTGTAATTGGCTGGTACTCCCAATGAAAGACAAACAGGGATGCTGACATTACTCATCACGAAAACCGTATTATGCACGCTTCATAGTAAAGAGATTATTAGAGAGCATAGATAACTTTCTTTAACGCCTTTGGTTTTTTATGGAATTTGTTGAAAAAATGCTTATTTTCTAAAATTCAGGCATCACTATCAAATAGATAATATAAACTTGTTACCAGTTGTACTGATACAACAGTGTGCAGCGTTACTACAAGTAATTACCAAGACTTCAGTCGGTGTTACAAGTTTAATTTAAAACTAGAGAAACAGAATTTACTGTCACTAGTAAACTTAAGGCTACGGGAAGGAGTGTAAAGTATCAGGAAAAAAACTATGTATAAAGAGAATTTAGGAAGGCTTATTTTCAGGAGTAAAATAATTTTTAACAAATCAGAAATGGGTTTTCGTTAACATTATTTACATTATTCATACAGGAATCAGAACAATTGTTCTGCGAAACCAGAAAAGGCTTGTAGGTGCACATCATTCAAAGGGTTCGATCAAGGTAATGCATTAGGGATACCCAAACTGTGATTTCCAGCAATTCTAAAAAATGCACTCAATGATCCCTGGGTGACCTCAGTGAACTTTACCCATATTGTGAACCTCTATCGAGTGTCGACTCATTGGTGTTGGTCCCGGGTCTATACGTCATACCTTGCTTGAGATATGCGCGTGACCCACTTTCAAAATTGTGCACAGCATTGAAAGGGTTCGACCAAAGATTTAGAAATAACATTACTGATTCTTCCATGTATTTGAATGATGAGATACATGTATAATCTCCAGAATTGCATTGGTTGGTATAAAATGCAGTTCCTAATAGGTCTGAAAAAATATGCTCTTAATGACCTATCTTGACTGCATTGGGGTGGACTACATTTTGAACCTCCAGCATTGTGAGAATAGAAGGGGTTTTTATTTAAATTTTGCATAAAATAAAATTTTGAGGACCCATATTAAGATCTTGAGAGGGTTAAAAATACTCCCTTTAAATACTCCATTTTAATCCACCCAAGCCACCAAGGAACCCCCCCCCCCCCCCCTCTGGGAATTTCAACAATCTGTACAATACAGATAAAGTACCGCCACAGCCTAGAACAATTAGCAAACCATCATGGGCACCACAGCTAAATAAGGGCTGTAATATAAGTTTAGTTGGCATATACAGTGTCATATACGGCGAAGAGAAAACAATCATTAGTACATGCTGCAGCGCAGTCGTATTGCAGACCCACCATATAAACCATATAAAATAGCCCCGTCGTATAAACATTGCATTCGATTAAATGAAACTGTTATAATAAAATGCCAAACCAGCCCAAAACATAGGCGGTTATAAGACAAGTCACGAGTGATTTATTAGAATGCGGTAGCAAAATTACTCCCCTTGTTGCGTATGTAAACATCGTCTGCTTTGTTTACATTTTTCAAAAAGTGCGCATCATTTAACTATTCGTTGAGTTAACTTCCCCAATGACATTTTAGCATGTCGTGCATAATAAGGCGTTTAGTTGGCAGATACAGTGTCATATACGGCGAAGAGAAAACAATATTAGGTTCGGCTTCGCGTCACCTAATATTGTTCTCTCTTCGCCGTATATGACACATTACATAGAAGACAGAAATATTGCAACTACACCATCAAGGCATGCCTTATATGAATGTTTTTTATTTATTGGGGTTTAACGATACTTTCGAGAGCCAGGGCCACATCGTGTTTGGCAGTTTTACGGATACAGAAAGCCGGAGAGAACCAAAGATCAACGGCTAGCAACTGTCAGGATCCACAACATACTAACTCCATACAAGCAGAGTTAGTGCCAGTGCACCATCCACGTACAGTATGCTTTAGTACACACCATCACCATGCTCTCACGTGGGCAGTGTAGAGGGGGGGGGGGGTATGGGGAAGTGAAGTGTTTTGCCCAAAGACACAAGGCAGTTGTCGCATGTAGGATACGAACTGAGGACCTAGAGCCTGCACCTCTGACCACTGAGTCACCGCGCCCCTCTATGAATGTATTGGGAATACTTTGGGTGTTTATTTTCAGGAATAAAATAGTTTTAAAGAAATCAGAAATAGGTTTTCGTTAACAGTATTTAAAGATATTCATTCGGGAATCAGATAAAGTTTGCCAAGAAACCACAAAAGGCATATATGTGTACAGTATTCAAAGGGTTCAGTCAAAGGAATGCACTAGGGGGTCCAAAAATTATATTCTCAGCAATTCTGAAAAAGGCACCCAATGACCCCCGGGTGATCTCAGTGACATTTATCCACATTTTAAACCTCCGTTGAGTTTCGACTCATTTTGTATTGTCCCAGGTAACCCGGAGGTCCATTGGCAGAAACATTGTCTGTGTTTGCTAAGAGTAACCAGGAGGGCCTGTCGTGCTTTGGATGCCACTCGATATGGCAAATGCGCTCAATTCCTACGCGCCATTAAGTCTAGATAAGCGCACAGTTCGTGACAGGACTTCTAGTTTTAACTGTAACGTGCGCACTATGTCTTTGCGAACTGATGTGAAAACCCGTGTTCCGCCTTGAATTTAGTAAGTTGACACAATGTTGCAATAAATGTTCCGTTTTTTTTTTGTTTATGGAATATACATAAAATCAAAGGTTTCCATCTTGCTATTTGTGATTGGACATAGCAGTCGATATAAGGGATGTGGGGAGGTTATGTTCCTCACACATTTTTTACAAATAGTTCTTTCCTCACTACTGTTTATTGAACGTAAGTGATCTATTCACACCATAGTCCATTTGCGCGGAACAAATTATCACTTGCAATTAACGCGTAAGGTGATGGAAGCCCATATTTGAGCTTTGTTCTGAGGTACATATACTACAAATCAAAGGGTTCATAGTCTCTGGATATGCTTTAAATTATCTTTGAAGTGCCATTATTTAGTCTATATGTAAATGCCGTGTTACAATGCAAGGGAGAGTGCCACAAGGCATAAGTTGTAACAAGCCCAAAACAGGTGGACAAATTTTAACTATTCAATTTTGACATTTGCCAGAACGACAAGATCATTGTAATTGGCTGGTACTCCCAATGAAAGACAAACAGGGATGCTGACATTACTCATCACGAAAACCGTATTATACACGCTTCATAGTAAAGAGATTATAAGAGAGCATAGATAACTTTCTTTAACGCCTTTTGTTTTTTATGGAATTTGTTGAAAAAATGCTTATTTTCTAAAATTCAGGCATCACTATCAAATAGATAATATAAACTTGTTACCAGTTGTACTGATACAACAGTGTGCAGCGTTACTACAAGTAATTACCAAGACTTCAGTCGGTGTTACAAGTTTAATTTAAAACTAGAGAAACAGAATTTACTGTCACTAGTAAATTTAAGGCTACGGGAAGGGGTGTAAAGTATCAGGAAAAAAACTATGTATAAAGAGAATTTAGGAAGGCTTATTTTCAGGAGTAAAATAATTTTTAACAAATCAGAAATGGGTTTTCGTTAACATTATTTACATTATTCATACAGGAATCAGAACAATTGTTCTGCGAAACCAGAAAAGGTTTGTAGGTGCACATCATTCAAATGGTTCGATCAAGGTAATGCATTAGGGAATCCCAAACTGTGATTTCCAGCAATTCTGAAAAATGCACTCAATGATCCCTGGGTGACCTCAGTGAACTTGACCCATATTGTGAACCTCTATCGAGTGTCGACTCATTGGTGTTGGTCCCGGGTCTATACGTCATACCGTGCTTGAGATATGCGCGTGACCCACTTTCAAAATTGTGCACAGCATTGAAAGGGTTCGACCAACGATTTAGAAATAACGTTACTGATTCTTCCATGTATTTGAATGATGAGATACATGTATAATCTCCAGAATTGCATTGGTTGGTATAAAATGCAGTTCCTAATAGGTCTGAAAAAATATGCTCTTAATGACCTATCTTGACTGCATTGGGGTGGACTACATTTTGAACCTCCAGCATTCTGAGAATGGAAAGGGTTTTTATTTAAATTTTGCATGAAATAAAATTTTGAGGACCCATATTAAGATCTTGAGAGGGTTAAGAATACTCCCTTTAAATACTCCATTTTAATCCACCCAAGCCACCAAGGTACCCACCCCCCCCCCTCTGGGAATTTCAACAATCTGTACAATACAGATAAAGTACCGCCACAGCCTGGAACAATTAGCAAACCATCATGGGCACCACAGCTAAATAAGGGCTGTAATATAAGTTTAGTTGGCATATACAGTGTCATATACGACGAAGAGAAAACAATCATTAGTACATGCTGCAGCGCAGTCGTATTGCAGACCCACCATATAAACCATATAAAATAGCCCCGTCGTATAAACATTGCATTCGATTAAATGAAACTGTTATAATAAAATGCCAAACCAGCCCAAAACATAGGCGGTTATAAGACAAGTCACGAGTGATTTATTAGAATGCGGTAGCAAAATTACTCCCCTTGTTGCGTATGTAAACATCGTCTGCTTTGTTTACATTTTTCAAAAAGTGCGCATCATTTAACTATTCGTTGAGTTAACTTCCCCAATGACATTTTAGCATGTCGGGCATAATAAGGCGTTTAGTTGGCAGATACAGTGTCATATACGGCGAAGAGAAAACAATATTAGGTTCGGCTTCGCGTCACCTAATATTGTTCTCTCTTCGCCGTATATGACACATTACATAGAAGACAGAAATATTGCAACTACACCATCAAGGCATGCCTTATATGAATGTTTTTTATTTATTGGGGTTTAACGATACTTTCGACAGCCAGGGTCACATCGTGTTTGGCAGTTTTACGGATACAGAAAGCCGGAGAGAACCAAAGATCAACGGCTAGCAACTGTCAGGATCCACAACATACTAACTCCATACAAGCAGAGTTAGTGCCAGTGCACCATCCACGTACAGTATGCTTTAGTACACACCATCACCATGCTCTCACGTGGGCAGTGTTGGGGGGGGGGGTGGGGGGAGGTGAAGTGTTTTGCCCAAAGACACAAGGCAGTTGTCGCATGTAGGAATCGAACTGAGGACCTAGAGCCTGCACCTCTGACCACTGAGTCACCGCGCCCCTCTATGAATGTATTGGGAATACTTTGGGTGTTTATTTTCAGGAATAAAATAGTTTTAAAGAAATCAAAAATAGGTTTTCGTTAACAGTATTTAAAGATATTCATTCGGGAATCAGATAAAGTTTGCCAAGAAACCACAAAAGGCATATATGTGTACAGTATTCAAAGGGTTCAGTCAAAGGAATGCACTAGGGGGTCCAAAAATTATATTCCCAGCAATTCTGAAAAAGGCACCCAATGACCCCCGGGTGATCTCAGTGACATTTATCCACATTTTAAACCTCCGTTGAGTTTCGACTCATTTGTATTGTCCCAGGTAACCCGGAGGTCCATTGGCAGAAACATTGTCTGTGTTTGCTAAGAGTAACCAGGAGGGCCTATCGTGCTTTGGATGCCACTCGATATGGCAAATGCGCTCAATTCCTACGCGCCATTAAGTCTAGATAAGCGCACAGTTCGTGACAGGACTTCTAGTTTTAACTGTAACGTGCGCACTATGTCTTTGCGAACTGATGTGAAAACCCGTGTTCCGCCTTGAATTTAGTAAGTTGACACAATGTTGCAATAAATGTTCCGTTTTTTTTTTTGTTTATGGAATATACATAAAATCAAAGGTTTCCATCTTGCTATTTGTGATTGGACATAGCAGTCGATATAAGGGATGTGGGGAGGTTATGTTCCTCACACATTTTTTACAAATAGTTCTTTCCTCACTACTGTTTATTGAACGTAAGTGATCTATTCACACCATAGTCCATTTGCGCGGAACAAATTATCACTTGCAATTAACGCGTAAGGTGATGGAAGCCCATATTTGAGCTTTGTTCTGAGGTACATATACTACAAATCAAAGGGTTCATAGTCTCTGGATATGCTTCAAATTATCTTTGAAGTGCCATTATTTAGTCTATATGTAAATGCCGTGTTACAATGCAAGGGAGAGTGCCACAAGGCATAAGTTGTAACAAGCCCAAAACAGGTGGACAAATTTTAACTATTCAATTTTGACATTTGCCAGAACGACAAGATCATTGTAATTGGCTGGTACTCCCAATGAAAGACAAACAGGGATGCTGACATTACTCATCACGAAAACCGTATTATACACGCTTCATAGTAAAGAGATTATAAGAGAGCATAGATAACTTTCTTTAACGCCTTTGGTTTTTTATGGAATTTGTTGAAAAAATGCTTATTTTCTAAAATTCAGGCATCACTATCAAATAGATAATATAAACTTGTTACCAGTTGTACTGATACAACAGTGTGCAGCGTTACTACAAGTAATTACCAAGACTTCAGTCGGTGTTACAAGTTTAATTTAAAACTAGAGAAACAGAATTTACTGTCACTAGTAAATTTAAGGCTACGGGAAGGGGTGTAAAGTATCAGGAAAAAAACTATGTATAAAGAGAATTTAGGAAGGCTTATTTTCAGGAGTAAAATAATTTTTAACAAATCAGAAATGGGTTTTCGTTAACATTATTTACATTATTCATACAGGAATCAGAACAATTGTTCTGCGAAACCAGAAAAGGTTTGTAGGTGCACATCATTCAAATGGTTCGATCAAGGTAATGCATTAGGGAATCCCAAACTGTGATTTCCAGCAATTCTGAAAAATGCATTCAATGATCCCTGGGTGACCTCAGTGAACTTGACCCATATTGTGAACCTCTATCGAGTGTCGACTCATTGGTGTTGGTCCCGGGTCTATACGTCATACCGTGCTTGAGATATGCGCGTGACCCACTTTCAAAATTGTGCACAGCATTGAAAGGGTTCGACCAAAGATTTAGAAATAACGTTACTGATTCTTCCATGTATTTGAATGATGAGATACATGTATAATCTCCAGAATTGCATTGGTTGGTATAAAATGCAGTTCCTAATAGGTCTGAAAAAATATGCTCTTAATGACCTATCTTGACTGCATTGGGGTGGACTACATTTTGAACCTCCAGCATTCTGAGAATGGAAAGGGTTTTTATTTAAATTTTGCATGAAATAAAATTTTGAGGACCCATATTAAGATCTTGAGAGGGTTAAGAATACTCCCTTTAAATACTCCATTTTAATCCACCCAAGCCACCAAGTTACCCACCCCCCCCCCCCCCTCTGGGAATTTCAACAATCTGTACAATACAGATAAAGTACCGCCACAGCCTGGAACAATTAGCAAACCATCATGGGCACCACAGCTAAATAAGGGCTGTAATATACGGCGAAGAGAAAACAATCATTAGTACATGCTGCAGCGCAGTCGTATTGCAGACCCACCATATAAACCATATAAAATAGCCCCGTCGTATAAACATTGCATTCGATTAAATAAAACTGTTATAATAAAATGCCAAACCAGCCCAAAACATAGGCGGTTATAAGACAAGTCACGAGTGATTTATCAGAATGCGGTAGCAAAATTACTCCCCTTGTTGCGTATGTAAACATCGTCTGCTTTGTTTACATTTTTCAAAAAGTGCGCATCATTTAACTATTCGTTGAGTTAACTTCCCCAATGACATTTTAGCATGTCGTGCATAATAAGGCGTTTAGTTGGCAGATACAGTGTCATATACGGCGAAGAGAAAACAATATTAGGTTCGGCTTCGCGTCACCTAATATTGTTCTCTCTTCGCCGTATATGACACATTATATAGAAGACAGAAATATTGCAACTACACCATCAAGGCATGCCTTATATGAATGTTATTTATTTATTGGGGTTTAACGATACTTTCGACAGCCAGGGTCACATCGTGTTTGGCAGTTTTACGGATACAGAAAGCCGGAGAGAACCAAAGATCAACGGCTAGCAACTGTCAGGATCCACTACATACTAACTCCATACAAGCAGAGTTAGTGCCAGTGCACCATCCACGTACAGTATGCTTTAGTACACACCATCACCATGCTCTCACGTGGGCAGTCTTGAGGGGGGGGGGGGGTGGGGGAGGTGAAGTGTTTTGCCCAAAGACACAAGGCAGTTGTCGCATGTAGGATTCGAACTGAGGACCTAGAGCCTGCACATCTGACCACTGAGTCACCGCGCCCCTCTATGAATGTATTGGGAATACTTTGGGTGTTTATTTTTAGGAATAAAATAGTTTTAAAGAAATCAGAAATAGGTTTTCGTTAACAGTATTTAAAGATATTCATTCGGGAATGAGATAAAGTTTGCCAAGAAACCACAAAAAGGCATATATGTGTACAGTATTCAAAGGGTTCAGTCAAAGGAATGCACTAGGGGGTCCAAAAATTAGATTCCCAGCAATTCTGAAAAAGGCACCCAATGACCCCCGGGTGATCTCAGTGACATTGATCCACATTTTAAACCTCCGTTGAGTTTCGACTCATTTTGTGTTGTCACAGGTCCATAAGTCATACCATGCGTGAGATATGGGCGTGACCCTCTTTCAAAACAGCCCTACGGACACCCCTGATACCCCAGGAATCTGAAAAAAAGAAGAAAGACTAATGAGGTTGCCCAGAGACAGCATGAAATAAAACATGGCGTGCAACATTGCAGCGGTCACAAAACATTCCACCGTAGCATGGACAGCGCCCTTTGATAGCAAGGAAAGTGGTACAGTTGATCTGGTTCCATCTAATAACCTATCAAGTTCCAAATAGCTAAGACGTTTTTCCCACACGAATGCACTCTTTTTCCAGATAAGATCATGATAGAAACCCGAAGAAATAGTATTCCCTGAAGGGCAACGTGTACACCATCAACCGAACTTCCTTACGCGCGCTTGGTTGGTGATACTAGTATGTGATGTGATTTACTCCACATTAAGCGGGGGTGTCATGTCCGTGAACCACTTACGTCACTTTGGAATGTCGTGGTAGTCCACGTGAGCATCCATGTTTTGACTCATTACCATAGTGCTACATGGTGTTAGTGCGCATACGCTTCGCGTATTGTTAGACTGACAAGTGTTTTGTCGTCCAGTTTGTTAACTGGAAGCAGCATCTTTGTTTTTATGGCGGCGCATGGTTGCTATGCGTCCGAAAGCTTCTAACATCGCGGGGTTCGTTCAGCTGAATAGGAGTACATCTTACTACCCCAGACCACCCGACAAATGACCGAAAATCTTCACAAGACACCCAAACTCATTGAAACGAATCCCACAACAACACCTTTGATGGCGCGTGGTTGCTTTGGAACTCAAAGTCCAACAATATAGATAGTGATTTTACGGAGCGTGGGACTATTGTTTGGTGGAATGTGCCTGTGTGCTAGTACACAGTGTGTCACAATGTGTACATATCGCATGCAGCACACGTGGTGACATGCTTGTGAGTCAATATGTGCACTGTGCTGTTGTACAGTGTATTATGTACAACACGTGTAGCACATGGGTAAAGGCTGGGTGTGCTAAAATATGCTTGTGTGCTCGTGCTTGAAATTCTCAAGTTATTACATGAACTGGAATTTGGTGACGTTGTTATTGGTCACATATGAACGTTTCATAACAAATCCGTTTACAAAACTAAAAGAAATGCACAGAAGAACAAACTGGGTAAAATTTCACTTTTTAAGTTTCAACAGTACTTCGTCGGATCATCTCCTCCTGGACTCAGATTTGGCTTTTCTGTATGAAATGTTTGTTTGTACAACCCCCTTCCCCTGTGAACTGCTTTTGATGAAAGCTACTTTTCATACCTGGTTACTGGTAAATACACATGTGTTTTCCACTTTCAGGTTGCTCAGTTTTTAACTAAATTACTTTCTCTTTAACTTGGGTCTAATAATGATCTTTGCATTGATTTATTGTGTTATACGAACACCTCCAACGTTTAGAAATCGAATTCAATGAAACGTTTTCTATGTATCACTAGTAAAGAGATATATGCGCACTACTCAAATATGAATTTTTATCTAACAATCATATAGATGTTGGCCTGAAAACTACGATAAACGGTACGTGTCACATAATGTGTCCCGATTCCGTATCATATAGACGACTCATTCTGATTCCGTATCATATAGACGACTACTTTCCGGTAGCGCTACGGGCTGTCATAACAGGCACATAGATACATTCTATGGGCGTTTCAGTGGTCGACCGAACATTATGTCCCAAAAATGTTTGAAAATAATTTAACCTTTTACCTATCATGAAAAGCAGACGACACTTGCAAAAAAATTCTTGAATAACTAATTTTTTTCATTTTTTTGTCTCAAAAACATAGGCTATGACCCCTCGTTGGAACGAGCTCAACGAGCTCGTTCCAACGAGGGGTAATAGCCTATGTTTTTGAGACACAAATTGAAAAAATAATGAAGATTAATTGGACTTTTTTTTGAGAATAGCATTGGCCGGTTTTGACCGTTACGTTGGGTAAAGGGTTAAGATTTAATCTGTTTGTGTGACAGAATTGTTAGATAAATGAATTATCATGATAATGTGCATGTCCTGTGATTTGTATCAGATTCTCGGTGGTGTCCAAAAATGGGATCACAACTCGCCGGCAAAGCCGGCTCGTTGAGATCCCACCTCGAATCTGATACAAATCGCAGGACATACACATTAATGATAATCTGTATGAAACTTTTCAAATTAAATTTTGCCCTGTTGAACTTACATTTGAAACTGATATCAACATGAATGAATACATTCATATATTAAATACTTATACGGAAGTCGATGTAGCTTTGCACAGTAATACATATATTCAGCGCCCCCTATGTTGGGATAGGGCCTAACTAAGAAGGGCAGGAGTGTGACATCCGCTTCCATGTTTTTTGCATTCGGGGCATTTTCGTAGATTGGAGTCGTACAGATCGATTCGCTCTTAATGGTTAGCAGGTGCTTTTTTAAGAGACCAGCTTTGATATTTGGACACACATGGTCGGCCATAAAAAGGGAGGTTTCTGGCCTCAGCTTGAGCTGTTGAGGGCCTATCTTCACCAATTTTGAGTACTGTTCTTGCTAAGACAGTAGGAATTTGGAAAGTCCATGACTCACTACTACAGCATGTATTTATCCACAAATATCTTCACTTCGCAAGAGCTGTTGAGTTTTTTTAATTTAATCCTGGCTGATTAATCTTCTAACTATATCACCCAGGCATGCCTCCGACGAAGGCATGCCTTGATGATGTAGCGGGAATACTTTGTCGGTCGGATCATGGATCATCACAGTCGGGGGGCAAATCAGTTTTGTCCCCCAAATCGATTTTAATTGCGACGCCATGCGTACGGGTAGTAGTCAACTCGGTGTGATAGTTCTGGTTACATTTTCTTTCAGTTTTTAGTTATAATCAAGAGTTATTTTAGAACCAATTATACTGCTTAACCCTTATAATTCCATCATCTCGAAACAGGAATTATTGAGCAAGCCAAATCTCAACTAGTAGTTATACTTTACAATTTTTACGAAGAATGTTGCAGTGAAAAAAGTGAAACCACCCAAAAGTCACAGACTTGAAAATTCGCCCTTACAATACTCTTGTTCCTACCACAAAATTCATTCAGACAAATATAATTTGTTAGAAATTTTAATGCAATCATTGTTTAAAGAGACAAATGTTTTTTTTTAACACCAGAAGAGAGTTCACTTATTGTAAGTGGATTTAAAAACGACATTGTCACTCGCAAGATCACATTTGATGACATTGTAGACACAGAGGACCCATTTTCTTCCTATAAAAAAGGACACTCTACTTCAGCTCCATGCTCTGAATTTGTGGTACGATCTCCAGACAATGATGTTGCTGTGCTTAAATGTTTTATAAATGTCATTTATATGTTGACTTATGCCAAAAAAAGATTTTGTTCTGTGTTGGTATAAAGAATGAAGTCGTGTTTATACCAAAGCAACTGGATTAGCAAACTCACTATTCACTAGATTAAATATATTTTGATTTGCCATTCAACAATGCAAATCAGGATTGGAGGACAAGTGCCGACCACTTAGAAAACTATTCACTACCTCATTTAACATTAAGTCCTTCTTCAATGCCGTCACCGGAGTCCTCTGCTTCAAGCAGAAGAGACTGGTGACAGCAGTGAATATAACAATAACATGATTTTGAAGGGCATTACAGTGCATTAACGGCTCAACAGAACTGGTTAACAGCCCAAGAGTTTATTAGCGGCCCGCGACGAAGTCGAGGGCCGCTAATAAGCTCAAGGGCTGTTAACCAGTTCTGTTGAGCCGTTGATACACTGTAATGCCCGACAAAGGCATGTTATTTCTATTATTGCCACTTTCGTACATCGGGTACATTACGATTAAATTATATGGGAAATGAGATAAATAAATGAAGCTTGACGTTTTAGAATTTAAAAAACAGCGACACTGTTGTCTGATTTGTTGACAAACAAACCGGGTAACATGACTATCGTTTGATCAATCTACGGCGAAATTTGGAAAGTTAGAGGATGAAATATATCTTCGAAATGCGAACTTTAGGCAAAGAGTTTATTCATCAAAGATGTCATCGCTTACTTTGTGTGTATCGCTTCCTATATTTGATACATTACCTATCCGTGACACAAAGGGAAACACTTGAAACAAATGTGTTAATTGTGTTTACAAATTAAAATTCCGAATTGAATTTCGATCCAAATGGAAATCTGGGAAAAATATTGTTGATCGCCTGAGAGATGTGACGTCATTGTCTATATTTAGACGTTTCGGGCTGTTGTTGACGTGTTGGGCTGTTATAGTCAATAACGGCCCAACACGTCACATGACTTGAGCTTGTTGAGCATTACGAGGTTTCAACGCCCGACAAAACATCGTTAATGTGCTAGGAACGCCCGCAAAAGTGGTAATAATAGGGGATTGAAGCCACGAGGTAGTGGTGAGCTGGTGATTCTTAAAATGAAGACGTTTTTGGGTGTTCACACTTCTCCTAGGAAAAGAACTTTTCCGAATGGCGATGACAGATTTCCCAGTAAAATACGTTCATGTTCACGAAAATAAATGATTCTTGTTCCACTCCAGTGCTGCAAATTTCTAACCCATCTTCATTTTCAGAATCACTAGTGTTTCTCACTATTCACTACCTCCTTTATCATGAAGTCCTTCTGCACTGCCGTCACCAGTCTCCTGTGCTTGAAGCAGAGGAGCTGGTGACAGCAGTGGAGATGGGATTGAAGCCACGAGGTAGTGGTGAGCTGGTGATTCTTAAGCTGAAGATGAATTGAAAGCGTGTTAGGTGTTCACACTTCTCTCAGAAAAAGAACCTTTCAGAATGTCGATGACAGATTGCCCATAAAATATGTTTATTTTCACGGAAATAAATGCGTCTTGTTACTCTCCATACACTGACGTTGCTGTGCTTTAGTGTTTCATGAACATCATTTATATGTTGATTTATGCCGAAGTCAAATATTTTGTTCTGTGTTGGTATAAAGGATGAAGCCATGTTCACACCAGCTTATACCCACTATCAACCTCGATATATATGTCTTTAAACTCGGCTGATATGATGCCAATCTCGGTCGATATGAACCAAGCTAGAGCTCCCCTCCCCACCCTTGATGTTTTACTAAGCGCAACAATTTTGTAACATCGAACTTGTGGGAAAATCGGTGTGACCGGGCAGAATGGATTAGTTTGAAGCAAAGTGTTTGTATGGCTAGGAATTAATGGTGGCAATAAGTGAAGATCAGGTGGATGAAGAGAAGGAAGTAATCAAGGGAACGGGAATTCCTGGGTTCCCGGTTCCGAAAGCCGGTCATGGTACTCGGGTAATCTACAGCACGGAGCCGGGGATCGCGATTAGCACTGTTTGCGTGTTGAAATTAATTTTGAAAATTGCAAAAAAAACTGCCCGTAACTTTGTAATATTTCGTCAGCCCGTCCACGCCTGAACTTATTGCGATCTTGATTCCGGAAGATCCTATTCCACCAAATCACTGTAGCTCTCGATCAGTTCCGAAGAACTCCTCTCATCAACTCAACAGTAAGGCTTTCACTCGATTCAAAGTTCAAACTCGTCTTCAATTTCAGAATTACTAGTATCACTCACTATTCACTACCTCCTCTATCATCAAGTCCCTCTTCACTGCTGTCACCAGTCTCCTGGTGACAGCAGTCAAGAGGGGGTTGAAGCCACGAGGTAGTGGTTATAAAACTAGCTATTCTTAAAAATGAAGACGAAAGTAGTTTAAAATAATCTAATTATTAGTGATTATTACTTTGTTAGTTTATATCGGTCGAGATATCGGGCAATTGGGATTACGTGTCTTGCCCAAGCACAGAACACGATTGCTGCAGTTGGGATTCGAACCGAGGACCTCTCGGCGTGCAGCCTGCATCTCTGCCTACTGAGCCACCGTGTTCCCACCACCCACGTGAGCATTAATTTGTGAATTAATCTATTTGAATGATGAAGATGGAACCTTGTTCTGCTCCAACACCGATCTTCTCTTCATTGTACAATTGTGAATGATTGTTTTGTGGTAACAAGTGAATGAACATCAATGGCGTCTTAGCCCATCTTGAAGAACTATAGATTAAATGCACCTATGGACACGCCCACATTTCATTACCGAAACAAATGCGGAGAAAAGCAAAAACGTTGGAAAAAAAAGTTGGATATTTCGTACGGCTCGCGGGAGAGGGACGGTGCTTCGGTGCTCTGAATATCCGAACAACAATTATTATAAACATCTGTGAATATATATATATATATATATATATATATATGTAAATATGTGCATATAGCCTTTGAGTTAGCTGTCCGACTCCTGTCTCGTATTAAAGTCGGAAGTTGATGTTTGAGTTTACAGTTTTATCGTACTTTATTTATTTATTTATTTATCGATTTATTGGTTTATTGATTTATTGATTTATTTATTTATTTACGCATTTATATATTTATTCGGTCACCTTTAATATATTTTGTTCTTGTTCTTGTCAGTTCACTATTCTGTTGTGTTATTTTTATTCGTTTGTTGCCTTAATCTTGTACTCTCCTGTAATCCGGAGGAATAGAAGAATACAAACAATTCATGCGATAGCAAAACATTCATTGATGTTTAACTCTTCGAAACGAGAGGCTGATTTTCCGGTGTAGGTACATCATACGTTAGAATTTCATTAGAAAGGTAGCTAAGAAGTGAATGCGTGGAGTAGACTAATCAATATTTTCAACGTGCGACCCGTAAGACTGCACATTGAAAATTTTAATCCGCCTACCTGTAAATAATGAATATTTATCCCATAAATGGCCGTTTATTTGAACAGTAAAGGCCTTAGATAAATTTTTGCTTTATTCACCTAGTAGGATGATAAATTTTCCCCATAGGTTTAACACTGAAATAATTTATTCCCCTAGTAGCGACGGACTTGTTGACCTCTGGCCACGACCACATTTCTCTAGCATAATTAATAGTTCGAGTGTTGATGTCTTTAAATCTTTTTGAAAGTATTACACAATGCCAGTAGAAAACACCACACACTGCTCATATAACAAAGTATTTTTGCAAGTTCAGCTCAAGTTTGTAGGGTAATTATTTTTAGACAGAAATGTATTACTGCGCCTTGTTTATTTTTGTCAATTTAGCTGGCCGATCGAGTTGGACCAATGTTCTCCTGACTTCTCGATGTGTTTTGTAGCGAATTATAGCACTATTTTGTCGCGACTGCCCTGTAGAAGATTTATGGGATAAACAAAATAAACGTATTGTGTTTTCAAGTAAAAAAATATTCTACTCGTAGAATTAAGAATGAAACCGACTCGCCAGAGGCCCGTCGGTTTCATTCTTAATCCTACTCGTAGAATATTTGTTTTTACTTGAAAACACTATACTTTTATTCTATATAGGCTCTTCTATAACCCTTTATCCAACGAATCGGCCGCTTCCTCCCGCGTAATATGCAAATTCAGCAGTTGAAAAAATAGTGTTTTTCAAAAATATTCAACAAAACCATATCATATGACCCCTCGTTGGAACGAGCCCGTCGAGCTCGTTTCCACGAGGGGTCACATGATATGGTTTTGTTGAACTTTTGAAAAAAAATAAAAAATGATATTTAAAATAATAAAGTTTGATGTCGTCTGCGTTGGGTAAAGGGTTAAGAAAAGTATATTATATGTGGCTGTTAGAAATACGTGTAGGGGTGCAATCAAGCGGAATAAGTCTTCTACAGAAGCTTGTGTATGTAGAAGTGGGGGAGATGTTTCAGCCCTCACAACATTTCTAGCATTGCTCCAGATGGATCTAATGCAATAAATAGTTGAGACACAGACATATATATGAAAGCCTGAGACGAAACTTTTGTGCTTCAGCCTGAAAAAGTTAACTTTAATTTCTTTCACCTTCACATTTACCTCAAACAAATTAAGTTTCTAGTTAAAGGGAGTACCGGATAAAGGGGGTAACCATTCTTCGCATAAAAACATTAACTTAGTCACGACTGATTCCAAACCTCACGATCTCAAGTTGTGCCTAGTGAATGCTCGTTCGATAGTGAACAAAACTGTAAGCTTACTCGACACAATCGACGATAACAATATTTCATTATTCATGATAACTGCAACATGCTTAACTCTTGACGAGACATTGACTATCGGTGAGATCATTGCCAAAGGCAAGATTTTTACACACAACCCCAGGAAGTCACAGCGAGGTGGAGGCGTGGGTGTAATCTGTGATAACACTGTGAAGGTTAATCGTAAAGCATCTCAGACTTAGGTTACATTCGAGTGCATTGACACCATTGTAACATCGACTCGCACTCCGTCCGCCTCTTTGTCATTTATAGACACCCACAGAGCTCCAAAAACAAATTCACTGTCAACCAGTTCATTGGCCAAGACTTACAGGGATGCATTGCTGCGCTGCCAGGAAAATTCATCATTGGAGGTGATTTCAATTTCCATACGGAGAAGAAAACTTCCAGTGATTCTTCTAAACTACGTGATCTTATCAATTCAATGAATTTACGTTAACATGTTCGTGACACTACCCATAAAGATGGCCACACATTGATCTGCTGATCACCAAAGAATCCGAAGCTGATCTTGTTAAAAATGTATTAATTGTTGTTTGTGCAATCTCTGACCATTTTAGGCTTTTCTTCGATTTGGCACTTCCTCGTCCCTCCCCTGTCCGGAGGAAACCACATACCGCAAGTACCGAAGTATTGACCTTGATAAGTTTGCGGATGCTATTGCTTCGTCACCCGTCGCTAAAATTAAAGAGATGCAAACTGTTGACAGTACTGAATACACCCTCATTAGCTCATTCAAGAGGTTATTGACAAGTTTGCGCCTAAACAGAATGTGAACAGCATTGAATACACCCTCACTGGCTCACTTCAAGAGGTTATTGACATGTTAGCGCCTAAGCAAACACGCACATTTAGCGTACGCTCTTGCTCACAGTGGTTCAGTGATGAGATTAGGCTCGCAAAGGATTTGCGAGGCAAACTAGAGCTTCAGTGGCAGCAAACGAAACTATGTGTTTACAGAGAGATGTTTGTCAACCAGCGAAATGTTGTTAACCCTTTACCCAACGTAACGGCCAAAACCGGCCAGCGCTATTTTCAAAAATCGTCAATTAATTTTCATTATTTTTTTCATTTTTTGTCTCAAAAACATAGATTATGACCCCTCGTTGGAACGAGCTCGACGAGCTCGTTCCAACGAGGGGTCATAACCTATGTTTTTGAGAAAAACAATGAAAAAAATTAGTTATTCAAGAATTTTTTTTGCAAGTGTCGTCTGCTTTTCATGTTAGGTAAAGGGTTAACTGGTCAAATCCGCGAAACGGAAATACATTTCGGACGTGACTTATTGTCAGCTAATGTTAATTCCCCTAATGCGCTGTCTGTCGTTCTTGAGAAGCTTCTGTATCGTCAAAAGACAACAGTACTCCCAGAGCATTCGTCATCCAAATACCTTGGGAATAGATTCTCTTCTTTCTTTTCTGAAAAAAATTGAGACTATCAGAGCTTCGGTTGATACAAGTTCACAATCTGATCTTCGACAGATGGCCGTAATGCCATGCAGCTGTGTTAAAGCTGTTGCACAGTTGTCCCAATTCAAACCTCTGGCTACAACAGATATCCAGAGGTTAATATCCAAGGCACCATCTAAGCAATGCATGCTAGATATCATTCCAACTTGGTTGTTAAAAGCATCTCTTTCGGAGTTAACTACACCGATATTGAAACTAGTAAATGCCTCACTCCACTTTGCCGTCTTTCCGACAAGCATGAAACACTCTTTAGTAAAACTTCTCAAAAAGCCATCACTTGTCCCAGAGGTTCTGAAAAACTACCGACCGGTCTCTAATCTTCCATTCCTATCAAAGATTATTGAGCGTGCGGTGGCTTTTCAGCTGAATTCTCATTTGGCAGCCCACGGCCTAGTCGAAGTTAACCAATCTGCATAAAGATCTAATTGCAGTACAGAAACGGCGCTTCTAAGGGTCCAAAATGATATCCCCCTATCCACGGACAGGCACGACCTTACATACCTTGTTTTGTTGGATTTAAGCGCCGCTTTTGACACCATAGACCATAAAATACTTATTGAAAGAATGGCAGTGGGAAAAGGCCTTACTGACCGAACACTTAATTGATTTTCGTCGTACCTTAATGGTCGCACACAGAGTGTCCTTGTTGACAGTGAGTCGTCAGACAAGGTCACACTACATTTTAGCATCCCTCAAGGATGGGTGTTGGGTCCCCTACTGTACACTGTCTATGTCTTACCTCTAGGTGATATTATCCGAAGCCATGGCCTTGACTTTCATTTTTACTCAGATGACACACAGCTGTATATTAGTTTTACTCACGCCTTTGAGTCTGAAACATGCAGTAAGATTGAACTTTGTATTTCAGACATCAAGGCATGGATGACTAAAAACTTTCTTAAATTGAACGATGACAAGACAGAAGTAATATATATAGGTCTACTTCATCAACATTCAAAAATATTCAAACTGTCCCTCAATATTGGAGGTTCTGCGATACAACCCAGTAGCTGCGTTCGAAGCTTAGGTTATTTCATGGATGAAACTTTGACCGCTGATGAACATATTAAACATGTCTCTCGCAGTGCATTTTTTTTATCTTAGAAGTATTAGCAAAATTCGACCCTTCATTGATACGCAGACGACACAACAGCTTGTCCACGCCTTTGTTACCAGTCGCCTCGACTACTGCAACTCTCTTCTGATTGGCTCTAAAACATCTATTCTTGAAAAGCTACAACACATCCAAAATTGTGCTGCGCGGATCATAACCAGAACTCAAAAGTACTGTCATACAAGACCAGTACTCTTTGAATTACACTGACTACCCCTTAAGCAAAGAGTTCAATTTAAAAATGTCCTTTTGGTGTTTAAGAGTATCTCGGGATCTGCACCATCCTACCCGTCCGATCTGCTTACCATCCACAAACCACCGAGATCCCTCAGGTTATCAGGTCAACTCAATCTGGTTCAGCCCGTATCTAAATTTACTAGTGCTATGATAGGGCCTTTGCGGTTGCTGGCCCAAGGCTTTGAAATTATCTTCCAATCGACATAAAAATAGTAAATCACTTGAATCATTCCAGTCTGGTTCTAGACCTTTACTTTTTCGAAAGGCATTTCCTTCGGTGGTCTTTAAATTTTGGTCATAAACTGACATTACCAGGTGCGCGAGTGTGAATGAGTAGTGAAGTGAGGATTGCCTCGTTACTCGTCGAGTCACACTCACATACTTGTTTTGGTAAAATTGTAGTTTGTTTTTATTTTGTTTTAATTCAATACCCTTTTTCTTTTAGGTTCTGTCGCTTATAGCCACGATATAGCCTTGGTTGCTGATGTGGCGTTGGGCACCAATAAATGATAATAGTGATCCATGTATCAATGTACCTGTGAGCGAATGTACGTGTATGTGTGAAAATGTATCTATGCAATTATTGTACAGCCATTGAGCACCGTGTGTGGATTCTAGGCTTTATTATTATTATTATTATTATTATTATTATTATTATTATATTTATTATTATTATTATTTATTATTATTATTATTATTATTATTATTATTATTATTATATTAAGCATGATATTCGTAACTGAAGTATTATAAATGAATCGACAAAGGCATACCTTGGTGATGTAGTAGGACTATTAGTAAGCTTGGATTGTACTTAGAAATTCGGAGTTCTTGGAAACCACGAGGGAAATCGGGATTATGTACCTTGTCCAGGGAAACATCGCAGTTACTCCTGGCGGTGATCGAATGTTGACCATTCGAGTTGAAGTCCAATACCATAACCACAGCTTATAGTTAAAACTAGAAGTCCTGTCACGAATAGTGCACTTATGTAGGCTTAATTGCTCGTTGGAATTGCGCGCAATTGCCATATCAAATGGCATCCAAAGCACGGCAGGTTCTCCTGGTTACTCATAGCAAACACATGCAATGTTTCTGCCAATGGACCTCATTGCTTGTACACAAGCCATATGTACAGAATTTGATAGCTTTACTTGGGCCCTAACGCGCAGATTAACGCGCTAATCAACGTGCAATTTGTGCGCATTTCATGACAGGACTTCTAGTTTTAACTATAAGACATATAGTGGGTCATCTGTGATACCTGTTTCGGAATGTTGAGAGTCATGTATGACAAACTTGGAGAACTGAGGCTTAGCAAATACTGTTCTCCAAATCAGTCACATTTGGCTCCTAACATCCAGAATTGAGTTCCACAGATGATCGACGTAAATCCAAATTCGTAAAAAGTACGTGATTTATATCAAGCTTAGTCGATATCTTAACTCCAAACGGACAGAAATGTCCCGACTCGAAATATTATATGGGGGCTCATCCCCTAAATCCCTACCCCCATATTTACGAACCTGGAAATCGGGCAGTAGACTTCCGTTCTGTGGGATGGGGTTTAAGTTCAAATGTATCCACATATGATATATGACATCTTTGCGACGATTATTTGCAAGGAGTTCAACACAAATCAAATTCGGGAGGTAAATGCAGTAGTGTTCTGTGGTCTCCAAATTTTAACACCAGGGGTAAAGGAGAAAACAATTTGAAAATCTTATTCTCCTGTTAAACTTGCATATTTTATTTACATTACGGTTTTTCTTTTAATTCCCACAGTTTTCAACAGGGTCGTATTTCCCAACAATCATTTTTTCTCAATTCGGAATGTTGACACTATCTGCAGCTGCTCAGTAGGGTACGCACATCACAAAATACTACTTTTGAAAATAGTTTCTGTGAAGTCATTTGACAAAAAAAAGAAAGAAGATTTTTCAATTTTTGATTTATAATACCAAACTATTTATGTCAAACCCCAACATTCAAAATTGAAAGCATAAAGGTGGCAGCTGCAATGTTTTATGCTTTCAAAAGATGATATATTGTAGAATGTGAACTTATATCGTCATAAAAAAATTACTAAAAAATTGCAAGACATGACGTCCTCTTTTTTATTCGGCTCCTTTTAACACCCATCCACCCACTACGTGCAAATTTTCTACTACCGTTCTCAGACACCCACCCCCACTCTCCCATTAAAATCCAAAATAAGCTTATAAACTTAGTAGGCACAGCTGTCTTTAGGGGGTTTTCATAATGTTCTTAACCCTTTACCCAACGTAACGGCCAAACCCGGCCATCGCTATTCTCAAAAATCGCCAATTAATTTTTTTTTTTTTCATTTTTTGTCTCAAAAACCAATGAGGGGTCATAACCTATGTTTTTGAGACAAAGACAAAAATGGAAAAAAAAATTAGTTATTCAATCATTTTTTGGTAAGTGTCGTCTGCTTTTCATGTTAGGTAAAGGGTTAAACTGGTACCACCAATTTAAACCTCTGTGGGCTGCTGTGGGCCCCAATCTACAAATGACAAGCTGTTCATTATCAGGCTTGGCCAGAGCAGGTGTACATATACGGGAACAAATTTTCATTTGAATTGTTCCCAAAATATTGTCTGCACATTTTTACATTTCGAACAAGACACCCACCCCCTACTAACGGGTGACATTTCCCCAGTTTAAGCCCAATATTCTCACATATAAAGCCTCCTGATGTTGTATTTATGTTAAGAGTGTGATGTACAACATCATCTTTAAGGTTTGAAACACAAATGATGGTATATATTAGCTGATTTTTTTTATATATTTTTAAAAAATTCAAAAAATTGCACAAGTTGAAAATGCACATTTTTGGCGCACTCAAGGGCCCACCCACCCCCACGTCACGTCTTGCATATTTTGGGTGGCCTCCCCTTGTTCGATTAAGAAATTATTAGACGAGCGAAGGAAGTCCAATTGAACAGAGAGTAATCGCTTGACTGGACTGGTTACGTGAAATAATTCATGAGAAGTGGGGGACGTTGTACAAACACGAGTGCGCGAATGTGCACGAGTGTTTTTTACAATATAGTCCCTCGCCTCGAATGAATCTGATTATAAACCACATTTTCACAAGTGAATTATGAAATCAACAATTGTGTCATGTGTCCGTGCGCGCAAACGAAGACGCTTTGCCGTGGATGTAATGGGGACTTCATTGTTTGTTTTTTTTTTTGTTTTTCTTGACCATTTACCTAATTTGCAAAAAAAAATCTTGAATAGCTATTAGTAGGTGTAAAGTGTGGATCCCAACTCACTTCTGTGCATGTACATGTACACGTACACGTACATGTACCCATAGAGTTCAATGTTAAAATGTACAAAATTTTTGCAAAACATTTTTTTTACATTTGAGTTGGAATCCACAATCGTTGATCATCGCATTTTAGACGGTTCATTCAGCCGTTGACGAACAAATGTTGATGCCAACTCAGGACGCGTGGAAGAAATCGACCCTCGAATTTTCCCAACGTTCGCCATCGCATTTCAGACGGTGCCATCAGTCATTGGTGAACACGCTGGGGTTTCCAATTCAGAATTATGATGTCAAAAAAAAAAAGAATCGACAGAAGTTTCCCAACATTCATCATCGCGTTCTAGACTGTAGTGGATGCGATCCAGTCACTGACGAACGATTGCGGATTCCAACTCAGAAGAAATCTGAGTTAGAAATCCTCAATCGTTCGTCGTCGCGATCGATCGTTGACGAACGTGTTGCGGTTTCCAGGACAGAAATACGAAAAATTAAGACGTTTGAAAAAATAAGAATCGATGAAATTTTCGACGTTTGTCATCGCGTCCTAGATGGCGCGATCGATCGTTGACGAACGGTTAAGATTTCTAGTGGAGGAACAGATGAAAAATCGCGAGGCGTTGAGGTAAATTGTAACAGAATCACGAGATCCGTGAGATCAAATAAAAAAGTGATTGATATAATATAGGAGAAAAAAAATATATAAATAAATAGTTATTTAAAAATAAGTAAAATATCAAATCGAATAGATAATAAAATATACGTAAATCATGAGCGATTCTAAAATTGTGAGAGCATCGTTTCTTCTAATAGCACTTATGAGAGCCTACGCATTCTGCGTGAATGGACAACTGGTTCGCGTCTTGTTCGAAGGATGTGTCAGGTGTTGGGATCATCTAGACTTCAATCACGAGGATCATTCGTGTCTGACGATGGAAAGGGAAGATGTTGTCGTCAAGTATTTCGAACCGGCGTTCGAATACGTTCGAATCGACGATGGGATCAAGTTTTGGAGGAGATTCGTCTTTTGTAGTGGACGAGACAGGCCCACCGGTTTGGAAGAAATGAAACCGGCGCCTAGATGTCTGACACTAGAAGACAAGGGATGCGTCTTGAAATTATTGCTGGAGAGGGCATACGACACACCTAAGTTTTCTTGTTGATATTAATAACGGAGAGAATAGAAAATAAAAAAAATAAATACACGCGTAAATAATATAGATAAAAATTAGAAAGAAAAATACACAAAAAATGAAAACCAGAAATAAATTGTATCCGTCGTTAGATGACGACAAGGACGAGAAGCCGAACGCCGTTTTGCCGACGGCGGCGCCACTAGAAGAAAAAGATCAAATCAGTAGAATCCAATTGTATCTGACTCGAGAGAGAGAGACTCTCGTCGTTCTCTCAAGAAAAAGTATTCGCGCCTCATGAAATTCGTCAACGCGGTCGACACGACACTCATCACGATTCCCACGGGTTTACACGCGGCCAGCATCAGACTGTTGTCGACCGCGGTCGCGTTCCGAACGTGTTGACCATAGAAGGAGTGGCTCTTGCCGCCGGATTGTTTAGCACGGTCGGAAACTTTTTGAGTAGGAAATTATATCTGAAGGCTAGGAAACACGAAAAAAATCACGTCTTGGACAACTCCAAGATCGTCACGAGTAGTATGTCATGCACGTTTCAGGAGCCATTGGCCGGAACCCGGTGCCCGACTCGGAAGTGACGTCATGTCACGTGAAGTAGTGGCGCCATGTTGTGTTGTCATGGTAACCCGCGTGATCGGCCATCTTGTGACGTCATCCCCATAGTGATACGTGGTGTTAGTGCGCATGCGCAGCGCGTGTTGTTAAGGTGATACGTGTTTCTGTCGTCCATTTTGTATACTGGAGGCCGCCATCTTGGTTTCTATGGTAGCACGTGATTGCTATGTTACTCAATTTTTCTGCAATAAGACGGGGCATGTTCGGAGGGCAGTAGTTCTGGCCCTATTCCAAGTACTCTTGTTGTTTCATTCATCTAGATCATTTATATGAATGAAACAACAAGAGTACTTGGAATAGGGCCAGAACTACTGCTCTTACGTTCCACCTTACCAGTAACAGGATGATACAAAGCATTTGGTAGGTTAATACTGTCAACGGTTAGGATGGAACCTACAGGGGAATATAGCAACCATACTCTGCTGCCGTTCTGTATTACCAGTTATCTCCATTGAGGGATTTTTCATACGACTCTTATCCTCATTTTAGAAAACACGGATGCCGAAGGTCATATGCTTTTCGAAAAAGGGGTGCCAAAATTGGGGTGCCCGGGGATATGGCCATTGGATATAGGCTTTTATTATACACGATGGAGATAACTCTGCATACAGATTATGGGAAATCAAACAATCTGATTGCTAAGTTATAATTATAAATGATCTAGATGAATGAAACAACAAGAGTACTTGGAATAGGGCCAGAACTGCTGCTCTTACGTACCACCTTACCAGTAACAGGATAATACAAAGCATTTGGTAGGTTAATATTATCAACGGTTAGGATGGGACCTACAGGGGAATATAGCAACCATACTCTGCTGCCGTTCTGTAATATGAACTTTGGTAAAACCAAGAAGCGCGCGCAACTCACAGTGTTTTTCAAATTATAATGACATAAACTTAACAAAATTTAAAACAGTGTTTAAGGGGTCGTCCAACAAAACATTTTGCTTTGTGAACTAATGCATGTACATGCTGTCTTGTAGATTTATTTTCCCCTAAAAACATATCAGACCTACAATATATTATATTTTATAGTGAAGTCAAGAAAAGTCAACCCCATAAACTACAAAAGAACCTGGGGCCCTAATGCAAAGTTGACCCAGCCCACTTTGTGAGAGGTCTGAGGACATAACCGGGGAGGAACATGCCCCCTCCCCACACTCACACAAGTTGAAGCAAAATTAAATTCTCTCAAATATATTGTATTACTGTAGTAAATTAGTCACATATATTGCGGTTGATACCAAGGTGCCACCCCTCCCCCCAAAAAAAAGAAACCAGACCAAGGTTTAGGACAACTCAGCCTTCTACTCAGAGAAGTCCACCACCAAAACTACAAAAGAACTCGTCCCATAGGCGAAGTCTAGCCCAAACTAGTATACAGGAAAACTCAAATAAAAGAAACCACACCAATTTTTTTGGAAAATTCTTTGGAAAGCACCTTGAGATGTTAGTCAGTAACTCGACCAGACAAAACATAAAACAGAATCCACCTTAAGTGGACAAATAAATTGAACCGAAGAAGCTTGAGACCTACAATCCGAGAAATTATCATGAATAAAGTAGTTGCAAAATAATTTGAGAAAATTATTTGAAACCATACCCCCGTGGGAACCCTAGGAAGTGAGGTAGTGCTGGTTTACTTTGGTAAACAAGCTCTGTTGTACTGGTAAAATAGGACCTGGTAAACAGTGCCTGGGGTGGAAGTCCTCTAAAATAGGCAGCATGTGACGATTAATTGGCTATACTTGACTTCATATCCATGTTGTGGTCACGATTAGACATTATGCACAAGCATGTGACCTTAAACAGCAATAAATAAATAATTAAATTGAAACCATACAGTTGTTAAATATTGTGTAGGACTGCATTCTTGGGCTATATGATTTTTTGATTAGAAAATATTTCTAAATAATTTCCAATGTATTTCATTTGGGGTTGAATTGTTCCCTTGTGTGCCAACTTTGTTAACCTTTTACCCAATGCCGACAATATTAAAATTTATTATTTTAATTTAAATTTTCCAAAAAAATGTCAACAAAAGCACATCATGTGACCCCTCATCGGAATGAGCCCGTTCCAATCAGGGGTCACATGATGTGCTTTTGTTGACATTTTTGGAAAATTTTGAATTTTACGCAAACGGATGGGGCCGATTCGTTAGGTAAAGGGTTAAGGACCAACTTTTCCCACAGGCTCAATCCGGACTTTGTTTTAGGTTGACCTTTCTTGGCTTTGTTTTAGGTCGACTTATCTTGTGGGTCAACTTCTCTTGTGTACTGACTTCTGTGTTTGATAAAATTAAAACACTTGCCTAGGAGGTGGGTAAAGTGGCAGATTTTATGGACCTTGGAAGGCCATGTGTGTGCTTGCCAAAAAAGTGTGATGTTGATGTTCTACAGTGTTCCACTTGAAAAACATGACTGGTACGTGTAGAATAGAAAGTACCAGTCTGAGTAGCTGGGATGGAAGGAGACATGAATTGACCAGTCAGGAAATAGAGCAATTGACCAGTGCCCCAACAAACATAAACTGAATCTGATGTTTCTTAGTTAATGTGATCAGTTTTGTACTTGGAACAATTTGACAATCTTGCCACTGCTGGGTTGTATAGTGAAAGTTTGTGAGTATGCCTGTACCACCTTGTTATTCAGCTGATATGATCTCTTAGTTCAATTTTTGGGATGTGGAACCAGAATAACACGGGGTCATTCAGTGGTCCAGCATGAGTGTCTGGATGACTATATATGTCTCTTAACGTGAGCTGAAAACACTTTCACCTGAAAATTCCCTAAAAAATAAAAAAAAACTCCACCCCTTCAAAGGAAAAAAAGAGCCAAAAATTTAGAAAAAATATCCACATATTTTCATCCGTAAAATTATTCTTTCATTCAGGAATCACTCCGCAGTCAACACTTTTTTCTTCAAAAAACATTCATTATTTCTTTTTCATTTATCGGAAATGATGCAAAATTGCAGTGCAGTCAATGTGAATATTGGCAATTATAAAATAGTTCATGAATTTAATATATCCACTGGGATGAAAAAACAAGCAAAGTTACTTTTAAGTCATCTGGAAAGTGGCAATTAAATTTACTGATATCCAAATTACAAAACAAGGAAACCAATTCCTGTTTTTATGATTTCAATTGTCAGATCAAAATCCACACGTTTCTTCCCAGGCGTGATCACTTCCCACCTAATTTTTTATCTTGGCATTTTACCCCAGATTTTGGGCCTATTTTTTTCCCCATTCTGGTAACATTATCAATTTATCTCTCCAAACATCTTATAAATATTGTGGCCAAAAATAGGAAAGTTGAAAATTTGTAAGGAAAATTATCTCGCCTAACCAGTGTCAAAGGTGTTTTGGCCTGAAATTGTGGAAGCTGGTTTGGCAGAAATTGTGCAGGCCGGTTTGGGTGTAATTTTCGGAAAGTACCCTACAAAATAGACGACAACAGATTAATATTTTGTCCAGAATATCGCCTTTATCCAACCTTCAAAAAAAAAATTTTGGACCTCAACAAGTTTTTCATTCAAGATCAACACCACCCCCACCCTACCTACACACCACCATCCACATATGTTTTCAAATAAAAATTGAAATTGACCAGGCAACTACGTAACTTATTTTTATAAACAACCAAAGAAAAAGGTTGAACATTTTTTTGTACATGATACACAACATTGACAGCGATGACTTTTATTTAGATCAAGTCTGAACATTCACTGATCCAAAAGTACAAAAACTAACCCCTTGAATATTTTTGGTAATGATTAAGAAATAGGCTTCAGGTTGATTGTGGGCTTTGTCAAGAAACAATGGATTGCAGTGAACCCACACCCTATCCATTTTCTGGAAGAAATGGAAGCTTTATTTTTTCATTATCTTTCGAAAATTTTCAGCAATATTATGAATTAAATATGAGCTATTTGGACAATGGAGAAATATTCCAGGTTATCTGGGTTTTTTTTTATTTTCATCTGGTGCGAATTTAAAGAAAGAAAGAGTTTCACTGCAACATTTATTTTTATTGTTGTTTTTTTTGGGGGGGGGGGGGGGGGGGTGGTGGAGGGGGGGGGGGAATAGGCGTTTTTAAATTTCACAAGTTGGACAGATTTAGTAATGGTCGAGCACAATAAATTGTGCGCACAGAAAAAACATAATTGTCAGAAACGAGAATGCATGCAGTCATTGTGATGGGTAAGGTGTCTTCGCTTGAAAATTGGCCTCGAAACGTATTGTCGAAAATTTATTGTTTTTGTTTCGCTGGGGTGCATACCATAGAAATCGGATAAAAACAGACTAGAATGGCAGTCACGTGACAAAAAGGGAGCGGGTCTTTTCGGCCTCGGGAACATTCGGCCTCGGGAGCATTCGGCCCAGGGAACTTTCGGCCTGGGAACATTCGGCCTGGGAACATTCGGCCTCCGTCTCCAACAAGGAAGACTAAGAGAGACGCGGCTTAATATGAGTTTAAATACCTGTATTACAACTAACAACAAAAATAAATACCGCGTAGTATAAAATATACACAATATAAAATACATTTACACTTTATATGCACTGGCACACAACCTCAAAAAAACTAGATGTAGTTATATCATTCTCTTTATATTTCTCCGAAGCTTCCTCGATCTAACTTCTTGGATACCTTTGGACAAGCAAATAAGCGAGCAAGATTGATAACAGGAAAAAAGGTAGGTCGTATATATTATTCTTTAAAAACAATATTCTGGAAAAACTCCTAATATACAAAAAAAGCACAACAAACTGAACTGAAAAAATATTTTTTAAAGTTATTTTTCAACTCCCAAACTCAGAAATTTTTTACCAAAAGTGGGAACATTCGGCCTCAACACTGGGAACATTCGGCCTCGACTGAGGCCGAATGTTCCCGGAAAAATACCTGGGGCCGAATGTTCCCGAGGCCGAAAAGACCCGGACCCTACAAAAAGTGTGAATTCGGCAGCCATTGCTCGTACAGGCAAAACGTCAACAACGCGGTTGACTCGCCTGTGATAGCTCTGTCTGAAAAATGTGTTTGTATTTTTAAAAAATGCCAGATACTTGCGCAGCCATTATTCCGAGGTTCTGCTGATGCAAAAGAACTCGACATAACCTTTCACTAGTTTGGATTTATTGCATGGAAATGTTGATTTTTTGACTCGATAACAACCTATTTTCGACGCACAACGTCAACGATGCAAATTGCAATACAAGCGACCTTCTAAAGACTAAAGTTTGTAAAAAGTCGATGGATTTTTTCGTGGTTTCTATTTGTTTGAACTATCAGTAAAATTAATTTTTGAAAAGCTCAACCCAATCGACACCTTGCTTATCAAAACATACTGGAAACTTCCACGTCAAAACCTGAGGCTGTGGCTGGATTGTGAAACTAAAAACCTACCGATCCTCACAAAGACGTAATAGAGCCCCGAGGAAATATCTGAATATACCCATATCCAATGTAATATTTGGCCTTACACAGGGCAACAGCATTTACTTTCACAAGTAAATGTTAAAATCCATATAGATTTTTGTTTGCCGGTCCATCACAATGTCAAGTCTCGTAACATGAATGTGGCAGACAGTTATATAAGGGTCCCGTCAGTCAGAAAAGAGAAATAATTTAATTCCTGCTGTTGCCAGCGTTTGAAGAAAATTTGAAATTGTGAAACTGAAAACCTACCGATCCTCACAAAGGCGTAAGAGAGCCCCGAGGAAATATCTGAATATACCCATATCCAATGTAATATTTGGCCTTGCACGGGGCAACAGCATTTACTTTCACAAGTGAATGTTAAAATCCGTATAGATTTTTGTTTACCGGTCTATTACAATGTCAAGACTCGTGACATGAATGTGGCAGACAGTTATATAAGGGTCCCGTCACTCAGAAAAGGGAAATAATTTAATTCCTGCTGTTGCCAGCGTTTGAAGAAAATTTGAAATTTCAGTATTCATTACCCCCTCCCCCCCACCCCCACCCCCACCCCAACCATTTGTTCTCTAACTTGCTTCAAACTAATACAGTATGGCCATTGTGGACTGGTCACTTCTAGCGAGTGGGAAATATTTCTATGGCCACAATATAAGATTCCAAACACAAATTATAGGAATAATCATGATTAAACGTTTGATTAATTTATCACCAGGTACAACCCGGTACTTCATTAATTAAAATTTTGCGGCTGAAGACTTTTATTGCTTGGTAAATGCACGCGTGAGCATCACTGCCCACATACTGAATTTGTCACATAATTTTCAACTAGTTTGAAAGATGAATCTTCAACATTTTTGTGATATATCTCAATGAGGATGACAACAACCATCACCAGCTAACAAGAAATAAGGTAGAACCAATTAACTGGTCGAGGGCTACTTTATTTTTGGTGGTCAAGTTTGTTCATCAAAATCTGTTTTATTAAAAATTATTGGAGAGTGTCTGTAGGCACTCCAATAATTTTTAATATAGCAGATCATTATCAGAAGACTGTACTTGCTTTTTAGTGAATTTGAAACCATAAGTAAAGAAAATGTTGACCTTCACAAGTTATCCTTCATTTTTCCAAAATCCTGGTAGCTGCTTCCAGCATTCAACCAGTTGAGGGCAAGAAAGGTCAGTTGAATGCATCACCTAAAAGAAATAAAATTTGTCTGAAGCAGAACCTGTGGAATTGGAAGGCTGCTAAATGTACATGTTCAACCACACCTGCCTAACACACACACAACACACACAAACGTATGACTTTTCTCAGCTCAGACAATTTCTGCCAGACAAGCTTGAGAATTGATGTCTTCAGCACTTATATAAGATAAAAATTTCGAAATTAAGAAATTGAGAGGATTATTGAAAACAAAAATAAGTAATGAAGAATATTGTCAATTTTAATAACAAACAAAACACCAGTTCTGAGTTAGTGATTTGATAAAAGAATAAAACTTGAGTATATATTTAAAAAAAAAACTAGAGGTAGCCACGAGGGGTGGCCAATCCCCCTGAGAAATGTAATTATCTGCAGCTGAAGTTTTACAAAAGGTCAAACTCCACCAGAAAATGAAGGAAAGCCACACTTTAACACTTACAATTAGTGTCTAATGTGCAAATGTGAAGAGACATATTTTGTGTGTTAATGTTTAACCCTCATGATACAAGATCAGCTAATGCATTTTGAATTGCTACTACCTTTTATATGCTCAATCTTAAGAAGCTGTTTCAAGTGGTACAAAATTCTGAATTGATCCCCCAAATTCCTCAATCCAAACTCAAATTATTGGTCAGAATCAAATTGTTTATTGACAGAAAGACAGATGGACAAACCATTAACATAATTCAACCTTTTTTCAAGATGGGCATATGAAAACTGTTCAAGTAATGAAATTGCATGTTGAGTTTTGCACATGGTGCTGAACAGTTTGGTTGTTATGCAGATACTACAGGGGCGGGGCACGCTTCATAATGCAATAGACTCTTTTTCACCAACATGTATATAAGTAGTTTTTACATCACCTACATGTATGTGTATAATGGCAAAAAGTATAGAACTGGCCATACTTTGCTTGGTATGGAATAATGTTCAACTGTGATCAAACTTTTTTTTTAAAAGTTAATGTTAATCATGTGCAAAAATCTCTTCAGCGGTGATAAAGAAAATGGGGTGTATATCTGAACCAAAAACTAAATGAGAGAAATATTTCTAAATTGAAAATTAATTAACTGTGGCCTAACATAAGAAGTAGATGACACTAAATCTATTTTCTGAGAAATCAAAAAAATTCAATTTTTTTTTCTTCAAAAAAACCCCAAGTTTATTCCAATGAGGGGTCATCAGCTATGGTTTGGAAGATGAAATTTTTTAAAAATATTAAATGACATTTTTTTGTATATTACAAGTGTGAATTTGGTCAATCTGTTAGCAAAGGGGTTGTGGTCACTTTCAACACCTAAGACTATGCCATGATCACAAAGCAAGTATCAATTCAAGAAATGAAATTTGCATTAAACGAATGTGACACGTCCAAGTTCTTAACCCTCTTTTCCCATCCAGGATAAGTTTATGGCTTAGGTTTTCATTGCATAAATCAGAATTTTCCAGTGAAGTTATTTTAAACATCTTTTCGACTTCCAACAACATTTCATTGAGAAATTAACATTATTTCTTTTCTGGTCACACTGAAAGCTTTTTAGTGATTTCCAGACCTTTTCCCAGATGTGACTATTTTCATAAAATGATTCCATAGCTTTTAAAAAAAATAAAATATATAATCTTTCTATTTAACTTTTACGGTTAAAAAAAAGAAGTGATTTCCTTCTACAGTGCGACTATCGTGGATGGGTCAGAATCTATGCAATGGCATTTTTTTTCCACAAATACAATTCAGAGATGGTTTTGCTATGAACCTAACAAAAGTATCATCAATGAAGCAACGGATGAACCTGGTGCTCCATTGATGGAAATATTTTTGGTGTTGCAGCAGATCAAAGCCTATGTGTGGATTTTGACCTAACCGCATTGGCCATTCTGTATACTTTTTCAAACTGAATAAAGTGAATATGGAGAGAACATTCATTTATGTTTTAACCCTTATGAAGCTATTTCCAGATTTTACAAGGCCTGAAGCTATTACAGGGGACAGCAGTGTGAACTGGCCATCTCTGTCGGGAATTTTGGTTCTCTTTTACTAGAATTTTGATGTATTTTGCATACAAAATGGAGCTTATTGGGTTATTTTAGGGCATTTTCACATTTTTTTTGTCAGCAATTTTCAAAAGTCCAACCCCCTTATAATCTGTCATCGGGGAGAGATTGGCTTCATGTCTGAATTTTACGATGCATTTTTTTAGCCACAGAGCAGGAGCCCCAACATACATGTATTCACAAGCAAGTCCTCTGAATAAGAGCAATCTTTCTCTGGAAATTATTTTTAGTCAAGTTTTGGAAGCCTCACTTGCAATTAGCCAATCACTATAATACCACATGACTAAAAATACTGATGGGTAGGGGTGACTTCTAGAAAACGCTCTAACCCCTTAAGTGTTAACCCTCTTCTCCCATTGAGTGTGGGAATTGTTGTTTTGCAGAACACAAAGTATTTTAAATTGTTCTGGTATTTTCCACAGTAAAAGTCGAAATTAATTGTAAAATAACCACTGTGTCCTTCTTTTCCTAGATCAACATAACCAGGCTCTGGCATTTGTGAAAAGCTCTCCGTGACAGCTCCCCCCCCCCCAAAAAAAAAAAAAAGAAGAAAGAAACCAGATCCTGATGCTATCCATGTAAAAGGAGCAGTTCACACAATTTAGCTTGGTTTTGAAAGTTGAAACCACTTTTTTCAACTTGGGCTTTCCATTCCATTGAGCCTTTTGTAACTGAGTTGAGTCTCCCATGCAAACATTGTGAAATACCAGCTGCATCTATTTGTTCCAGTTATCAGACAATTAAAAGGAGTGAAACAGATTGCTTCCGCAATTTGTAGTTCATTATACAACAATTGCAACGTTATGCCTTATGGGACGAAATTAGGACACTTTTGTTTTCAATTGACGTTACACAAATATTAGCCACGTTATCCATGAGCATCGAGAATCTGTAGAGCATCGATTGAAAATCGTATTATTAACCTTCCTTTCTTCCTATTTGCATTTTTTTAAAGCAGTATTCTTTTTTGCTTTTTTGTTGTTATTGTTATCCTTGCGTTAGTGCAACATGCCAACAAAACCCTTCCCCTTTCAACAATAATTATTGTCAATTATCATCACCAAAGCGCTTCGATAAACATCCCGGCGGTTTAAAATCGATAGCTGATCTATTCGACGAGGCACATTACTCTTGTCATCGCGCTTTCAAACTTTTGTACCAAAAACAGAGGAAAACTGTGAACCTACTATGCTCCTCTGTCGTTAAAACAAACAGAAAACACGTGTATTTGTTTACTTCTTTTGCCTGTACGAGCAATGGCGGACGTTGCCTCAAATGAGATGGACCAATCAACACAGACCAGCCATTCTAGTCTTTTTATATCCGATTTCTATGGTGCATACATTGTGGAACGGAACTTCTGTTTTGGAAATAGTAATTCGTGGACGTTTGTCAGACAGTATGTCACTTCGACATCTTAGATTCGTAATAGCGCGCGCAAAAGCAGCCCGAAGGGCTGCTTTGAATCAAGCCTAATAGACAACGTGTACGTGAAATTGGAAAAACCAAGGAATGCTATGCCATCCAGTCTAAACCGGAAACCGGAAGTAAAAACATGGGGACCCCAGCTCTCGTTTTCAGAAGCGAACAAATCGAATGACGCCCCCTAAAAAAGCGAACGGTGTAATGCGAGATTTCTCCTTAGATCATTCCATGCAGACTGTGAATAATTTATTGAACATGCTTTTCAAAATTAAAGTTTTTCCAAACAAACTCAACTGTCGTTTGCTTTGCTGACTAAATGACAGAAATTGTCGAAAAGCTAAATGTTCCCATACATGCACATTGGATTTCATCGTCTGCTGGCTCGCTGTTGCGATCCCGCTGCTGTTCGATTCTGCGGAGTATTCTGTCACGTGATTTATCTGTTCTGAATATGCAAGTGCAAAACGCTGTTCACTTCAAACCAACACTGCGTGTTATTGGAACAAAGTTACCAAATGAAAAGCATCAACAACACGTCCGTTTGTTGTAACTTAAAAGTACGCACAGGTCGGATTGTGGCAAAGGTCGTTTTCATTCAGTTATTACGAACCTAAGATGTCGAAGTGACATACTGTCTGACAAACGTCCACGAATTACCATTTCCAAAACAGAAGTTCCGTTCCACAAGGTATGAACCCCAGCGAAACAAAAACAATAAATTTTCGACAATACGTTTCGATGCCAATTTTCAAGCGAAGACGCCTTACCCATCACAATGACGGAATGCATTCTCGTTTCTGACAATTGTAATGGTTTTTCTGTGCGCACAATTCGATAAGAATCGTTATATACAATAATACAGAGACCCTAAAATATATATATTTGGGCAAAAAATAAAAATATTTTTCTTCGTTTTATCCAACAAAAAAGCCAAAATTTTACGACTACCCCCCCCCCCCCCCCCATCCCCTCTATTGTCTTCACATATTGACTTCACTATAAAATATAATATATTGTAGGTCTGATATGTTTTTAGGGGGAAATAAATCTACAAGACAGCATGTACATGCATTAGTTCACAACGCAAAATGTTTTGATGGACGACCCCTTAAACACTGTTTTAAATTTTGTTAAGTTTATGTCATTATAATTTGAAAAACACTGTGAGTTGCGCGCGTTTCTTGGTTTTACCAAAGTTCATATTAACTGAACGAAAACGACCTTTGCCACAATCCGACCTGTGCGTACTTTTAAGTTACAACAAACGGACGTGTTGTTGAAGCTTTTCTTTTGGTAACTTTGTTCCAATAACACGCAGTGTTGGTTTGAAGAGTACAGCGTTTTGCACTTGCAAATACAAAACAGATAAATCACGTGACAGAATACTCCGCAGAATCGAACAACATCGGGATCCCAACAGCCAGCCAGCAGACGATGAAATCCAATGTGCATATATGGGAACATTTAGCTTTTCAACAATTTCTGTCATTTAGTCAGCAAAGCAAACGACAGTTGAGTTTGTTTGAAAAAACTTTAATTTTGAAAAGCATGTTCAATAAATTATTCACAGTCTGCATGGAATGATCTAAGGAGAAATCTCGCATTACACCGTTCGCTTTTTAGAGGGCGTTATTCGATTTGTTCGCTTCTGAAAACGAGAGCTGGGGTTCCCCATGTTTTTACTTCCGGTTTCCGGTTTAGATTGGATGGCATAGCATTCCTTGGTTTTTCCAATTTCACGTACACGTTGTCTATTAGGCTTGCTTCAAAGCAGCCCTTCAGGCTGCTTTTGCGCGCGCTATTACCAGGCATTGACCCCCACCCAGAATATCGCTCAGGATGATACAAAGCATTTGGTAGGTTAATACTATCAACGGTTAGGATGGAACCTGCAGGGGAATATAGCAACCATACTCTGCTGCCGTTCTGTATTACCAGGCATTGACCCCCACCCAGAATATCGCTCAATAATATGAAGCACCTGGTGGATCAGTAGTACCAAGGGCCAGCAAGAGACCTACTGGGATATGTACAGCTAATGCTATACTACCGTTCTAAACTACCAAGCATTACCCCCACCCCCACAAAATCACTAGGTCTACCATAACGTACTACATATACCAACCATATAATAAAACAAAGCAATCCTATGAGATAGGTATAGCTAGGAAGTAATGGATGAGATATGGGGCAGAATAACAGAAGTACACAGATGTAAGGTTTCTACAACAGGTATCCTCAAACAATACCAGGCCATAGGTATCCTCAATTTAGTATCCTCAAAAGGTATCATCAACTGATACGTAGCCATGTCATAGGTATCCTCAAATACTGAAATGAGTCGACGAGTCATTCGAGGAGTCACTCGAACGAGCAATTGCTCGTTGGCTCATTTGCTCGATGGGATTCGAGTCGTTCGAGCAATGACTTTTCAGTAACTGCTCGATGGCTTACAAGGGATATTTGGGATAGGTATGTCTTGTGGTACAGGTAATAGTATCCTCAGATAAGTATCCTTTAAAAGGTATCCTCGATAGGTGTCCTCAAATTATATAATACCTGGACCATAGGTATCCTCAAATACTGAAATGAGTCGAAGCGTCGTTCAAGGAGTCACTCGAACGAGCAATTGCTCGTTGGCTCATTTGCTCGCTGGGATTCGAGTCGTTCGAGCAATATGCCGAGTCACTCGATCGAGCAATTGCTCTAAGGCTCATTTGCTCGATGAGCTTCGAGTCATTCGAGCAATGACTTATAAGTAACTGCATAATAGCTTATTGGCTTTGGGTCTGCTTTTGTTATACACAAGGGAGATAACCCTGCATACAGATTATGGGAAATCAAGCAATCTGATTGGTTAGTTATATAAATGTTCTAGATAAATGAAATAACAAGAGTACTTGGAATAGGGTCAGAACTAACAAGAATAGACCAGAAAAGCTAAATAGAATAATAATAAGTAAAACTGTTCCAGTTGATAGGCTCTTCTACGCTACTGGAGTATACTCCAGAACAAAGGAACATGGTCAGATAGACGAAAACTATTGCATATATAGATAGAAGCAGAGAATTCTGAAAGAATTCGAAATAGTAAAATTTGGGATAGATTTTGGTGATTTGGAAGGATTGTCGGGTTGTTTGTGGTAATTAGATTTACTCTTCTACAATCGAACATACCCTCCGAACATACCCCGTCCTATTGCAGAAAAATTGAGTAACATAGCAGTCACGTGCTACCATAGAAACCAAGATGGCGGCCTCCAGTATACAAAATGGACGACAGAAACACGTATCACCTTAACAACACGCGCTGCGCATGCCCACTAACATCACGTATCACTATGGGGATGACGTCACAAGATGGCCGGTCACGCGGGTTACCATGACAACACAACGTGGCGCCACTACGTCACGTGACATGACGTCACTTCAGGGTCCGGCACCGGGGTCCGTCCAATGGCTCCTGAAACGTGCATGACATACTACTGACACGATATCCGAAATAATCTCGATGGCGTTGAAAGAATGGTAGGATATCGGACGGAGAATACTTCACGATATTGGGCGAGAAATCAAAATACGACGCCATGAAAGAAGTCGTGAGAATCAAGACGCGTCAGATCATCATGGAAGAGATGAAGGATTCTCTCATGGAAAGGGTGAGGAAAGAGGCTAGGGAGGAATTCGGTAAGTTGATAGAACTCAAGAGCAACGATTGAAATAATGTATATATAATAAGAATAGAATTTTTTTAAAGGAAAAAAAAAATATTAAATTTATATATATAAAATTAAAAAAAAATAAAGACGAAATTATTTAAATAACCCTCAAAAATGTATTGCTTAAACTTTAAAAGAGTTATCGAGATGGGTAATTCTTCAGAAGTATCAACTTAAAACGACAGAAAAATGATTCGCGGAATTTTCAAGGTGTGTGATTTGATCAAGACTTGATTCGTCAAAAAAAAAAAATGAGAGGCTAAGGCATCGCAAATAAAATGATCAATAATCTACCTTTCGAAATACATCTGCCAGGTCACAGTTTCATGGGACCTGGGACGAAATTGAACAAGAGACTCAATGCCGATCTGACTCCTAAATCTTGGAGCAAACCCGTGAATAGGGTGGACGTGGCCGTGTACGATCACGATCTGTCCTACGCTAGATATCCCGACACCAAGACTCGCAATGACGTCTGCGATAAAAACATGTTGGCGAAATTGAGAGACATATCAAATCCGACTAGGAAAGAGAAGCTCGAATATTCGCTGGTCCACAAAGTGATCGGTATGAAACATCGCTTCGGACGGGGCGTCCAAAAAAAAGTGTCTCAGAAAGAAGAAAAAGCGATTATTGACGAGCAAATTGGCCGAGGAGCTACAAAAGCCCATCGTGCATAAATTTTGAAGGAGAAGGGTGTTTGTGAAGTGTTTGGATGACATTTGGTCCGCCGACTTGGTCGATATGAGATCGTTCCCGAGGTGGAACGAGGGCATCAAATATCTATTGACGGTCATCAACGTATTTTCCAAATACGGTTGGATCAGAGCCTTGAAGAATAAATTGGGACCTTGTGTCGCCGAGGCACTGAAGAACGTGATCGTCTCGTCTTCTAGAAAACCAAATAAATTGTGGGTGGAAAAGGGGAAGGAATTCTACAACAAGGACGTTCGTCCGTTGGTCAACCTCCATTCGATTGAAAATGAAGAGAAAGCCAGCATTGTGGAATGTTGAAATCGAACCATGAAGGAAAAGATGCACAGGTTCTTCATGGCGAATTCGACCAAGAAATACAAAAACGCTCTGAATGGTCTGGTCAAAGATTACGACAACACGTGACACAGATCGATCAAGATGACCCCCGCAGAAGCTAGAAATCTTCGAAACGAAAAACGGGTCTCCGCAAATCTACATCCCGAAAGATCTAAGATAAGGAAGGAGTCTAGACCGCCGAAATTTGCGATCGGCGATCGAGTGAGAATCTACGCTTATAAGAATCACTTCAAAAAGGGTTACACTCCTCAATGGACTGCGTACATCTCCGTGATAATCAGAATATTTCACACCAATTCGGTGACTTATAAAATCGAAGCTTTGGATGGCGAAGAGATTGTCGGAATGTTTTAAGAACAACAATTGCAGAAGACAAAGTTTTAATAAAAAGATATATATTTACTCTCTTTAACATTTTCTTGTTTACACACATATATATAAAGAAAAAAATAATAATAATAAAAATAATTAAAACTATTTTTAGAAAAAAGCAAACGAATTAATAAATAAGAAAACAAAACAAAGAAAACCCCTTCAAAAATGGAAAATATACTAGATATCGCACAAGGCATACCAAAACACGAAAATATTCAGGAATATGAGGTTCACGAATACGAGCTGATAACCAGAACGAGTTTGAACAATGTGGGAGAGAAAAGATTCAATGTCGAAACCCAAGATCTATTTGTTCATCATAGCGAGAGTTACATAGTGGTGCAGGGGCGTCTCGCCAAGGAAGATGGGAGTGAATACGCAGACGACGACACGGTCACTCTAGCCAATAATGGCATCATGCATCTATTCAGTACTATAAAATACTTGCTATCCAGACAAGAGATACAATCAGTGTTTCATCCCAGTCAGGCCACCACGATGGTCATACTCTTGGTGTATCCAGATGATTTTTCGAAGGGACTTAATCAGCTGTGGGTGAAAGACACTGTCGGCTCCCCCAAAGTCGACGCCGCCACGATATTCGACTACATCGTCAAGACGTCCAGACCCAAAAAAAACGTTATTATTCAGGATACCTTTGAAACACATCTTCAGACTGGCGGATGATAACAACAAGATCATGTTATTGATTTAAACACAATCTGATGTTAATTCGAAAGGGAAATGACAACGCGATAGTGAGACTCCCCGTGACCGATGTGGCTAAGTTAACTCTACTCAAGATATCGTGGTTCGTTCTGCACATGTGAACTTCGGACGTTGAAAAAATACATCTCTACAAGATCAAAGAATCCAAGAGTAAATTTCCTGTCGGATTTAGAATGAGACCGTGCAACACGACTAGCATCCCGCTCTCCACGAATCACTTCGATTGGAGATTGACCATGAAATCCGCTTCCGAGAGACCGCGTTTTATCGTGGTTACGTTTCAGATCGACAGGGACGGGTCTCAAGAAAAAATTCTTCGCTTTTCGATCACTACAATTTGAGAAACATGCAAGTGTTTTTGAAGGCCACGAGGTATCCTGCAATCGATTACAACGCATTGTTCGACAAGAATGATTTCTGCAGACTGTATGGCAACACTGCAGATTTTAGAAAGAAGTATCACTGTCTGGATGGATTGACGAGCAACCCTAATATATCTCCCACCGAATACAAGTCGATGTATCCCATGTTCGTATTAGACATCAGTAAACAGAGCGAACGACTCAAAAGTAGCGTCTCAGATATTCAGATCAAGATGCAATTTGATAGGAACGTGCCGAGAAAAACTGAGGCCTTTTCCCTGGTCCTGTCAGACAGAGAATTACAATTCGAATCAGAAGGAAATAAGTTGTCGATCATTCGATGAGAGACATGTGTGTGAAGAAGAGAAAAAGAAAAAATGAAAGTAAAAAAAATATAAGTAAAAATTAAAAAAAAAAATTGCAAATATGAATGATAAAGAAAGAGGGTACTAGAGAAGAAACAGACGTGGTGTGATTAAAAATATTTCGCAAGATTCGCTAGCAATAATTCTAGACACTTTAGTCGGAAAAGAACCTTTGATATTGACCGACTATATGAGACGTGAAATCAAAAGTAAAATCTTGATAGAAGATAAGACCAGAAAAGTTTTAGACACGTTGACCTATAGAGGACCAACAAAATAAATAACGTATTAAAAACAAAAAAATTAAAAAAAATGAAAAGTAATGAGATCTAGAGAGATTGAACATCTTTCTAATCTCAGTACTTTTTATTTTTTTGTTTTTTATTTTTTTTGATTTTTAGTTTGTTTTGTTTTTAATAATTACTCATTATTTTTAATTAATTATTTCCACACATTCACTGTTTGTTCAGAGAATCTAGTTCGATCAGTAAGCTCACCACAGAAGTCGCGGCTTCAGGATTATTGGTTTTTGTGCTGAAATTAATCCTGCCTCTGGCATTCACTTTGAGAGTCGCGCTGAACAGGCTGACATTCGAGTGTTGATTCTCTGTCGTTTTGACGCTGTAATTCTTATCGCTCTCTACTCCGTTCACCATGAGATTGACGACCGCTCTGTTATTCAAATCTGTGGAAGCCAGAGACATTCGAAAGATTTCGCCTCCCAACAGCATGGGATATCCCACCTGACTGTGTTGCAATCCGCTACCTCCGTTTCCGAAAGACCGTTCGGCTTTTCCCTCGTCTAACGTGCCACTCTCCTCACCCCACGTGATGATCAATTGCCTGGCTTATTTTACTTTTGCCACCACCGAAATCAGGGTTCAGGCGTCTGACATGTGCACGGGATCTGGCAGATTCGTGAGCACGTGTCCGCCCATGTCTAGTTTACCTTCCATGATGCTGCCCTTCCTCCAGACTGAGTTGTCGTCCACGTACTGCCTACTGACCTCGCTGGAATCGAAATCGGGATTCCGATAAATTCTGACCATTCATGTTGATGCCACCACCCTTTATGGTTCCGCCGGATTGTTTGTTCAGGTAGAGATTGTCCACTTGCGATTCTATGTATTCTTGAGATCGCATCACGCTGGAATCTATGTATCCCTTGTTGACCACGGTGGAGTCCTTGTCCGTGTCGTTGATCTTTGACAGATTCAATATCTTGTTAAATTCCGCATTCAGATCCGATTTCATTTCTCGTTTGGCAGATTTTCTTGTTCCAAGTATGCGTAGTGTTTGGTCGCCACGTCCTTGGGATTCGTGGGAGTGGCCACGATCGTTATCTTGTTAGAATTGGCATTCAGTTCCGATTGCATCGTTTTCTGAACGTATCTACCTCTCAGGTGTTTGCTGAATCACGCGTGAGAGTCATCCACATATTTCTTAGTCACGGCTTCGGTGGAATCTATGGGACTCGCGATGTTCACCAAATGTTTGGCGAACGATGAACATCTTATTTCTATCTGATTCGAATTGTAATTCTCTATCGGACAGGACCGGGGCAAAGGCTTCGGTTTTTCTTGGCACATTCCTATCAAATAGCATCTTGATCTGAATATCCAAGACGCTACTCATGAGTCGTTCGCTCTGTTTACTGACGCCGAATACGAACATGGGATACATTGACTTGTATTCGGCAGGAGATATATTAGGGTTGCTCATCAATTCGTCCAGATTGTGATACTTCTTTCAAAAATCTGCAGCTTCGCCGTACAGTCTGCAGAAATCGCTCTTGTCGAACGACGCGTTGTAATCGATTGCGGGATATCTCACGTGGCCTTCAGAAACACTTGCATGTTTCTCAAACTGCAGTGATTGAACAGCGATGATTTTTTTAGACCCGTCCCTTTCAGTCTAAAACGCGACCACGATGAAATGCAGTCTCTCGGAAGCGGAATTCACGGTCAATCTACAATCGAAGTGATTCATGGAAAGTGGAATGCTAGCCATGTCATGCTGTCTCATTCTAAATCCAACAGGTAATTTACTTTACGAACCACGATATCTTCTGTAGAGTTAACTTAGCCGCATCGGTCGCGGGGAGTCTCACTATCACGTCGTCATTTCCCTTTCGAATCAATGTCAGATTGTGTTTGAATCCATACATGATCTTGTTGTAATCGTTCGTGAATCCGAAGATGTGTTTCAAAGGTATCCTGAATGAAAACGTTCCTTTGGGTCTGGATTTCTTGACGATGTAGTCGAATATAGTGGTGGCGCTGACGTTGGGCGAGCCGATGGTGTCTTTCACCCACAACTGATCAAGTCCCCTGGATTTCGAAAAATCATCCGGATACGTCAAGAGTCTGAACATCGTGGTGGCCTGACCGGGATGAAACATGGATTCTATCTCTTGTCCGGATAGCAAGTATTTTATATTACTGAATAGATGCATGATGCCATTATTGGCTAGAGTGACCATGTCGTTGTCGGCGTATTCGCTCCCATCTTCCTTGGAGAGACGTTCCTGCACCACTATGTAATTCTCTATAGGATGAACGAATAGATCTTGGGTTTTGATATTGATTCTTATCTCTCCTGCATTGTTCAAACTCGTTCTGCTTATCAGCTCGTATTCGTGAACCTCGTATTCCTAAATACTTTCGTCTTTCGGTATGCCTTGTGTGATATCTAGTACATTTGCCATTTTTGAAGGGTTTTTTTGTTTTGTTTTTTTTTATTTATTAATTCGTTTGCTTTTTTCTAAAAATAGTTTTAATTATTTTTTTATTATTATTTTTTTCCTTTATATATATGTCTGTAAACAAGAAAATGTTAAAGAGAGTAAATATTTATCTTTTTATTAAAACTTCGTCTTCTGCAATTGTTGTTCTTAAAACTTTCCGACGATCTCTTCGCCATCCAAAGCTTTGATTTCGCAAGTCACCGGATTGGTGTGAACTATTCTGATTATCACGAGGTTTCCATGGCCCATCGAGGAGTGTAACCCTTTTCGAAGTGCTTCTTATAAGCGTAGATTCGCACTCGATCGCCAACCGCAAATTTGGCAGTCTAGACTCCTTCCTTATCTTAGATCTTTCAGGATATAGATTCAGGTAGACTCGTTTTTCGTTTCGAGCATCGCTAGCTTCTGCAGGGGTTATCTTGATCGATCTGTGTTGCATGTTGCTGTAATATTCGACCAGACCGTTCGGAGCGTAAATGTATTTCTTGGTTGAATTCGCCGTGAAGTACCTGTGCATCTTTTCCTTCATCGTTGGATTCCACCATTTCACGATGTTGGCTTTCTCTTCATTTTTGATCGAATAGAGGTCGACCAAAGGATAAACGTCCTTGTTGTAGAATTCCTTCCCCTTGTCCACCCACAATTTATTTGGTTTTCGAGAAGACGAGACGAACACACTCTTCAGAGCCTTGCCGACGCAATGTCCTGATTTATTTTTCAAGGCTATGAGCCAACCGTATTTGAAAAACATGCCGATGACTGTCAATAGATATTTGACACCCTCGTTCCACCTTGAAAACGATCTCATGTCGACCAAGTTGGCAGACCAAATGTCATCCAAACCCTTCATGAACACGCTTCTCTTTCAACAGTTATGCACGATGGGCTTGTGTAGCTCCTCGGCCAGTTCGCTCGTCAATAATCCTTTCTTCTTCTTTTCCGAGATGCTTTTTTTAACGCCCCATCCGAAGCGACGTTTTGTACCGATCACTTTGCTGACCAGCTTCTCTCTCCTAGTCGGATTCGATATGTCTCTCAATTTCGGCAACATGTTTTTATTGCAGACGTCGTTCCGAGTCTTGGTATTGGGATATCTAGCATAGCACAGATCGTGACAATACACGGCCGCGTCCACCATATTCACGGGTTTGCTCGAAGATTTAGGAGTCAAGAGACTCGAGAATTACCCGCCTTGGTAACTGTCTTACACTTTACGTAATACATTTTTGAGGGTTATTTAAATAATTTCGTTTATATTTTTTTTTAATTTTATATATATAAATTTAATATTTTTTTTTTCCTTTAAAAAAATTATTTTCTTATTATACATATATTATTTCAATCGTTGCTCTTGAGTTCTATCAACTTACCGAATTCCTCCCTAGCCCCTTTCCTCCCCCTTTCCACGAGAGAATCCTTCATCTCTTCCCTGATGATCTAACGAGTCTTGATTCTCGCGGCTTCTTTCATGGTGTCGGAGTTTGTTTTCTCGCCCAATATCGTGAAGTATTCTCCGTCTGATATCCTACCATCTTTCAACGCCTCGAGATCATTTCGGATATCGTGTCGATCTTGGAGTTGGCCAAGACGCGAATCTTTTCGTGTTTCCTAGCCTTCAGATATAATTTCCTACCCAAAAAGTTTCTGACCGTGCTAAACAATCCGGTGGCGAGAGCCACTCCTTCTATGGTCAACACGATCGGAACGCCGGCCACGGTCGACAACAATCCGATGCCGGCCACGTGTAAATCGTGATGAGTGTCGTGTCGACAGCGCTGACGAATTTCACGAGGCGCGAATACTTCTTCTTCAGAGAACGGCGCGATAACAAACGTCGAAAATTTCATCGATTCTAATTTTTTCAAGCGTCTTCATTTCTGTCCTGGAAACTGCAACGCATTTGTGAACGATTGATCGCGCCATCTAGAACGCGACGAAGAACAATCGAGGATTTCCAACTCGGATTTCTTCTGAGTTGGAATCCGTAACGTTTGTCGGCGACTGGGTCGCACCCAGCACTGTCTAGAACGCTACGATGAACGTTGAGAGAATTTCATCGATTCTGATTTTTTCGACATCTAAATTTTTCATATTTTCTGTCCCCAGATATCACCAAGCGTTCGTCAACGATCGATCGCGCCGTCTAGAACGCGACGACGAACGATTGAGGATTTCCAACTCAGATTTCTTCTAAGCTGGAATCCGCAATCGTTCATCGGCGACTGGGTCGCATCCACCACAGTCTAGAACGCGATGATAAACGTTGGTAAAATTTTATTTTGTCGATTCTTTTTTTTTTGACATCTTAATTCCGAGTTGGAAACCCCAGCGCGTTCGCCAACGACTGATCGCACCGACTAAACTCCGATGGCGAACGTTAGGAAAATTCAAGGGTCGATTTCTTCTGCGCGTCCTGAGTTGGAATCCACACTCGTTCGTCAACGGCTGATTGAACCGTCTAAAATGCGAGGATCAACGATTGCGGATCCCAACTCGAAGGTACAAAAACTGTTTTGCAAACATTTTGTACATTTTAACACTGAACTCTATGGGTACATGAAAAATAAATCAGGACATTGCGTCGCCGAGGCTCTGAAGAGTGTGTTCGTCTCGATGCGCACTTTACACCTACTGCTATTATTTTCATTTTTTGTCTCAAAAATTTTATCATATGTTGTAGACTGTTGGACTTCTATGCTAGAGGTCCCGAGATCGATATTCGTCCATGACGACCTGCGATGTGTCCTTGGGCAAGGCACTTTATCCCAGCTGCCTACATGGGGGAACGACGACGCCGTGTACTAGGGCGTACTGCTCGTCGTTGGTGCACTTGTCTTCAACCGCTGTAACCCTGCTTGAGCGGAGCTTGAACAGAGTTAGAATGTTGAGGAGCTGACAGCTGCTCGTCGTTGCTCGGTGGTTCTCTCCGGGTACTCCGGCTTCCTCCAACAGTAAAACTGCCACGGTCACGATTAGCAATCGTACATACGTATGTGATCTTAAACACCAATAGATAAATAAATAATAGAGAGTCATTGAGAATACTCCAGTTTCCACACGTTCGGATTTTATGTGCAAATGGGAATTAACACATGCCCAAGGAGGGTTGTTGTCCACCATTCTTCAGTTCTTTAGGTATGCCATATTGTGTGCTAGTAAAATATGTCAAAATTGCCGTCATGCTCGGGAGTGTAATTCCTTGAGAGCATTTTTGTACCCAGCGTGACATTTTTGGAGGCAGGAAAAAGATTATTTTAAAATCTTTTTCAGACAAACACGTCACTCTGGGTACAGGCTCCCTATGGAGAATCCTATGTTAATTTTGTACCCAAAGTGGCAGCATTTGGGTATGGGGAATTCAGTGTTAAATGCTTGAACCCAGAGTGACAGCCTTCACTACTCGTGCCATGCCCATAATTCATAAGGTCGGAGTCCAATTATGTTTTTCATAGTAATCTACTGTACAACAGCCTTGAGTGGCGACAAGTTAAGAATATCTACTCCCACCCTGTTACAGTTTATCATTAACTTTAGTAGGCTTTATTTTATCCAAGAACTTCGCCTCGTAACATATGCAAGCTCATGTGTATTGCGCATTTACAAGAGTCTGGAATGTTTTATACTCCCCCTGTCACAGATGATGAGTTCGTGCACTTTGACTGATAAATTCACGTTTTGAAATTATATCTACCTTGGGGGTGGCAACAAGTAATCCATTTTCCGGGATATCATCGTACGCGCACTTACCTTCTCATTTCCTCGTTTGCCACCCGTGCCGTAGCTCACCCAGCTGCAATTAACCTCATGACAATTACAAATGTGTACAAAACAGATGTCTTACACAGACGCAATGGGTTCATTTATGTTCAAATACTTTGTAATTATTGGAATATTTATTCAGTGTTGTGATGAGAGGCAGCAAAAATACTAGGAGAACTCAGCGTAAGAGTTGTTTCCTTCCACAGATTGATTGTTAGCAACTGTGGATTCTTTTAGTAATTCCAAAACTAAACAAGATACTTTAACATGTTTTTAAAACAACATATATTTTCATCGCCGCATATTTTAGGTAGAGCTGTAGATTAACCGAAACCGAACCGAGGTTTTTAGTTTTTTTAAACAACCGAAACCGAAACCGTCGACATCCCGTAATCTAAGGTTTTTCGTTTTTTATTAGATACTCTCTTGCTGCAGAAATTCACAGAATATAGCCATCCCAGATTAGTGAGAGTACCCAGACACTGCCCATGACAGTGTCTGGGTACTCTCACTACTCTGGGAAGGCTACATTCTGTGAATTTCCGACATTTCAGTTTAGTTGTGTTTTCAGCTTTCCTCGTGTTGTGTGTAGGTGTCAGACCTTGAAAAATGGCCAAGCACAATAAACGTTCTGTATATTTAGGTAATTATTATATTGGCCTTCCTGAGTCTTCATGTATTATAGCTTATTTCGGGCATTCATTGAGTTTCACTCAATTTTACTGCCATTCAGTTATGACTCCGGACATAAGAATGAGTTTTATTGAATTTTATTTGGGCTCATGAACAAACCGAAAACCGAACCGAACCGAGGTTTTACTCCACCTGAAAAACCAAAACCGAAACCGAACAAGAAATTTAAAAACCTACAGCTCTAATTTTAGGAGATTATATCAGCATCCGCCCTCAAGTAGGATAACTCTCGACCAATTATTTAGAGCAAAATGATAACCTAGGTGCCGACTAAAGTCCAGGTCGAGAAGCGTAAATAATACAGGTTGTAGGGGTGCAGTATTCGCCTTACCTTCCCCCGTGTCCGATAATTTTCCAGTTGGGACATTTTCCCTTGGATTGAAGTCTAAGATATAGATATGCTCTTGATATATAGAGATTATTACCATTATGTGGATGTACAAAATATGTATCCGAGTCCAGCTCCGGGTTCTATGGGCAGATCACGACGAGTCGAAGACGAGTCGTGATCTACCCTTAGAACCCGGAGCGAGACTCGGATACATAATTTGTACATCCACATAATGGTAATAATCATTTTATCGTACAATATATTGGGGCTAAGTCAAGAATGTAGACGAATATATAACGAACTATTTATTCGTACGGATGAACAAAAAGAAAAAAAATGGAACTCGCGCGAAAGGAACATGCTTGTATTCGACCCCATGATGCAAACATCTGTATCAGGGGGTCGGACACACGACATTTGCAGAGTTAATTCAGACAAAATACATGTTGACTGTAAGATCAAAATCATATTCGAGCCTAGGTTTGACATTTGGATTTGTGTCACACACACACAGTGGTTCATAGAAATAGAGGGCTGTGATACCCCACTTGGGCTATTGAGTTCCCAGCATGACCAATTTAGAGTACGCCATCTGTTAATTGAATAAGAAGAAGTGTAAGTGACACGACTGTAACATCCACATTCCAGTTTCCACGAACACTCAAAAACCTTTGTACGTGTTACGAAATCTTTTGTTTAAGTTAACCCTTCGATAAGGGGGCGCGGTGGCTCAGTTGGTAGAGGTGCAGGCTGCAAGCCGAGAGGTCCCCGGTTCGAATCCCACCTGCGGCGACCGCGTTGTGTCCTTGGGCAAGACACTTCACCCCGATTGCCTACATGGGGGCACGATGACGCTGTGTACTGAGGCGTACTGCACGTCGATGGTGCGCATGTCTTCAACCAATCTAACCCTGCCTGTGCTGCGGTGCAGAGTTCAGAGTTACGATGTTGGGGAGCTGACAGCTGCTCGTCGTTGCTCGGTGGTTCTCTCCGGGTACTCCGGCTTCCTCCACCCGTAAAACTGTCACGGTCACGATTAGCCATTGTGCATAAATATGTGACCTTAAACACCAATAAATAAATAAATAAATAAATAAATAACCCTTCGATATTTGTGTACGTGTTATTACGTACGAAATCAAACAGCAGGGTGAAACTTCCTGGTCATTTTGTTTTGTTATTATTTTTCGATTTTTTAAAGTTCTAACCTCAAATTCCTATTTTCTCCCGAATAGTGCTCAGTGATAACCGTTCAGCTAAATGTTAAAGCAACTTAAAATACAAATAAACTCCTGCTGTCAAGACGTCTTAACTAGTTAAGAGCTAGAAGCCACTATTAGGGCTTTCAAAAAATGAGGATACCAGAACAAAAGCCAACACTCTCCTTGTTTATATTTCATATTCACTCAAACACAAATTCCCCGTGGGAACCCCGGGAAGTAAGCAGCACTTGTTTACTGTGGTAAACCAGTTCCGCTTTACTAGTAAAATAGGACCCAGTCACCAATGCTTGGGGTGAAAGTCCTCTAAAATGGGCAACATGTTGATCAACGATTGAATAAACTTGACTTCATCTCCATGTTGTGTCACGATTAGCCATGGTGCATAAATATGTGACGTTAACCACCAACAAACAAACAAACTCAAACACAAATAATATTTTGTTTATATAAATGTGTTTTATTACAAATTATTGGAGAGTGCCTGTAGGCACTCTCCAATAATTTGTAATAAAACACGTTTTGAATAACATATTCAGACCACCAAAAATAATCCAGCCATCAATCAGATAATCACTGATGTGAAAAATACCTTGTTATTTGTACTTTCCGACGTTTGACATCACATTTTGAAAAACGTTGAAGAAACTGAATTCCCATTGACGTTTGAACGTCGGGATAATTAAAGTCTTAAAGGGTTAAGTGACAAGTAGTCAAATTACATTAAATTCATATTTATTCGCGAAAAAATATAGAGCACAACTCGGGTGGACTATAGGGAACTGGAAGCAAAGACCCGAGGTTGTTTTTTTTCCGTATTTCACGAGCGCCGAAAGAAATTAAACCAGGATGGACATTTGCGGTCATTCTGTTGCAATCCATCACGCTGGTCCTTGTTGAACATTTTTTGCAAGAAAGATTAATTCTGCTCTAAGAAAACTACCGTTACTTCTGTGAATCAGATTTTGAACTAGTGAATTAGATTTTGACAGTTTGCGTTCAATTAATGTGGATAGTTCCAGCGATAATTTTTTGAATTGGAGGAAGGTAAAAGTTATACAGTTTATCAAAATAAAAGTATATAGAGAAGTGTATTTACAAAGTGTTGGAATGATCCATTATTTATTTGCTCGCTGAACCGTCCATTAGCTGAACCTTCCATTATATCATTGCCTGCTGAACCACCAGACAGGACACGGATCAATGGCCGCAGCTTACAGTACACGAACCTAAATAGAATGCAAGGAGGTTTGAATGTGTTACAGCTCGTGAAGCTCGAACTTTACCACTACAAAATCCACTAGATGATCAACAAGTGACACTCCAACTATGCCACAGTATACAGATTCTTATGAGCACCAGGTTTGAATTTCTTCGAATCAAGTCCGTGGGTTCGCTTTATGGCTTCTTATTGGGAGGGGGGGGGGGGGGTAATTTAGTGCAAGAGTAGGATAATTCTTTAAAAAGCTTCTTATTCAGATGCAACAATCAGAATCTTTTGATATATAGCATCCTTAGAGGGGTCAGATTCAAGTCTGTTCAAATCAAGTTTCTGCCAATCAAACCCTAAGCCATTAGATCCCTTTCAGATTTATTACTCTGTAGTTTGTGGAAATTGGTAACTTCATGTTCATTTGAAGTATTTTGTATCAATTCACGTTCCTTGTGGGAACTCTGAGCTTTTTTTGACAGTGTTCGTTGTCCCAAACCATTGTCCCAGTCAGTGACAAAAACATAAATACTAAGTGATTATTTAATTTTCAAAAGCTTAATCTCTTTTTAAAGAATCAATAGGCATTTATAGGTAAGTGCTTCAGTCACCTTGGAGCCTTCTGTTTTAATTCAATTTTTACCATGACGTATTTTGCGTCAATGCCATGTCTTAATATGACAGTTCTTCATTCCTCGTGCTGAAGGTGAAAATCAATGTTACTAGAAATAGAAAAACAAAACTAGAGGTGTGGAACCTTCCCAGATGGGCCTGTCGAGGGTATAACCCTGGCCAAAACAGCCCGATCGAATCTATAATCGCAGGTGCACATGGTAGTGAGCACCATACCAAGTTTCTAAGGAATCGACCCATAAACGTCTTAGAAAATCTCCGGACAAAATTATGTCTAAGGACGGACGGACGCACGGACGGACGGACGGACGGACATACGGACGGACGGACGGATATTCTTCCATGTTCTTACTTGTGGGGTTTTTCCATTGTTAAACCCCAACCCTACAAGGTACAAAATACCCCTAAAGTGCAAAAAATAACTCCACAAGTGGCCATTGTACTAACCCAACCCCACAACTACCACTGACCCTAAATTGTAAACTCCACAAGTGTGTCTTTGTCCACGGACGGATGGATGGACGGACGGACAAACAAGGTGATTCCAGTTTACCCCCTCCCCCTCGCCCTTCCCCCTCTACCCGACAAATCGTTGCTGGTGGTATAATTATAATTATCCTTGTAGTGCAGTATTCCAGACAAGGTCCAACTATATACACGGATGGTTTTTGGGAAAATTTATGAACTGATTTCAGTGTCAGCGTAACAAGGGCCGTCCCCGTGAGATGAGTGTTCGAATGGCCTTTTGAGGCCAGATACAAGGTTTGAAAGGTCTCCGAAAGGTCTCCGAGAGTGATTCCAAGTACTTGAATTTTAAAACTGAAATTGCAGGCCCTCGAAAGGGATCCAAAATTAGGCTTGTGAAAAGTCACGGACAGTCCTTGTAAAACTTATTTATTTTTGTGGACCTTGAAAAACGTATTTCGGTAATTGCATGCCTCACCCAAGGATCAACAATAGGTTCAAGAACATCTGTTAGTCAAAGATCAACCCAATTCCACTGGTTCGAGTGAATATGAACTCATATTCACTTAACCCAGTTGATTTGAGTTAATTTTTTACCTAGCTGATTTTAGAGTGCAAGCAGGGCACTAACTAACATTTTTCTTTGAAGGGAAGGGTTCTATTTGGAGCATTTCTAATTCCTTTTATCAAAGATTTATACACTACAAATATACTTCTCGTTGATTAAATACTGTATTTTAAACATACAACAACTACACGCCAGCTAGGTAGAGGTGCCTGACGATCTGGATGCTTTCTACCCTCATCGTCGTAAAAATCATTTGTTACTTATATGTGGAAATTGACCTATATATTGCTCCGGCATTTATTGCACTTTCTAATCTGTATAGTCTATATTTGTGTCGGGTAAGCGAAAGATTTTGCAGAACTGAGCACTCCAAAGCATATGCATATTTACGTTGGGCAAGCAAGGATGTCTTCCCAACTTGGGATTTCATAATTTCTTGCCTAGCCTCTGCACCACGAGACCCATGATCGGAAGATTTTGGGGTCCCCCCCCCCCCCTCCCTCCCAACTCATATGCATCTAATTTACGCCCCAGTATATAAGAGCTGTTAACTGTTATGAATACACGTACACTAGCTACACGGAGATGACTGAAATATATTCAAGACGAGGTTCTGAAAAATGCCTCTCATCCGTCTAGAGGTTACGAACCTAGAAATATGCAATTTATATTATGGATGGGTATAAACTATTTGATGGTATAGTCATTGCATTGAATAGTATTGCATTGAATAGTAATGGGAGCTCGGTGGCTCAGTGGTGAACTTCAAACCGAGAGGTCCACGGTCCAGAGCTAACTGCGTTGTGTCCTTGGGCAAGGCACTTAATGACGATTGCCCACCTGGAGGCACGGGGGGGGGGGGGGGGCACTGTGTACTAAGGCGTATTGCACGTCGATGGTGCACCTGTCTTCACCCAATGCTAACCCTGCTCGTGTGGATGCTCGTCAATGATCGGTGGTTCTCCCCGTGTTCTCCGACTTCCTCCACCCATACAACTGTCCGACACGAGGTGACCCTGGCTTTCAAAAGTGTCTTTTAACTCCAATAAATAAATAATAAAGATTGAATAGTATTGACGTACATGTATTGCACTTGGATTATAATTTAATCGCCCCTCCATGATTAAGATAAGAGGGTAACTATGTGTATATGTCGTGGATACCGCATAATTCTGCCTATGTTTACGATACTACGTCCAATCCCTTCTTAAATAGAAACGAAAGCACTGTGGCTCAGTGGGTAGAACATTGGACTTTCAACTAGGATTTAATCGCGGGAACCAAAATTCCCGAGTTCCCGGTTCCGAAACCCAGTCCCGATACCCAGAACATCTACAGCACGGAACCGGGAATGAAGCGTGGCATTGTTTGTGTATTGAACTGAAGTTTTCCGAATTTAAACTTTGTAGGATTTCGTCAGCCCTTCCACGTTTGAAATTTGTACAGTCCTGATTCCCGACGACCCATTCTCAACAAATCACTGTAACTCTCAACCAGTTCTGGGAGACCCCACCCCCTCACTTTCAACAGCAAGATCTTCTTCACCCGCTTCAAAGTTCAAACTCGTCTTCATTTTCAAAATCACTAATACCACGATTCTCTACCTTCTCCAACATCAACATCCTCTTCACAACCGTCACTTGTCTCCTCTGCTTGAAGCAGAGGAGACTGGTAACAGCAGTGAGTGAAGAGTGTGTTGATGTTGGAGAAGGTGGGGGTGATTCTGTGAGTGAGTCTGAAAATAAAGACGAGATTGAAGCGGGTTTGGGTTTTCATACTTAATTGAGGAAAAGGACTTTTCCGTTTGGAGATGGGAGATTGCCAATGAAATATGCTCATTATCATTAACATAAATGCTTCATGTTACCCTCGTAAATTGGCTTGATATTATCCGGGAAATATTCCGGTTCCCGGTTCCGAGAGTAATTTCATTTCCCATTCCCGGTTCCTAGAAAAACCAGGGAATATATTAAACCCTACTTTCAACCGAAATTTATTTATTTATTGGTGTTTAAGGTCACATACTTTTGCACAATGGCTAATCATGACCACAACTTGGAGATAGAGTCGGCTCAGGTCGGTCAATTGTTTATACCCCATGTTGCCTATTTTAGAGGACTCGCACCGCAAGCATTAGTGACTGGTCCTATTTTACCACAGTAAACAAGCACTGCTTCACTTCCCGGGGTTCCCATGGATAACTGTATTTTATCACTGGGCAAAGCACTTAATCCCGATTGCCCGTGTAGAGTCACGGTGGCCGTGTGTACTATAGCGTACTATACGTCGATGGTTTTCTTTTTTTCAGCCGCTGCTAAGTCTGTGTGTTTGTCTACGCTTTGAATGCGAAAATATAGACCTATCTGGAACAGATTGATAACAACCTCAATTTGATTTTTTCTGGAAAGAGGAGAGTTCACTCAGTAACCTGTCCAAAATTCGTTGAAATCCGTTTGGGATGAATTGCTTGTAAAGGTATTTATTTATTTTTTTATTTATTTATTTATTTATTTATTTATTTATTTATTGGTGTTTAAGATCACATATTTCTGCACAATGACTAATCATGACCACGACAGTTTTAAGGGTGAAGAAAGCTGGGGTACCCGGAGGGAACCACCGATTAAAGACGAGCAACAGTCAGCTCCGCAATATACTAACTCCACACAAGCAGGGTTAGTATTGGTTAAAGACAAGTGCATCCATCGACGTGCAGTACGCCTTAGTACACAACGCCACCGTGTCCTCACGTCGACAATGGGGATGAAGTGTCTTCACCAAGGACACAACGCGGTTGCCGCAGGTGGTATTCGAACCGGGGACCTCCCAACATTTTGGGTACTCCTTAATACAAAAAAAAATACCGTGTTGTCAGAATACCAAATATACTGCTTGTGTTTTTTCGACCTCTAGAACACCAAATATAAAGGTTCTCATTAGTACCAATGCTAAAACTGAGGAATATCAAACCCATGTGTTTTTGGAAAACAAAATAGAATTTTTTTTCAGCTGAAAACAAAGTTGCTTTCAAGGCAAAGCTATCCTCACAGATTGAATGCCATGCAACTGAGCTGACTCCTCTTCATCTCATGAGTGTATATGAATGAGTATTCGTGAATACATTCATGCAAGAGAGCTAACAAGGTTCTGAAAATTTCATAGAACTGCCATTGACCTTAGACACCGAAGCCATGTAAATTCATTTTCGTGGCTGGCTGAAGGAATATATGGCTGGCTAGCCAGCTCAGCTGGCTAAGTTTTAACTTTAACGGCTAACGGCTCATGGCGACTCAGCTTACTGAGAGGTTAAAACACGGCTATCCCATATTGGTTTAATGAAACAAAACTAAAATGCACTAGAAAGGCAGATGTATAAATCTTACGAAGGTAGACTAATTGGAATTAGGGCAAGGGAATCGACATATGGAGACATTTTTCTAACGTTTAATCATTTTACTTAAAGTAACCGTCAAAACCGGCCAGTGCGAAACTTTTTTTGAAAATATTTTCATTTTTGCTTCCAAAACATGGGTTATGACCCATCATTGGAACGAGCGCGTCTCGCTCGTTCCAATGAGGGGTCATAACCCATGTTTTGGAAGCAAAAAATGAAAATTGTTAGTTACAGGAGAAGTTTTTTACGAGTGTCGTCTGCTATTGCGTTAGGTGAAGAGTTAATTATGAAATGTTGACAATTTACACGGCTTAAGCCGGTGTAAAAGGAATGGAAGTCCGTAGGAAGGTTAGTTCCTCTGGACTATTATTCCGCGGAATTATAGTCCTAGGTCTAACATTTCTAGGAATAGTAGTCCGGCGGACTACTATTCCTAGAAATGTTAGACCTAGGACTATAATTCTGCGGAATAATAGTCCAGAGGACTAATTTTCCTACGGACTTCCATCCCTGTAACACTGGCGCAAAATTTCGTGGCGGTTGATTTATAATACGGGTGGCTGACGAAAAATGTGGCTGGCGGTGGCTTACGAAAAATATGGCTGGCGGCGGCGGCTCATGGCGGCGGCTTCGGGGTCTAATTGACCTTACTCGGTCTGTCTCTGTACTTACCAGGGTTGAATATGAGGAACAACACGACACAGTGATGAAATTAATAATACCTGTCAATTCATCCAAACCTATCTATCTGTTGGAGCCAGTCGGCAAACATATCTTTTGACCACGCTTCCACTGTGGTAGGCGACACTTTCAGGTGGCGCTCGAATCAAAGACTGCAACCCACGCACTTAATGATAAACTGGACCCTCTGGTACTCGGTGAGCAAATTAGAAGGGGAGGCTATCAATGTTACAGGTGTTCCAAGAGCTCGAATATTCCAGAAAACATATGGAGAATCTGGATTGTTCTGAGTGCATGGTGCTTTGGGACAGTTCTTCATAAACATTGCCCGTCAAGTATTAAATCAACGGTGACTTGTCCGTTCAGGCAAGTCAATATAAACGGAATATTCTAGAACGGAATAAAAGTATGTTCGAGAGCGGAACCTCCTTGAACTCTTGTCCTGCGGATAGACGAATAGTTCAAGAGGAGACAGCTGGAAGACTTCTGATGACATCTCGACAATTTAAAAATTTCAGAACCAGCGCAACTCGAATCGAATCGAATAATCGGGATATTTTCGAATCAAATCGAATTTTGAAGCTTCGCAGAGTCCCACCTAGGTGGGAACATATGCTAATTGACCTCTCTATCGAATATCTTCATAGTGATCTCCAATAGAGCTGGGAGGTTTTGATTTTTCGGTTTCGGCTTCGGTTCGGATTCCGGAACAAACATCGGTTTCGATTCAGTTTTTCTTTGTTAAGAACATACAGTAAATGACATGTCAGGCTGCTTAACTTAGATAAAAGCCGGTGTGACAGGAATGATAGTCCATAGGAACGTTAGTCCCTCTGGACTATTATTCCGCGGAATTATAGTCCTAGGTCTAACATTTCTAGGAATAGTAGTCCGGCGGACTACTATTCCTAGAAACGTTAGACCTAGGACTATAATTCCGCGGAATAATAGTCCAGAGGGACTAATTGTCCTACGGACTATCATTCCTGTCACACCGGAACAGTTAACAAAAATCCCTGTATGTAACTATCTTCATTGTGTTGAACCTAACTTTGTTATTCATTTATTATTTATTATTTGGTGCTTAGGGTCACATATTTCTGCACAATGGTTAATTATGAACACAACATAGAGATAAAGGCAAGTTTAGTCAATGGTTTATATCCATGTTGACCATTTTAGAGGACTCCCAGTCCAAGCATTGGTTACTGGATTCAACTTTACCAGTAAACCAGAGCATGTTTACCGCAAAACATAAATTTGGGAAAGAAACTGGTAAAGTTGTTGAGTCTTTTTTGTCACTTTTTCTCCCTTATTGGCTCGTCTGGTGGACGAGCCAATAAAGGAGAAAATGTAACAACGCGAACACGACGTTTTCGCCGCATTGCCATTGTACTGAATTTCTACCTGGACTGGGTGACTGAATTCGTGAATCTCACACCGTTAATTTGTAAAAAGCGAGAACTGGTTAATGAAAGTTCACTTTACTGGTAACGCTGCCAATGTATCCTTCTCGATACACATTACACAGAAGCTGTAATTTATACAAAAGTATATCTGGTTGCTGTATTCGACCTATCCCCGTTTCGGACAATCTCGTTTTCCTTTGTACTGATCTTGGTTTTTCTGGAGGCACTGTGCAAATGTGAGGTCGCACAAACAAGAGGCTCTTCTGCACGGAGATGAAGATTCGCTGTCTGAAATATAGAAATTACAGTGTTTTGTAATTACTGATACTATCAGCTCTTAGTTCACTGTTTTTTTTTTAAATAACCTCAAATCTAGTCATGACTGTATTTGCGCGGACGGGCATTACTCGGCGCGTGCGGGCGTGTGTGTGTGCGCGTGTTCGCTCGTCCGTCCGTGTCCGCCCGTCGGTCTGCCCTCGTTCGCGTCGTTAGGGTTGTTCGATATGCTGTCCGAAAGTATTAAAGGCGTCTTTCGACTTTTCCCTTGCTCTGAAGCCCGTAAAGGATTTTTTTTGCCTCCTGGAATTCACAAAATCTTCTCTTTGAAAGAGAAAAAAAATATATTTAATGTTGTGGTAGTGTCTTAACCTCCTTGAAGAAACAAAATCGTAATTTTATCATTATGCATTGTCGTTTGGCACTGTAGGATATCTTGTCAACAATGAACAGGCTTGGCAATTTCAGGAGAGCGACTTTTAGCTCTCCTTACTGCCCTCCTGAAAGAATTAAGGAGAGCGAAAAATTGCCATCCTAAATATTTTGGTCTGGGATGATTGAGATTACAGGTATTATGCTCACATTAAATTTTTGTTGTAAAACAAAAATGTAATTTAACTTCGAAGTCACATAACATCACGTAATTTCATTTTGAAAGTGGTTTAGTGTTAAAAGTTAATGGCTGCAACCATACCCAAACACAGTTGCAATCATTTGAAGCAAAATGGGTCACAGCAATATTTTTTTTTCTGTCAGTTTCAAGTTCAACAACTGACATCACAGTTTGAGGGGTAATTATTCAAGGAATATTGACACTATAATATACTACCATTACTACTATCCTGTCACTTGAAGCACTTGCACCAGGATGTGACTGTAGATTCAAGCAGACCTGTTGTCCAAGAAAGTCATAAGCCTACCACTACCACCAAGGGGGGTTGAAGGTGGTAGTGGTAGGCTTATGACTTTCTTGGACAACAGGTCTGGGTACACACACAGGTCTTGTCAAGAGTGTATTCGGTTGTTGAGTGAGACATCTAGATGTCTAAGAGATTTCTCTTTACCTTAGTAAAGTTAATAAAATCACTGATGTAGTCTGTTGGTTTCAGTTTCAATGAGTTCGTTCAACTGGATACATAAAATGCTGTGTAAAGCTAATTGCTCTCCTAAGCTGATTGAGGAGAGCGATTTTTTGCCCTCCTGCATTTTTCAGAATGCCAGGCCTGAATGAAATATCAGCAAAAGAAAGGGAAAGTCAACGACTCGTTCGTTGATTGTCTACCAACTATAAAAGAGATTTTATTCCATGCTCACCTATGTTACTACACGTGAAAAGCCCGTATATTAAATTTTAGCTTTTAACCCCACTACCGGTGCAAAGCTGCTACTGAGGTTAAAACGTTTTCAATGGGAATTCCATTACAAAAATCTACACCTATAGTAGGAACTGTATCCAACTTGACCTTTGACATGACTCAATTTGCCGACTTCGACAGATTCACACTTTGTGATGTTTCGTTCAAACATACGACGTTTCGCGGTAATATCTACTACATGGAATAAAATTTAAGAATTGTTTATTAAGAGCATGGTATTAATAAAAGAAATAGGTACTAGGGACGGTAATCAGATTTAAACCACTCGTAGAATAAGGGTTTTAACCACTCGGCATAGCATCGTGGTTACAAAAACCCTAAACCTGCTTGTGGTTTAAATCTGATTACCGGCCCTAGTACCTATTTATTCTATATATTTAAGGAATAGTGCATGGATTGGAGTTGACTACGCCCATATAGTGCCCAGTGAGGTGGTGTAGTTCCCGCCGCGAAACAAATAGGCACTAGGGCCGGCAATCAGATTTAAACCACTCGTAGAATAAGGGTTTTAACCACTCGGCATAGCATCGTGGTTTCAAAAACCCTTAACCTGCTCGTGGTTTAAATCTGATTACCGGCCCTAGTACCTATTTATTCTATATATGTAAGGAATAGTGCATGGCTTGGAGTTGACTACGCCCATATAGTGCCCAGTGAGGTGGTGTAGTTCCCGCCGCGAAGCGGAGGGAACTACACCACCTCACTGGGCACTATATGGGCGTAGTCAACTACAAGACATGCACTAATCCTTATATTATATCGAACACCCATCAAGAAAAACATCTGTCCGATTTGTTAATCTATAACCAAGGTAGCAGCCCTACCAACCAGCGTTATACTGAACAAAACACCATGTAGTTTTTAAAAAACATTTTCTTCTTCCAAAACACGGCTAACTTGGATTATTGATATGAGAGAAGACAGATTTTGAATCGGTCGGCAAGGGTAAACAAAACATTTCCCCCAAACGGAACTGTGAATTCTAGAATCGCGCAACTCGCGGATGAAAACTAAAATTTTCAAAATTTGACAACGCAGTTTGATAATTTCCACACATTTGTCACACATATACATTACCGAATGGGTCAGTACGGGATACAGACTCAGAAGATTCAATTGAATTCCATTATTTATTCGTTTACTGCCCAAAACATACAATTAAATAGCGAAATAATATGAGCAGCGAAACAAACGATTTTTCACATCTGGACGCGTTCTCATGAAAGTTGGACTCAGGTATGGATCATTCTCTTCGAAACGAGATATGGATCATCTTCTCAAGGAATACAATGAACGCCTCGAAACATGTGACATCAACAATGGAAAAGCGATACATTTTTCCACAAAGATTTCTTTCCGGGTTGTTTTGTGGATGTTGTGCCTCTGTGAATTGATTTTTAAATTTAGCCTGATCAGTTTTATCCAGCCAGTATGAAAAGAAAACTGATATAGTAGTGTGCTAAAAATAGAAAACGTGTAGTGCCTGGGTGTAGTGCCTGGTCAGTTCTGTGGATGCAAACTACACGAAATAGGGTATCATCTTTCAGCCAATCAGAATGCAAGGAAGTCACGTGAGATATAATATATATTGATAGAACGTACCCAAAGGCAAAATACCAGAAGCACCTGCTTTCTATCTATGGAAAACGTGCATAGATTCTCTCACAGTTAATAACAACCATGTGCCCGTGTTCCGGTAACGATATTATAAGTTATGGGGCGTTTGGTTGGCGGTTGTCACATGAGGGCAGGTGAGAACAATATCAGGTGAAGCTTTAGAAAATGAATTTTTAACGATTTTTTTTTAGATTCAGTCGGATGGAATGTTTCATTTAGTCGGACAAGAAAACCGGAGGTTCGCCTTTTCGACCAATAATGTTGTTCTCGTCGAGCCTCATGTCACACAGTATCTCCGCCAACTGAACTTCCTGTAATGTGATTTATTATGTCAGCCCTTTTCTCCTAAACATCATCATAAGTTGTGTTTAACTCTTTACCCAACGCAGACGATATCAAAATTTATTATTTTAAATATCATTTTTTTAAAATTTTTCAAAAAGTTTCAACAAAACCATATCATGTGACCCCTCGTTAGAACGAGCTCGGCTGAATTTGCATATTACGCGGGCGAATGTGGGCGAATGCGGGCGTTTGGTTGGGTAAAGGGTTAACTCTTTTGGCGCGGACTAATCTGAGAAACAGAACTCTTAGCGCCTAATATTCATCAGGAATTTTACAAAAAGTTTTGGTTGTTGGACTAAAGCGTTATTATTTTAAAAGATCTTCTAATGATCTCATTGACAGTTTTTCAACTGATTTCCTGTATATAATTAAATGGCACCTTTATATTTTCAAGGGACGATATCGTTGTTCGTGGATAGGACAAAATGGTGCATGAAACGTAGGAATACGCATGTTTGTTTAACCCTTTATCCAACGAATAGGCAGTAATATGCAACTTCAGCAGTTGAAAATATATTATTTTTCCAAAAAATTTCAACAAGACCATATCATATGATTCCTCGTTGGAACGAGCTCGTCGAGCTCGTTCCAACGAGGGTTCACATGATATGGTTTTGTTGAACTTTTTTTAAAACATTGAAAAAATGATATTTAAAATAATAAATTTTGATATCGTCTGCGTTGGATAAAGGGTTAAAAGCAATTGGAAATGGACATACACAGTTGGCTAAATTGACTACTGCAGTACCTTTCCGCGGTCTGCCCTCTGTCAACTTTAGTCGCTTGTCGCGCCAAAATAGTTAACACCGTTTCATGTTTTCCTTAAATATTCCGTTTGTTTACAAAAGCAGACAAGTAGTTTTATAACGCAAGGGAGTTATCTAACATCTCACTGTTTGTTAACAATATTATCGATTCCTTACCTCAGACACTTTTTTTTTCGGTGGGGGTGGGTCATTTACATGTTTGCCTGCTTCCCGACGGTTTTAACTGAAAACAAAGCTTCTAAAATGCTGATTAGGCGAACTTAGAACTAATCAGTATTGGGGCTTCAGGACCTCTTCAATGTTATACAATTTGAAATTTGTAATGCAAATTCTCTTCAACACAAATCGTAAATTCCTTCCGTCGCCATACTTGTACTATAACGCATCGAATTTGACCTCGCCAACCCATTTGTAGATAATAGCGGGGGAGGAATTCGTCACATACAGGTGAATTGTGCACTTGGTGATACCTTCTTGAAATTTGGCACACTGTTAGTGTAGGCTATGAGGTTCTCAAAAACGATCGGCTACAAGTTGACACCGACCGGTGGCGACCAGTAGCGGCACAATCCAAAATGGCCGCCAGCGGCTGAAGGGAACCTCCTTTTCGACGGTCTACCGACTATACATCCGATTGTAAGGGCGCGAAAGTGAACTCTGATCCACGCACGTGTTGGAAACAGACGTGGGAGATGATGTAGAATAAAACGAGATTCTCTATACGGACGCATCAATTTCTTGGAACTTGAAAAGAGCGTTGTTTCTCCGGGATCAGCGTCATTCAGGCAAACCTGAATGACGCTGATCCCGGAGAAACAACGCTCTTTATGAAGCAGTCTCTTTGCCATACAATCTCTTGTTTGGCGTAATTCCGCAAGCAATTCTGATTTGTCTGTCGAAATTAATTCGAGAACGCGATTGTTCACAAAAATCATTCACAGAATGAGTGAGAATCCTCTTCGTGTACGGACTAGTACTGACTGGGAACGTTGTTGCTTTTGCCAGCAAGACAGTTCCAAGAAATTGATGCGTCCGTATAGAGAATCTCGTTTTCATGACGCCTATAAAGCTATTGAGGAAGACATAACGCGCTTCCTAGATAATGGCGTTGAGCTTCCATATAATTTGACCATTGATTGTTTGATGAGAGAGAGTGATGAGTGTATGTCGATGTCACTGTTGACGAATAAGGCAATATATCATAAGACATGCCGTGACAGTATTCGGACTCACATCGTACAGCGCGTGCTACACAAGCGAGAGCGAAATGAGGCAGTGGCATCCTGCTCCACGCTGAGTCCTAAAAGAACACGGACAAGTTTTGAATCTGGCTGTGACAGGAAACTGCCCCAGTGTGTTTATTGTCACAAACGCGAAGGTGACAGCAGTGAGCCTATTTGCAGATCAATGTCTGATAACAATAAACTCAAAATTATGGCAAAGGAAGCCGAGAACTGGGTTGTTTTTTCTCGGGTCAATGCAGCATTTGATTCCGCTGCTAGTGATCTTTACTATCACAAAACCTGTTATTGTAAGCTTGCCAATGAAGCACGAGCGGCTAAATCTAAAAAGTCGAAGAACGCCGAACATTCCGCGTCAGGCCTGCCCTATGACCCTCTCGTTATGGCAGAGCTCATAACATTTGTTGAACACAACGATTCCGCGATGAAGCTTGTCGATCTCAAGAATCTGTACAGTCGGAGGTTGAAGCAAGTCGGTTCTGATTGGCTTAGTGAAGAAATACATTCCACTCGATTCAAAGAACATTTGTTGCAGAAATTGGGCGATGGCTGGGACGCCTTCACACAGGGTAGAGATGTGTTTATTTCAAGTAGGTTTCGAGTTGGCTCCTTGTTGTCCGAATCTTTAACTCGTATAGTGTCTGAGGAAGAGGCAAAAAAGATAGTTGATGTGGGTCTTCTTCTGCGTAAACACATACTCATATCTCAAGCTCCTTTCACGGGATCATTTTCATCTTATTGCTTGAGCGAGCCTGTACCCAACTCACTCCTGACTCTTCTTAGAGTTCTACTTGAGGGCACATGTAGTATACAGAACTTAGGCGATGATGAGACTGTTAATGCCAAGACTCGAGTGGCTTGTACTATTTCACAGATGTTGATCAGCAATTCAGCGAAACGCTCCGAACATGCACAAAATGTTCACCAGAGACGTGACAGAGAAACTCCAATGCCTCTTTATGTGGGTTTGAAGTTGCATGCCCATGATCGTATGAAAAATCTTATCAGAGATTTTCATCAAATGGGACTCTCTGTCTCTTATGATCGCGTAATGGATGTTCGCAGGAGTTTCGCGAGAGCTGTTTCACTGCGGTTCAAGAACGAAGGTGTTGTAGTCCCAGCTAACTGCAAACGTAATGTTTTCTCGATAGGAACCACTGATAACATTGATGTATCTGGTAGATCTGATATGCATGGTACGTCCATCACACTCATTGGTCAACTGAGCAGAGACAATGTGGGTACTGATCCCCCACCACTGAGTTTAGATGTTCCAGAAGACACACAAATTGAACTCCCAGACGACTATGCATTTGTTCCTTTCGTTGAAGACTTTGGTGGGGACATCAGGCTTGAATCTCCAGATGAATGTAATGTACGGCCCAATGAATATGCAGATTTGAACGTGGGAGAGAATGACTGGTTGTCTCATGTGTCACAGATCAGCAATAAAGGGAAGGTTGATGGCAGCTGGCAGCTTGATGAAGTCCCTGTGACCTTTTCAGGCTTCTTTTCAAAACATGAAGATCAAGACAATGTCAAACCTCGTGCAGTTATTGGGGTATTCCCTGTTTTCAGTGAGCAGAAAGCGGACTCACTCAGTATGCAGAAGCATGCTATGTATGTGGTCAGGGAACCTACTGCTTTCGTAAACCCCGGCCAGATACCTGTCATTGAAGGTGACTGTCCGTTGTATGCCAGGCAGAAAAAATGTCAATGGCTGTTCCCAGAGGAGATAGGTGAGGATCGAATGGTGTGTATGATTGGATTCCTGCATCTTGAAATGTGCACCCAAGAAGCTGGTGGTAAGCTTATGGGTGGTTCTGGTTGGGAGCGAATGTTTCACCTCGCAAAGATATTCACACCCGGTGTAGCATCATCCCTACTTGGTGGGAAACATGTCAAGAGGACGCGACAGGCATATCTTCTCACTCTAGCTTGGCTTGAGATCCTCAGAAAGAATGCTTATGAGATTTACTGTCAGCAGACTGGGCCCCATGAGTCATTTGAAATGTGGGAACAGAGGATTCTTTCACAATCTCCAACTGCGCGCTATTGGGGTGAAATCGTTCGGAACTTTCTCTTGACAAGCTGTCAATTCGTTCGGAACCAACGAATCGGTAACTGGCCTGGTACACTGTGTTCTATCGATGAGTTGTGCAGTTACTTTTTTGCCCTAGGACATACAAATTATTGTCGGTGGGTCCCCGTATTTCTGAGAGACATGTCTCAGCTACCCAGGCGGCATCCTTCAATCCACAACAAATTCATGGAAGGCCATTTTGTGGTCCAGCGTAGTGAGAGGAAGTTCAGTATGATGGGTTTAGATCAGAGCCAAGAACATAGTATCCAACTACTCAAAGAAGACAGTGGTCCAAAAGGTCTCTATGGCCAGGCTGAAGAGAAAGTCGTTATTGAGCTTTCAAGGTCAGAAGTTCTGCGTGTTATAGATGAGTATGAATATGCAAGTTTCCACACAACATCATCAGATAACACGGAACACCCGGAAAGTTCGGTATCAGAGCAGAAAAAATTTCTGAATCAATTGAAATCTCTCCTCGATCTGGTGAATCAGGGACTCATTATCAACCCTTATGATGAAACTAGTGGTCAGCTGGTGACATTAGATACTGGTGAATATATGGACCCCGAAGTTAGTAAGAGTTTACGGTCATTACCCGAAAGGGGCAAGCATTTATATTCCACTTTCTTGAAGGAAAGGCTTGTGGAATGCACCGTACCCCTGAATGATGTTATTCCCAAGGCAAATATATATACCTTCCTTAACCCACCCCCAGCCAACCTGGACAAAGGCCGAGACAAACTCATGTCAAGTAAAGCAACTGCCGCAATAGTTACCCAGATGTTCGTTTCACTGCAAGCCCGGCCTGATTCAAACATGGATGAGTTTTTCATGCACGAGAATGCACGTGATCCGCCAGCATTATCCGATAGAGGTAAGCTACGGAGTGGGACAAAATCTCAAATTCTCAATTGTTTACCAGCTATTCCTGCACAAGGGAAGAATTCAGCAGCTAGACAAGCTTCAGTTGTCATCTTGGATATGCCTGCTGTAGTCCATGTAATCAAACCACAGAAAGCGGATCTGTTTGGAGAATATGCTCGATTGCAATTATTGCCATACATCGAATCTCTGATTAACACGAACACCACAAGGGTTGATGCGATCTATGACTGTTACCCCGAAGGCAGTTTGAAGAATCAGACGCGAGCAAAACGCCTCGGTGAGACAGCAGTTAGGTTGATACGGGTGTCCGAGAACGTCCCTTTACCTAAAGGGAAGAATTGGCAGGCATTCTTGAAAGTTAGTGAGAATAAAGACGAATTTTTCAAGTTCCTGTCTGCTGAACTGCTGAAATTAACATCAACATCCGAGTACCAGTTGTTAACGACATCAGGAGAATATGTACTATGCAATAAGGATGTTAGCTTATGTGACATATCTCCATCGAACCACGAGGAAGCAGACACGCGCATGATGCTTCATCTCAACCATGCAGTCTCACAAGGTCACAAAATAGCTTTTCTTCGCACGGTTGATTCTGATGTCGTCATTCTGTCTTTGCACCATTTCGCAACATTCCGTGACCTTGGACTCAGTGAGCTGTGGATTGGGTTTGGAATTGGAAAGGCATATAAAGATATGCCAATTCATGAGATAGCTTCACAACTTGGACCTGATTACTGTAAGGCCCTGACTTTCTTCCACGCCTTCACAGGTTGTGATGTAACATCCAGCATGCTCGGCATTGGGAAGAAGACAGGATGGAATGCATGGATGAATTTTCCCGCATCAACTGAAATGATGATAGAATTGACTGAGAATCCGCAAGTCTTTTCAGAGGATTCCCCTCATATGCAGCATATCGAAAAACTCACCATACAGATGTACAGTAACAGTTGTGTCAGTACACGTGTCAATGATGCGAGACGGCATATGTTCACACATGGCCTTAAGTCTATGGAAAACATCCCGCCCACCAAAGCAGCTCTGTATCAACATGTAAAAAGGGTAATTCTTGTGTCATCTTTCATTTGGCATCGTGCTCTGCAGAAACACTTATGTGTGCCAGACCCATCACAGTACGGATGGGAGTGGAATCCACGTCTCAATATTCTGGTCCCATTTTGGACTCACCTAGGAGACGCAAGTGCTGCATGTGCACTGATGCTCCACTGTAGTTGTGCCAAGGCCTGCAAGGGCAATTGCAAATGCTTGAAAGCTGGATTAAGGTGCACACCTTTGTGTAAGTGTGAAGGTGGCTGTTGTAACAATATTGAGTAGTATACTGTCATGTTAGGACCAGTCATCTCCTATTCTGGTATTTTTTTTTCCATTTTCGGCCAGTTAACACATGTCATGTTTCTAGTTGAGTTTTTGCTAACAAATGTTCATCCCATGTGGCTTGCTACATTGTCCGGGGTATAGGAATACAGTTTTAGATTTCGGAAAATAGTCTGTTATTTACTGCACAAGACGGTGTTAATTCATGCATAGCATGATACAATATCCCCAACTATTTTGCCTCTGTACAACAGTTGATACCTTCGTTCACCCGTGTGTTCATCTATGGTATCCTTGTCTTTCTCTGGCCATAGGCCACATGTGACTAGTCAGTTCCTACTCCATAGCAAATCAACTTGGAAATCCTTCATCTTGTAGCGCACTCATGTCTCAATGAATCCATACCTGAGTTGATCTAATAAATCTAACGTAAGGTATCAAATTGCCATACCGGATCATATTTCGATAAGTTATTCGCTAAAACATTTCGACCACTCATCGACATCAAAGGTCATGTTTTGGCTCCCAGTGGTGGCTATATCTCTATATCCCTGGTAAAGTAGCATACCATGAGGGATGGGCATTAAGTGTCGGCAACATTAATCCTGACTTGGAACACACCACATCTTAACTGGCCGAAAATGAAGAATACTACTTGTAGTCAAAAAATATTCCTGTACCTCGAATGACTGCAAACATACACTCACCCCTTCTAGTCCCATTTTGCCAATGTTCTATACTGGCAAGATAACATTGTATAATTAACAACGGGAACTAATGCATCCCGAGTTCATTCCAGCACTGCCCTTGCTGGCAGACGTGTCGCTATGGTGTTGAGATTGAACCAGAACTCCTCTAGAAATTTGATAGTTTTATTTTCTTAGAAAATAAATCTATCGAAAATGCCGGAAGTTGAGAATAGACTGTCACTTTAATTGGATTATCAAATGTCCAAGTATCCCCACTGCTGCATACTATCGAGTACCCTTGTTCATGTGTTGACAGGAATCTCTCATACCATGTTCATTTGACCATTGCATTCCCGAGAAACATTCAACACTAATTTATCTACGGACGGACGATCATACTGACAGTCAGACACACAGACGCACACATCGACGGAAATTCTGATCCCATTATCCATTAATCTTCCCCCCAACTTGTTCCAAGGGCTTCACTCCATCATTCACATCAATTACAGCACATGTATGGTGTTAGGTTTGGAGCTTCAGTTGTGCGATCGGCGAAAATAGCTTTTTTTCGATCCGCTTGGCGGCCATTTTGGATTTCGCTGCTAGTGGTGGCTAGAGGATGGTGCCAACTTGTAGCCGATCGATTTTGAAATCTCTGATGCCTACCCTTACATCATGCCAAATTTCAGGAAGGTATCACCAAGTGCACAATTCTAGCGAATTCCTCCCCCGCTATAAGCCTTATTTCGTCATTCGAATGGTAGATAATTAAAAATAAAATGAAGGATTCCCCGTATTCTTCCGTCACAAATATAGCAACCAATGGGAAGTCTACTCACTGCAAACAGCCGTGTCCGACTTAGAAAAAAGGGAGTTGTCTCCGAGATATATTTGGCCCGTTTTGGCATTAAAAGAGTATTTTATTGGGGAAGTAGTATACCAACGTAATGCTTAACGTCTTAGTTGTCGGATGACATCAATATCGTGACCACAAGTTCACGCATTTGGTTTTCCCGTGAGTTTGAATAAGGCAGGCAGATATCTTCCAAGCCAGCGAGTTGTGTACCTTGTATATACATGATCATGGAAAAATACATAATTTGTCAAAAAACCTTCAAATACATCGTTTTCATGATCTTTGGCACATGTCGAACCTGTGGGATATAGCTATAGATGCAGTACGTGGCATTAACCATTTACCTAACGAATCGAAAGCATCCGACCGCATACTTCACCAGTGCTCAAAATAACTTTTTTTCTTTCCGTAGCAAAATGCTACACATTTCCAAAAAATGAATAGCATTTTGTAAAAATTACATAGCTATTTTTGTGTACCAGAGTTATGTTATGCTGTTTTGTATTGAATTCTTCTAGGTAGATAGAATAGTTTCCATCCATTTTGGGGCATTTCCAAATGATCTGCAACACATGAAGCATTTACTGTGTTTTTCTTTAACTGAAATGCCTTTAAGGGTTGCATGCACTTGGATATTTTCAAATGGCGTCTTGGTTGTTTAATAGACTTCTCAAAATGAAAGTTGGGATTTTTAATTTGATGGGCTTGAAGTTATTTTTAATGGGCATTTTATGCAAAATGTTGTAAAAACTGGAAGAATTTAAACCAATAGAATTCATCTTACATATGAAGTTGCAAATGATGCTTGATGGAGAGTTAATCTGAGTTATGCCTGGAATGTTTCACAATCAGAAGTAAAGCATCAGTGAACTAGTTTTCAAATTTGTTTGCAAATTTTCATTCACATTTTGCGATACAAGATAATCAACTGCAGCCTAATAGGCTGCAGTTGATTATCTTGTGTCGCAAAATGCTATACATATTTGAACATTGTGTAGCTTTTTGCAAGTTTTGTATAGCAAAAAGCGACGCGACACCGCTTATTTTGAGCCCTGTACTTTACCAATTGAGCAGTTGCAAAAAAGGTTTTAACATAATATCAACAAAACCATATCATGTGACACCTCATTGGAGCGAGCTCGTCAAGCTCGTTCCAATGAGAGGCCATATGATATGTCTTTGAAATGTTTTGAAAAAGTAAAACAATAATTAAAGCAGTAAGTTTTGCTGGCCTATGTGTTAGTGAAGGGGTAAACATTTCATAAATAAAATAATATTACTTGCGATCTCGTATATGAATATTTTTATGTGGTGTCAAAATAATTTCTTTACATTTATTTCAGTGATTAATGGTGGGGATTAAGAACTGTGATATTTTTTTGATTTAACCCTTTACCCAACGAATCGCCCGCATCCGCCCGCGTAATATGCAAATTCAGCAGTTGAAAAAAATAGTATTTTTCAAACAATTTCAATTAAACCATATCATGTGACCCTCGTTGAAACGGGCTCGTTCCAACGAGGGGTCACATGATATGGTTTTGTAAAAAAAAAATTTAAAAATTGAAAAATGATATTTAAAATAATAAATTTTGATATCGTCTGAGTTGGGTAAAGGGTTAAGATAATATTTCAGACAGGTGAATCTCCCTTTTTTCCCCATGAGATTCCTTGAACACATCATGAATACGCATTGAATTTTACTTTCTCAGGTGTGGGAATTTATACGTTGAAATACTGTCGATATTGGTGACTTTTCACGATCATCCTGAGGTCTTGTGAATGTTCCCCGAGATGAAAATTAAAGAGTGCTCTTTGCAATAACAATGACCTTGGCCTTTGTCCAGCAAACCTGACAATAAATTGGGTTCTTCGAGAGTCTTTGCCATTTAAATTTTGGTGAACCTGCTTTAAAATAACTAAACTGATAGCTGGGGAATCAATTATTTACGACACCTGCCTGCCACTCGCCTTTATCAAGCTTACAATTGGGTTTGACGTCGTCACAGCCACACACGAAATATAGTTCCACATTTGAGTTTTTGGCTTAGTTCGGCCCTCTGGAGGCCATATATCACAACGTGCTACCCATACCAAGTATAAAAACTAAGAGATTGCAGAATGAAAAGAAAATGGCAGACAAACACTCCCATCGAATAGAACACCCAACTCCCTTCCCTCACACAATATATAATGCTCAATTTCATTACGGGTTAGTCGGGATGGCGACGCCCAAGCCCGATTTTGTTTGGGGTTGGGGTGATGAAGGCATTTAGGTAATTTCAGTTATTATCTTGTCGGTTTGGGGTAAGTTGACACACGTATATTCAATCGGTATGCCATCAGAACACGTGATTGTACTGCCGAATGCCGAAGGACTTTGATGTCCGTATTAACCACGTGCCTTCTTAGAAACCAAGACATCGGCATCTAATATGTAAAATGGACACGTGCAATTCTTAGAATGTGCGCTGTGCATATACACTGACATCACGAAACATCATGATAATGGCATCATAAATGACTGGTGCCATGACAACGAATATGATGTCACTGGTCACGTGATTTATGACATCACTTCCCCTTCGCATGTCCGTCTGTTGAATAGGGCTCAAGTGTACGACCTATTGTGCTTCCATGCCCAAACTGGGAATGTTTAGACCCAGCACTACACAATCTAGAGTACGGCACGCGCAAAGTAAATAAAAAGTTGGGAAGTGTGTGCGTCACCACCATTACGTGTATTTATACATAAAACAATTTCCAAGAACTTTCAGTTTTTAACTATAACCCAAAACTGACTGATATTCCACCAACATCAACAAGACATTGATAGTTCAAAACTCTTTGCGTTAATAAGCACATGCCCTAATGTTGTAGTTGTGGAATATTTTTTCACAGAATTGAGCTTTGTTGTTTCTAGGGTTTCCGGTTCGCTTCCGGTTTTGCGACAAACCGAAAAACCGAACCTTAAGAGTCAGTAAAATCCAGCGAATGGTTTTACAGTTAAAACTAAAATTCCTGTCCTGAAATGCACACAAATAGCACGTCGATATGCGCGTTAATCTACGCGATATGACCATAGTAAGGCTATCCAATTCTGTAATTATGGCCTGTGCACAAGCAATGTTTCAGCCAATGGACCTCCGGGTAACCCGGAGGTCCACTGGCAGAAACATTGCCCGTGTTTGCTATGAGTAACCAGGAGAACCTGCCGTGCTTTGGATGCCATTCGATATGGCAATTCATACGCACAATTAAGCCGAGATAAGCGCACAGTTCATGACAGGACTTCTAGTTTTAACTGTACTCTCTATAGATCAAACTATCATAAAGTAGGAGGCGGTAGGGGTGCGCTGGAGTAGTGGTTGTGGCTACTGTGGACTCTCGTCACTCTGTCTATCCAGTATTGGGCCGAATAAGGCGATTTCTTATTGTCACATTTCTCCCTGATTGACTAGTAAAGTGAAAGAGTCGATGCAGTTGAAAATGTGACAATAAAAAGTCAAATTAGCTAAGATGAACTTTATTAATTTCTTGCCCTAATTTATTTTTTCTGACTCAAAGGGCTTAGCAACTGATACCCTGTAACAAGGGGAAGTTGGACACAGCCCAGTGCAGATATATAGGATATACCCATAGTAGCTTGGTATATCAAATATTTACCACGAGTGGTGAAGTGGTGTTAACCACTTCACCACGAGCTACTATAGGTATGTATATTTTATTTATACCATGATCATCAGATTATTAAGAGTCGCTATTATTTTTTATCGATTTTATTGCGCACCAGACGTACATACATGCGAATTTGTTTTTGTTTACCCGGGAATCGGTGGGCGGTACTTCCGCTGTCAATTTTATCGCTGAAACGAAATGGAAAATGAAACTAGGTCTTTTTCATTTTAATAGCATAATAAAATACCATTTCGAGTTATGAATGCTTTATTAACATGAGAAAATGCATGTTTTTTAAGTTTTGGTGTCTAATGGGGTAAACTCGTCTAAGAACGTAATAAATAATTGTCACTTTCATTTCACTCTTCCTGAGGCGGCGTTCGATAAATTTAGAACAGTTACAATCAGGTCGACGTCACCTAAGTGGATTCGCAACTATATTCCTCAATTAAATTTGCTTTAATTTATTTTTATATTGATGAAAAGAAGAACTTATCCGCCTACGTGCATCGTACTTGAAAATGTTAATTTTTTTACAAATCATTTATACAGTGAAATCTTGTCCGTTACACTTGGTGCACCCCCTCCTTCAAATACCCTTTTCCATGAATACCGTATTATAGTAGATTTTCAAAAAAGTTCCATTTGATCAGGAATTGTTTTCCCTTTGTTTAAAACTGGATCGCATGTTTCCTGTACACACCTCTGCAAGGGACAGGGATATTGGAACCGTGGGGGTACGGGACGTACGAGCCCCCACCCCCTCCCACCCAAGCGCAAAACTTTATCAGAAATAGTTGAGTGAGAGACAATATATCCTTTACCAAGCCACCATTATAATTTTATTGGAATTAACAGAAAGGTATGCAGGGATTATTCACTGTAAGGACGTGACGGCCGTTCAAGTCTACGGCCTTTAAAGTGGAGAAAATGTACAATATTTTCATCAAATTTTAAGACATTTCCCCATAGAGACTGCAGGTTGCATATCACGTCAAACCAACTAACAACTACATGAAGTAACTTAACTTACATTACAGTACATGGAGAGTGGATTGTAACTAAATCACCCGGGGAGTGGAGCTGACACTCAAAGTATTATTTTCAAATTCTGTACATGTGGACAAAAACACAGGCAATACAACCCGGAGGTCCATTGGCAGGAACTTTGCTTGTGCTTCTTATGCTTTGCAACAAATTTGCAATTATCACTCGAGTGGAATCTCCACTCTGCTGGTGATTTAGTGATAATACACTCTCCACGTACTGTACATGTTCAACATTCCGAAAAGGCCGTGCACGGTGAAGTATAACTGCGTGTTATTTTGGCTTGAATGTTTTCATTAACATGGATACAAAAGCGTAAAAGCATAAAACCAATGTGGTTCCATAACTTAATAATTATAGTTTTGAATATTTTCTCGTTGCTTATTTAGAAACGTGTTCCGGAAGTTTTTATAACGTTCTATAAATAGAAAAATGGTAACGCGCTTGAAAGCCTTACTAAAACGTTCCAAGAAACAGAATTTGTATTAGAATCCAATTGTTCATGCTGCTATGGACTCAATTTTACTGGTGACATAGGTTTTTAACCCTTTTATACTACACCCAGTGGCGTAGCGGAAAATCTTGTGCCCCCCCCCCACCCCCCGCGAGATAGAGACGGAGGCCCTTTCATAATGGTGGTTGCCTTTAAAACGGGAGCAAATTTAGTGTTGTTACCGTGCACAGTGTACAGGATTTCACGCAGTACATCCGCCATAAATTAAATGAAGGTATAGCCTATAGGATCGATTCTAAAAGTTTGACTCTGTAGATCTTTTCATTACATGTTTTAAGTTTTACCCCCACCGTCCAACGATACAAACATGCACGCCCAACATGTGTAACTTGAGAGGCACCATGGATGTATATTGTTCATTTCTCACCCCTATCAGTTACAATGATGTAGCGTTCACTTTACCCTTTACCTAACCTGAAAAGCAGACGACACTTACAAACATAATTCTTGAATAACTGGTTTTTTTTTTCATTTTTTTGTCTCAAAAACATAGGTTATGACCCCTCGTTGGAACGAGCTCGACGAGCTCGTTCCAACGAGGGATCATAACCTATGTTTTTGAGACAATAATGAAAATTAATTGGCGATTTTTGAGAATAGCGCTGGCCGGTTTTGACCGTTACGTTAGGCAAAGGGTTAAAAGAATAATACATAGACTACAAAGAGTACGTCGTGTGGAAGTGAGAGTTTGAAATTATGTGTATTTGGTACACAGTCTCGCTCTCTCTCTCTCTCTCTCTCTCTCTCTCTCTCTCTCTCTCTCCCTCTTTCTTCCAGCGTTGGGACGTCCTTCAAGACGGGGACCCCTTCTAGCGCCCCCTCCCCCAGCAATTCGGCCCTACGGGCTCATCCCCTACTCCACTGCCTACACCCCGAAACAGTTGAAATTTTACATTCGCGACTGGCTCACATATATTGGTAGCTGGCTATCTGACCGAGCCACCACGCTCGTAGGTGACTATCCATTTAATTTCGGTGGCAGCTGAGCCAGCTAATTTGGTTGAAGCAGCTTGAGAGTTTTAGTGGGACGCTTATCAATGGATATGACTATCCTCTATGTTTTTGAAGAGTAGCAAGCATATTGAGTTATCTTCCTATGTTCAGTTTTGGTAAGTATGTGTTGGTGAGAAGAAGTCACTCGGATTGGCATCTGGCAATGGCGTGGAAGGCTGGCGGTGGCGGCTCGAAGCGTTGACTTCTGTGTATACTATATTTAACATGACAATATGACGACACATGCACACAAAAAAATCTTGACGAACTAAATATGTTCAGATTTGGCTAAAGATTATTACCAAGCATGAGAGTGTGCCCGACGAACTCGCTCCAGTGAAGCCCTTCTGCGATTAGCAATGGACATGACTATTTTCTTTGTTTCCGAAGAGTACAAGTCATATTGAGTTATCTCCCTGTGACCAGTTTTTGGTAAGTATATGTACGTGAGCTGTAATCTCTTAGAAATGTTAAATGGGGGCCTTGAAAAAACCCCTCATGGAGGGATTTTCTCACGGGCCTCATGGCCTCATTTCAGAACAAAATGGATTCCTCAGCCACATACGTTTTCCAAAAAGGGAATTCCATGAGAAATGGTTGTTAAATGCCGTGATGGGGCTAAGAGGGATAGTAAATTATACCTCACTGAGGGATTTTCTCAGGGCCCTCATGGCCTCATCTCTGAAAAAGGGGTGCCGAAGACAAGTCGTGATGATTAAGTGATCTGATTGGATGATCTCGATAGTCGAAACAAGCATTCGATACCTTAATACTATCAATGGTTAAGATGGGATCTATGGGGCAACCATACTTCGCTGCCGTTCTGTAATACCATGCATTAACCCCTATAACACAATACCGCTTGATAATATGAAGCATCTGGTGGATTAGTAGTACCGAGTGCTAACAAGAGACCTACAGAGGTATAAATAGCCTATGCTATACTACCGCTCTAAACTCGAGGAATTCTCTCCCCCCCCCCCCCCCCCCGCAATACCACTTGACCTACCATAACGTACTACCTATTCCAACCATATAATAAAACAAAGCAATCGCTTGGTTAATAGTACAAAGAACTAATAGGGGACCTACAGGGGTAAATGTCGCCCATTCTATACTTCCGTTCTAAACAACCAGGCATTACCCACAGTACCTCTTGTCCTAGCATTACATACTACCTATACAAGTAATAGGATAACACGAAGCATTAGGCGGATCAATAGTACTAAGGGCTAACATGGAACCTGTAGGGGGACAACGCGTATATCCTATACTACCACACTAGGCGATCATGCATTACACCCACCCACCCCACAATAACGCCTGGTCCGCATTACATACTACCTATATTAGTCATGGGATGACATAAAGCATTAAGTCGATCATTAGTGCCAATGGCTTTGGGGGTTGGGGTTGGTCACAGAGGTACATATCGCTCATACTATACTGCTGTTCTATATTACCAGGCATTACCTCCACCCCACCCCACCCCACCCACCCCACCATACCACTTGACCTGCCATAACGTACTACCTATACCAGTCATAGGATAACATGAAGCATTAGGTGAATTAATAGTACTAAGGGCTAACGTGGAACCTGTAGGGGTACAGTGCGTGCATCCTATACTTTCCGCCATAGGCGACCATGCATTGCACCCACCCACACGACAATAACGTCTGGCCCGCATTACATACTACCTATACTAGTCAAGGGATGGCATAAAGCACACGTCGATTAGTAGTACCAATGGCTTTCGGGGGAGGGGTCACCGAGGTATATATTGCCCATACTATACTGCCGTTCTATATTAAAAGGCATTACCCCACCCCCACCCCACCCCACCATACCACTTGACCTGCCATAACATACTACCTATACCAGTCATAGGATAACATGAAGCATTAGATGGATTAATAGTACTAAGGGCTAACACAGAACTTGTAGGGGTACAACGCGCACATCCTATTCTTCCGCCCTAGGCGACCATGCATTACACCCACCCATACCACAATAACGTCTGGCCCGCATTACATACTACCTATACTAGTCATGGGATGACGTAAAGCATTACGTCGATTAGTAGTACCAATGGCTTTCGGGGGAGGGGTCACCGAGGTATATATTCCCCATACTATACTGCCGATCTATACTAAAAGGCATTACCCCACCCCCACTCCACAATACCACCTGACCTGCCATAACGTACTACCTTTACCAGTCATAGAATAATACAAAGCAATCGGTTGGTTAATAATATCGAGGACTAACAGGGAATCTACAGGGGTATACACCATGCACCTTGTGCTCCCGTTCTAAACAATTATAATACTGCCTGACCTAGCATTAAACTACCAATACGAGCCATAAGATAATACAAAGTATTCGGTAGGTTAATAGAACTAAGGTGGTAATACACCAACAGACCATTCATCCTATACTACAAATCTAAACCACCAAGGACTATTTCGCAATACAGCACTGGGGCACCATGCAATGTCCCCAGCCTCACAATACTGCTTGACCTAACTATAGCAGACATAGGATAATATGAAGGCTCAAGGCTAATATTATACCAACATTGATATATACCAGTATTACCAGATCAACCCAACCCCCCTTCCGAGGTGCCCTCCATGCCCTGACCTGAATAACGTTATGTCAGCTCGTATAGTGGACAACAACAGTGGTCAACGCCTCTATGACGTCGCGTGCGAACCGTGATATCACGACATCAGTAGCTACGTCAACCGTTTCGCGGAGAAAAACTTTCAAGAAAACCCAACTTTCCCCATCTTATTTCCACGACTTACCTATAATATATACCCATAGCCCCATGTGTACAAATATTACGATACATACCATAGCATACTGCACATGCAATACGTACACCACATGTCGTATCTAGCTGCAAGGAGCCGTACTTTTGCACCGGCAAAGAAGGGCGCTTGCCACATCATGTCCGTTATATCAAGTGAAGAGTGCTTGCCAGATCATGGCCGTTCTATTATGCATGTGAAGAAAGTTGCCGGATCATGAGCGTCATGTCACGCGAAAGGTGTCTGCCGGATCACAACAGTTATAACATGTGAATGCCGTCCCGGGTCGTATCTGTTATGTCATATGAAGGGCGCTTATCGAATCACGACAGTTGGATCATGTGAAGGACATTCTGGATCAAAGCCGTTATGTTGTATGAAGGGCGCTTGTCGTACCGTAACCATAACGGCACGTGAAGGCGCTTGTTGTAGCATAACCTTATTGGCAGGTGAAGGTCGCTTGTCGTACCATAACCGTAATGGCAGGTGAAGTGCGCTTTGTTGTACCGTAACCATAAATGCACGTGAAGCGCGCTTGTTGTAGCATAACTTTATTGGCAGGTGAAGGGCGCTTGTCGTACCATAACCGTAATGACAGGTGAAGTGCGCTTGTCGTACCATAACCGTAATGGCACGTGAAGGGCGCTTGTCGTACCATAACCGTACTGGCACGTGAAGGGCACTTGGTGTATTGTAGATCTTTTGCTTTGTGAAGGGCGCTTGTTGGATAATGGCGTTATATTATGTTAACAGCGTTTTCATATCACGGTTGTTATGTTTGGTGAAGGGCACATGCCAGATCATCCACAGCAAATAGAAAATTCATTTTGAATTTTTCGAGAATTTGGGTGATACCAATTCAACCTTTTCTTTGACGTAACTGTCAAAAACGTGGTAGTGCTGTTCATAAAACATGCCTCGAATTAGATTATTTCCTCCATTTTTCATTTTTTAGACTTTATTTCCCCATTTCATCAGTGTAGCACGTAGTGCTATAGTACCAAGGTGTATGGGGGGGGGGGGGGGGGGAGGGGGTCGATTGAATAGGAGTAATTTCCCGATTTGTAGAATTACCACAAACAACCCGACAAGTTCTACTGTTTCGAATTATTTCAGAATTATCTGCTTCTATCTATATATGTAATAGTTTCCGTCTACCTGACCATGTTCTTTCGTCCTGGAGTATACTATCAACTGGAAAAGCTTTGCTTATTATTACTATATTTGGCTATTCTGGTCTGTTTTTCTTAGTTTTGACCCTATAACAAGTACTCTTGTTGTTTCATTTATCTAGATCATTTATATAAATTATAACTAACCAATCAGATTGCTTGAATTTCCATAATCTGTATGCAAAGTTATCTCCCCTTATTACAAAGAAGTCCTATATCAATCTTAAACCCAATAAGCTATCGAACAGTTACTGAAAAGTCATTGCTCGAACGACTCGAATGCCATCGAGCAAATGAGCTATAGAGCAATTGCTCGATCGCGTGACTCCTCGAACGACTCGTCGACTCATTTCAGTATATGAGGATACCTATAGCCTGGTATTGTATTATTATTTGAGAGTACCTTTCGAGGATACCTTTTAAGGGATACTTATCTGAGGATACTATTACCTATTTCGCCCAGACTTCTGGGCCACCCCAAGACATACCTAACACAAATATCCCTTATAAGCTAAAGAGCCAAGAGAGTAATTGTTCCATGAGCAGTTACTCGAACGACTTGAAACCCATCGAGCAAATGAACCTTAGAGCAATTGGTCCATCGAGTGACTCCACATACTACTCGATCGACTCAAAGTCCATCGAGCAAATGAGCAATAGAGTGACTCCACGAACGACTCTTCGACTCATTTCAGAATTTGGGGATACCTATAGCCTGGTATTGTTATTTGAGGATACCTTTTGAGGATACCTTTTATAGGATACTTATCTGAGGATACTATTATCTATTTCATCCAACCTCCTAGGCCACCACAAGATATCCCTATCCCAAATATCCATTATAAGCTATCGAGCTGTTACTGACAAGTAATTGCTCGAACGACTCGAAGCTCATCGAGCAAATGAGCTATCGAGTAATTGCTCGATCGAGTGACTCGACATACTCCTCGAACGACTCGAAGACCGTCGAGCAAATGAGCTAACGAGTAATTGCTCGTTCGAGTGACTCCTCGAACGACTCTTCGACTCATTTAAGAAAAAAGGGATTCCGAAGGTCATATGTTTTTTCAAAAAAGGGATTCCACAAATGGGATTCCAAAAAAGGGATTCCATAAGTGGGATTATGTCTTACATCGAGTGACTCGCACATACTGCTCGAACGACTCGAAGTCTACCGAGCAAATGAGCTATCGAGCAATTGCTCGTTCGAGTGACTCGACTTACGACTCTTCGACACATTTCAGAAAAAAGTGATTCCACATTCACCAGCATTTTCCAAAAAGGGATTCTTAAAAAGGAATTCCGTAAGTGGGGTTCATAGCCGAGTCAGTAAAATTTGAGTGAGTCTTCATCCATAATGGGAGGGTCATCAAAGATTTGATTAAAAAGTCTCGATTGAAAAATATTTCTTGCGCTGATTCAAATAAAATGAATGCTAATCGATTTTTTGTAGATTCGGTCGGATGGAATGTTCGCTTTTCCGACCAACTGAAACATTCCAGCCAAATGAATCCAAACGTAGCCGGTGGAGTGTTTCAGGGTTCGACTGGTTCCAGGTCATAATAGAGCTGTAGGTTTTTAAATTTCTTGTTCGGTTTCGGTTTTGGTTTTTCAGGTGGAGTAAAACCTCGGTTCGGTTCGGTTTTTGGTTTATTCATGAGGCCAAATAAAATTCAATAAAACTCATTCTTATGTCCGGAGTCATAACTGAATGGCAGTGAAATTGAGTGAAACTCAATGAATGCCCGAAATAAGCTATAATACATGAAGAATCAGGAAGGCCAATATAATAATTACCTAAATATACAGAACTTTTATTGTGCTTGGCCATTTTTCGAGGTCTGACACCTACACGCAACTTGAGGAAAGCTGCAAACACAACTAAACTGAAATGTCGGAAATTCACAGAATGTAGCCTTCCCAGAGTAGTGAGAGTACCCAGACACTGCCATTGGCAGTGTCTGGGTACTCTCACTACTCTGGGATGGCTACATTCTGTGAATTTCTGCAGCAAGAGAGTATTTAATAAAAAACGAAAAACCTCAGATTACGGGATGTCGACGGTTTCGGTTTTTAAAAAAAACTAAAAACCTCGGTTCGGTTTCGGATAACCTACAGCTCTAGGTCATAACAGCGTCGCATTGCTTACATTGCGCGGAGAGTGTATTATCACTAAATCACTCGCAGAGTGGAGATTCCAGCCAAGTAATAATTGCAAATTTGTTGCAAAGCCTAACCAGCACAAGCAAAGTTTCAGCCTATGGACCTCCGGGTTAAACCCGGAGGTCCATTGGCTGAAACATTGCTTGTGTTTTTGTCGATATGTGCCACCGCCTATCTTTCCCCCGTTATCCTCACTTACTTTCTCTTACTTTGCTAAAGCTAGCCCATAGCAAGTTGTTGTGATGTTACATGTACTGATAGAGATCAGCAGCACAGTATAAGTCCAGTTTAATTTTCGATGTATACATCCCAAACATCTTTCTAAGCACATTCATTATTTCTTCAAATTATCCCCCAATAAATCCCACCATTTGGGATGTTCTTTTGCTGTAATTGCGTGTATGTCAAATAACCGGAACGAACGAATATCGGTCGCTATGTGCCACCGCCTATATGTACCACCGCCTATATGTACCAGTCGCTATGTACCACATCGTCGGTCGATATGTACCACGCAAAAAGGCAATATGTACCACGCAAAAAGTCGATATGTACCACATGAAACTCAACATGTACGATATGAATTTAGTATTTTATTTTATTATTAGCATTAAATGTAAATATTATACAATAATACATACGTGTATATTGATACATAATTACATGTATTAACTAGTGGTTCAAGTTAATCGTGTTTGAAACAAGCTTTGATCGTTGTTTGAAAATCACCGTGTCTGTAGTTTGAAAAGGATTGCTGACGAACAGTTTGTGGAGAGTGTATTATCACTAAATCACCCACAGAGTGGAGATTCTAACCAAGTAATAATTGCAAATTTGTTGCAAAGCCTAACCAGCACAAGCAAAGTTTCAGTCAATGGACCTCCGGGTTAAACCCGGAGGTCCATTGGCTGAAACATTGCTTGCGTTTTTTTGTCGATATGTACAAAATTTGAAAGTTATAGCTTGGGTGATAACTCCACTCTGCGGGTGATTTAGTTACAATCCACTCTCCACGCACTGTACATTGCATTGTCAGCGCACAACGTTTGAGCTCGATCTGTGAAGTTGGTTATTTGATCCGTCAAATGGCTTAATTGCAGTTAGGAAAAGGCCGGAATAGGGTTCCATACAATTTGCTGCCCCCAAGTGTAACCCTTGTCAAGGGAAGTAATCTTAATTCATTTCAACCGTCAACAACCTCCTTTTGCAATTTCCTGAAACGATCTTGAATGGATCAGACATTGTTGAACTTCTTGATTTTTTAAACTGTTCCCGTTGATATGCTCGCATGCATTAGTTGATGTAAAGAAGCCTGATTTCAAATTCGACATGAGTGATTATGCTTTAAAATTTCTGTGACTATTCACCCTTTTCTCTTTTTTCGGCCTTGTTCTTTTGAAAAGTCTTCGTTTTCAATTATTGTGGTAATAGAGTCAAATATTGTTCTCAAGTGGTGCGCCTAGTAGCCCCTTTATGGGAGAGCTACCAATGTACTTGGCTTCTTCAAAATCCCTAGGTTTTCTGTGTTGCAGAATTGAGGTAGGAGAGGTTCGAGATTTCACCTTTCTCTCTATTCTCTGCTTGGTACATTACAGTAGTCTTATTAGGTCAGGTGCTAAGGTTGTTACCCCCTTTAATACCTGTTCAGATTTGGTTAAACCTGATCCAATTTTTTAGGATTTTATTTCATCAGGTTCCATATAAGCTATTTTGATGTTCCATGCAGTTCGTCTCTTCAAGAACTATTGGCATCTTTGGTTACAGAGTTAAGGTAGGAGAGGTTTGATTTTCACCTTTCTCCCAATTCACTGCTTGTTGCATTACAGTAGTTTTATAGGGTCAGGTTTTGAGGTTATTAACCCTTTAATAATAATTCAGATTTGGTCAAACATGATCCATTTTTTAGGATTTTACTTCATTGGGTTCCATATAAGCTGTTTTATTGTTCCGTGCAGTTCGTCTCTTCAAAAACCATTGGCCTATTGGGTTTTAGAGTTGAGGGAGGAGAGATTTGATTTTCACCTTTCTCTCAATTCTCTGCTTGGTGCATTCGAAGCAGCTTTTATGAATTCTATTGTGTTATGTTTGAGTTTTTTTTTATTTGTGTACAAGAAAAAACAAACTACAACCGCTTGAATATTGAATCCAGTTCACACTTGTTTGTGGGCTTCCAATGTTCAATTTATCTTTCAGACTTATCTCTTTGTTTTTTGGTTGCCTTAGGCTTCGTGGGTTATTTACAGTTAAAAGTAGAAGTCCTGTCACGAACTGCGCGCTTATCTAGGCATAATTGCGCGTAGTAATTGCGCGCAATTGCCATATCGAATGGCATCCCTAGCACGGTGGGTTCTCCTTGTTAGTCATAGCAAACACATGCAATGTTTCTGCCAGTGGACCTCCGGATTACCCGGAGGTTCATTGGCTGAAACATTGCTTGTGCACATGCCATATGGACAGAATTTGATAGCTTTACTATGGCCATAACGCGTAGATTAACGCGCAAATCGACGTGCTATTTGTGCGCATTTCATGACAGGACTTCTAGTTTTAACTGCATATGATATCTGCATATTAATTGTATAATATTTTGTGGTTCATTATCTTCATTAGTCCATACGGTTTTAGTCAAGAGCTCCTTTGGACTGTTCCTCAAAATTTTGAACTCCTCAAATTTGTTTGTATTATTTCTGGAATTTCGAGGTGTAGTTTTTTGGAGCGCGTACAGGTTGTTTTATTTCAATATTGGTTTCGGGAAGGAGTGTGTGTGTGTGTGGGGGGGGGGGGGGGGTGGGGGGGAGGTCTCCTTAAAAGGCCGAGTGATTAATATTTATGTACTCAACTTCTGTCTGTTAACCCTTTACCTAACAAATCGCCCGCATCCGCCCGCGTAATATGCAAATTGAGCAATTGAAAAAATTAAATTTTTCAAAATATTTCAACAAAACCATATCATGTGATCCCTCATTGGAACGAGCTCATTGAGCTCGTTCCAATGAGGGGTCACATGATATGGTTTTGTTGAACTTTTTTGAAAAATTTAAAAAAATAATATTTAAAATAATAAATTTTGATATTGTCTGCGTTGGGTAAAGGGTTAAATGTTTGTATATATGTAGTTGTGCTTTTATTTGTTATTTGTGTGTACGTAGAAATGTGGCCTGTGGCTTGTTAATTACATGTCCTTTATGTACTCTGTTCATCGTTTCATGTTGGGATTTATCTTTCCTTTCATTGCAATTAGAGTTGATACAGTACGGCTGCTGTGGACTGTTCACTTTCACACACGGACGCAATAACACTAGATTCCTAACACAATATAATTACAACCCGGTGCTTCGTTAATTAAAATTTTGCTGTGATAATTTTTATTAACTGGCAAAACGCATGCGTGGACATCACTGCCCACTCCTGGATTACGACCACCCCATGGCGGCTGTACTTTATGTACAAAAGAAAAACCAACGCGGAGATCTGGAAGGTATTGAAATGAAATTTTAAATGAAGCAAACATGAATTTATTAGTAATAAAAGCCCTCTCATTTTTATTTCTCTGGTGTTTTGTTCGACGTCAAATGAAATCCTTTTAAAACGGATAATACATTTTAGGAGATAAATAAAATTGACATTATGTTGTTCTTTGAAACATTTCGGTTCATATGATCCGCTTTGCCCAAACAAGTGAGTCTCTTTGCCCATACCCTCGCGCGTCAAACACACAACATCATCTCAGTACAAACTGAATTGTTGGGCACATGTATCAGTTACACCATTCAACACATTAATTAAAGACCCCTTTCCAATAATCTCAACAACCTGCGCCGTTTGTTATACCACAAAATCGCTAACTGCCCCACTTCGCTGGGTTTTTCCAATCCAAACGATTTTTTTTCATTTCTGCAATACAGATAATTTATAAACAAACTTACCTGTGCATTCGCCGTTTTCGTAATTGTAGACAGCTACATAAGGCGAACAACTTCCGAAAAAAGGAACAGGAATAGTTTCCGCTTCATCGTAACACTCGTCATGTGCCTTACAGCAACTGGAACGAAATAGAACAAACAAACAAATTTATTTATTTATTTATTTATTTATTAGGGTTTAACGACACATTAACAACCAGGATCATATCATGTCGGTGACAGTTTTACGGGTGGAGGAAGCCCGAGTACCCGGAGAGAACTACCGAGCATCGATGAGCAGCTGTCAGCTCTCCAACATCGTAACACTGAACACTGCACCGCTGCACAGGCAGGGTTAGATTGGTTGAAGACATGCGCATCATCGACGTGCAGTACACCTTAATACACAGCGTCATCGTGCCCCCATGTAGGCAGTCGCGGGGAAGTGCTTTGCCCAAGGACACAACGAGGGAGCTCGAATCAGTCGCTGAAAAATAGAACAAAAGCTAAGAAGACAACTAAAGGTGCTTCTATACAAGCACATAAAATTTTATAAACATTACTTGTCGCATGACTGGTATAGATAGAACCCTGCGAAAATTTAAATTTTTATTAATTTTGAAATCTCTCCCATCTTCGTCGGATTATTCTAGTAGCAAAAGTAGTATGTTATGGGCCCTGCACTTTCAAATCCTTCACGCTAAATCGTCGCCTGAGTGCTAGAATGTTCTATGTCCCCTATGGGACATAGAACATTCTAGCACTCAGGCGACGAAATGCTTTCAAGATATCAGCATGGATTGGCCATTCACAAATTCTATATTGATAAATATATCAAAAGTCCGTAAATCGTTTCTAACTAAACAATATGTAGATGGAATGCACCATAAATGGATTCTGAATGCTTTAAAATGTATTAACACGCACGAATGTTTTGTGTGTTTAAAATTTAAATTTTCCCAGTTGAAAGTGCTCCAATTAGCAACTAACCAGAGAATTGTCAGAATACTGTTCTGAGTTGACTATTGAGCACGTGTAATCCGCATGCGCTCATCGCCAGAACAAAATCATAAAGTTGTTAACATATGTTACAGGTCCCATCCAAGCTTAATTCGCCCTAGCGTCGATGATTCCGATTCAAGAGGCGGACATTTTTTTAATCGTCGATATGTTTTCAAACGTGTCTGCCCGTGATCTCTCCTGCTATCATTAAGTCTTCTATCGGAGACCTAATTAGATTAAACATATTTTATTTGTTTATAATCAACAAAAAGGATTGGATAACAAGTGCCCAGCACTTAGATTATATCCTTTCCTTGAAATACGTTTACAAATACATATTGTGACATGTTTACAAGTAGTTACATGAATTTATATGTAATGGCGAAACAAAACGTATGTATATATTGAAACAATTTTGTGTATGTACAAAGTTAGAGAAGAAAGCTGATGGGTACTCAACTTTGCAAGATATAGAACAAAGAAGTGAGGGGGGGGGGGGGGAGAGAAGAAAACTACAACACTGCTGGCTTGGGTCAACAAGCCTATGGGCCACATTTCGGCACTACCGCGACTCCAACGGAGTCCACACCACTACCATTGCCAGGGCAGACAGGACAAACAAGCGAATAGAAGTGTGCCATGTGTGAGGTAAACAGAGATGACCACTGACTTTAAACATCAACAGAATAGGAAAAGGATGATTTTAGACTCCTGTGCTCATCTAGCGGTCCAGTCTTAAAACCGCTTCGTGGCCGTTCTTATTGGCAGATGCACAAGATTTCTCGGAGACCTAATGACAGAAGAAAAGTTCAAGGCGGTTCCGGTTCCCAAGTTACATTGATTACTTATCTGCAATATGCCGTTTTTCGAGTGACTTGATCAAACCGTCGAGTGTCCACTGAATACAACACTTGAGTGGAGTATGATATTAGTTTCTATAGTCTGCGGTTGTAAGAAAGTTCAATATCATCAACTTGAAAGGTCTGTAAGATTCGATTCCAGCTTCGACTCGATTCGAAAAGTTTGCCAGATTCAATTCTAAATTCAATTCTACCGGAAATAGAGAATATGGAACGAGTGTTTTGTCACTCGAAATTTATGAAACGAGTCTAATAATTTTCCGTTTTGCCGAGCCTCTGGAGAGGTAAAACAGGAAATTCGTAGACGAGTTTCATAAATATCGAATGACAAAATCACAAATTTCATATTCTGTTGATCATATGACACTACAGTCACCAAACAAAAACATCTTTTAGATGGAAGAGAAGGGTTAAAGGATGGAATTTCACCTTGAACGCCTTGCTTTTACTGTGACGCGTCACACACCAGCACGCAATCATATGTCATTACCGCAGAAATTTGACACAGGTCTTTTCGATGGTAACAAATCAAAAAGCGTTCTTTCGAAAATGACCAATCAAATCAACCGAAGGTTTTATGAAGCACCAATTAATATTTTTTGAAAGTATGATACGTTAATAAGCCGGGAAAACGTAGGAGTCATAGTATGAATATGAAATTCGTAGCGCCTTTGTGACTGTGAATTTACAAATAGACAAAGGCCACATGCGTTTGACTGGGCTCACGTTTATCGCACGTGTTTAGTCGGTCGCAAGAATACCAGGAGAAGCGAGGTCTCGGGTGGTATTCTACGCCAAGCTAAACGAGTGCGATAAATATTAACCCATTCAAACGCTTGTGCGGTTCAGTATTTGTTACACGCCTTTGCAAAATTCTTAAACAGATCATTTGCTGAAATACAAAGTAAGAATTAAGCAGTCACCCGTAGACGTTAAGGAAGTAAAAAAAAAGAAAAAAATTCCAAATAATCTTCACAAGCTGGGAACAGTCTTATTGTTATTTCCTAGTTAGTTTCAACTCGTTCCCTGAGTTCCAATGTGTTCTATGTGCCAGTAGGCACATAGAACACATTGGACCTCAGTGGACGAACTCTCGGTGCGTCATCACTTCGATCGGCGAAACACTTCTAAACTGAAATACAATAATAATAATAATAACACTTTGGCCAGCCGCTGATTTGTCGCGGTTCTCGGACGAGAAGGCCATGGTTCCCCCTGTACTCCCAACTGCCTCCCTATTCCCACGCTTCTCCTCTCCTCCCAACACTCGGAGACGAACTGCTTGATGATATCCCTTGTCCCATTCTTCCCAATCTCTCCGATTAGCATATTAACCCTCTCCTTTGAGTCTCCCCCTAACCACATGTCCTTCATTCTCGCATCCCACTTCCCCATTATACTCCCAGTGAATCTCATTCTTTTAGACTGATACTTTATGCATTCTAGAAGAAAGTGTTCCAGGGTCTCCACCATGTCCAAGTTACACATCTGGCACTCCCTTTCACCGTCTTTCCCAATTTTTCCCCTCAGCTCCAGGGATCGTGACCTCAGCTTGAACAACAGTGACCCCCCAAAGGTGCAATCAAGGTACTTTTCAAAACCTGGCTTCTCTTTATCACGCAGGCCACCAAAAGACCTCTTTGATTTGACCCCCTCTCGCCAATTACCGTTACAATCCTCCATGACCCTTTCTCTGACGATTGTTTTACCCTGGTTTGCCCCAACGTCCAGGTCCGAGATCTCCAATGAGTAGTTCTCTACTAGCTTCCTCACTTGGACCATCCACCCCGTTTTGATATTTGGATTGAAAATTCTCAGGAACATTACTTTACACCATCGGCTGTCGGGGAGATTTACCAAATAATTAAGATAACCGAGCTTCATCAGGTCTATCCTGTCCTTGACCCTCATCCACCCAAGCTCACCCCTGATTGCTTCCAGAGCTGCGGCATTACTCGACCCCGTTATCCATCGGCCTGCATCGTTCTGCAGGATTTCCAAGCTCTTTACGGCCGTCTGGTTTAGGGGTACCACTTCCGTACCGTATGTTATACTCGGCAGCCCCACCATTTCCCAAATGGTTTTCTCCACGAAAACCTTATTGAAACTGTTTCTCCCTATAAGTTTCATTTGGTTAAGGATTCGCTTCCCCTTCAGAATCAATTTATTTGTGTGGTTCCGGTAGATGCCTCTTCCTGTAATGTTTATATTTACCCCCAAATACTCGTAATCACCTGTCTCTCCCACACTGAGAAGTTTGCTGCGACCTTCTGGAATGCAGAACTCACCCACTCTCCACCTTCGAGTGGGGTCCACTTTGCGGCCCACAGGTATAACTTTGCTCTTGCTTTCATTAAGTTCGAGTCTCCATTTGCTCCCATATTTTCCAACAATTCCCAGCATTTTCGTTAGCCCCTCTTCGCTTTCTGACACTAGAACCATATCGTCTGCAAAAAATAGCCCTGGGATCTTCAAGTCCCCAACTGCTACCCCCTCCTCGCTACGCAGGAGTTCATCTCCTAAACCTTCGATGTACAATGCAAACAGGATCGGCGAAAGGATACACCCCTGTTTTAGGCCTATCTCCATAGGCACACGTTTCGTTGTAATGTTTCCCAGGCTAAGTTCACTCTGTACATCTTTATATAATGCTTTCATAATTCCAACAAACTCGCCTCCTAAGCCCATAGCCTCCAGCTTGCGTCACATACCTTCCCTCCATACTCTATCGTATGCCTTTTTTACGATATTTTCGATCCCCACCAAAAGGTCACCATACCTTCACAACAAGCGACAAATTCGGAAAAATACTTCAACGAGAAATAATAAAAACTCACATGTTTATCTGACTTCCATGCGGCTGTTGTTATTGAACTGATTGATAAGTTAAGATTTTAGTCAAGACAACGGTTGTCATTGCTTATTCATTCCGCGTAAATTTAATTTATATCCCAATTGTCCAAACGAAATGATTGTGTTATTCATAATTCTCCCTCGCCTCATCATTTGTTAAAGTCTGTGTTATAGAGTTTAAAAGAGAATCCATACGAATTCCAGTGAATTTCTACAGGCAGTTGTTCCACACACACTTTGATTTGTATTTAGATTTTTGTTGACCTAAACACATGCTCGCGCGACGTCATTCATTCAAAGAGACGTTACTCAATGACCCTTTCTAATTATTTCTGATTTGTTCTTAGTTTGAAGTGTATGTCTGCCATTGCCATGTCGTATTGTAACCCATATTGTCGCTCAATCAATATTGGGCGTTGTTCGCGGTAGTAAAATGAATTACAGTACATGAAAAGTGGATTACCACTAAAAAACACAGGGAGTGGAAGTTTCACACATACAATCGATTCATCTCATAATGCATAAGAATACCAAGTAAAGTTTCAGCCAATGGACATCCGGGTTAAACCCGGAGGTCCATTGGCTGAAACTTTGCTTGGCATTCTTATGCTTTTTCATAAACAAGGAGTTTTTGTCTGGGTGGGAACTTCCCTCCCTGGGTGTTTCGGTGGTAACCCACTCTACGTGTACTGTAGAAAGTTTGTTTTTTCTGCCCAGCTGGTATATAATTCCTGAGATGCTAAGGAAATAACAGATAACCAGATACTGCAGACCGATAACATCCACGTTAAATGTCCCAGTGTATCGGAATGGGTTCATGTTTCCCCAGAAATATGACTGGTTCCATTCTGATGCTGAAAAAGTGCAAAAACCTGTATCACTTATCACACATTCTAGAATGTCATGAACAGACCTTAATTTTAAAGGTTGTTACACACCAGATGCGATGCGAGCGTCCTGAGACCTGCGATAGAATAATACTTTTTTCTTCTCATTTCCGCTCATTTTTCAATTTCGACACGAACTTTCGTCTCTAATTTTTAATTGCTACTGAACAATAACAACAATTATCTGAATTTTTTTAATTTTTTTTTTTTTCATTTAGATATTCATACTTTGTTAAAATGAAAAGAAAAACCAAATAATGTTTAATTATTTCTCCTAGACTGGTAAGAATTGCGAAGAATATACAATTGATCATTCATTGATACATTATTACCAGAGGGAACAGCTCCGGCAATATGCATCGACAATTTGGGTCTACAGCTGTGTAAATTCGCCGCGCGCGTCAGAGGAATATATCAGCCAAAAAGTTCGAAGCACTGTGGGAGAACGTCCCCTCCAAGTCGTAATAGAAATCCATCATTGTGAGATCAGCATGCCCCACATCTTGAGGGATCACATCGGAACGCCGTCTCCTATTGTTCTCATACATCGGACGAGGTAGTAGGAGAACAATAGGGATTATTATTATAATAGTCTGTTTCTAACTTGATAACGAGATAATTAGTGTGATGAATATTAGTTTTGTGCGTTTCGGTAGTAAAGCACAAAACTTTTGTCTAAGCGGTATGATATGATACAATTAAGTTGGGCAGTTGGAGCGGTTCAGAGGTTAGTCATTGAAACTGACCAATAGCAATTCAGTTTTCTGCTGCGGTGAATAAGATTCACTACAGGTTGAGTCACTTTAGCCGGACTCGTTGCAGGTATCAAGTCAAAGTTTCTAAAAGCCATTTAAAAAATAAATGGCAATCAGAATATTTTATTACTTACGAATATTTAAAGAGAATATACAGTAATATATTAGAGTGCTTTATGTACAGGCGAGGTTCCGACGTTTTCCCTGAAGGTGGCACTAGCATCGGAACAAGGTTTCCCATGGGGTTTTTCCTGGACGGCTATGTCACTGTTACTGGGGAGAAAGTGTATTTCAAGTCCCACTGTTTGTGATAGTATTATACACTGTGTAGAACACAATAAACCTGCTAGCGCCTTCTGGCTATTTGCATTTATAATGCATTTGTTGAATTGTATTTGTAAGTTGAGCGTAGACGACACATATATTTTAGTCTCAGTAATAATAATAATTTATATCCATCGTATACTAAATTTTAACCTCCACGTCTATTGGGAATAAATCTAACATCGACCTGAGCATTTGTCATTGTGAACTAGTTTGAATTTAGAATCAGTGAGGGATTTATATAATATATGCTGATATGTAATCATGAATTATGCTTTCATTAAATCAAAGAAAAAAAGTATCGAACACCTCAACAAACAAACAAACATACTGACTTTTAATCAACTGTTGAGCAGCTCGTTATAATTTCCGTCTGAATTAAAGACAGAAAATCATAGTTAGTCAGTTAATTGATACAGACTTTAACAGTTTGACTGACCACTCATCTCCTTGTATAAACATTAGAGGGACGGCGTTCCGAGGTTAAACCATCTTAAATCCATGACTTATCCCGTCATGGCATTGACTGTCGATAAAATTATCTCTCCTGAAATTATTAGACTGGTGAGAAAGATCTAATTAAGAAGCATGCAGTTGTTAAGAAAACATATATGACATCAGTAAAAAATAAAGTCAACTTTCCTTTTGTTACTTCTAATAAACGAAAACCACAGACATCTCTCGGAACTACCTGTTGTTTTCGTTTATCAACCCTTTACCCAACGCCGACGATATCAAAATTTATTATTTTAAATACCATTTTTCAATTCTTTCAAAAAATGTCGACAAAACCATATCATGTGACCCCTCGTTGGAACGAGCTCGACGAGCTCATTCCAACGAGGGGTCACATGATATAGTTTTGTTGAAACGTTTCGAACAATAATATATTTTGAACTGCTGAATTTGCATATTACGAGGGTGGATGCGTTGGGTAAAGGGTTAAAGACTACAAAAGGGTACTTGGCTTTTTATGGCAAGCTAATTAGAAGCTACTAAGTAACAGTTCACTTTGGTTCTTTGTTTTGCGAATGTGTTTTTTCAGTCATTTGCAAGCTTTTATTTATTTATTTATTTATTTATATTTATTTATTTATTTATTTATTTATTTATTTATTTATTTATTTATTGATGTTTAAGGTCACATATTTATGCACAATGGCTAATCATGACCGTGACAGTTTTACGGGTGGACGAAGCCGTAGTAACCGGAGAGAACCACCGAACAACGACGAGCAGCTGCCAGCTCCCTAACTCCGCACTGCAGCACAGGCAGGGTTAGATTGGCTGAAGACATGCGTACCATTGACGTTCAGTACGCCTTAGTACACGGCGCCATCGTGCCCCCACATGGGCAATCGGGGTGAAGTGTCTTGCCCAAGGACACAACGCGGTTGCCGCAGGTGGGATTCGAACCGAGGACCTCACGGCTTGCAGCCTGCACCTCTACCTACTGAGCCACCGCGCTCCCTGCAAGCTTTCATTCTTCCCGTGAAAAAAATTAGTAAATCTTTCCTCCAAGACTTTTAACCCTTTACCTAACGTGAAAAGCAGACGACACTTGCAAAAATAATTCTTGAATAACTGATTTTTTTCATTTTTTGTCTCAAAAACATAGGTTATGACCCCTCGTTGGAACGAGCTCGTCGAGCTCGTTCCAACGAGGGGTCATAACCTATGTTTTTGAGACAAAAAATGAAAAAAATAATGAAAATTAATTGGCGATTTTTGAGAATAGCGCTGGCCGGTTTTGGCCGTTACGTTGGGTAAAGGGTTAAATTAATTGAAAAGTCTGTATTATACGTCACGATGTGCACACTGTTGACATAAATAACCGAAAGTAGTTACAGAACATCAAACGATGGCGAAAGCGACGTTTTCTCATGTTTAACCCCCTGCACACTGATGTCGAAATCTCTAAATTTCAGTCTGCTAATTTTTCCCATGATGCAACTAGGAACTTAATCAGTCCGATCTTGTTTGACAGAGCTCATGGAGCTCTATCAAACAAGATTGAATTGGTGAATTTCCTAGTTGCATTATGGGAAATAATTGCATGTTGAAATTTTAATATTTTGACACCAGAGTGCAGAAGGTTAAATGGATTTAAACAGATATATTAAACAAACGTTTAACCTGATTGGGAAAAAAAATGGCAAAATCATTGGCATTTTACCCTACTCTACAGGAAAACGCCTGAAGTTTGTGGAATGAGGCGCAAATCGATGATACAACTTCGCAAATTGTTTGACCAGTCTATCTTATCCACAACTGTAGTACCGCACCAGTGCTGTACGGACGACGACATTGTTGAATTATCAAAGATCCACAATGTTCTAAACTCGATTCCAAATCAAATACCATGTCACTACTCTTTAGTTCATTTGAGATTGTCAGTGAGTATCCCGCGTTTCGAAATTCTGTGAGTTTATCTCACTTCATTGTGGACTCAAATTATTTTCTTTCAAGCACTAAAGTACGCCCCTTAGGCTTAAACGTTTCCCTAATTTATGCCTACTAAAAATATATTCTCCTAGTGGGAACCTCCTCGTAGTGAAATAGTGCTTGTTTACGTAAACTATTTCAGTTTGTTGGCAAAATAGGACCCGGTCATTAATGTCTGTGTTGGAAGTCCACAAAAATGGGTAATATTGGTATATATGATTGTTTAAACTTGATTAAATGCCCCTGTTGTGGTTGCATTAAGCCATGGCCGCTGAAAAGTAATCTCAAACACCAGTACATTATTAATAATAAACTCAATTTCGGTCGAGTCCGTATATCACTGGACCTATACCTAATGTACAGTGCCAGAGGAGGGAGTTGAGGATTTGTAATTGAGACGCCTCATTCCCATTTCACTCTGCTAATGGTTCCGGGCCCGGGTGCCATCTCCTAGGAAGCTCGCAAGGTGACTCACGAGGGGTGGTGTCCGGGTTTGGTATTGTCAGCGGAAGATAACTGAGAGCTAATTTCTCATGTGAGTGACCTACAGCTTGTCTCCTCTAATACTGCGCATCCTAGACCCCATATACCACCAGTATTCACTAGAGACAAGATATTTACTTTTTGAATTTAAATTCAAATATTCTATTCTGGTATTTAAACAACCTCGCTTTATAGAATCAGCCAAATGTACTTAAATGCAATGGAGACAGCTTACATACGCTTAAGCTTGCTGCTGGATCCATTTTCCGTCAATTATTTGTATTCCATATATATATACTTGTACTTGTCTATTTTTGCTTACCGGAAATAAAATATTGTTTAAACTAACTTCGCTAATATTTCGAAATATCAATTTTTATATGAAGTTACCACACGTTTAGTGCTAAATTTACTGACAAATTTAGAAAATTAAAAAGAGCTAACTTTCCTATAAATCTCTTTGAATTACGAAAATTTTAAGTCATGTTTTGAAGAACTGCACCAAGTTGGAACAGTTCGCAGATTGATTGAGGTTTCCTATCTAAATCTTAGCTCCGTCTTGTCGGGAAGTAACCGCAGTGCGAAATGTTAGTGGGTTTGGACGAGGAGTGCGAAGGGATGGCGAAGCTGATATACCCTTTCATGTGGTGGGGTGGGTATGGTGGTATTGACTATTTTATAACAAGAAAGAAATCAAGGAAACTGCGAAAGCGTTATTTCAGATTTTCTGATGTAAGATTACCTATCCTACTAGATTAGCCGATCTTCATCAAAATACTTGGGAAGTTTATCACATGACACTTTGTCACCAGTTCGGAAGACAATAGAAATCACCCGCCACTCTCAGACCATGGACAACCGTGTTGAACTCTTGGTCCGTGTGCTGAATAACTGCAAGTTAACCTGAGCGATCCGATATAACCCTGCTTATCAAAAGTGTCGATAAATCTCAATAGAACAAACAAATTAACACTTATATGTAGAGTAGACATTCCGTTTTATCAAAGTTGGCGTGTTCTGCAAATTAATCCTTACGCTTGCATACGGCCACCAACGGCCACTTTTATACTGCTTTGAAGAAGTTGTCCCCAACAAGTGAACTTATCCTTGAGAACTCACCTGCAAGCTGAATTTATCTTGGCAATGTTTCTACGTCATGGTTGGCTGCCTGTACAGGCAGCCAACCATGATGTAGAAACAGCGTTGAGTCATTGCAGCTTGCAAATGCATTCATTCTTTTCAAAACAGTGTTTGGCTGTGCCTTTAGATCTGTTACCACGGACGAACTGTGTGAATATGGAAGCAGGCGTGAAAACAGCTGATTAATCAACTAAATAATTAAATCAAATGAATTTAAAAGTCGGGATATCGTAAGCAGGGATGGATGTTACAAATGATCGAACGTAATAATTTTGATATATTAAACTCACCGATCAATTCCATCGACTGGTTCAACAGGAGTATTACCACTGCCACAGTAGCATCCATAGCCGTTGAAATCCCAACAACTTCTATCCACGAACGTCTCAATCATTCCACATAGTTGATAAAGAGACCTTTTCTGCAAGTGGTGTCTTTTCAGCATAACTGGAAGTAGCCATATTAAATTAAATACTTGATGTTTGTGTTCAATCTTAATGAAAATGTATGCGCGGCCGTGCAGATATTCGGTGAACCAGATTCAGTTTTAGCGTTTAAGGACTTACGCGCTGGAATGGTTGTCTTTCATTATTTTTCTTTTCCCAGTGGTTTCTGGGTTTCTATGGAACATAGTCGCACAAAGGTGTCTATTTGCATGTACATGATGGTAAGTTCAGGATGAAAACAGGAAGATCTCTTGGGTTGGTGCAGTGATGACCTCACCCCACAGATCATTCCAGAGGCGGAGTGCAGGTGTTTATGCAGTTAAATGGATAGGGAACCTGTTCGCATGGATTCCTGTTGGAAAGGTTTCTCTCAGCTAAACCATTTTGCCATGGGTATAATATCACAGTTTATCCCATAAATGGCTGTTTATTTGAACAATAAAGTCCTTGGATAATTCTTTGCTTTATTCACCTAGTAGGGTGATAAATTTTCCCCATATGTTTAACACTGAACGAATGTATTCCCCCAGTAGCGACGGACTTGTTGACCTCTAGCCTCTACCACATTTGTCTAGCATAATTAATAGTCCGATTGTTGATTTCTTTAAATCTTTTTGAAAGTATTACACAATGCCAGTAGAAAACACCACCCACTGCTCATATAATAAAGTATTTTTGCTAGTTTAGCTCAAGTTCGTAGGGGAATTATTTTTAGACAGAAATGTATTATTGCGCCTTGTTTATTTCTGCCAATTTTGCTGGTCGATCGAATTGGACCAATGTTCTCCTCACTTCTCACTGTTTTGTAGCGAATTATAGCACGATTTTGCCGCGACTGCCCTGTAGAAGATTTACGGGATAAACAAAATAAACGTAAAGTGTTTTCAAGTAAAAAATTTATTCCACACAAAGAATTAAGAATGAAACCATAGGCGAGTCGGTTTCATTCTTAATCCTACTCGGAGAATTATTTTTTACTTCAAAACTCTGTAAGTTTATTCTATGTAAATCATCGAAAGAATATTTAATATTTAAAAAATACAAAAAGCAAACAACCTACAGATTTCTGTGCTGCTGCTCCTAGCCGCGGTAATAAAAAAACAGATATCAGAAGGCAATATGAAAAATATTGTGTTTGACAACGATTAATTGAGTGTGTTTACATTGAATTGCAGACAGCTCTGACCAAACACTACTCACCCCAAGACCAGTCGGACCTGTTTTGAAGACAACTTGGACCAGTTTTGAAGACAAACTCGGACCAATGTTTCAGACAGCTGTGACCTGTTTTTTTTTTAGACAGCTCGGACCTGTTTTGAAGACATCAGGTCAATCAATGCGATAATTCCCCTCAAATCATTACGTTTGGTGACGTCTCCAACTAGGCAGCCCGGCCCTTCTCCCAGGCCTTTTCAAGAGCCATTAGCTTCATCCCTACGTATTTCTCTTCACATGACTGCCAGGATATACAAATACAAAGAACATTATTTCCAGTGCATCAGCAGCTGTGTCAGCTCCCTAAGTAAGAAAATATTCTCGACTATAAACTGTTTAACCTATTTCTCCAAACTGTGAAATTCTGGCAAAACCCTGCAACCACTCATATGTGAGGTTGGGGGGGGGGGGGGGGGGGTGTTCTCATATTCTCTAGCGGATTCAGAGTTCTAATAATGGATAAGATAATTTCAGATGCAAATGTGTGTATGTGCAGGAAGTTAATGACGGAAACGCTGATACGTTTGGAAAAAAGCAAGAAGAATTATTACTTCCCAAAGAGTGATTTACTGGGATTTCCGGGTTTGATTATAAACGATAACTTCACAAGTGAATTATGCAATCAACAATTGTGTCATGTATCCGTGCGCGCAAACGAAGATGCTTTGCCGTGGGTGTAATGGCGACCGCATAGTTTTTTAAACCCTTTACCTAATATGAAAAGCAGACGACACTTGCAAAAAAAAAAATTTTTCATTAGCTATTATTTTCAGTTTTGTCTCAGAAACATAGGCTTTGATCCCTTATTGGAACGAACTCGACGAGCTCGTTCCAATGAGGGGTCATAACCTATGTTTTAGAGACAAAAAAAATTAAAAATAATGAAAATTAATTGGCGATTTTTTAGAATAGCGCTGGTCGTTAAGTTAGGTAAAGAGTTAAATAATATAATTATCGTTAATAATGAAAAGTAATAAACAGGGTAATCACTTGACTGGACTGGTTACGTGAAGTAATTCATTCTAGGCAAGGGATTATATTGTAAAACACTCGTGCGCATTCGCGCACTCGTGTTTGTACAACGTCCCTCACCTCTCATGAATTATTTCACGTAACCAGTCCAGTCAAGTGATTACTCTCTATCTCTTCCACGCGACTTACCTTCTTTCCCGTTCACATCTGAAAAGCTTGCGGCTAGCACCAACAATATGATCTGAAAAAAACACAGCTGTGTTATAAATGCATATATACAACTGTGACCATAAAAGCGATAGAATACCGACTAGATCCGACTCAATCGAGACGGTCTGTCGGCGTTCCTTCCTCCAACTCCATAGTAACACACTGTCGAAAAGAAAATGTGAGAATTATGAATCTGCGATGGTATTTTCGTTTGTGCGGCCATAATTTCACAGAAGTTAATTTAGAGAATCTCGACCCATTTATGGAAGTGTGTCACGATCAAAAATACGATCGCAAAAAACAGTTTCTTTCTCACACATCCCTGACTTTTCTCGTAATGAAAATCTACTTTCAATTAAGTTGTCTCACCTGAAAATATTAGACGGGCATGGAAGGTCCAGTTAAAAACCATGTAACTGTTGAGAAAACCCTTTGTCGTCAATAGAAAATAAAGCGAATTTACCTTTTATCGCTTTAACCCTTCAACTAACATGAAAAGCAGACGACACTTGCAAACAAAATTCTTGAATAACTAATTTTTTTCATTTTTTGTCTCAAAAACATAGGTTATGACCCCTCGTTGGAACGAGCTCGACGAGCTCGTTCCAACGAGGGGTCATAACCTATGTTTTTGAGACAAAAAATGAAAATATTTTGAAAATTAATTGGCGATTTTTGAGAATAGCGCTGGCCGGTTTTGGCCGTTACGTTGGGTAAAGGGTTAACTAACATGAAAAGAAGACGACACTTGCAAAAAAATTCTTGAATAACTATTTTTTTAAATTTTTTTTGTCTCAAAAACATAGGTTATGACCCCTCATTGGAACGAGCGCGACTATGTTTTTGAGACAAAAGATGAAAAAAATAATGAAAATTAATTGGTGATTTTTTGAGAATAACGATAGTCGTTTTTGGCCGTTACGTTGGGTAAAGGGTTAAATAAACGAAAGCAACAGACGGCTCTCGGAGCTGTCTGTCGATTTCGTTTAATAAATTATTAACAGCTACAAAGGGAAACTTGACTTTTTATGGCAAGCTGATTTGAAGTAACTAAGTAAGTATCTACATTGCCTCTTTGTTAGCGAATATATGTTCGCTGTAATTTGCAAGTTTTTATTCTTCCCAGCAAAAAAAAAGAGATCTTCCTGTTTTCAAACCTTACCACCCCCCCCCCCCCCCCGCCCAGTCAGTTATATCAAATTGTGTGCTTTTGAAACAGAAACTAACGTACTCTATCAGGTTGGCCCTGAATTAGGCTATCACATGTGGACTTCGGTCATTTCCGTTCTGTAACAAAATTACACGAGACCACGGTGGTTCAGTGGTTACGGCATTGGGCTTAAAAGATTCCCGGTTCGATCCCCACCAAGGGTAACCGCGGTGAGTCCTTGGGCAAGGCACTTAATCCCAGTCGCCCAGGTGGGGCGCGGTGGTGCTGTGTACTAAAGCTCACTGCACGTCGACAGTGCACTTGTCTTCAACCAATGCTAACCCTGCTTGTGTGGCGTTAGTAAGTAAGCGAGTCTCCTGTTCTCTCCGTGTACTCCGGCTTCTTCCACCCGTAATGCCGTCGGACGCGAGGTGACCTTGGCTGTCGAAAGTGTCGTTAAACCAAAATAAATAAATAAATAATTAAGAAAATTACACTCTGGGTAAGAAAATAAATTTTGTGCATTTATTAACCTCCCAGTATATTCATTCGATCGTTCGTGATTCTATTTTCTGTTCTGGATGAACCTTCGGTGAAGTTAACACTTGATATTTCATTTTTTTTTTTTTACTTGAAATTTAGGCTTTTTTTTTATTTTACCTCGAATTCTGACAACCATTGTTTGAAAGTAACTGCTATTGCGCTTTGGGTAGTCCATATTTACTACACGCAAATCGAGAAACAAATTGTAGGATAACTGCAAGAAAATGACATGTTTTTTGTTCTCTCCACCAAGTGAGCATCACTGCAATCCCCCTCGACCATCCTATCACTACCCAGACAGTATTTTCTTAAAGGTTCTCGAGCGTGTATCACATTCACAGAAGTTTTTTTCAGAGGCCGAAAAGAAAAATAAAAGGGTGGGGTTGTTCTTACCAGTTACATCTAACTAATTTCTATTGATAATATTTTAAAAAACTGAAAATATTTCTTTTATGTTGTACATCTGCACTTGACCAACCTGTCACCTGAATCGTTTAATTAATGCCAAACCTCATTCTTGAAGATAAAAATATTTTTCCCTTCATACCTGGTTCAATACAAAAATAATTCTCTGGGTGTTAAATCCTATATATATGTAGACAATAAACATATAGTGTGTTTTTATATCTGTGTTATACAACGAGTTGAAATATGGTTTATTTTTTCGAGGCTTCGCCGAGAAAAAATAAACCATATTTCAACGAGTTGTATAACACAGATATAAAAACACACTATATGTTTATTGTTTTTATCTGATAACAAACAGACACCCGTCTCGTGCGTCTACCCGACTTATATATGCTTCCCACGGGCCTCCAAAGAAAACCAGTCTACGAGACAAAAGAAATAGGACAAGACGCATAGAGTTGTGTCCCTTACATTACAAAATCGATGACGGCGATTGTAAAGTGCGATTGCACTTCTTGCATCATGTAACTGCGCTGGAACAAAATAAATTTCAACTATTTTATTAACAGTAACAAAACGGTGTTTCAGTAGAGTTATTCTTTTTTGACATAGTTCCAGTTTTCTTCCGTGTTTTATGCTGTAGTCACAATATAACAAATCATTTTGCGTTTGTTTACAATTTTTACGAAGTGTTTTTTTTCAGGTAGAGCAGACGAACTTTTAATTAGCGCAGTTCCGCGAGTACTTTTGATCGAGGCCGTGACTATAAATAGTTCGCAGTCGCCGCATACTAATTACTATTAACATTCGAGTAATTTCTACAATGTTTTGAAGCAAAATTTTAGGTTGCTTTATTGAAGCAAAATAAATAAGAAATGACACCATCAGAGGATTTTGTCAAAGTGCAATAAGCGTACAATTAAAACCTGCCCTGTGATATAACGATGTTTCATGAATGAATGAATGAAAATGGAATTGAAAGAGGTCAGAGGTCGTTCGCATAAATTATAATTATATACAACACCCGTTGTCTATACTTCAAGTATATACAACGGTTGTTATACTCTATGGTTATCAGATAAACTCCTATATCTTACCTTCTACAATTATCTGGGGATTCCATTGGTTCAAAGATGCCACATGCAGACTGCATATAAAACCATACACTGACTGTCAACATCAATATACGCTGACAGCTATGGATAATCTCCCCTTTGTTCATTGATTATTCAAAATGGCGGCAGCCGAACAACGCTTCAAGTTGAAAGATTGAGTGTTGGAAGCCCATATTTGGTCTGAAGTGCAGGTTAGGCAACTTAAAATATTCTGTGGATGTGTGTCATGTTACCTTCGAAATGAAACTGTTTGGTATGTATGAATTTGGCTTGTTACAATTTATGAGAGAGTGCCTGTAGGCACTCTCCCATAAATTGTAACAAGTCAAAGACACGTGAATACATTGTGAGAATTCTCTCATTTAATTTTGATCGCTGTTGTTATAAGCCTTTTTCGAAACTGCCATCTTGGACTTTAATCTATGCAAGGTCACAGGTCGCGGGGTGCAAACAAAGTGATTTCCATGTTCATCGCGTTGAGTTCTGTGTCAGCCAAATCAGCTAGTTTTGAGAAATATCAAGTTTAAATTCGTAAAACCGATGTCTTCATTCGAATTAACTGAAGGGGCAACCCTAGACCATGTTATATGATGGAATATCGCAGGTTTACAGAGTTTTTTTACGGAGGCGAGGACTTGTTTTGAATGGCAACAAGGACACGTGTGTTGCATGGAGTTTCTTGGCTTGGGAAATCCCCGGAAGTTGTTGAAAACGGTGTCCATGGCCAGGGTGTAATGACACAGCATGCATTCAAACACCATTTATGTCGATAGGAACTCAATTCGAAATAATGAAAGTTCTAATACAATATTGCTATTGCCTTAAACAAATGATAACCTTGGTTAAATGTTTTTTGAATTCTTACTAATGAACGTAATGAGGTCCGAAGCACTTCACCCGCTCTCTTTTCCCATTGCTCACAACGTGTTTTCTTGAAATGTTTACACCTCGCGACCTGTGACCTTGCATAGATTAAAGTCCAAGATGGCTGTTTCGAAAAAAGGCTTATCAGTTCTGTGCATCGATGCAGCAGTCGGTAAGATATACTCGTTACACAGTTTGTTGGTGGCCTATTATGGTATATATGGTGTCAGTTAATTCCATATTGGACTCGAGCTTCACAAATAAAATATTCTCAATCTTAAATTTGGAATTATTTTGAATTGCCTTTAGTAAGAAGTTTTAAAGAATACTGATAAATTATGGCTAATGAAAAGCTTTTGGGGAAGCTTTTGTTGGGGATGGGGGTTGACCAATCAAACTGCCTACCTTGGATTTGCACTGGTCGCCTCTGAAAATTCGCTGCTCATACTCCGAAATGTTCCACAATTTAAAAAACAAATACCTCTCCCTCTGTAGGATTAGTTCGGAAAATATCATATTCTTGCCCAGAAAACTGCGAAAGTAGCTGGTCGTTGGGAAAGGGGATGAGACTGCGGGCAGAGCACCCCATTTCGTACACTTCTGAAGCTAAACATGTAGATGACGTTCGATTTAAGGGATGCTGAGAGTTTAAAAAATAGCAATATTCTTGAACAAAACACAAATACTAGAAATATTTCTTAATTAGTCACATAAATATAAACGTCAATCTATGGTTGGAAAATATTGTAATGATGTCCATGCTTTAACCCTTTACCCAAAGTAACCTCCAAAACCGGCCAGCGCTATTCACAAAAAATGCCAATTAATTTTTATCTTTTTCACTTTTTGTCTCAAAAACATTGGTTATGACCCCTCTTTGAAACGAGCTGGAACGAGCTCGTTTCAATGGAGGGTCATAACCTTTGTTTTTGAGACAAAAAAAAATTAATCAATTATTTTTTTTATTTATTTATTGGAGTTTAATGCCACTTTCGACAGCCAGGGTCATTTCGCGTCGGGCAGTTTTATGAGTGGAGGATGTCGGAGCATCCGGAGAGAACCACTGAGCAACGGCGAGCAACTGTCAGACTCCCCAAAGTACTTAGTCCAAATGAAGACATGTTCATCACAGACGTGCCGTAAGCCTTAGTGCACAGCGCCACCGTGCCTTGCCCAAGGACACAATCAGTTGCCCCTGGCGGGGATCGAACCGTCATCCTTGTGGTTTGAAGTCAATACCGTAACCATTGAGCCAACTCGCGCTTCCTAAGACTTTCAGTAGAGGGAAGGTGGTAATATTTGTATGTCCCCGGTACAAACTTCAGAAAGTCATTTCAGCATGACTACCCCGCCCCACCCGCCCCACCCCCAAAAAGTGCCCCTAACCCCCACACATACGTAAAAAATCATCGATTCCACAAATAAAAACTACCGAGAAGCATTTAGACGAGTTTTTTTTTTCTTTAACCGGTCTGATCATTGTTCCACAATACTTTTTTTCTTCAAATGATGCCTGTGTGTGTGAGAGAGAGAGGAGTGGGGGGGGGGGGGGGGAGGGGGGTAGTAGTTAACTGGTAGAGTGCTAAATTATTTTCAGCCATCAAATCGTGTACACATGTCTTTGCCTTGTAACAATATATGGGAGAGTGCCAATGGGCACTCTCCCATAAATTGTAACAAGGCAAACCCTTACAGACTAAATAATATCACTTCAAAGGTAATACAAAGCACATCTACTGAATATGAGCCTTCAAGTTGTGGTACGTACACTTCAGAATAAAGCCCAAATATGGGCTTCCAGCACTCAACCAGTTAACTAAGTAAGTGTCTTTTATAACTACTTAGCTGTCAGCCAACTGCAGGTAAGGCCACCAGTTGCGTTAACGGGTTTGCCGGTTCGCGGCCCCAGTTTTCACAATTGATTTAGAGGACGTAACAGCTGTTAATATTCCCGGTTCTTATTCGACATTCGTTATCAATCGATGTTCTAGAGAACTTATTCAACTTAACATGCTCCCCTCAAAAGAGGTTCACCTCGGCAATCATGTGTTGCTTCATTGCCGAAGTGTTAATCGAATAAGATAAGACAGATGGCCCAGCATCAGATCGACAGGCAGCATGCAGCGCTTAGGGTAACACTGTTATGAAATTCAAAAGGCATTGGAACTGCACTAGTTCCAGGCGCCAATATCGAAACCAATTGGACAATTTTGCATCACAGTTCACCTCCGTTTTCAGCAAAGATGGACTTTAACCGTTAACCAAACGTAACAGACAAAACCGGCCAGCGCAATTCACAAAAATTACCATTTAATTTTCGTTTTTTTGTCTCAAAAACACGAGCTCGTACAGCTCGTTCCAATGATGGGTCTTAAGTTATGTTTTTGATGCCAAACAAAAATGAAAAGAAATTAGTTATTCAAGTTTTTTTTTTTTTGCAAGTGTTGTCGGCCTCCTGTCATGCATGCTAGGTAAAGGGTTACAGTTAAAACTAGAAGTGCTGTCATGAAATGCGCACAAATAGCACGTCGGTCTGCGCGTTAATGTACGCGTTAATCCCATAGTAAAGTTATCAAATTATGTACATATGACCTGTGCACAAGCAATGTTTTAGCCAATGGACCTCCGGGTAACCCGGAGGTCCATTGGCAGAAACATTGCATGTGTTTGCTATGAATAACCAGGAGAACCTGCCGTGCTTTGGATGCCATTCGATATGGCAATTGCGCGCAATTCCAACGCGCAATTAAGCCTAGATAAGCGCACTATTCGTGACAGGACTTCTAGTTTTAACTGTAACTTTACATTTTACCGGCAGAGATCAGGTAACTGATGCCTATCAATAGTTTTCAGCATTGTTGTGCATCAAACATTTTGTTATGAGAAACGGGTAATTCCGATAGATAAATATAGCTGAAGGTTCCCATTGGTTATTTTCCACTGGAGGCAGCAAACTATACTACTCAAAGTTTACTGAGCACCAAGTATATCCAACTACCTGTTTTACGTTTTAGTTGACATATTGTAATGAAAAGTGTACATATTTTTCATTTGCTTATATCTCTAATGATTTAAGTACAGAAATTAAGATTTGATTTGTGTTTGACATTATTTTTTAGCTTTTGAATACGATAACCATGGAAAATGGATATTATTGGTAAAAGAGGAAATTTTTCAATATGCCAAAAAGTTGACGGAGCGAACTGGTATGAGTTCAATATCAAGTATGAGACCCATTACTGTTAATTACAGCTTGACAACGCCTTCTCATGCTCCCAATCAGGTCCCTGGTAGTCCTTTGAGGGAAGATGTTCCATTCTTTGATCAGCATGGCACCAATCTCCTGGACACTTCTTGGCTGGACTGGACGGGCTGAAATTGCAAGCTGCAACTCATTTCAGACATGTTCGATTGGATTGAGGTCAGGGGATCTTGCTGGCCAGTCCATACTCTTTTGGCGCGACAGGCGACGAAAGTCGACAAACGGCAGACCTCGGAAAGGTACTACAGTAGTCATTTTAACCAACTGTGTGTGTCTATTTCCAAGTGCTTTTAACCCTTTACCCAAAGCAGGCGATATCAAAATTTATTATTTTAAATATCATTTTTTCAAAACATTCAACCAAACCCAATCATGTGGCTCCTCGTTGGAACGAGCTCGACGAGCACGTTCCAACGAGGGGTCACATGACATGGTTTTGTTGAAATTCTTTGAAAAATAATATTTTTTCAACTGCTGAAGTTGCATATTACGGCCAATTCGTTGGGTAAAGGGTTGAACAAACTTACGTATTCCTATGTTTCATGCACCATTTTTGTCCTATCCATGAACAACGATACCGTCCCTTGAAAGTATAAAGGTGCCATTTAAATATATACAGGAAATCATTTGAAAAACTGTCAATGAGATCATTAGAACATCTTTAAAAATAATAACGCTTAACAACCTATACTTTTTGTAACATCCCTGATGAATATTAGGCGCTAGGAATTCTGTTTCTCAGATTATTCCGCGCCAAAAGAGCTAAATGTTAAGGTTTGTTTGGAATAAGTCACAAAAGTACTGCGGATATGATTTGTGTTTGCAAAATAATGCCAATGTTGAGTTTAGCGACAGTGACATTTGTGGCGCTGTGATAGTATGATGCAAGAACAACGTATGGAGGCGCGGTGGCGTTGCAGTAACCGGTTCTCGTCAGATCACCGAATTTAAGCAACGTCGAGCCCGGTTAATGCTCAGATGGGTGACCGTCTGAGCAAATCAATTCGGACTCCCGCGTTGTGTCCTTGTGCAAGACACTTAACCCCGAGTGTACACATGGGGGCACGATGACGCCGTGTACTAAGGCGTACTGCACGTCGATGGTGCGCATGTCTTCAACCAATCTAACACTGCCTGTGCTGCAGTGCGGAGTTACGATGTTGGGGAGCTTGCAGCTGCTTTTTGTTGCTCGGTGGTTCTCTCCTTAGTACACGGCGTCATCGTGCCCCCATGTGGACAATCGGGGTTAAGTGCCTTGCCCAAGGACACAACGCGGGAGTCCGTATCGATCGCTCAGACGGTCACCCATCCGAGGACTAACCGGGCTCGACGTTGCTTAACGTCGGTGATCTGATGAGAACCGGTTACCATAACGCCACCGCGCACCCTTGACATACATACCACGATCTCAAACAAGGATGAGCTCAGTGGCGTAGCTACGTGGGACTTCACCTAAAACTTTTGTCCACCCCCAAAAACAACTGAAAAAACATTGGCTCAATGCTTCTTTAACATAAAGTCGCTTGAGTTCTAGAATGTCCTATGTCTCATAAGGGACATAGGACATTCTAGCACGCAGGCGACGATAACATACAGAGCCCTAAAATGGTAGATACGATCTTTGAGCACTTAATTTTGCAAACTTTTCTATGGGTGGGGAGCCTGGTTTACTCGGATCGCTCGGTCGTTACACCCTTCCCCACCCAGGGAAGTGGGAGATAGGAGTAACGACCGGACTGCCCTAGTTAAGAATAGGGGAGCCCCTGACCCCCACCCCTCCGCCCACAAAGCCCTTCGAAATATCATGTTCACACCCCTCCAGAAACTGGCTAGGGCACCTCCTCGTTACAGAATCCTGGCTGCACGTCTGGTTGGTCGAGGTTGGGTGCGGTGAAATCGGGTACTGACTTCCGCCTTTATTCCTGAAGATGAGATAAAACGATATCCCCTTTTCAGTTTTAGAAAAATATTCTCGTATTTTGTTCTATGGCGTATGCGTGACAGATTATTAGAAATATATTCCATTCACGTTTAGTACGACTATCTGTTACGCAACTCGTTCGTTTTCGTTTCGTAGAAAGTTTATCCCGGATGTTTTGATAGTGGGTGTGGGATTGCTGAATATGGGAAGTCAATACTCTCAGTAAACACACGTATGCAGAGTTTCGGTTTTATCTAACCCTTTTAAAAAGGAAAAAAAACTTGAGTCAACAAAAATTTGTGATTTTACGAAGAGGCGACAGGATCAGTAGTCTGTTCTGTGTTATTCAAGAACATCGGATCTGCTGAAGGGATAAATAAAATGATATAACCAGAATAAAACACTCACGACAAATTTAACCTCTTGAAGACGAGAGACCACTTTTTCAGTCCAGGAACATGATACGTCATACTTTCATTAAGTAGGATGGATGCTAAGTGTAAATGTGGGGTAGACCTAGCCCTAAGGTTGCACGTTGAAAATATCAATTGATCTACCCCCGTATAATGAACATGGACTTTTTCAATTGCTCCTTTGAACTGACATGGAAGATACCACCAGGATTCAAAGGATTAAACCATTGAACATGAAAAATCACTTTTCCGGTTCAGGATTCTGTTTTGTCTTAATTTTCAAAATATAAGCCGTAACTCAGTGAATTTGTGGGATAGACCCATCAATATTTTGACCGTTGAATCTCAAGGCTGCACTTTGAAATGGTCAGATGGCTCACCCCTAATAATGAATATAGGTAGGCATGTGACTAGAGGTTTCCGATTGGGGGTGTAGGGTAGTGGATTTCCAACTAGGGGAGGGACCGGGGGGAACCCCCCTCCAGGTCCCTCCCCGTAGTTGGAAATTTAATACCGAGCTAGATTTTGAAAAAGAAGCCATGTAAGGGGGTACAAAATTGATTCTAGTAACTGAAATGCCAACACATTTGTGATAGAATTATCAGGTTATTATCATTTGCTATTCTTCTGGGAACTGAATATGTGATGAACAAACGCTTGAGCTTTGAAGTTTTAACAATTCACACTGACGTAACACCGAATCAGATCTTCTGCAGGAATGATCAATTTTCGATGTTTTATCATTTTGTAACTGTGAATGATGGAATTAACTCAAGATGACGATTTTATATGAAGTGATTTTCTTGAAGTGCATTTCGAGGATTTCTTTTTTTATTACGATAAGTAAACGTACTATAGAAATCTCGTGCCGACTGACACCATGCATACTTATGAAGCTCGATATTGCGTTAGAATGTTTGCCGATTTGAAACCGTGTTGGAATTTTGGGAAGTAAAGGAGACATCAGCATCGCCAAAGTAGCTCAAAAATTAAAATCTAGATGGATGGAATTTTCAACTACTCACGACTTGCTCGCCGAATTTCCAAATATAGGAAATGTTGGCCAGAATTTGCCCCCCTCACCCCCTCCCCCACACGTCGCAGCGTCCCTGAATATAGGCTTTACCAATTGATACCATTGGTAGACACGGGAGATGCCTAACCCACTCTCTTTGAATTTGCGACTGTCTTTTAATATCTTGCTCATTTGTCACACTGTATTGTAACCTCCTGCTCTCTTATGTCAAAATACCATGCTCCCGTGTTGTGTCATTGGGCAAGGCATTTAACCCCGATTGTCTACATGGGGGTACGATGACGCTGTGTAATAAGGCGTACTGCACGTCGATGGTGCGCACGTCTTCAACCAATCTAACCCTGCCTTTGCTGCGGTGCAGATTTCAGAGTTACGATGTTGGAGAGCTGGCAGCTGCTCGTCGTTGCTCGGTGGTTCTCTCCGGGTACTCCAGCTTCTCCACCCGTAAAACTGTCACCGACATGATATGATCCTGGTTGTTAATGTGTCGTTAAACCCTAATAAAAAGAAGAAAACAAATATGTCAAAATACCGAAATTTTAACATCCATGAATTTAATCGCCAAGAAATCGACTTTAGTTATCTCCCTTGAAATTATTTGATGAGCGAGGAAGATCAAATTAATTTACGGACAACTTTAGAAAATTAAGGGGAGCTAACTTTCCTGTGTAAATCTCTTCCAATGACGAACATAGTCAGTCATGGGTGAAAAATTCAATGGCGACTGATATGAAGAAATCCTTGTTAACCATTTACCTAACATGAAAAGCAGACGATACTTGCAAAACAATTTATTGACGATTATTCCTATAATTAGTGTTTTAAACCTTATATTATTGCGTCCGTGGAAATGTTGCCCACCCGAGGAAAGCGACCAGTCCACGGCGGCCGCACTGTACAATACCGCACATTGCCAAGAAGATGATATTAGTTTTGGGGATTGGTAGCCATTGTAGACGGCTGCTGTTGGCCATCTTTATTTAACCCTTTACCCAACGTAACGGCCAAAACCGGCCAGCGCTATTCTCAAAAATCGCCTATTAATTTTCATTATTTTTTTTCATTTTTTGTCTCAAAAACATAGGTTATGACCCCTCATTGGAACGAGCTCGTCGAGCTCGTTCCAATGAGGGGCCATAACCTATGTTTTTGAGACAAAAAATGAAAAAAATAAGTTATTCAAGATTTTTTTTTGCAAGTGTCGTCTGCTTTTCATGTTAGGTAAAGGGTTAAAAAAATAGTAATAATATTGAGCCATCTTTGTAATAACTTTCAAGCACTAAAGTCCAACCAATGATTCAGATTTTGATAATTTTGGGTATAGAATACAACGATGGGTCATAACATATGGTTTTTTTAGACGAAACATAAAAAAATGATGAAAACTGAATGGTGATTTTTGTGAACAGCGCTGGTCGGTTTTGGCTTTTACGAGTTCTTATCCATGTGCACATTCATGCTCACAAATCACCAGACTAAACCTGTAAAGAATACGGCGCTGTTATGGCCTGGAACAAATCTAGACCTTAAACAGTCCATCACCTACGTTTCCTTCCCCTATGACACCATCGGTATAACGTTTGGGAATTTCGAATGGCTGCAGAATATTTTTAGGCCGGTGTAAAAGGAATGGAAGTCCGTAGGAACGTTAGTCCCTCTGGACTATTATTCCGCGGAATTATAGTCCTAGGTCTAACATTTCTAGGAATAGTAGTCCGGCGGACTGCTATTCCTAGAAATGTTAGACCTAGGACTATAATTCCGCGGAATAATAGTCCAGAGGGACTAATTTTCCAACGGACTTCCATTCCTGTTACACCGGGTTTTATATGGAGATTGTACTCCCAAAATTGGCATCGGTGTGTAAATTTGAAATAAGAATATAAAATCGCACAATTTCAAATACAGTACGTGGAGAGTGTATTATCACTAAATCACCCACAGAGTGGGGATTCCACTCGAGTAATAATTGCAAATTTGTTGCAAAGCATAAGAAGCACAAGCAAAGTTCCAGCCAATGGACCTCCGGGTTGTACCCGGAGGTCCATTGGTTGAAACATTGCTTGTGATTTTGTCCACATGTACAGAATTTGAAAATAATACTTTGGGTGTCAGCTCCACTCCCCGGGTGATTTAGTTACAATCCACTCTCCACGTACTGTAACCCCAAAAGAAGTGTGTGGAGTTTTATATCTCCATCATTTATAAATAGGGAATTACGTGAATCACAGCGCAGCATTTTTAATGAAATATCTTCCCTTCAGTTCCAAAGTGTTCTATGTGCCTACTGGCAGCCTACTGGCACATAGAACACATTGAAACTCATGGAATGATATGTTCAAATAGGCTTACCTTTGAAGTGACGTGAACACGACAAAATGGCTCCAAAAATAAAAATATAAAAAAAAACCCAGCAACTATGTATTAATTTTTTTAGCACTGTAACATACTACAATTTAAAAAAGAAATTCGACTCATTTTAAATTTTGACCCTATGAGTCCCTGTAATGTCACTTCAGGGTTCGATTATTATGGTTGGAAATTTTATCATGACGGCGGACATTTTTTTTGTGTGTGTGGAGACTACATTCCCACAATTTCGAAAGCGTAGGGCGCAAAATGAAGTTGAGACTAAAATGTCAAGAAAATGACCTGTAATTGGCATCTGGGGCACATTTTAATTCCCAAACTATGTGTGCACAGTTTCAAGTGTCCAGAAAAGGATGCAAGAAGTTTCATAGCTGTGTAATGTAGATGTATGGAGATAATGGAATCACAAATGTAGCTTTTTAAAGAAATATGTAAAAATAGCCGATACACTGAAATATCGTAAAACGATCAAAATGGCGATAAATCGAAAAACAAAACAGTTACAGTACGTCGAGAGTGGATTGTAACCAAATCACCCTGCAGTGGAGCTGACAAGCCAAAGTATTATTTTCAAATTCTGTACATGTGGACAAAAACAAAAGCAATGTTTCAACCAATGGACCTCCGGGTACAACCCGGAGGTCCATTGGCTGGAACTTTGCATGTGCTTCTTATGCTTTGCAACAAATTTACAATTATTACTCGAGTGGAATCTCCACTCTGCGCATGATTTAGTAATAACACACTCTCCACGTATTGTACCTTCTAATTTTTAAGCCCTACAGAATATTGAAATTTCGTGAAAATCGGCGAACATTTAACTTTTTGCGACGTTACCGCCAATAACGTCGCCCGGAAATTGGGCCATTGCCACTGATAATTTCTCAAGTCGGTACCAATTCTTAGATATGTTTTTTTTTGATGGAGATGATGTATTTTAAAGAGGGAGGCCTGATGGAGAAGTTGATATTAAAAGATGGAGAAAAAACGTTTAAAGTAACGTTGCTTTGGATAAACGCCGGATATCAGAAAACGAATGCTAATTGTATAATTGGAAATCAACATTAACAAGTATCCCAAATTTGGTCGCTATAGCTTTTAAAATGTGGCTGTAATGTGCTGAACAAAAAAAAAGGCTATCGACGTGACAACCATTACTTATTCCCAGTTCCTTATTCGACATAGGTCATCAACCGGTTTTATTGGTTATTGTTACCACTTTTGCGGGCGTTCCTAGCACATTAACGATGTTTTGTCGGGCGTTGAAACCTCGTAATGCTCAACAAGTACAAGTCATGTGACGTGTTCGGCCGTTATTGACTATAACAGCCCAACACGTCAATAACAGCCCGACGCGTCTAAATATAGACAATGACGTAACATCTCTCGGCCGATCAACAATATTTTCTCAGATTTCCATTGGGATCGAAATTCAATTCGGATTTTTTTTTAATTTGTAAACACAATTAACACATTTGTTTCAAGTGTTTCCCTTTGTGTCACGGATAAATTTTATCATGACGGCGGTCATTTTTTCAAGTGTTTTCCTTTGTGTCACGGATAGATGATGTATCAAATATAGGAAGCGAAACGCACAAAGTAAGTGATGACATCTTTGATGAATAAACTCCTTGTCTAGAGTTCGCATTTCGAAGATATATTTCATCATCTAACTTCCCAAATTTCGCCGTAGACTGATCAGACGATAGTCATGTTACCCGGTTTGTTTGTCAACAAATCAGACGATAATGTCGCTGTTTTTTAATTCTAAAATGTCAAACTTCATTTATTTATCTTATTTCCCATATAATTTAATTGTAATGTACCCGATGTACGAAAGTGGCAATAATCGAAATAACATGACTTTGTCGGGCATTACAGTGTATCAACGGCTCAACAGAAATGGTTAACAGCCCTTGAGCTTATTAGCGGCCCTCGACTTCGTTGCGGGCCGCTAATAAACTCTTGGGCTGTTAACCATTTCTGTTGAGCCGTTAATACACTGTAAAGCCCTTCAAAATCATGTTATTGTTATAATAACGAATATTGAATAAAAACTGGGAATAAGTAATGATTGCCAGGTCCCCAGAAAGGTGAACGACCACAATCAATTATTTCAGCTCAGGTGAATTGCGTGACCCTTTGATCCCGAAAGTCCCCTTTCAGATCAAGGATTACGACTTCATATCGGAAAGTAAATGTCCTCTAAGTTAATTTCGTCGGCTGAGTGCTAGAATGTCCTATGTCCAATAGGGGACATAGAACATTCCAGCACTCAGGCGACGATTCCTAGGTAATAGACCAGCCCAGCTGCACTTTAAACATGTTAACTGATCCATCCACTAAATATAAATATGGGTTCTTCCAGTTTATGCACTAGAGCTTATTTAGAAGATACCATCAGGGTGCAAAGGTCAACAATGTCAGGGCTCTAGGGTGAACTACTCCTTCGAGATGTGAGGAATGCCGAGGACAGAGTTATTTTAGATTAATGAAAGCTGCTGCTGTAACAACAAGAGCTGACTGCCAGAGAACAAACTATCATACGAAATAATAAAATTATGATGCGGTTAGATTAGTGCCCCCCCCCCCCCACCCCACCTCCACCACCCCATCCCTAACACATATGCACACACACTTTCGTTTTAATTCTGCTGCAAATGAACAGAACAAAACTATCTTCGTCACCGACAGTAAGTTACAAATATTGTAAAAAAAAAAAAAACCTAAAGACGTACAGCCATGTTTCAGTCAACAGACCACAGTGTTGAAAGCGGATGTGTGCTGGGTTATATTTGGTTCTACTTTTGCTTTTTCGCAGAATAGAAGTTTTTGTGAATGTCAGCTCTTTGAGTGTTCAAGTGACAATCACCCTCGTCGAGCGGCTTTCCTACTTCCTGTTACATTAATAATTGAATTATTTCGGCGATAATTCAGAAAAAAATTCTCTGTGATATCATTCGAAAATTTATGTTGTGAAGCTGCGGAACATGGGATACTCACTGCGATTTCCATATTCTCACTGCAGTCTTCTTTAGAAGATGTTCATGATTCCCTGTCTCCAGCTTTTATACCCAGCCACTAATACAAGCCACATGTAAGCCTACTCAGTGACACTGATGGATTGAAAGTGAAACATGATGATTGGCTCCGTTCGGGGGGCTTGGGCGTGTTCAGTGTCACCGAAACTCATCAGGAAAATAAACACAACCAATTTAAATGATAATATAACACATGAAGTCAATTTAGTGTTTGGAAAGTCGCATTTGGTGGAAAAAAAATCGAAGTACGTGCAGTACGATCAAACAAAATCTGACGAGAAACATAATACATCGAATGTATGAACAACGCCATTATTGGGACAGAAGTTTTAACCCTCTACTTAATATATGTGACAGGGAGCAGTAATGAAGATCGTTCTTCCAATAATGATGGTGGGGCGGTATACTGAAATATATTCCTTCCCAGTTATTTAGTTTGAACAATATTTTTGTGAAAGTTGTTATAAGTATACAAGATATAACATAGATGTCACAGTGGAGAGAACAATTAAGGAATGATCGTTTCTTTTTGTCTATTTCTTGAGTTATGAACCCCCAAAAACAAAGTCCAAACTGTGTAAATGTAGCCCATTTACGCGATGTTTGGACTTTGTTTTTTGGGGTTCATAACTCAAGAAATCGACAAACAGAAACGATCATTCCTTATAATTAAACATTCGCGACCCAAATAAATAAATAGTGTTAGTCGACCTCTACTTCAGCGAATAAACACTTAAAAACTAAAACTGGGAGACATATTATTTTTCTGGCATAAAAGAGGGCGCATATTATTGAAATGCAGGTAGCAATTGACACACTTTCCAAGTCAAATGCACTTATGTCATTAAATTTTTTATTGACCAATGAATTACGTAATGCAAAGAAAAAGTCATAAGCCACGACTCCCTCAAATTTCATTCAACTGTTCACTTCACGTGAAAGTTACGTTCCGTGGGCCATCAGTATTACATTGTATTTTGTTTTGCCCGTTTCCCGAGAACTGAAAAACACAATTTGTAAAAGTGGAGTTAGATATAAATATAAAATCATTTTGATTTCCAAAAATTTCATTCAAATTAGCAATGTCAAAATTGCCGTATCCGTCGTGATCAGCCATTGTTTACAATCGATTTGGGTAAAACGATGAACGCAGACGATCAACCAGTGTGCTTAAAAATTGAAGTGTCAAATAAATACAGTTGTGAAGAAAAAGAACAATTGACCCACCACGGTCATTTAAATATTTTATAAATAATTTCATGGTGATAAATTAGTAATATAAATTTATTTTTCTTTTTCAGATTTAGAACGTGCCAGTGTTCTAACTTCTATTGATTTGACACCATGTTGAAACTCCGAAGACTGGTATTTTAGGGGCGTGGCTGGGGCGGGCCTAATTGTGTTGTTTTCGGTTCATTGAGTTATGAAAAGAAAAAACAGAATCGTGTGAGCCAATCGTTTTATCTGAAAACAATTTAAGATAATGCAGTATACAATGTAACAAAAAAAAAACAACAAATATAACGATTATCAAATTTCTGAGGAATGTTGGTATTCGACATAAAGCTTTTCGCTTATGTAAGTCGTCTCCCCGTGTATTTAAATCGCCTTCTTATAACTTGCCAAATTGCTGTGAAATACTAATCAATTTTAGGAACTACTTACCTGCTTTATACCGTCCGAAAACCGAAACCGAGTTGTTAGCAATGGTGGCTGATGACAAGCTTTGAAAACGAGAATCCTCATTAACAAATCGTCCATTGAGTTCCAATGTGTTCTATGTGCCAGTAGGCACATAGAACACACTGGAACTCATGGGGCGAAAATCAACGGTATCCGTAAAATTTAGCATAGGAATTCCCATAAACATACAGCAGTCGACTGCAAAAGTTAGTAAATTTCAGAAGTGTAGGATTTTATATAAAAATTAAAATTTCGAAATATTAGCGAACATGTGTAATCGATGTACGCATCATTTCACAAATCTTATCCAACCGTTCGCGGACTGGCGGCCCATTGACGCCATTTGTACGCCATTTGTATTCTATGTTCGGGGGGTTGATATGCCCTCTCGTACATTGATAGCGTTTCTCTCACAAACCGTTTACTATCCACCATAATATTATTCCAAAAGAGGTTCTATCACTAAACCTAATGTGCCAATGATAGAAACGATAGCCCCTACCGAATTGTTGCTTAGTGTATTACTTATTGTATTAATTATCGTACTAAACAAAAAAGTCGTATCCCTTGTCTACATCAATGTAGAGTGGTGAGGGAGGACGCTACAGAGATATCAGTGGTGAATTATCCACCCAAGTTTCTAATAACTGGCGAATATGGGCCACAGGAACTGGCGATGGGTTTTCGGTCGTGGGGGTTGGTCTTATCCAACGGTTCGCGGACCGACGGCTCATCGGCGCTTTTTGTAGTCTATGCTCGAGGGGTTGATATTCCCACACGTACATTGGTAGCGTTTCTCTCACAAACTGTTTACTCTACCCCATAGTATCTTTCCAAGAAGAGGTTCCATCACTAAACCTAATGAGCCATCAACACAAATCTTGCTGTCATGAATATACTTTTCGTCAAAAGGGAATGGCAGGAAGACAGCCTCTCGGGCTATGCCATTTCCTTGCAGCGCAGTCAACTATAACCTATTTTATTGTTACCTTGTATATTCTTATGCTGCAAAATCAATCAATCAATCAATCAATCAATCAATCAATCAATCAATCAATCAATCAATCAATCAATCAAACTTCAGACATATACCTATAGAATAATATAAACATACAAAAGATGGCTTTTTTATAATTTGTTTTCCTATCAGTTTGAACGTTTGACTTTTATTGTGTGAAAATATATTCGCTAAACAAAGAACCAAAGTGGACGGTTACTTATTTACTTCTAATTAGAGCGCCATAAAAGCCAAGTTTCCTTTTGTAACTTTTAATAAACAAAAACAACCGACATTTCCATGTGCTGTCTATTGTTGTCGTTTAAGTAAGTAAGTAATAACTTTATCTGCAAAAGACATTATAATTCATGTTTATAACATAATTGACCAAGAAACAACAAATAGTATTAATAATATATCACATCTAGGATTTATGAAGCTACATATTTGTCTTCTGCAGGGAGGTGACATAGCCAGCTGGCCGTATTACTGCCACCCACCTCAGGGAAAGAGAAAATGTAGAGTATGGAAAGACAAAAAGTGGGAGATAAAAAAGCAACGAATACGGGAAAAGGATAAGAGAGAGAGAGAGAGAGAGAGAGAGAGAGAGAGAGAGAATGGGGCAGGGAGAGGAAGAGATAGAGAGAGAGAGCAACTGAAAATAACACGTATAGTAGAAAAAATAAAGTAAAATAGAAATATGTAAGGAATGATCTCTGCAGTCCTGGTAATAAGTGGAATTTGGTTTCATTCTTCCACTGAGAAAGGGGGCATACATGGGAATGTGATATTTTGCCAAGAGTCAGCTTAGAGGTTTGAGTTCCTCGTTGGCAGTTTGTTTTCTGGATTTTTCAGGAATCAACCCTAATTAATAAGGACTTTACGGACTTATTTCAGTGAGTCTGTTGTGTCGCGGGAGTCGGTACTTCCCGACATTCATGGCATGATCTGTTACTGCATTTGACAGAGCCTTCATACGAGCCAAGAAACGTGTTGGTCATCTTTTTTTATAAACTGTGCTCGTGGGTCAATGTCATTCCACATTTTTTATTTATCGTTTATTAAAAGTAACAAAGGGAAACTTCTTTTTATTTTCTACTTATGTCCAAGGTGTTTTCTAAAGAATTATATGCTTCTAAATTAGCCTTCCTCGTCCATCTAATAATTTCATGGGAGATAATTTTATCAAAAATTCGATTTTCAGGACGAGATAAGACAGGGATGTGTTGCCTTTCGGTGGTTTACCTGAATGTGACGGTATGGCTAAGGATGTATGTGGGAATCCCAACAGAACACTTTGCGGCCATACCGTAGTATTTGGGAGTGGGAAAGCCAACCTTAAATGCTTGCGGTTATATCATCGACCTCCTCTGCTTACAAGTCGGTTTCGGGTTTCTACGATGTTAGGTAGGTAAATAGGTCCAACACCTTACTGTGATCAGTTCATTACTGAGGAGGAAATAATTTAACACATAGATGGTTTAGATTTACTAAATGTTAACCAACACCAAAAAACTAACATTTCGGGTTCCTGTTCAACTCTGGTTTCACCTCGATGGTAACCAAACCAACCAGAGTAACAAGTCAATCGACAACTATCACTGGAGATAATTTCGGTAATGGAAGAAGAATCATATTTCATCCCAGATTTATGTCGTCATGCAAATCAACTTTCGATAATTATTACAAATTATAACAGACCATTTCACAACATTTTACACCGCAAATCTACAAAACTCCAACCTTAACAATAAAATACGACAACATAAGAGAATCTTCATCACAAATAATATCAATATATTGAAATAATTGCTATCTGAGCATGATTTGCAAAGTGGAGTGTGTTAGAGAAACTTATGAACAATTTCATCAGTTCTTAACACTACGTTTGACCAAACCTTTCCGGTGACGAAAAGAAGAAAGGCGCCCAAAATATTGACCCTTTGAACTTCTAAGACTGATTTTCGGTCCAAGGCAGAATTTCGTCCCATTTTTGTCTTATTATAAGAAGTCTATACACGGGGCATTGGTGATAAAATAATAACTGCAGTCTGCAGCCAGATGGCTGCAGACTGTAGTTATTATTTTAACCTCCCTGTATATTGATATTCGACTGACCCATCTTACTGTAAGTTTTACAAAAAGGCGATACCATTCCAAGAAACGAGAGTTCAAACAGTTGAAAGAAACTATGGATGACTTACATTCTTCTACAGTTTTCTTCAAACAAACAGAAAGTACTACAAACATAGTTCAGCCCCCGAATATAAAATCACACGATATTACAAGTTCTTGTGATGAATTTATGGTAACATGGTCCTAGGTTTCTGGCTCGGAGTCTATGTTTAACATACGCTCCGAGCCGTAAACCTCAGACCATGTTACTGTCAATTTGTCACAATAATGTATATGTTCCAATAACACCCCACCCATATCACAAATCTCACAACTTCAGGAACGTAGAAATTTAGTAATGAACCCTACCCATAGCCCAAAACCTACATCGTGAAGTGAACAAGGCAACTTGAATGAACAAGGCAACTTTAACGACAACAAATTTAGTACTTAACCTCTCGTGTACACCACGGCGACACTAGAAAACAAAGAAATCAGTAACTCAGATGAAGATCGAGGTTACTCCATCTCAGTTAAAATCTTGAACAATTTATTTATTGATGTTTTTTTTAATTATTTATTTATTGGAGTATAACGACACTTTCGATAGACAGGGTCACATCGTGTTGTTGATCATAAACAAGTTCATGATTTCAACTGAGATGGAGTAACCTCGATCTTTTTTCATAAGTGGGTTGTGGGTATACATTCATGGAATGATCACTGACATAGAAAAATACGATTTTATACAGTAAGTGGAGAGTGGATTGTAACTAAATCACTCGCGGAGTGGGGTTATCACCCAAGCTATAACTTTCAAATTCTGTACATATCGACAAAAAACACCAGCAATGTTTCAGCCAATGGACCTCCGGGTTTAACCCGGCGGTCCATTGGCTGAAACTTTGGTGTGCTGGTAATGATTTGCAAAAAAATTGCAATTATTGCTCGGGTGGGATCCCCACTGTGCGAGTGGTTTAGTGATAATACACTCTCCACGTACTGTAGGTAGTATGCAGTTTGAATCTCCTATCAATGTTATCATATTTTCAAATATTTCACTTCGTGACGTCAGGCGGTAACATATGCGATTCTCGTCTAATTAGAGGGCGAGGATTTTAGTCTGATTGGAATATAAAACCTATTATCAAGTTTTCGTAAAATTAAACCAAATTACTACAGAGAAATAATATTTGAAAATAAGGGAAATACAGTAACCACACGCTACGATAGAAACCAACAGAGCAGTCTCTAGTAAACTAAAAGGACGACTGAAATATGTGTCACTCTAACAAAACGACAAAACAGACTAAGTATGCGCGCTTAGCATCTCATCATTGTCGTGTTTATGACGTCACAACATGACGGGTCAGGGGGGTTACTCCGAAATACATGTGACGCCCACAATACGCCGCGACATAACGTAACTTCCTCGGTCCTGGGCCGCTACCAAAATGGCAAGATCCATTTCTCGCACACTACTCCCATCTGAGAAATTTCAAAATTGTTTTGTTAATACTGGTTAAGGTTCCGACACGAAGTGACCCTGGCTGTCGAAAGTGTCGTTAAACCTCAATAAATAAATAAATAAATAAATAAATAAATAAATGAATAAATAAATAAATAAATAAATAAATAAATAAATAAATAAATAAATAAATAAATAAATAAATGCTGGTTAAGGCGAATAATCAAAACTGAAAACATGTCAAGGACCACACATAGATTTTTCTTAGATTCTTACATTCTACTCAAAAATAGATTTCCCAGCTCATTTATTGTTGTGTGTGTGTGTGTGTGTGTGTGTGTGTGTGTGTGTGTGCGTGCGTGCGTGCGTGCGTGCGTGCGTGCGTGCGTGCGTGCGTGCGTGCGTGCGTGCGTGCGTGCGTGCGTGCGTGCGTGCGTGCGTGCGTGTAATGAAGGACATAACCATGTTTTAAAAGAGTTTGGAATGGTGATTTCTGATCCCGGGCCGGGAATCGAGCCACTGGTAATCCCGCCTGACATTCCGTCGCCTGAGTGCTAGAATGTTCTATGTCCCCTATGGGACATAGAACATTCTAGCACTCAGCCGACGATTCAGGAGTTCAACACTTAAACCTCTGGACCATTGCGCACCTTCAAAAAACGATGACTGGAATGAAGCTTATTAGCTGATATTCCCGTGAATACTTGTTTCACTTCCCTTATGCTGTGTGTGTTGTATGTGTGTTCCAATCATTTTTTAGAGAAATATAGAATGTCGGTTTCTGCTCCCCTGCCGGGAGTCGAACCCTCGGCAACCCCGCCTAGCAATCAGAAGTCCAACTCCTAAACCACTAGACCATTGTACACCATCACAAACGACGGCTGGAGTGAAGGTTTTTAGATGAAGTTCTCATGATTACTGGGTTCACCTTACTTTCGGCAGCAGCATGAAAGCGTGGAACGCGCTAGCTACAGTACGATGAAAATGCTGTGGTTTGTCATAGACGAAGACTGGAACGGGTCGGTGTGTGTTTGTCGAAGGAAGCCATCGAGTTTAGAGGGATTTAGAATGTTGGTTTCTGATCCCCTGTCGGAATTTGCCGAGAGTGGAACCCTCGGCAACCCCACCTGGCAATCAGGATTCCAACACCTTAACCTCTTGAACATTGTACTCCGCCCAAACACGATCGCTGGATTCTAGCTTTTTAGATGACGTTATCATGATTGCTTGGTTCAGCTTCTTTTCAGCCGTAGCGTGAAAGTGTGGAATGCTCTGGCTATGGAACGACGAACGTGCTTTGATTGGCCTTAGACGAGATCTGGAACAGGCCTGTGTGTGTTTTTCGAAGGACACAATCATGTTTTAGAGGAATTTAAAATGTTGGTTTCTGATCCTCTGCCGGGAGTCGAACCCCTATAGGTTCCGCTTGACCATTGCACACCGTCCGACGATTTAGACTGTTAATCAGTCGAGGTGCATAAGCACCTCGACTAATTAACAGTCTAAATAATATTTCAGTTCAAAAACTTAAGACTTCTTGGAATTTTTTTTGTGGATAAAAAATACACAATGACGCCACAGTCGCCAAGTTACTTCTTATTTAAGTAAAAGGTACCGCACTTCAAATTGGTCATGCTTGACCACTAACTGCCCAAATCTACTACCACAGACTCCAATTTGTTTGGCCGACACAATAATGTGTTAAAGGAATTTATAATATTGGTTTCTGATCGCCTGGCGGGAGTCGAACCCTCCACAACCCAGCCTGGCAATCAGCAATCCAACACCTAACCTACTAGACTATTGTACACCGTCGAAAACGGTTGACTGGAATCTAGAGTTTTGGATGAAGTTTTCACGATTACTTGGTTCACTTTCCGTTCTGCGGCAGCATGAAAGTGTGGACTGCGCTGCGCTAGCTACAGCACGACGAAAGTGCTGTGATTGGCCTCACGCGAAGACTAGTATGGGGCTGTGTGTTTGTCGAAGGACTCAATCATGTTTTAGAGGAATTTAGAATGTTGGTTTCTGACCCCCTGCCGGGAGTCGAACCCCTGTAAGCTCCGCCTGGCAATCAGGAGTCCAACACCTGAACCACTAGACCGTTGCACCCCGTCAAATAACGATGGCTGGAATCCAGCTTTTTAGATGACGTTCTCATGATTACTTGGCTTACCTTCCTTTCGGCAGCAGCATGAAAGTGTAGAACGCGCTGGCTACAGTACGACGAAAGTGCTGTAGTGGGCCTCAGGCGAAGACTGGGACGCGTGTGCGTGCGGTTTTCGAAGGACACAAACGTGCCCATTTTGTAATATGAATGCCACCATCCAGGCCAGGGTTCTATGGTAGCACGTGGTTGCTATGAGCCTGGAAGGCCCATATTTGGGCTTTACTCTGAAGTGTCGGTACCAGCACTTAAAGGCTTCATATTTCGTGGATGTTGTTCATATCACCTTTGAAGTGAAATTATTTAGTCCATTAGGATTGGCTGTGTGAGCCGTGCCTATTGGCACTCTCCCATAAATTGTATCAAGGCAAACGTATGTGAACAAATTCTGATGACCAAAAATAATTCAGCACTCCACCAATTAAAGAACGGGGATATGTTCTAAGGGTGTGTTTCTCTATATAAAAGTAAATCTAATTACCCAAATAGACCTGTCCTAGGGTAGTATCTGGAGTCACTCGTTCCAGCATTTGATCTATAGCTCATTTTCTCGAGGGGATTTGAGTCGTTCGAGCAATATTGTTTTCAGTAAATGTTAGACAGCTTATTATGAGAACTTGGAATAAGGATCAACACGTTTTTTGAGTAAGCAGACTGTATTCAACTATTTCTGGTAGTTGAAGACAACTTTGATAGTGATACGAACTGGGACTCGAAACTGCAAAAAGTGTGATAGGTACTAAGAGCCGTTGTAGTACCACAACTTAGTAATGGTAGCACTCTCTAGCACATGACAGAATAGCAGTAGCCAATACTAATGTGGTACAAGGCAGTAGCGGTACAGGACCGTAATGCTGGTAGAAGATTATAGTACAAGCCTATTTTGAAACTGCCATCTTGGATTTTAATCCATGCAAGGTCACAGGTCACGGGGTGTAAACATTTTAAGAAAGCACTTTGTCAACAATGGTGCAAGAGAGCGAGTGAAGTGCTTCGGACTCCATTACGTTTATTAGTGCGAATTCAAAAACATTTAGCCATCGTAACCATTTGTTTAACCCTTTACCTAACATGAAAAGCAGACGACACTTGCAAAAATAATTCTTGAATAACTAATTTTTTTCATTTTTTGTCTCAAAAACATAGGTTATGACCCCTCGTTGGAACGAGCTCGACGAGCTCGTTCCAACGAGGGGTCATAACCTATGTTTTTGAGACAAAAAATGAAAAACATAATGAAAATTAATTAGCGATTTTTGAGAATAGCGCTGGTCGGTTTTGGCCGTTACGTTGGGTAAATGGTTAAGACAATGACAGTATTGTATGAGAACTGTCATAATTTCGATATGAGTTACCATCAGAGGCGGCCCACCCATTGGGAGCGGTCTGGAGTGGTTCCAGAGGGGGTGGGGGGGCAAAATGGAGGCGAAACGGTAAAATAATTGAGGGAAGAAGAAATTCGAAAAGAAATACGAAGAGAAAACTGAAAAAGAAGAAGAAAGAAGACGGCCAGATATAGGACCGTTTTTATATGGGTCTACGGGTCTCATCGTTCGAACGCCAATACCGACATTTTCAGTCTGATACCGTTGGGATTCGCAGCGGTAGATTGGATTGGATTGGATTGATTTTTATTTAGCAGTATACAAGTACAAATGCAACTAGTAGTACAGTAATGTTAATCAACATAATTTTGGCACGAAAGAAAGATATTTGGCTTCAGTACTACCTTCATGTTTAACATAGCGTGTTAGTAGTATACCACAATGAGACAACATCGCCAGATTCAATTTCGTACGCAACCGCATACATGTGCCGATGTTAATGCGTTCCTATATTAATTTTCTCTCCGACAAACGCAATCGGTAGAAATAAAGCATCGGACCCTAGGACGCCAGATTCGTTGCCGCAGCTGCAAACATGTGCGCCTAGCTTCGTTTACAAGCCACCGGTACGTGCTGCGTGACCTAGTCCTATATATCCAAGTTTTGAATTTGTAGCCACAAAAGCCCTCAAATTCGCTCTCAGGGCCTTGAAATTTTTAGAATTGTCCCGAGGGAGGCCCCCGGAATTCATTTGCAGAGCGAGGATTCTCAAATAATGGGGCCTGGACAATATCCAAGGGGCACGGCGTGTCATGCCATAGGTATGTCTCGAAGGCAGAGCGGGGCTGGATCTCGGTGAGATTCCCCCCTCCCCTCCATTGAGTGGGAACCCTCCCCCGGGAATATTTTCACACACGTAGTTCTCTGAGAGTGTTTCTGGGATCACATTTGCTTCCAATTGGAGGTAATTATCTGTGCCAGAAGGGCAGGGAAATTGCGGTGTGGACAGACATGCTAATGCTTACTTGTATCGTTCTCGCGAGGAACAGATTCTCAAACATATCTTACATAGGCAACATGATGGGTGATTGTTTGAAGTTTCATTAATATGGAAATCTTTAGAATTACAGCCATAAGTTACCCAGGCTCTAAATATCAGATACGGTGTCAGTGACTGTAACCAAATATGTGCATGCCAGTATTTTCACTCAATCTCCCTTATAAATGACACGCATAACAAATTTGAAGAAGATCCGTTCATTACTCAAGTTATCGTACGGAAACCAAAATAAGTTTGGATGGACGCTAGGACAGATGTAGAGATGGACAAACCATTTGCACATACATGATCGTTTTTCCAAACCATGGCAGTAGCCTATATTGACTTGGGAGTCGCGTTTGTGCTTCATTTCCAAACGAACTATAATGAACGTTCCCAACACCAAACAGTGTATCAGTGATTTTGCCTCAACACGTTTGTAACATGGGGGATTGGGGTAGACCTCGTAGACACCCCATAGCTCTGACACTGCTCCAGATCCCCATTAGTAGGAGAGGGATACCCCTCCTTTAACTAGCATCACTCCAGGCCCACGGTCTTCGGCATATATGGAGCCCCTTGCTCAAGTATATCCGAGGGGCCCAGACAGTCTTGGGCCGCCACTGGTTACCATCGACTTAAACGGTGTTTGAATGCACGCCGTGTCATGACTGTGTGGCCGTGGGTGATATTTCGACAACTTCCAACGGGAACGTTGTTGAAACAGTAACTGTAAAATGAATATACGTCGATAAACTGGCACATTCCACCAGGGATGTGGCGACAGACAGTGAGGGGTGTGGGGGTGCGTGGTGGGGGGGGGGGGGGTGGTATTTTTTTTAAATAGTTGGAAATTCCGAGGTCAAAAATCAAATAGTTAGAAATTCAGTAAATTAACATTGTTCATGAAAAATATTAAAATTCCCACTAATGATGAGAAATTTTGATTTTTTATTTCCAACTGGAAACTTGAGTTTCAAATTTCCTACTCTGAAATTGACATTGGCCTAAAAATTTCGACTCTGACATCAATCCAGTGAATTTTCTGACCCAGATACATTATAAATGATGCTTTTTCCGTTTCAGGACTAGTGAAAATTTTCAGAAGGGTTCATAACCCTTTACCCAACACAGACGATTTCAAAATTCATTATTTCAAATATCATGTTTTTAAATTTTTTTTAAACAATTTCAATAAAACCATATCACGTGACCCCTCTTTGGAACGAGCTCGTTCCAAAGAGGGGTCACATGATATGGTTTTGTTGAAATTTTTCGAAAAATATTTTTTCAGCAGCTGTGTTTGCATATTACGCGGGCGGATGCGGGCGATTCGTTGTGTAAAGGGTTCAAAGATATCACCCAGTGCTGCAGTGCAACCACCTATCGAAACCACTCACAGTTGGAATTTACACCGGTGGCACCACCCCCCCCTCCCACCCCCAGCTGAAACACTCTAGCCACATCCCTGCTTTCCACATGTTAGATAAGATTGGGGTTCATAAACTGTTTCTTCAGAATGACGAAGACCCGTACAATGTTTCCAGTGTGTATAAAAACGCTACCGTTCATACTAAACTGACCGGTTCGCCTGAACTTTCTACCTAAGGTAGCATGTAACAATCAATCCCATGCCAGTGAATTAATTACAAGAATCTTTATCAACTTTTTAACCTGTCATCAACCGTAGTTGGGATGAAGTACAAGACGTGCTGACTGATGTCTTTTGAGACTCGACACCCACCTTGTGTTAGGGGTGTGTGGAGATCCAGCTCACTTTGCCATCGTATGGGTCGGGGGGGGGGGGCACAATGCCTTGTAGTTTAAAAGAAATACATTGCTTATGCCACCTCAATGGAATTAGCACATTGAACTCGTTGAACTGAGGGTGTGTGTGGGGGGGGGGGAGGGGGTCATGAGCTATTATTTGGAAGAATTTTTTTTCTCGGATTTTTCTGAACTGTCGTCTGACAGCAGGTATAGGGCTAATACACCTGCAAAACCAAGAATTTCTAAAAAAAAATATTTTTTGTCTTAAAAAAGATGGCTTAAGACCCCTCATTTGGGATTAGCCTATCAGATGTGAGCGTCATAGGCTATATTTTTCAGGCAAAAACATGAAAAAATAATAAGATTTGAACAGCATCGTTTGTGAACAGCATTGTTAACTTTTGCATTTTACAATAGTTAAGAAATAGACTAAGCACTTCGACCCCTGCCTACTGGCACATAGAACACATTGGAACTCAGGGAACGACTTAACAGTAAGTTACAGTATATTCGAAAATACTTACCACTTTGGGGAGTTTCTCAAAGTGCCATCAAGACTGGATAAGCCACCCTGTGCCCAACCCCACTCCTTTAGTGTCCCTGCTTGAGTTAATAACATATCACCTGAAAAGTGGGACATCATTAAAACTCTAACACATTCAATTTCCTTGCATTATCGAAAGCAATAGGTTTTAAACTGCGAGATAAACTATAACTACGTCAGGGGATGACAGGAAGACAGTCGTAAGACTACGCCATTCCCCGGAGTATACATCTGTCTATGATTTTGTAACCTTGTTTTTTTCGCCTTATGTTTGTATTTGTATGCTGTGAAATAAACTGAATTGAATTGAATTGAATTGAAGAACCCAATGTTTCTTCTAATAGACCACTAGCTTGAACTTGGGTCCCCAAGAGCACATTTTTGTGAAGGTGAATCACCACTGAACCTCAGGCTTGTTACAACCGATAACGTTACAACGCCGCATAATGTTACACCAACGCATAATGTTACAAAAAATGTAGTAAACAACCGATAATGTTATAAACTCCGCATAATGTTATAACTTTTTTCAACCCGTTATGTTATAAAAATCGACGCATAATGTTATCACTTTTTTCAACCCGTTATGTTACAACAAATTAACCGATAATGTTATAACTTCTGTATACTAATTCCAGTTACAGCTATTGTAGATGGACTTTACCACTTACCATTTATTGCCGCATCAAGGTTTGTAATATTTATACTAAAGGTTTCTGCTCTGCTTAAGGCGAGGAGACCCCCCCCCCCCCCCCCAACGCACGGGAATTTGTCATATTATCATAGAATGGCCTAGTCACATTACATAGACGCGGATTATCCTGGTAACTCAATCGTGTGATGTCATTACCATGATCATCCAGTGCCCAATATGGTGAAGACGGGGGTGGTGGAGGAGGAGTACTATTTTATCCGGTTGGTACGTTTACCAACATGCGTAATCTCCGCTTCCAGAAATGTAGTGCACCATAGTCCCCTGACGCCTTTGGGGATGGGCAAATGCCTCTGTTTCTGCTTGTTTTGGGCATCTAAAACTCATTTGTCGCATATTTCTTAGTCATAAGAATATCTTATTGTTCATTAATTTGACATTTTAAAAACTAACAGTGAACGAAAATGAGGTGGAGTTAAAAGAGGTAAAAAAGTTGGATGGAGCGAGGTACATATGGTGGATGTGGCGGGTTGGCAGTGTCACACGGAAGCCAAAGAATAAGATGCGAGACTGGGTAGGAAGAGGAATGGGGTTTAGGAGGATTGAAAGGGGTAGGCAGGGATTAGGCTGAGAAAGAGAGGAGGTCATGGATTAGTACATCAGTTGTGCAGAGAAGGCTATCTGAGAATACTATAAGAGAGTAGTCCTAGACGGTATGATAATATAGATTGTGGAGATGTTGGAAGAAGTGGAAATGATGAATTTGGGATTACAGGTTTTGGAAAAGGTGGAATCACTAGAACAGGCAGTGTAGGGAGGAGGAGGAGGTTGTGGAGGAGGAGTTGTGTTGATGTTGGTGTTGTGGCGGTGTTGGTGATGGTGTTGAGTAGTTATGTATGTTGAAAATGAGCCATTTTGTAGGACCCCGGGGCAGAACCCCGGAAGTGACGTCATGTCACGTGACCGGGCGGTCATGTTGGGTTGTCATGATAGTGAACGTGGGTGGCCATGTTGTGATGTCATTATCATGAAAAAAGGTGGTAGGATTGCGTATGCGCAGCGCGTGTTGTTATAGGGACACGTGCTCCGTCTCACCCTTAACAACCCGACAATAGATATCGAATTAATCCAAACAACCCGACAATCTTCAGGAAACTGTCCAAAACATTCCCGAAAACACTCCCGAATCCTGCCAGTAGCAATTTAGTAACTCGCCAGAAACTCGAGGGACCGGGACTTCAGGAGCTCCTGGGGCAAGGGGCAGTAGGGCTCCGGGGACAGGGACGGCGCCTTCCCCTTCCAGTTTATCTCTCAGTTAAAACAACACTATTGTAATAAACCAACTATTATTGTAATAAACCCATTTCTGTGATAAATTACGCGTCCATTATATGGTCGGACATTAAGTAACGATACTATCCTATATTTTAAGAATACTAAACCCACGGAATCCCCCTTTTCGTCGTATGAAGCAATGAAAGCTATGAAAATGAGCACGATGCGCGCAAAATCATACGTCTCAAAATGAAAGCTATGAAAATGAGCGCAATGATTACCTCTTCATAGGTCTCATACCCTCATTAAGGATACTATCCTAGCTTTATTTGGGAGTGTTTTCGGGAGTATTTGGTCAGTTTTCTGAAGATTGTCGGGTTGTTTGGATTAATTCGATATCTATTGTCGGATTGTTAGGGGTGAGACGGAGCACGTGTCCCCATAACAACACGCGCTGTGCATACGCACTCCTACCACCTATTATCATGATAATGACATCACCACATGGCCACTCACGTGCACTATCATGACAACCCCACATGACCGCCCAATCACGTGACATGACGTCACTTCCGGGATCCTGCCCCGGGGTCCTACAAAATGGCTTATTTTCAACATACATAACTACTCAACACCATCACCAACACCGCCACAACACCAACATCAACACAACTCCTCCTCCACAATCTCCTCCTTCTCCCTATACAGCCTGTTCTAGTGATTCCACCTTTTCCAGAACCTGTAATCCCAAATTCATCACTTCCACTTCTTCCAACATCTCCACCATCTATATTATCATACCGTCTAGCACTACTCTCTTACAGTATTTTCAGATAGCTTTCTCTGCACAATCACCCTGATGTACTAATCCATGACCTCATCTTGTTCTCAGCCTAATCCCTGCCCATCCCTTTCAATTCTCCTAAACCCCATTCCTCTTCCTACCCAGTCTCGCATCTTATTCTTCGGCTTCCGTGCGACACTACCAACCTGCCACATCCACCGTATCTACCTCGCTCCATCCAATTTTTTTGATCTCTTAACTCCACCTCTTTTGTGTTCACTGTTAGTTGTTAAAATGTCAAATTAATGAACAATAAGATATTCTTATGACTAAGAAATAAGCGACAAATGAGTTTTAGATGCCCAAAACAAGCAGAAACAGAGGCATTTGCCCATCCCCAAAGCCGTAAGGGGACTGTGTGCACTACATTTCTGGAAGCGGAGACTACGTATGTTGGTAAACGTTCCAACTGGATAAAATAGCACCCCTCTCCCACCACCCCCGCCTTTACCATGTCGGGCACTGGATGATCATGGTAATGACGTCACACAATTGAGTTACCAGGATAATCCGCGTCTATGTAACATGAGTAGGTCATTCTATGATAAATCCCCGGGAGTTGGGGGGGGGGGGGGTCTCCTCGCCTTAAGCAGAGCAGAAACCTTTAGTATAAATTTTAAAAACCTTTATGCGGCAGTAAATGGTAAGTGGTAAAGTCCATCTGCAATAGCTGTAACTAGAATTAGTATACAGAAGTTATAACATTATCGGTCAATTTGTTGTAACATAACGGGTTGAAAAAAGTGATAACTTTATGCGTCGATTTTTATAACATAACGGGTTGAAAAAAGTTATAACATTATGCGGAGTTTATAACATTATCGGTTGTTTACTACATTTTTTGTAACATTATTCGTTGGTGTAACATTATGCGGCGTTGTAACATTATCGGTTGTAACAAGGCTCAGTACCAGCTGAAATAAGTTGTTTAATGATACAGTGAAACTTTCTCGTTCATTTGCATTTGTTGATAATACCAACTCTTTGACAGAATTTCTTGACAAGCTTTCCGGAAATGATGAAGAGTGTTGGAATTACCAACAGATGAAAAATGAGATGATTTGTGTTTTGTTTGGTTGCAGTGTTGTGATCACGAACTCACACTCTTTCTCGATTTGATCGCAATCTGGTAGCTACTCACCTACAGCATTAGGTCTAAATGTTGCATGTTTTAACAATAAAACAACTGACAATTAAAGAGCAATGTAAAAAAATTAAACTAGCATTTCAAATTCAACATCTCGTCTTTCAACATGTGAGATTCTACCATGTGTTGGTGATACAGTACAGGTCAAAATACATGTACGTTGTAAGATAACCACTATAAACCGTGTATACTACTATCGATAACACCAGGCTCTGATAGCATTTTTTTGGAAATGAGAACATTCCGAAAAATAATGTCAGAACCTGGTGTTGTCGATGTAGGAAGGGTAGTATACAGAGTTAATAGTGGTTATCTTGCAACTTATTTTGACTTGCACTTTAACCCTTGGAACCCGAGCGACCGCCTTTAAGGCCCAGAAGCCCGATACGTCATAATTTCCTTAAATAGGATGGATGCTGAGTGAATGCGTGAAGTAGACCAATTAATATTTTCAACGTGCAGCCCCGCGGCTGCACGTTGAAAATATTAAGGGGTTTACCCCAAATATTGAATATGGAATCTTCCCAATGCTGGCATTGAACTGACATGGAAGATACCACTAGGGTTCAAAGGGTTAAAAGCGTACAGAAAATTTTGGCGAGATTGTGACCCAGTCGTGATTCGATCGAAGTTCGTAATCGGCGTTTGAAACTTTTGAAATTGCAGTACTGTATACTATGTGTTTTAAGTCGGCTTCCTTTATCCATCCTTCTTTCAGGTCGATGATGGCATTGAGAAGGTAGCCTCCATCTGCTTTTGATTAAACTAGTGAAGAAATCCCATCGTTCGGCTTCTTTTTCTGTGTTGGGACTTTCATCTCCCAAGCCGAGACACTGCGTGCAACAGGTGTTTCCTTGTTGCCACTCAAAAAAGTCCTCGCCTCCGTAAAGAAGTCTTTAAACCTGCGATATCCCATCGTTTAAAGTCGTCTATGGTTGCCCATTCAGGTAATTAGAATGATAACATCGATTAGACGAATTTAAACTTAATATTTCACAAAACTAGTTGGCTTGGCTGATACAGAACTCAACGCGATGAACACGGAAATCGCTTTGTTTACCTACCAGTGACCAGTGGCGTCTCAAGAGTGCCGAGGGTCCCGCGGACATAATTAAGCAAGAGACCATGTATATGCCGAAGGTACATCAGAAGGCCTGAGGTGGGGTGGTTATAGGATAGAGAGTCCCGCTTGTATTGGTGGGTGTCCGGGTGACTCCCTCGAGAAAATTTTATAAAAATCAATGCCCTGAGAAAGAATTTGGGGACTTGTACCATTAAGTAAACTATATTTTCATTCACCCTGCCCACATTGTTTAGTGGGTAGGTAGGTAGAGTGAGGTTTTTTTTATTTAATAAAATTAGTCAATATCTGGAGCTTTTCGGCCAGATGGCCTCTATCAATGATGTTATATAAATACAGACTACATCATGCAGGGAAACTTCCGGAAATACAATTAACGTAAGCTAACGTCCTGCATGACGTTAGCTTACGTTAATTGTATTTTCGGAATAGGCTGTATTTTTAAAATCGTTGATAAAGGCAAAGGGGCCGAAAACTCAAGATATCGAGTGCTTCTATTACATAGGGAATCCTAGTCCAGTTTGTAAAAGAGCATACTACGAACAGGCTCTTGACCAAAATAAACATGATATGAAAAGAACACGGGGACTTATAAGAGAACTCACACAAAAAAGTAAATTTTTACTTAGCCAGTGTACGGTATTAGGTTCATGGCGACGCCACGATTGACGACCAAACTATGATTGCCGAACATTTTAACAAATGTTTTGCAGGCATTGGGCAATCGGTAATTCACGAAATTTCCCAGTTGTCAGAGACAAATTTTAAGGATTATCTTAAAAGTACTTATACGAATAATTTTTTTGTCTCCCCAACAGATGAATTCGAAATTACAAATATAACAAACGCAATGAAGTGTAGGACTAGTGCCGACTTCCTCGGTATTTCTTCGCGTCTTTTGAAGGAGACAATATCATGTATCGCCTCGCTCTTAACCCACATAATCAACTTTTCCTTTTCACCTGGTAGGTTTCCAGATCGAATGAAAAAGTCAAAAGTGATCCCCATCCATAAAAAGGGGGCTTTAGATAACTTTAGCAATTATAGACCAATAAGCATAATAACCACATTCTCCAAGTTGATGGAAAAAGTACAACATCCTGAATCAGAACTAGTACGGCTTCCGCCAAGGATATTCCACAGTACAACCTTTACTACAACTGCTTAGATTAATAACAGAAAACAACGATAAACTAACCAGGGACTCGACTTTATCGATTTTTGTTGACCTATCCAAAGCCTTTGAGACAATAAGTCATGATATTTTAGTCTCAAAACTTGAACATTACGGTATTAGGGGGGTGCCACTGTCGTGGTTTAGAAGTTATTTGACACACAGGAAGCTATATGTCGAATTTAACGAGACGTCCTCTGGAGAAGCATCCATATCATGTGGCGTCCCACAGGGATCAGTGCTAGGGCCCATCTTGTTTTTAATTTATGTTAACGATATCGATAAAGCTACATCTGCAAAAACCCTATCATTTCCCGACGACACAACATTAGTTACCAGTGGAGCTGAGATGACAACTCTACAGACACAGGCAAATCTAGACTTGGATAATTTGTACACATGGTGTTGTGCTAACCGACTAAAAATAAATATCGATAAGAGTAGTTACATGCTTTTGCATCCCCTAAACATGAACACAAAACAAGTAAAATACAATTACAAATTAACAGCTTGCCACTTGAATGATTAGGGAATCGCGAACCTAAAAAGAATGTTTCTTTCCTGGGTATAAATATTGACGAAAACTCACTGTGCTGCAAGCTGTCATACATCATATACTGCATGTACAAATTAAAACGAACGATCTCTAAATATGCTCTTAAGTCCATATATTCATCCCTTATTCGCAGTCACTTGATTTATGGCATACAGATCTGGGGGCATGCAGCAACTGATCGTCTCTTCAAGCTACAGACACGGGCAATTAGACTTGTGTGTAATAACAAATATAACAGCCATACGAACCCCCTCTTTAAGAAAGAACGTATCCTTAAACGGAAAGATCTCCACAAACTATACGTATCAATATTCATCCACGATTGGTACTTCAATAGACTTCCAGAGTCGTTCAATGAGATATTTTACAAAGTCAGAGAGTGGTACAAGACAGCACGGCGAACTAACATGTAACGTGCCCAAAACCACTTTCTCCAGCGAGCTTCCGGTTTCTTCGTTTGTACGGATATGGTCCCAAATTGATAATGACATTAAACAAATCCGAGTAAAGCGTCTTTTAAAAAAATATCTTATCGATAATATTCTCGGACACTGCCTCGAGGATGCCCATTGCAATAACTCTAAATGCTCAGATTGTGTAAAAGAAACCTACCCAGAAATTGCCTTGTACTGACTAGCCTACATGTGCTAGAAGGTACACAGGAAATTCAGAACAGAACAGATCAGTATAAATAAATAAGGCCCATGTGGAATAAAGGTTTGCTCCTTGGATATAACTTTTCAACATGAGTCCCACTGTATTGTCTATGTTTAGACCTGGACCATAGGCAATGTCTTTCCTTTCTGGAAATGCTGTAAATACGTTGAGCTATGTTTACTGTGAGTTGATTATTCAGATTAAGTGGGGGATGACAGGTGGACTGTCTAAAAGACTATGCCATCTCCCTGCAGTATACTCATAATTTCTATTATTTTGTGCACTTTTTGTAATTTTTCATGTTGTTGTATATTGCAAAATAAAAGAATCAATAAATCAATCAATATCGAGTGCTTCTATTACATATGAAATCCCAGTTCCTAAATCTCTAAATGGAATGGACACTTATTTATAAAATCGATATTTTTTTTTACGACGCACCTGGAGTTTAAGCACGCACACTAGTACATCGGTGAATGTTCTGGATACGACCCTGCCAGACATGAACTCATTGTCATACGAAAGCATCAGCGATGCAACAAATCCCGAATCTTAAAGTGAATGTCAAATGACACTTTACGCCTATTAATTCTATGATCACCTGATACTTGATAAAGATATTGGCCAAAACAATAGAACCAATTGTCACAATTGTCAATATAGCTTTACATTTTAATATTGTCATCAGAATCATTGTGAATGCGTATCATTAAAATTACGATAGATTTAACAGGTGGTAAAAAGACTGGACATGGTCAAATTGATTGATGATCAACTATTTGAGTGAAACCTTCCTTGCCTTTAGTGCTGAACTTTTTTCACTCTCGAATTCAAATTCAAAGCCTGGACGTATAGGCCTGGGTCTCGCAGCACGTGTGGCTGCTACGCAATGGCTGCGGCAACGAATCTAGTGTCCCGGGGTCCGACGCGTTATTTTTACCGGATGGGTTTGTCGGAGAGAAAATTACTGTAGGGACGCATTGGCATTATGTAGTTGCGCACGAAACTGAATTTGCCACTGTGTATCCCATCGGCATCGGACAGAAAATCGTCCCCTAAATTTCAATGTGTTCTATGTGCTAGTAGGCACATAGAACACATCGGAACTCAGGGGACGAAATGTCGGTTTTGGCGTCCGAACGATGAGGCCGGTAGGCCCATATAAAAATGGTCTCATATTTGGCCGGTTTCTTCTTTTTCTTCTTTCTCTTTGTCTACTACCTTTTCCTCTTTTTCTTCTTCCTCTTCTTCTTCTTCTTTTGTAATTGGTTTGTTGTTTGCGTTTCTGTGCGTTCACGGCGTTTGTGGGGGCTGTTGTAGCGGTACATGTACTAGAAGATGGGAGTAGGCACTGGCCGCCGTCGGAATCCTGAATACTACTGGAATTTGCCTTACTGACACACAGTGACGGTTGTCAACGTTCATATTCTGACACTGATTCTCTATCAGAATCATTATCTGTCTCGGAATTTGAGTACGAATCACGAATTGCTTTGTCCAACGCTTCATGCACTGCCATACACTTTTCAGAAGTTGTTTTGGAATTTCTGTACCTTCGCTTCCGTAACCAACCAAATGCGAGAAGATCTTTTGAAGGTAACACGTGCAAGTTGTTCATCAGTCATCAATCGAGAAGAAACAAAGCAGGAAGCGACACTGTATTTCGGAGTTGAAATAACAGTACGTGGAAATGGATGCAATAAGTACGCCCGAATTTCGACTAGCGCTGGGTGCCTTGCTGTCGACTGCAGTCGCCTCCCGCGCAAAAAGAGTTAAGCCCAGATTCCTGGGTTCATCAGTGATATACTCGTATCAATTCGGTTTCAAGAAAAGACTTTTAACTTTTTAGCCGATAATGCACCTCATCTTGTATTATTATCTATGGCGTTCCCTAAATGTACAAAGAGGCATTAAAAGAATGCACATTATGTTTTTTCAGATTTTTACTGGAGCACGGTGGCTCAGTGGTTACGACATTAAACCTTTACCCAACGCAGACGATTTCAAAATTTATTATTTTAAATATCATTTTTTAAATGTTTTCAAAAAGTTTCAACAAAACCACATCATGTGACCCCTTTTTGGAACGAGTTCGACGAGCTCATACCAAAGAGGGGTCACATGATATGGTTTTGTTGAAATTTTTCGAAAAATAATATTTTTTCAGCTGCTGCATTTGCATATTACGCGGGCGGATGCGGGCGATTCGTTGGGTAAAGGGTTAAACGTCAAACCGAGAGATCCACTGGTCGATCCCCATCAGGTGTAACTGCGTTGTGTTCCTGGGAAAGGCGCTTAATCCCGATTGCCACGTTGGGGAACGTTGGCGCTGTGTACTAAGACGTACTACACGTCGTTGGAGCAGTTGTCTTCAACCATTGCTTACCCTGCTAGTGTGAAGCTGGTACGTTGGAGAGTATGACAGTTGCTCGACATTGCTCGGTGATTCTCTCCGAGTACTCCGGCTTCCTCAACCCGCAAAATTGTCCCACACGAGGTGACCCTAGCTGTCGAAAGTGTCGTTGAACCCCCAATAAATAAATAAATTTAGATTTTCCAAGGCGTTGTGTTTGGTCGGTAAAAACTGTAAAGGTATAATTGCCAATTGGGATAGGGTTCGTACATCAACTTAATGACTTACAATATTTAGAAAATAAATTCGATGTGGTCGGTCTCACGAAACTGTTCAGAAAACATCATAATATTGCTCATATACTTAATGGTTATCGTTGATTCGATGATTTCCAAATACGGCCTGCAGTAGGCACATAAAACACGTTGAAACCCAGGGGAAGAGTTGGTGATGACGTCAAAGGAGGATGTGTGGTTTTCTGTTAGAGAGATTATCTCGTTGACATATTTAGCAACACAAATAATCCGTTTCGTTTTGTTACCAGATGCTGTAGAAATGTGATTCTGAATTAACGCTACTTCTTGTCTCCTGGAAGGATCTACTTTCAAAGAAGTGTCGCTCGACGGATCATCATATATGAAGTCCAATGTTTGAAGCAACAAATTGTTTCCTGTATTAAAAATGTTTCTTGAAATCTTCCCTTCATTCGAATGGAACTTAGGCTTTTCGAAAATTACGAAGAACGGCAGTACGCTCTCAAAAGTATGTGACAAGAATATCACCATTCACAGAAAACCTTAGAAATCCTGTTTGTCTTGAGATATAGGCATATTCTGCATTAACCTTTAAAGGATGCGGAAACATTCCAAAATCGGTATAAAGTAGTGTTCAACCGATGATCGGAACCGGCCACCACAATCGGCCGCTTATGGGCAATCGGATGACAACGGCAACGGCTCCTGGAAGATCAGTTCAACCGATTGTTGCCAAGCAATTTGTGCTTTTTCTGAATCGCATTTTATTATCGTCTGCAACTGTTCAATTGTTAATGTAAAATGATGTCGATGATACCATGCAATAAAGTTGAGAGACAACCACAATGTGTATTCTTAATCTCTCTAGACGCCCTTTACGGGATATACGTGTTAAACGACATGTAAAGCTTACAACTGAGCACACTTGCAGCAATCGCCAGTTCATATCGGAAAAGTGAAGGATGCACTCCATTGGCTCAGGTCGCAGTAAAATTACCAGTCACGCGCACTTGGGCGGTAAACGTGGCTCTGAGAGCCACGTTTACCGCCCAAGTGTGCGCGACTGGTAATTTTACTGGGACCCCAGTCAACGAAGTTTAACACTTTGAAAAATGTTCAGGTTAATATAGTTCTGTCGAGCCTCGTCTTGTCTTGTAGTGCACGGTATTACAATCGGAATCTGCATCAGAATCGGCCGATTGTGGGCTCAAATAACCGGTAATCGGTCAGCGGCCATTTTTGGTAATCGGCTGGACACTAGTGTAAAGTCTGCCAAAGAATTTAATTTTGCTGGTTTTGAGAGTTTATCAGCATTTATTATTATGAAGAAAAGCCTCCGTTGCATTTCTTGTTTCTTGGTGATGCCAACACAACCATCTTATTGTTCAGCGATTATGTCCACGCGTTGTTGAAACAAATCTTTGCTTACACAAAGCCCAAACAGTAGACGGATAAAACAGTAACGACCGAAGGGTGTGTGGAATGTTATTATTGTGACGGTTGACCCATTTTCTCACTTCAATACTCAGCTTTTGCTTCTATTTTAGTAAAGCATTTTGTTTTTGAAACCCCAACGGTTGTGAACCACCGTAGGAACTTCGGGAAGTGGAAGTGAAGTGGTGCTTTTTTACAAGTTCCTCTCTTCTGCCAAAAAGGACCCGGTAACCAACTCCTGGGGTGGGCGTCCTAGACTCTGAAAGTGACTTAAATCTCAATAAATAAATAATATATAACCCTTTACCCAACGTAACGGTCAAAAGCGACCAGTGCTATTCACAAAAATCACCATTCAATTTTCATTATATTTTTCATTTTTTGTCTCAAAAACATAGCGCTTATGACCCTCATTAGAACGAGCTCGTTGAGCTCGGTCCAATGGGGAGGGGGGTCATAATCTATGTGCCAAGAAAGGCTATTGCACAAAAAATGAAAAAAAACTAGTTATTCAAGAATTTAATTTGCAAGTGTCGTCTGCCTTTCGTCTTAGGTAAGGGGTAAAAAAAACAAAAGCTGTTTCTTCCACAGTAGGTATTTTGCGTGAATAGCGTTTCATGACAGCTTCAGCTTTTTTGGATCCAGACATATGCAAAGAGAACTGTCTCGTTTAAGGATGAATATCCGCTCTTTGTAGGTATTATGCACTGATTTTCCACTTTATCGGGCTCGTCTTTCTTCTTGTGACGATTCTGGGTCGAACATCGTCGCGGTGGATTTATGAATGGTGTAAGTATCAGTCGGGAATATACGGAGCATTTCAAACTGGGTGTGACGGCAGGGGTGCGATAATACCAGGGAACCCACACACTGATATGTATTCGTGCTTGCCCCTATGCCTTATTGGAATGACGGAATACAATACACAAAACTAATGTTTGGGACTCATTAAGAAAACGGCACATTGTTGGCTCCAAATTTCCCCATGTGACGGAAACATTGTTTTGACACGATGGGAAAATGTGTTAATTATGGAACCAAAATGTGGATTTTTGGTGATTTAAAAGGTGTCACGGACATTAGAGTGGTTGATATACCTTTCGAGAGGTGGGAGGTATACGTTTTCGCCAGAGGCATAGTCGACACCCAGAGAATATCGTCTGAACCCCAGTTCGAGTGTATGTTCTGCCACCTTACCACAACCCTACCTGTTTGGGACCGTTTGTGCTCCTGAAGGGGCTTTAAATATTTAAAGGTGATCGACGATAACGCTCTAACAGATAATTTATTTACATGCATAGAGGGATATATGGTTCATTTACTTACAAATGTATCAATCCGAGAATACAGAGAATAGAATTTATACACGATCACAGTTCGCACTATAAAAGCCCTCATTGTCTCCCACAGATAGCTGTGTCGTCGCTTTCCGTCTCCGCGCGGTTTGGGTTCTTGTTTTGTATGGTGATTATGCACGTTTTCGCAGATACTTCTTCCACAGGGTTAAGCCCATAGTTACATACAGTACAGTAGCCGTGGACTGGTCGTAATCCACGCGTGGGCAGTGGTGACCACGCATGCGCTTACCAGGTAATAAAAATCATCAGAAAAATTTTAATTAATGAAGCACCGGGTTGCACCCGGTGCTTCATTCATTAAATTGTTGATTAGTTTTCCAGAATTAGTTTTTGGTATCTAATATTAATGCGTCCGCGGAAATATTGCGCACCCGTGGAAAGTGACCAGTACCACGCCGGCAGTACGGTACCTCCGTCTGGACACCCAGCGGCTGTACTGAGACTCACTTTGCTCAAAATTATGTTATGGTATGCCATCGCCGGCGTCTACACACACTTGCTATTTTCACAGACATGGTTCAGTTTTACATTCACTGGTCTTGCCCTTGCAGGATCAACTTGGCATCCACCTACGCAATCGCTGTATCAAAATTCACATATAAAGTTCACAATTATTAACAGCTCTCTTTGTCCAAAGGGTTCTAACACTAAATCTCTATCTCACGAACTCAACTACCTCTTCGCAGCTGTTGACTATTTAGAAATTTAACTATCTTTCATGAATCATCCGCGATTCGTGGCTGTTCACTGACTCGGATTTGAGGACCCTCACGGGATCTCAAAACGGAGCCATCTGTAGCCTTGAGTTCTCTGGAGCTTGAGAGATAAACCACCTTGGGTCTAGCCTCAAATATATATCGTTTGAAGACAATAACTTGTAGCGATAAGAGCCCTCTCTGAAATTTAATATTTCGGTAAATTTAAATATCTTTTTAAACGATTTTGATTTTATTCAAGATCACTTGACCCCCATCTTGACATTTCTAATGACTTTCTGGGGTGTACTGGTAATATAATTTTGGTTTCTGGTATTGCATTACATTAGATGATTTATATGAAATGCGATTCCACTAGACATTACACATCTAATCTATGTATATCACATGAACCGTCGTTAATTTCAACGTAACAACCCATGTCTTATTTCCTGATTATCAACTAGTGTCTAATCGGCGCGTGGTCCCATAGCAGCAGCGTTGTATTCTTGTGCGTAGTTCATATGGCGTCAATTACGACAACAGGTGCAAGTAAAGCGCATTCATGACGTCATGGTGTGAAGCGTCTGAGCCAGCGAACTGATTGTCGAGAATTTAGCGACAATGAATTAAATAAAAAGTGTAAAAAACATTCGAAAATTCATGTGATATACAAAATCTTTAACTCGTGATGTAAAGGCTCGTTGTGAATCAAATTCATCAAACTCGTTTCAAAAAATCTTATATCAAAACATCACTCGTTTGAGATCCTCTATACATGTAAAAGAATACAGAACATAGCTTTCTTTTAATTCACTCGAAGTGATATCTGACAGATCGATTATATTTGGCTTTTGGAGGACATTATCACATTATTATTATTACACATCCATTAAACTTTAAACCCTTGTATTCAATGGAATCGCCGCTATGATAAAAATGATTCTATATTCAACGGGTGATATACAAGCCGGAACATTTTTACCGCACCGCTTAGTTACGCTTCGAAAAGATTCCAAATTTCGTTACACAATCGTCGACCGTCGGTCGTATAGTGTGAAAATGAAAACGTCCAAATCAAAATAAAGTCGGTTCACAAAAAATTAGTCAAAAATGAGATAATATTTTAAAAAAACCCAATAATTTCCAACCGCAACATTAACGCAGTCCCGTGGCCGTGTCGTTTTGTGGATTCCATTTTATCTAAATTGGTCAACTTTATTTTGGTAAATCTTCGTACATCTTGACATGCTTCGAACTTCTTTTAAGGGGTCGTCCAACCTAAATTTGGTCAATTTTTTTTATATTTTTCCCAATGGCTCAGAAACAGATAAGAGAAGTAAGGAAAGGCAAATTATATATCAAAATAATAAGTAAAGTGCATAGAAAAGGTACATACAATTTTTTTCAGGAAAAAAGTGAATTTTATGATTTTGAAGAAGATTAATTTGCCAATGGCATAAGTAACGAACCGGTAAAACCACAAAATAATCGGTAATTCGAAAGCCTTGTCCTCAATATAATGACAACATACTACAGACTCGGAGAAAGCATTTTTTTTGACACACACTCTGGTGAGTTTTGATGTTTGAATGTAATAACACCAACACAGATTTTGGATGTTCCGGGTGTGGCCATGTTTCAATGATGTTTATTTCGGTCACGTGGTTACGATGTGGTTCTTGCAGAAATACTCAATTTGGGTAATCATAAGAATGCAAGGACGTGATCACGCCCTTTATTTGTTCGAGAAAATGTATGAGCGGATTTGCAAACAGGTGACAGCAAATACTTGAGCTGTTAATGTCATAACTGCAAAATATGGTTCGAAATTCCCTCTCGAGTTGACAGGCTGTCTGACCTTTTTTGTTGACAAAAAATCTGAATTATTGCGCACTAGAAAGACAACATGAACCACTTGTAAAAGAAAATAACCGAGTGTATAAAATCGGGACGATACACATAAAATAAGGCAATATTCATAACAAAGTAAGCAGAATGCTTCAGAAATCACTTTTTCACGAAATATATTCCAAGTGACCTGGAACTATATTGAGCGTGTTGATGTCCCCTAGATGTTGTGAAGTTATTTACTTCCTAGTAACCATGGAATTTCAGGCGGGTATGTTTGATGTCTGCAAAGGACCGATTGAAGATGGGTTGAAAATGATGCATTCGTGCTTTTAAATAAGGTGCGCTTGGACGATGCTGAGAATTTAGTTTTTTCTTGCAACCAACCATACTAACACAAGCGTCGATCATTGTCTTTTGTGATCGTTTTACACTGACAAATGTGACAAATCTCCTTCACCGGAAACCATCCCCCAATTTGCATATCACAATAAACATAACCGCTGTCACTGAGTGTCAGCGTGGCCGTGTGGTCAAAACCGAAACGAATTATCGAATGCACGGTCAATATTAGCTGCAATTGGCTTTTAATCAAATGAAATACACGAAATATTCGCAATTTCTTCATTATTCATGCCGAGTTACTTTTTAACCAGACCACATGCGTTCAGTTTCGTTTGTCGGCATAACTAGTTGATTTGTTACAATTGTTGCAAAGTGCCTGCTAATACCCTCAATTGTATTGCTACAGAATTTTCTTGTGAAGATTTTGTTCCTATTACTTATCAAGCAACAACCGAATGAATATTCTGTATAAAGCCACCAATCTGATGTTTGACACTTTTATCGGAGCTGTTTTGGAGGCTTATGGAACTCAAAATGTTGATTACGGCAGGACTTTTCTATCCAACCATTAATCGATAAATTAAGTGTTATAATTGGAAGTAAGAAGCATGAAAGGTCCAGAACTAAAAGTCTAAAAAGAATGTTTTGCAATGTAACATGATTTTTGCAGATACACTTATTTGGAGGGTTACCTGTCTGATAGTGTTTGGAACATGTATGGCCATGATCTTCAAAAAGAAAAAAAGAGTTAAACTTTGAGAAAAAAAGCATCTGCCTTGAGTGCCGGAGGTAGAGTCATGCAAGGAAGAGAGCCCCCCCCCCCCCCCCCCAGGAAATTTGTTGTGTCAAATGGAGCTCACTTGTCACCTTTTGGGGGATTGCTTTGTGTACTGTGTTCTTGAAAAAAATATGTGAGACCTTCTGGATGTGCCCTTCTGATCTCAATATGTCAATAAGCCCCACTGGCGAAAGTACATGCAATAATGGTTCTGTAAGGTTGATTTGATGTGTTTTGAATAACAATGTACTTTTATGTACATTAGATGATTTATTGCAGTGGCAGGTTACAGTTACTCTTATTTCTTCTTCAACAACAGATATCATGAGTGTATTGGTGTCCAAGAGTAAACAAAGCTATGTTACTTATTGATAAACCAGACAAATTTAACAATTTAATCACTATCAAATTGATGCATGGGAAAAAAGGGGTTACAGTGCAAGGGGTTTGTAAATATATTTATTCAACTACAATGTATGACTTTGCAGTGCATTCTACATAGGAGAATATCATATTTTCTTTCCAAACCATTACAGTAACACATACATCTTTATATTGGGAGACACTATTTTGTCCTTCCCTACTTCTTCTGCTGGACTCCTTCAAGTTGACCTTTGTTGAACTCCCCAAATCAAAACATAAACAAAAGAAAATGTCTGCCTTCAATCAGTGAGCACTCCACTTATAACATTTGGTCTCAATCTTTATTACTTTCATGAATTAGGAAAAGATTTCTTCGAGTATGTACTTAAATGTTTATAGAATACAGCTGTTATTTTATTTTGAGGTATTTTATTGTAAAAATTTTGTTCTCTTACTTATGCCATAGCAGACTTTCAGGTGGTGCTATTTACACATGGCAGCAGTTCCATGGCAAATTTCAGTTTCCACATGGTCTATGTTTCATTCCAAGCATTTTGGTATATAATTTATTGGGGTTATTCATTTTGGGACTTTTTTAGACTTGAAAGAAAATTACATGAAATTTGACCAAAGTTAGGTTGGACGTCCCCTTAAAAACGTTTCTCCTAGCTGTTTTGCAAATCTGCACATATTTGTACTTATATTATACTAACAGTAATAGCCACCAAATGGTTAGGCGTGAATAGGAGTGAATGGGCACCATTCACGCCTAACCATTTGGTGGCTATTACTGTTAGTAAACAGCGATAGGAATTTCAACAAACACTGGTTCCTAAAAGGTTGTTTTGATTTTTTATCGATCCAAAAGATCAGTACATCTTCAGTCAAAACAAACTCTTCACCTTTGGGTTCAATTATCGGAATTAAAATTTGTTCAATTAAGTCGAAGTGTTTTTAATACAAATTTACTGTCAAATACAAGAGACAATTTGTTTATTTAAATGCATTTTAATGCATGGGTTGTATAATAAACACAGAACGCGATGTGTGTTTGCATCGGTGGGTGTCTTACATAACTCGTTGGAATGGCGTAATCATATTTCGCTCGAGCCGTAGCTCGAGCGAAATATGATTACGCCATTCCAACGAGTTATGTAAAACACCCACCCTGCAAACACACATCGCGTCCTGTCTAATTATGTCGCAGCTTATCGTTACACTTCTAAAAGAAAGATTGACATTAGTCGACTAAGTCTTCACACTCAACATTATTTCCAACTTCACAATACTAGCTACTTTTGCCATTATTCGTCCACAACACACGCATCTATTATAAAATTACGCCCAGATATTTACAAAAATAAAAAGTTTGTCTTGCCATCTCTTAACTCCTTGACAACTCCCACAAAGGAACAAACCACAATTGTTACAAAACTATACAAGGTTAAGCATTTTTACATTTTACATTCAAACGCAGTTATTTTACAAGCACTCGTTCATTATGTACTCAACACACTCCGCTTTTTCTTTCTTTTCACAGATTATCCGTCCGGACACATGTCAGCAGACGGCTTATCCCGCGGAGTGGAACTTCTATCTGGTGTCTGAGATAGGCAGACGACACATTTTGACTACCCTTGTTTGCTTCTATTCTGAAACGGTAATTTTGTAGCGGATGGAACCGCCGCATGATTCTGCTATTCTCCACCTTACTTTTCGGGGCTATGGTCTGTGTGGAGCATTACCTCTCATTCATATAAGAGGTTTTGGAAAATCTTAACCTAAAAAAACATTGCCAGACACTCCCTCCCATATACCGTAATTGGAAGTAGATTTTTGCTAGCGTATGTCACTAGGAACCACCCATCCTATTCTCGCAGCAGAACCACATAGACCCCTGTGTCTGATGTGTCGGCCTGTACGAGAAAAGGCCAAGTAAAATCGGGCAGGCGCGGAAGTGGTACCATACTGAGCACATCCCCCCACGGCGTTGAATGTCCTGTCTTCGGGAGGTTTCTAATTGCCTTGTTTGGTTTACTCTTTGTGAGATCGGTCAAGGGTGCTGCAATATCTGCAAAGTTTAGCACGAAGTGGTACCCAGCGAACTCTAAAAACAAGATCACCTGTCGCTTCGTCAGCGGAGATTTACATTGTGTATTTTCTCAAGCTTCTCGACGTCCATAGCCACCTTCCTTCCCCCACCTTGTGGCCGAGAAACTGAATGGTCCGGAAGCCTGCTTCTTACCTAGAAGGCTTTACTGTCAGCCCCGCCCTCCTCAGTCTGAGGAGCAACCCTCTGAGCACCCGAAGGTCACGGCCACATATGTTTTGCACAAGATATCGTTCACATAATGGACTATATCCCCTGTATCTTCCAGCACTTTGTGCAGCATCATATTGAAGGTAGCGCCAACTTTAATTTTCCCAAAAGGGTGTTTTCGAAAATGAAGACAATGTTGAGAAAAGTCATATGCCCGTCCTCTTTTCTGACAGGAATTTTCGAATAGCTCTTCTTCAAACCGATTTTGCTGAAAAACTCGGCACCCCTCAAACTTGTCATTTTGTTTTCCATAATCCCCAGGGGCTCGTTCTTTAATGTCGTAATGGCGCTAAATCCCCTGAAATGGATGCAACATCGGACGCTACCGTCTGTTGTCTTCACTGTTATAATGTGAGATATATAAGGAGACTTTGAAGGTTCAATAACCCCCTTCAACAACATATGTTCTACCCCACCCCGCATTTCCTGTCTTTTTGCATAAGGAATCCTATAAGACGTCACTCTCACTAACTTTCCTGTGGTATGCTCAACCTTGTGTTAATCGAGGTCTGTGGTGCGTAGTCTCTTGGAAAACACATCTCTAAACTCATCTACGAGTTTCATGACTTGATGACGCTGTTCGTCTGACGTGCATACCCTTAACAGCTACACGATAGTTCGTTTTCCCGCCCAAATCGGTCACGACATGAGGCTCCTTTCACTGCAATAGCAGCTTGTTATGGCCCCCGTCATCCTCTGGCATACCAGACAATTTCTCTCCTCGGCACCCTGGCCGAATTGGTGATTATATCAACTTGCACTTTATGCAAACTTCCCCTTGCTTACTGGCGGGTCTCTTCCAACCTATTTCTTAAGTCAAAGACATACTGTTACGTGTTCCTAGCTGCGGTGGTCTCCGCCTCCATTCAGAGCTCATACAACACTTGCATGGGCCACCGAACAGTCAGGCCGTACAAAAACTCAAAACGGGAAAAACAGTGAACGCTTGGGGCACCTCCCTGAAGGCAAACAGCACCACTGGCAAGTAGCCTTTCTTGGAACATTTTTCTCAGTATTCCCTTTAAAACCCTGTTTACCTGCTCGCATAGACCGTTGCACTTCGGATTATACAGAACAGTAAACAGTTGTTTCAAACCCGCTTCGTCTCGATTTTTTGGGAGGGTCACCACCTCCGTGTACCTGGTGGAGTAGTCCATCACAGTAAGGATATTCCTGTTCCCACATATTCGTGTACCTGGTGGCGTAGTCCATCACAGTAAGGATATACCTGTTCCCACTTATTCGTGAACCTGGTGGCGTAATCCATCACAGTAAGGATATTCCTGTTCCCACACATCCGTGTACCTGGTGGCGTAATCCGTCACAGTAAGGATATAGAGGATATTCACGAAAATTTGATGAATACCGAAAATATCTCGTGAGTGGCTACAAAGAAATATGAGGATCTTCACGAGCGACGCAGTCGCTCGTGAAGATCCTCATATTTCTTGTAGCCACGAACGAGATATTTTCGGTATTCATCAAATTTTCGTGAATTTGCTTTTTATTTAATGCTCTACGACTACAAACTCTCCAATTTGTGGCCTTTATTTGCCATTAAGGCGCAAAATTTATGTGCCGAACCGGCGTCCATACAAAAATTACAACAACCAAACTCCAACCATTGGAATGTGTGAATATCCGCACAAAAAGTAGTCCCGTCTTATTTCTCCCCTAACTTTACGATTTACCAAGGCTGGCGAATTGAAATAATCGCAATGTGTTTCGAAGAAATAGAACAATAACAAAAAACACCACTTTCTTATTTTCAATAACAAGACACGTCATTTTATTTTTTTTTGAAAATGCACTGAAGACGTGTGAAGTTGAACTGAAGAAATTTGAAAGTGATTTCGGCTTTTCGCTGGAAGGTGAATGAGAAAGTCAAACTTTGAAACCGCTGATTTAATGAATTGATTTAGTCACTGTCACTATCAATTATTCGAATTCGTTTGTATTTGGGACTCTGGAATTCATTACTGATGTGCTGACTCTGTGATGATTGCATGTAAATGTTTATCGGCCCATTAAACGTGCTGCCACTGAACATCGAAGACAGTGGAAATGAACCTACGATGAAATATCGATTTCTAAATATCATTTTGATATTTCGTTTTGCCGACCGACAGGGGAATATGACTTAATTTTTCAGCGTGAATTGATGCCTGAGCATTAAATAAATACCTGTTCGCACTTATTCGACATGGCTGTAATTGATCCTGTGAGATCCGCCCCACTCTCGAATGACTCACTCATTTGCGGCATGTCTCCTAATGGAACATTCATGACACTGTCCTTTGGAACTGTCTTTTGACAAAGCACACCCGACCGACAAAATCTGATGACATCACCATTGATGCGGGGCATCAAGAGTTTTTTCTGACCCAAAATAACCCCAACCAAACATTCATGAGTCAAAGTCACAACCTGCATCCGAAACTTCTCGAGGACTATTATTTGCTGAAAGTCTGCGCTCAACTTGTCCCGTTTACGGCTCATACACTCGATTGTGCACTTCCTTTCTCTACTTTCATCTTGTGCCGTCCCTTACGCCGATTCACCACCATACTGCCCTGGCCACGTCGTTCCCAGCATTTCTTGAGCTAGAGGTCACCACTTTGGGCTTTCTTCAGTTTCTCTACGTGAACCTCCTCAACCGACTCTACAGTGGCTTAACCCTTTCAACCCGATATGCATACATTTTTTCGCGAAGAGAAAACTGGTAAATCTGAAGCGAGGCTCGGGAATAATTTAATCCGACAGCTCAACAGAGCTGATGGATTATATTATTACTGAACCTCACACCTCACAACAAACCAGGATTTCGTCGTTGACAGAATTGACTGAAATGTTACCATTCAGTGTTGAAAGGGTTAATTGGGTGCCTTTCCTACGCAGCCTGAGACCGCATCACAAAAGCTACCATCACTTCTGGCACATCTCACTGTGTACTGTTCCTACCTGTAGCTTGGGCCTCTGTCGCCTATGCCGCTTGCTCATAGGTTGGATTATTTTCTAACCATGACCTATCAGGATGTCTATCCTCACTTCTGGCACGTTGCTAACGACTAAGTCACACATGGGTCTATCTGTATCTATTGCCACTATCCGGTCACTGTTGAAAGTTCTATTGACCCCCACCCTCTCAAGGGGAAAACTCCTCACCGTCCCTTCAATCAACACACAAAAATGATCGCGACCCATTAGTTGATCATTCCTAACCAATTTTCTCCTGACTACCACACTGCTGCAGCCTGTGTCTCGCAAAATACTGACCTCGTGGGCCCCACATACATGGGTACACACTCATTTTCTCTCTGTCCTGTGAGGACGAAAGTTCCTCGAACATGCCACTAATTATAATTAATTATAGGGAGAAGCATCCCTACTTCTACCCCCCCCCCCCCTCTCCCCTTCTCGATCGCATCCCAAAGTGGGCTACTTTCGGGCCCAACCGCCCGACAGGATGCAACCGTCCGCATGTTTTCCAGGTCTGACCTTCGTCACTCCCCACCCCCGTTTCTCCAGTTCTTGGGCTACGTGTCCCTTCTTCCATTTCTATGAGGCCCACCGTTCGCGCATGTTGAAATAAATTGTGCCCTTATGGATCAAATCTTTGAGAGACGGGAGATCCTCTTCCATTTCCGACAACTCAGCTCAACGATCAAAGCACCTCGTGGCCCCTAAAAATTTAAAAACACTTCCAAGGGCTTACATTCTCTGAGCCTAACCCGAAAACTCTCTTCGGTAAGGTGGTACCTCTTTAAGATCAGCTTATCTTCACCTTTCCGTAATCATTAGCCAGGTCAGGGGGAATACTTGCATTCACTTGTACGGATTTTCTCGTTAATAACGGGCTTAAATTTACTCCCCATGAATCTTCAGGCCACTGATGTCTTCATGCGAGCCTTTCAAATCTTTGAAGGTATACATCAATGTCATCAGTGCGCTCGTCGTACCTGGAAAGATTGGGTAAGGGGTCTCACTATGACCACCCACATCCGTTTCCACCTGCCTATCATACATTTCCTGCATCTGGGCTATAGCTCTTATTAGTTCGAGCTCCATCCTTTGTTGTCGCTTCGCTCTTTCGCGCTTAATCTTAACTTGTCGTCCTGCCCTTTCAGTCTTTTCAAGCTCAATTTTAGAACTTTTTCACGTTCGGCTGCCTTCCTTTCAGTTTCTCCCTCGGCCTTCCCACGTTCTCATGCTCAACCCCCCCCCCCCCCCCCACCCGCTTCTCTTGTGGCAGCCTTCTGCTCAATTTCAGCCCTCAAGTTTAGTGTAACCAGCCTTTCCTGGTATCCTAGGACAGCTTTTGCCCTCCGTCTGGCATTCTGCGATCTCATTCTCTCTCTCTCTCTCTCTCTCTCTCTCTCTCTCTCTCTCTCTCTCATCCGTCTTTCCGTCCTCTCTCTCACCCTCTCTCTCTCAACAATTACTAGAAAAAGTTAGAAGCCACGTGCCCCTTGTGACCCATTAGCTCGGTATCTACGTCCCAGGCATCACCTAGGACACAGATATGCACCTCCCCTTGAATATTATCCATTTCATCAAAATAACATGGAACGATGTCTTAAGATCATCAAAGTAAAATTACCCAGTAATTTAAGATTCGTCATGTTTCTGTTTACCATGCTGGTCATGCGCAGCCTTGTATGGCCGTTGATTAGTAGTAACTTTTTTGAGAATAACGAGATCCAAAGGTCCACACCTTTCGAGGGGAGGACCTGGGCATAAAACTTGTACACGTATTGCGTGTGGCTGTCCACGCGATTCCCGAGGATTGACGAACTATAGGTTTGTTTCACTATACGAGGTTAATCGGACATGTGACCTGTCATTGAGAATCTCGTCAAAAGCTGTGTCACCAAACATTTACTTTGACGTTCTCAGTCGGAGTGTTTTTCCACCCGATCATGTGTCCTGCTTCATGCGTAAAGTACCGATTACTTTCGAGTGAAACTTGAACACTGCGACTGTTGTGATTGCTTCCTGGCGTTTGATGAAACTAAATGACAGGTCACAGGTGGTAACCAAATAAACGGTTTTGCAGTTAACCCTTTTAAAACTATAGCCGGACGGAGGTCTTTTGTTTGGGGAGGGGGGGGGGGTCCTATTCGGTTCCTTTTTTTGCGACAAATCGGAAAATCGAAACGCAAGAACAAGCCACAACAGGCCGGATGGTTTACTGCGTTTGTGCATAAACTGAGCAAATTATTGTACTGAAGGAGCTGGACTCCGATGGCCACTCATCACTTTGTCCATCCGACGAATACGTCGTGTTCTCATTATCATAATATCTCCCGTATTGTCTCGTCCGATGGACGAGACAACACGGGAGAAAATGTGACAACGAGAACACAATATATATTAGATGAACTTTATTCAATTGTTACCCTAAATTGTGTTTTTTCTCTGACCCAATAGTCCAAGTAACTGTTCCAATGGAGTATCTAAGAATTATCAAAGGGTAGTCAGACTGAACTCAATGGAGGTACAGTACAGCCGCCTTGGACTGGTAGAAATCCACCCGTGGACAGTGATGTCCACACATGCGTTTAGCAGGTAATAAAAAATCATCTTCAGCAAAATTTTATTTAATGAAGCACCGGGTTGTAACCCGTGCTTCATTAATTAAATTTTTGATGATTGTCCTTTTGTGTTTACAATCTACTATTATTGCGTCTGTTGAAATATTGCTCACCCGTGGAAAGTGACCAGTCCACGGCGGCCGTACTGTACGTACAGACAATGTTTTTTGTGGTGAGTAAAGTATATCGGATTTTTTCCAAGTTGAGAAGCCCTGAAGTATAATTGTCTGCATGTTTTGACACATAGAAAAAGTGAACAGAAGCCGATGTTTTTCTTTTATCCTGATCCAAAACCTAAACTAAAAAACAAAACCTCCCCGCTCAAGGTAGGAGTGTTTGTGGTGTCGTCCATCCCTCACAAGTTCTGAGATCAAAATAAGCGGTATCGCATGGCATTTTGCTAATCAAAATTCAGGAAAAGCTATGCAATCATTAAATGTGCATAGGGAAATGCGATGCACATTCTTAAGTTCTATATCATGGTGGTCAATGGTCATTAGTCCTAACTTGTAACTGCTTGTCTGGTAGAAGCATGATGGCTCAATGGCAAATCAGCAGTTCATGGACCACCAGGTATTTTACCTGATGGTCCATGAACTGCGAATTTGCCTCCAAGTCCTCAAGTATCCACTAGGGTGAAAACGTTAATTGGGGATAGAAGCTCACTCACACAATGGCAGAGTACCAAATCAGTATATCTGTACCATACATATGTGTACCGGTAATGCATGGATCAAACCACTTATTTGAAAACAACAACAGTAGTGGAAGAGTTAAAGATTCCACATCTGTTGGTGCCAAGTTAATAGCAGCATTACCCGACTGTATATATTTCTTTGTATTTTTTTCTTCAAGTAGGCATACCACTAATATATAGGTAACTAAGTGAAAAATGCTTTCTTGGGAACAAAAGCACTCATTACTGTATATTGAATTTGAAACATGAAAATGCTACACAATTTTCAAAAAAATGCTATACACTTTTTTGAAAATGTATAGCATTTCGCTATGCAAATAAAAACAATATTTTGATCCCTGCACAAGTTAGTTTTCAGATCGGACAATAGTCTTAAATAGTGGCATTGCCTGATAATCAAATGGAGCTCTGTGGTGACATCTGGGAAAATATTATGTGAAATTGAGGATCTAAAATAAAGGCAGTTTGCACTATTGTATGTGAAAAATTACATACAAAATAGAACGATGAAGTTGATAGGGATATTTTATTTCCCAGATAGGGCTTATCTATATATGTAATTCTGTTAATATGTGATTGTGTCAGAAATTAAACAGTGATAAACATTGTGTAACATATAGAACCTGCAACAACAGGGCCATGCAACTAGTTTTTGTGAAGCGCCAAGGCCTTTTGATACTTTTTGTATAGCCGAAAGTAGTACCTAGGCGTTTCACAGAAACTACAGGGAAACAAGAACTGTTACTGTTGTATTGGGGAATTGAGGCCGTTCCAAATTCGTTATAAAAAAATTCAAATCACAAATGGGCGACTGTCTCTCAGGAAGAACTCCAATTCTCTGGGGACGCGTCGCATCTCTCCTGGTTACGCGCCCGTGTAGGTAGACTCCACCATATAGCAGTAGTGTACTATCTCGATATAGCTTAGCCTTACTGCATAAAAAAATTGCGGGTCGCACCACAAAATTCTTTTCCAGGGCTGGAACGCGGCCCGGACCGCCCAACCCCTGCAGTACCGATACTGATACACAAATGAGCTTGACCGGACCGAGGCGGTCCAAGAAAGGTCCAGAATTGGAATTTAATGCCTCAAATTATCCCTAGTTCGGGACGTAGCTCCTATTTTTTTTTTACTTTAACCCTTTTACCGCCACGCCCATTTTAACCATACAGTACGTGGAGAGTGGATTGTAACTAAATCACCCGCGGAGTGGAGTTATCACCCAAGCTATAACTTTCATATTGTGTACATATCGACAAAAAACACAAGCAATGTTTCAGCCAATGGACCTCCGGGTTTCACCCGGAGGTCCATTGGCTGAAACTTTGCTTTTGTTGATTATGTTTTGCAACAAATTTGCAATTATTACTTGGGTGGAATCTCCACTTTGCGGGTGATTTAGTGATAATACACTCTCCATGTACTGTATATGGAGGACCTCTATGCACGCCTGTATGCTGGGACGTTTAATAAAATTTATCAGATACTTGAAACTCTATTACCTGATTAGTTGTTGGAAAGGGCTCTCTGAGCCATTCCCAACAATTAATTAAATGGTAGGTTTGATCTGTGCATACCAGAACGAACAGGTAATCATTATAAAATAGGTGACAATGTTCGTTTTCGGCAGCGTAAGTGTTAACTTCCAAATTAACCTGTGAAATAACTAGGATATTATTTATGGGAGCACGGTTCCCTCACAGTCCAAGATTATCAAAGTTTTTCCGGATACAGATGACGGCGGCATAAGCGGTACAATACATCGTCTCTTGTGTACAATATGGAACTTAGCATTAAAGAAGGCGCCGTGTTGCACGCAACACAAAAAGATTACGCTTGATACAATCCCATAATGCCTCATAGAATTCTTCATTTTGCTGGCAGTTGATCAAACATGTCTGATATCCAATATAAACTTGCAGTCACCATCCACCATCGAATACATACAATTGATTAAAAAATGAAAACACTGTTGTGGGCTGCTTTGGACGGGCGCAGTCAAGGGGGGGGGGGGCACTAAAAATTTGCAAGACGTGACGTCCCATTTTTTATTCGGCCTCTTTTTACACCCACCCACCCACCCACCCACTACGTGCAAAATTTCTACTACCGTTCTCAGACACCCACCCCCACTCTCTCATTAAAATCCAAAATAAACTTATAAACTTAGTAGGCACAGCTGTCTTTAGGTGGTTTTCATAATGTTCTTAACCCTTCACCCAACGTAACGGCAAAAAAAGGCCAGCGCTATTCTCAAAAATCGCCAATTGCATTTTATTATTTTTTCATTTTATGTCTCAAAAACATAGGTTATGACCCCTCATTGGAACGAGCTCGTCGAGCTCGTTCCAATGAGGGGGTCATAACCTATGTTTTTGAGACAAAAAATGAAAAAAATTGGTTATTCAATCATTTTTTGGCAAGTGTCGTCTGCTTTTCATGTTAGGTAAAGGGTTAAACTGGTACCACCAATTTAAACCTCTGTGGGCTGCTGTGGGCCCCAATCTACAAATGACAAGCTGTTCATTATCAGGCTTGGCCAGAGCAGGTGTACATATACGGGAACAAATTTTCATTTGAATTGTTCCCAAAATATTGTCTGCACATTTTCTACATTTCGAACAAGACACTCACCCCCTACTAACGTGTGGCATTTTCCCAGTTTAAGCCCAATATTCTCACATATAAAGCCTCCTGATGTTGTATTTATGTTGAGAGTGTGATGTACTTATCATCTTTAAGGTTTGAAATACAAATGATGGTATATATTAGCTGATATATTGATATATTTTTAAAAAATTCAAAAAATTGCACAAGTTGGAAATGCACATTTTTGGCGCACTCAAGAGACCCACCCACCCCACGTCACGTCTTGCAAATTTTTGGTGTCCTCCCCCTAGCGCAGTAGGGGAAAAATGGACACAAATACACACGGATGCGAAACCAGATCGGACCGCTATTTTTTGGAGCTGACCACCAATGGGAGTCTGATACGGTCCGCATAATTATTGCATATGACCTTTTTGGTCATATGTGACCATAACAAAATGATAAATTCGGATAGCAAATGTTCATCTTCCTTTGACGTGTTAATCGTGGTACGCCGTGGTATTACTGCAAAATATCTTGGAATCTACGGGTAAAACTATCTCCACGATAGGCGATATTCAATCATATCGCAATAATTTTTAAAAAATATCGTAATCGATATTTTTAAGTCCCAGTCCTAAAACCATGGTACTTTTTCTTTGTAAGGGAGTGCTGCGACTTCGCAAATCACAATTAGGGTTATTTAATGTCCATCATGGCTGACAATTTTCGTCATTGGAAGAGATTTACAGGAGAGTTATCTCCATTTAATTTTCAAAAGTAACCATTAAATTTAACCTAAAGGGAAAGGGAATTTTATATAAAAATTAACATTTCGAAATGTTAGCGAAGTTGTATCATTGATGTGTGCATTATTTATCAATCTTCAGTTTAACCCTTTACCCAACGCAGACGATATCAAAATTTATTATTTTAAATATCATTTTTTGATATTTTTCAAAAAATGGCAACAAAACTATATCATGTGACCCCTCCTTGGAACGAGCTCGACAAGCTCGTGTCAACGAGGGGTCACATGATATGGTTTTGTTGAGATGTTTTGAAAAATAATATTTTTTCAACTGCTGAATTTGCATATTGCGTGGGCGGATGCGGCCGATTTGTTGAGTAAAGGGTTAAAAATACAGAAGCTGTCTTTTTACAATTTTTATCCCAATCAGTTTGAACGATTAACTATTATTCTCTGTTTAAACCCATTTAAAAATAAGAAAATGGGGCTTAAACCATCTTTTAATGTAATTTTCGTAACCGACAGCTATAACCGGATAATCTCCGGTTATCCGTGGCCATTATTTCACCGAGCATGGGATCAAAACTATAAGAATTGGAAAGCAGTATTCGCAAACTATACCGTAGTTGTATAGAAACGAACGTTGTCGAGTATTCGACAATGTTCATTTGGAAACACACTACAGAGTAGTTTCTGCGATTTCTCATTACTCACGGAAACGACCGATCATTAACGAAGTCTTTAACGCCAAAGTCGATTATTTCTCACTATATACAACGCGGCTTCGATGTGTAATCTATCACAAAGGAGAAGCGACAGATTTACTACGGTTTAAACGTGGAATGACGATCACTATCGATATTTCGGAAAACCGGTTGACGGTTTTTCTAATCTGTTAGGTAGCCAACTTGTTTCAAACCGATTATCCGGTTAACCATTTCATTACTATTAGTTGCTTCTAATTAACTTGCCATGAAACGGGCCAAGTTTCCTTTTGTAACGTTTAATAAACGAAAACAACAGACAGCTCCAAGACAAGAGGAAACTTGGCTTTATTTTCTACTGATGCCATGGGTGGTGTCTCAAACAGCCACTTGCTTCTTAATTGGACATTCCTCGGGCGTCTAATAATTTCAAGGGAGATAACTTCACCGAAAGTCGATTTTCACGACGAGATAGGTCAGGGATGTTGGGGAAGGATACATTTTTAATTAATGGACTCCAAATAATAAATCTGTAATTTATTGAATTATTGAGTTACTGGAATGTCATGAGGAAATCACTGTACAATACTAATAGACATATAAAAACTGATAAAATGTCAACGTAAAGAACTCACAAACTGTTCAACTGACCAGGATAACACTAGCCCATCAGGTTATGTCAGTATAATATCCTTATATTTAGAAAATATCAATATATGGCCACTTGAAATCATGTTAGTGAATACTGGATGGTTTTACAGTTCTCTGAAAGTAAAGTCTTGTCCACAAGTTCACCTCTGTCGAAAAATGACCCGCGCCGCCCCCATTGTCCCATTAGCCTCTGGACAAGGAGAGCACCCTACTTCCAGTGCCATTGGACATAAGCTATATTTTGAAGGTAAAAATGAAAATGTTTTGTTATTCCCGAAATATTTTTGTACATATCGACTGTCAGTCGTCTTAGATTTATTTATATTTATTTATTGATATTTAAGGTCACATATTTATGCACAATGGCTAATCATGACCGTGACAGTTTTACGGGGTGAGGAAGCCGGAGTACCCGGAGAGAACCACCGAGCAACGACGAGCAGCTGCCAGCAGTCGTCTTAGATAGAACGGTAACTGAAATAGGTGATTTAAAAACAGAAGATTAGCTCAATTCTGCTTCAAACCAACCCACCGTGTTACGACGTCGGCGTTGACTTCTGAAGTGTAGACATGGGCGGTATTGATACTTGGGTTCGGTGTCAGTTTCGGTATTTTTAGGGGGGTGGGGGTATACCTCGGTATCAATTCAGTGTCTGACTTGACTGAGATTTGCCGATAGCACCAAAGAGAATTCACATCAGAAGAAAAAAAAAATGAGTTGTAGTATCATTGTACCATAACGTTATAAATGGCAGTGCTCATGAGATCAGCCGTGGCATTCTTTTAAAACCACAAATCATATCTACAGTAATTTTGTGACTTGTTCTAAATGCACCCAAGTGTTTAAAGACCTATTTCAGGCGTTTGCGATCTCAAAGCAAATGTTCTGACTATGCCATCTTGAGAAGGTCCTGCTAACAATAGGCAAAACATCTGGGCAGCGATTTCTAGTCAGGTCCTGGCTGCCTTAACAGGCAGCCAGGACGTGACTAGAAATCTCTGCTACGCAAATGGACATGTACGGGTTGTTGTCTAATGAGAATTCAGGACAGTCACCCAGTCCATTGTGGCTTAACAATACTGAAAAGGTTATCAGTCACTTCATTCAAGAAAATGGCCTTTCAACTGTACTGTTATTTGTCCTCAACGGGGTATTTTGTAAATAGCGAATGAAGGAAAAATTGAAAATTCAAACCGGGTTCGGTATTCGACAAATAGTTCGCTCCGATTTTTGCTGTCCCTTTGATATCGGTACTAGTTAGATTTGTCGGTATTGTTCCCATATCACTGAGGTCACATGTTTATTATGCGTATTGCGGACGATATGTCCGTGAAGGGCTATTTGGTTATGGTAAAAGTTGGCAAGCGTTCTCAGTAACTGTATAAGTTCCATTGTCAATGAAATTTGTAAAAAAAAATGGACGAAAATTAACGAAAGGTACCCGATGCCGGTCAAAAACGACGCCATTTTAACTGTATGTAATTCCCGAATGATGAACTGAATTACCAACCTTTTTCATAAAACATCTGGAGTTCTGATGTGAATAAAGTTATGATTTTTTATTTATAACAGATAAAAGATTCGGGATGATAGAAATCCACGGTCAAAATATGGGTAGATGGGGCGACCGGAAGCACGCGCTTTTATTTTTGTCTTTTATTCGGCTTGAAACATCCCAGCAAAGTTATACAACCGTTACAACGCAGTTCCCGCTCTTTTCACATCAATCACACTTTGTCTTTCTTCATCGAATTCCACGTGAGTAATGTATCAACCGGCGAGAAGGGCTAAATTAACCCTTTTCTTAACACGAAAAGCAAACGACACTTACGAATTAAATTCTTGATTAACTAACTTTTTCGTTTTTTGTGTAAAAAAACATTGCTTATGATGCCTCATTGAAACGAGCGAAACTCAATCGTTTCAATGAGGGGCCATAAACTATGTTTTGAGACACACAATGAAAAAATTAATGAAAATTGAATGGTGATTTTTGTGAATAGCGCTGGCCGATTTTGATAGTTACGTTGGGTAGAGGGTTAATCTCATGTCCTACTGAAGTAAGGTGTATATATTTGTCACTATTCGAAATAAGTTGCGAACAGATTGGCTACTGCAAATAAATCTCCGTTGCAATAGGTAGCAGTTGCAGAATTATCAGTATCGGTGGCCCACACGCAGCGGCTTACATGCTGGAGTCCCTGATTTTTGTTTTCGCCGATCGTGACTTGACATACGAATTTGTACCGCATAAACCCCAGATCCTTCACGCGTCCTTTTATAACATCCGATAGATTCTCTGCTAGTTTGCAGCATAACTTGGCGTCGTATTTTTCTCCATCCAAATATGCCTCTAAAACACTGTTAATAATTTTTTCTGCTTGACACGAGTTGAACTTCTCATTCTCCTCGGGTTCCATTCTGTACGAGTTCTGCATTTTTACAGGAATCAATATTGGTTTCAATCCATAAGATGCCCCCGATATGGATGTTCTAGACACTTGTGACATGCGCCGTCCACTCATACCATACTGTACACTTGGACGCGGTAGATCCATTCTTGACAAACGTCGTGTGTGAGGTCCCTGGGTCATACTGTCACCTTGCATAACTGACGTACGACGTGAATGTTGATCGCTATCGATAGGCATTTTTGACGTAATATGTGATTCTGTTTATCTGAAATGAACAAAATAGACTATGCTATAAATTTGATCTTAAAATAAGTCTATTTCACCTTGCAAATCTTCCTTCATCTCCAAGTTATCAGTTGCGTTTCGTGGACAACAGTTGCGTATCGATCGGTGGCCTGGGACCCCCCCCCCCCCCCCCCCACACACACACACACACAACAAACCTTACGGCATCCCTAAAAATCCAGAATTCTGCATGGGACGTCGACTAGAGAAATGGTGGATGATATACCAAGCTTTGTGAAATCTGGAGTTAAATCTAGTCCCAATATGTCTCCATTTTTTAATCCCCCCACTCCCGGTCACACCAACTCGAGAGGGACAGCACCTCCATATATTTCCCCAAATCAAGATTTCGATCTTCGGTACCCCCACACACACTCCCCTATTATAGATATCTGGATATTCAAGACGCGCTGTATATACCATGGTTCCGTGTGTGCGTTTGTGTGTGTGTGGGGGGGGGGGGGGGAGGAGGGAGGGGGTGGTGATAAAAATTCCATGTCGATAATGACGCCTTTTTCTCCCATTCAAGTAACGACACAGATAATAATCGTATATCTCAAAAATGTACAAATCCTCCTTGGAAACCAAAAATGAAGCAGCGCTAGTAGTAGAAGATGAGGTGACCATTCCCTATTGGCCGGACCTACCCCCGGATCTAGGAAGTGATGTCATAGTCACGTGACCTGGTGGAGTATACTCCAGGACAAAGGAACATGGTCAGTAGACGAAAACTATTGCATATATAGATAGAAGCAGAGAATTCTGAAATAATTTGAAATACTAATACTTGTCTGGTTGTTTGTGGTAATTCTTCCAATCGGGAAATTACTCCCGTACAAAGGGACACACCCTCTGAACATACTCCTGTCTTGTTGTAAGCCTTTGGGTCACATAGCAACCACGTGCTACCATAGAAATCAAGATGGCGGCCTCCAGTATACAAAATGGACGACGGAAACACGTATCACTCTAACAACACGCGCTGCGCATGCGCTCTCACATCACGTATCACTATGGAGATGACGCCACAAGATGGCCGCTCACACGGCTTACCATGACAACACAACATGGCCCCACCAAGTTACATGAATATGACGTCACTTCCTAGGTCCGGGGGTAGGTCCGGCCAATAGGGGACGGTTACCTCATTTCCTGCTACTAGCGCTTATTCTCTCTTTCTGGTGTGCATGCTTGATTCGGTCTATTCCTCCCAGTTCAGCCAACTTCAAACTCAAAGGCTATATCGTCATGAAACCGACTTTCAATAAAGTTATCTCCCTTCAAATTATTAGATGTGCGAGGAAGGTCCATTAAAAAGGAAGTAATTGCTGAGGAAACACCTATGACAGTAGTAGAAAATAATGCCAAGTTTCCTTTTGTTACTTTTAATAAACGAAAACAGCAGACAGCAGCCTGCTCTCTGAGCTATTTGTTGTTTTCGTTTATTAAAAATAACAAAAGAAAAGAAAACTTGGCTTTTTAGAGTAAGTAGTTCGAAGCAAGTACGACACTTGAGATGTAAATAACAAAGAAAACACGGTGTATACTCAGAGTATTGACAGACTTCAGCTTGACGTGGCTCGTATCATTACTGGCTTAACGCGATCTGTCTCTACTGATCAAGTTCTGGCTGAACTCAGGTGGCCCTCCCTTTTGAAGCGTCGTGAAAAGCACAAATACTGCATTCTTTTCAAAATTATCAACAATGAAACTCCAAATTACCTCAATGCATTGTTACCCCTTCGAAAGCATGATATCTCAATGTATAATCTTCGCAACCCCAACTGATTCACGTATTATCCGGCAAGAACGGAGCGTTTCAAAAAATCTGTTTTCCCGTTCACCACAAAAAGCTGGAACAACTTACCAAACGTACTCACCGAAGCCGCAACACTAACGGAGTTGAAACAAACTTATGCCCAGTTGAACTTGATCCCCAAACCACCTCTTTACTTCCGTGTGGGTAAAAGAAAGGCCAGCATTTTACACTCAAACTTGCGTAATAACTGCAGCGATCTAAATAATGACAAGTTCCAAAACTATATTCTGGCCACACCAAAATGTATGTGTGGTAACCCCTGTGGAAATGCTCATCACTATCTCATGGTGTGTCCTCGATACTCTGACCCCAGGATTACACAACTCGATTCTCTTCCGAGATTTTGATATATCATCCGAAACCGATCTCTTGTACGGTAAACCCACACTGACATCAAAACAAAACAAATATATCTTTCTGAAAAACCAAGCATTCATCCTAGCTAGTGGTCGCTTCAACTGAGTTATTATATTCTCGACTAGCCTCTCTCTTGCAGTAGACGAGACGTTCTATAAACGTCATATCCCTCACCCTTTAACTTGCAATTCAAGAGCTTTCGAAGAGAAAGTCAACAGTGTCCAGCCCTATGTATTCCCTGAGTCGAGACCCTATTACGTACTTGGCTGCCGGTTTCAACATCTTACATTCCAATTGTAAATTGTGCAAATCCCTATTCATTTGTGAACCAATCTATATATCTTGTAGCTGCATCTATGTATTGTTTTCCTGTTGTATTTATGGAGAGGAGTTAACATATGTTGTATAACTTGTACTCCAACCCTTTTTGCAAATTTATGGCAAATAAAATATGTTTAAACTAAACTAGAATTAAAGAGCAAAGTGAATGTTTTTCACATATACAAGCTGTAAAAAGGTGATTTACTAATGCCGAAGTTTCGGCCAAAAAGAGAAACACAGTCGGTTATAACACACGAAGGCCTTAATTATATCATACCAGCATTTATCATATGACTCGTCCGTTTTGTTCACTTTAAAACATTTGATATTTTGTTTTCATATTGATCAGTGATAAATAAAGCCTTCCGTCAATTTCACTGGTCAATTTCAAATCTAGACAATTTGATTGGCTGAACAAAATACAACTGGGCCACATTTTCGTAATTTGCATAATTAAAGTTGGGAGCTTTCATTGGTCAATTTCAAAACTGGACAATTTGATTGGCTAAACAAAATACAACTGGGTTACATTTGCATAATTGCAGTAGGGAGAATTTACGTTATCTGTCCTATTTAGGGTGGGTTATATTGTATTAATCTCTTACCTACCAGAAAAGCGCCATTCATTTTTTTTATATTTTCACTTTTTGCTTCCATAACATAGGTTATGACCCCTCATTGGAACGAGCTCGACGAGCTCGTTCCAATGAGGGGTCATAACCTATGCTTTGGAAGCAAAAAATGAAATTTTTAGTTATACGAGGATGTTTTTTCCAAGTGTCGTCTGCAACTCAAGTTAGGTGATGTGTTAAAAAGTCATACTTAGCAGCTAATTTATGCGTGTGTGTGTAATATGATAAATAGAATATGAAATGAGTGTTTTTCTCATATAATATTTATGAAACTCGTCCGAATTTTCCGTTTGGGCTCGCCAGAGGCTCGCCCAAACGGAAAATTCTTAGCCTCGTTTCATAAATATTATATGAGAAAAGCACTCATTCCATATCCTCTATTTATTTTACACCAATCCTGCCGTGAAGGGCGACTGAAATATTTTATTTTACTTCATTCTAAAAAATAATGTTAATTTCTCACCGGGTGCTGTGTGTTAATTCGCAATGTTCCACGCCCGCGGAACGTTACCGGACAACAATTTTGTAGTGTTTACCACCAAAACCGAGACGCCCCGAAGACGCGCCACGGAAACACAAGAGGTAAAGTGAATCACAGAGACTGATATGCTTCGATCCTAATGTTTACGATTGTCAAGTCACTGTGAATGAAAACTGCACAAGTCTGTCATTTTCAGAGCCAGAACAATGAGGTGATGGGGTGTTCATTAACATTGTCACCAACAGCAATATCAAGGCTAATATTTCCTCAAAATTTGGGAGAATCCATTTTGATTCTTGTGAAAATGACTGTGAGAATCCATACCTGCTATGAGTGTCCTAACATCCAATGAAGCCAGCATGGTTGAACCCCTGTTATATACTGATATACTGTTATACAATACCGCATTTCTATTGGCTGGATCTTATACACGTGGCTGGTACTACAAAATCCATGTACACCGGTTTCCTAGTGAATATCAACTTTATAAATATAGCTTTTGGAAAATCCTCTCTCTAGTTCTATTTCAATCGACGTGCATGCGCAGTCAACCCGATTTCCGTCTCATTTCTAAGTTATTCTGCAGATGATAACTATTTCATTGCTAAATAAAAGTATTTCTGGTTGTTGTTGGTTTTTTTTGAGGATGGTGTATATAATAAAACAGTTATGGACTTTTGTGGTGGTAAATATGATGTAATATGAACCTAAAAAACTTATACTTACCGAGGCTAACGCATCGGTTAATATTGTTTTTTTTTTTAGGTTCATATCACATCGTATTCACCACCTCTAAAGTGCATAGTTACATAATATCCACCTCCAGCCAGGTCATCATTTTTGCAATACGTATTTGCGATAATGAGATCGGCACGAACGTATCAACCTTTTATCCATCTGGAATAGCAAACAACTACAAGAACTTTTTGAATAAGGACCCACAAAGTAGATCATCAGTTCCTCAGACTATTTTTGAAATTTGCATTGAGCCAGCGGGCCGGCTGGTACCCGGCCGTCGGGCGGGCGGGCGGGCGGGCGGGCGGGTGGGTGGCCGGAATGTGGGCGGGCGGGTCTTAGGCGGTTTTGATTTGATTTGATTTTTTTTATTATTTCTTTGTCATCAAATGTTCATGTTCTTGGTTTGTTTTATGTTTTAGGCCTCATAATCTACAGAATAGCATGGGTGGTGGTCTATTTCGTCCCTTGCGTGCTAAACCATTGCAAAGGCTTGTTGCACTCAAGGGATAAATTTGTCAATTTTGTTTAACTTGGGTAAAATATTGCAGGAGGGCCCGAGAAAGAGATTCTTGACTTTCTGAGGCCTTAGATAAATTTTTATTTTTCTATCACAAACATTGCTTATGACCACCCCCCCCCCCCCCCCCCTCCTCACTGAAGCGAGCTCAAGGAATTCATTCCAAATAATGGCAATAAACCATGATTTAGGGGCAAAAAATAATATTTTTATTTCAAGAAAATCATATCATGTGATTCCTCATTGGAACGAACTCGTAGAGATCATTCCAATGACGGGCGTTAAATGATATGCCTTTCTTGATTTCTTTCCATCGTGTGCGCTTAACCCTTTACCCAAAGCAGAAGATTTCAAAATTTATTATTTTAAATATCATTTTTAAAATTTTTAAAAAAAAATTCAACAAAACCATATCATGTGACCCCTCTTTGGAACGAGCTCGACGAGCTCGTTCCAAAGAGGGGTCACATGATATGGTTTCGTTAAAATTTTTCGAAAAATAATATTTTTTCAACTGCATATTTGTCACAAGATAATTTCAATATTCTCGATTAGTCGAATCTAATAATTTACAAGTTCGCGTTGGTGTCTAAATTAGAATATTTTGAAACGACCGTTCGTATACTATATTATTTATTAAAACCCCAGGCACGAACTGCATAGAAATATGCTTGGGTTCCAGTTCAGTCAACAGACATGTTCTAACACGAACCTATTTACATACATGGGTAAAAGCATTACCATAATCAATTCGAATATGAAATGTACCTACAATTCCCATTGATAACGAATTCTAAAGATTCGTGACTTATGAAAGCTCGGGAGTCAATCCGTTATAATTTCATTTATTTGTATATAAACACAGTTTCAATACAACTTCAGTGCATAGAGAATACATTAGTACAGAACATAACTAGAGGAATGTTATTTGGTTGGAAATTTGATCCACCACCTCGGCAACAGTAGGATATGATCTATGTTCAATAACAAGAATTGTTCCTGAAATCTGCGACACCCATTCTCATCCGGTAAAAAACAGACATACCATTGGGCCATGCGAAGATTCGAAATTTGTCTCCATCCGGAATCGTCCAGATGGTTGGATTCGATTCCATTTCAAGGTGATACGAACTTTCTCGAATCATCGAGATGCTCCCAAAATCTTTTAAACCTTTACCTAACATGAAAAGCAGACGACACTTGCGAAGAAATTCCTGAATACCTATTTTTTTTCAATTTTTGTCTTAAAAACATAGGTTATGACCCCTCGTTGGAACGAGCTCCACAATAAATGAAAAATAATGAAAATTAATTGGCGATTTTTTAGAATAGCGCTGGCCGGTTTTGTACAGGAGATCGGCTGATAGAAGAAGAGTCCAGAGCTGGGCGGTTTTTATTTTTTAGATTAGGTTTCGGTTCGGTTTCAGGAAAAAACCTCGGTTTCGATTCGTTTTTTTTCTAAGAAGAGATTCTAAGTGTTATTTATTTATTGGTGGTTAAGATCACATACTTATGCACGATAGCTAATATCGTGACCGGGACAGTTTTACGGGCGGAGGAAGCCGGAGTACTCGGAGAGAACCACCGAGCATCGACAAGCAACTGTCAGCTCCTCGACATTATAACTCCGTTCAAGCTCCTCTCAACCAGGGTTACAGCGAATGAAGACTTGTGCGCCATCGACGTGCAGTACGCCTTAGTACACGGCGTCATCGTGCCCCTATGTAGGCAACCAGGATAAAGTGCCCAAGGACACAACGCGGGCCGTCCCGGACGGGGATCGAACTTGGGACCTCTAGTATAGAGGTCCAACACTCTACCACTGAACCACCGCGCTCCCATTCTAAGTCTTAAGAACAGACAGTAAATAGGAGGACCTCAGACTTGGAAAAAGTCCGCCCCAATAGTTTATACGCCCCACTCACCACAAAAAACACTGTTTGTAAATGTTACCATTGGGCTCAGCCTGCCTTCTCTTTGATCATTCTTAGGGGTTCTATCAGATCAGTTCCTACGCCTATTCAGTCGGAAAAACATAAATCGGTAACAAATGAATAAAATTCATCTATTCTATATTATGTTCTGCTTAACCCTTTACCCAAGGCAGAAAATTTCAACAAAACGATATCATGTGTCCCCTCTTTGGAACGAGCTCGACGAGCTCGTTCCAAAGAGGGATCACATGATATGGTTTTGTTGAAATTTTTCAAAAAATAATATTTTTTCAGCTGCATATTACGCGGGCGGATGCGGGCAATTCGTTGGGTAAAGGGTTTTAACCTGGAAAAATACGAGGACCGTAACACATCAAGTGATACAGTCGACTTCTGAACACTGTTATATAGAAAAATTCATCTATTCATGCAAGGTGAGGAAATGTCTTCCAAGATTTGAAGAGTATGTAGAGCAACTGAAGCAATTTAGGAGCGTCCAACTACTGTCTCTTCAAAACATCTCTCCCTCAAAAGCGGCTACCACCCGAATGAGATGGATGTTGTTGGAAACATTCTTTGAATCGGAGTAATAAAGTCGTACGATTTAACAAATTATTTATCTCAGCTGATGCAAGTCCCTCAAAAGACGATAATAATTTTCGCAAAATGTTAAATTGGTGTTTACTTAACTTGCGTAAATATATATATAACTGCATGTATATATCTGTGCAGAACAATTATGAAAAACTTCCTGTAAAAGAAGCTTTGTTGTAGTTTTTGTATCTGAAATAAAAATTATAAAAAACAAAAAAAAAAGTTCATCTAATCTATGGTGTGTTCTCATTGTCACATTTTCACACTTATTGACTCGTCCGGTGGAGTCCGGTAGAGGAGTCTGGTAGATTCCGGTGGACGAGTCAATAAGGGAGAAAATATGACTATCTCAACACAATACATTCGCCCCATTGCCGGACAGACTAAATGGCGAAAGTTCATAGTGGTCGTCCGGTGGACGTCCGGTGGACGAGTCAATAGGGGAGAAAATGTGACAATCTCAACACGACACATTCACCCCATTGCCGGACAGACTAAATGGCGAGAGTTCATAGTGATCGTCCGGTGGACGTCCGGTGGACGAGTCAATAGGGGAGAAAATGTGACAATCTCAACACGACACATTCACCCCATTGCCGGACAGACTAAATGGCGAGAGTTCATAGTGGTCGCCCGGTGGACGTCCGGTGGACGAGTCAATAGGAGAGAGAATGTGACAATTTCAACACGACTCATTCGCCCCATTTCTGGATAGACTAAATGGCGAGAGTTCATAGTGGTCACCAGGCCATTTCCCTTCCAGTATGGCAGTTTGATCAGTTTATTCACAAACACAATAAAACCGTTCGCCCGCTTTTTGTTGGGTTTTGCAGTTCGGTTTGCAGCAAAAACCGGAAACCGAAAAACCGCCCAACTCAAGAAAAGTCCATGGGTAGTTCCGTTTCCGAAAGTTTGTTTCTATATTATTCCGTATTTTTGGATGACTTCGAACAGAAAACGAGTTGCTGCTGAACAGACTGGGCTCAATGGATGTTAAAGCAATACTGGATTGGAGTGTGACACTATAAAAATATTTACCATATTTGACGAGTGTAAGAAGGTGCTATATCCACACGTTTGACTACACGAAAAGGGGTGAGATTCGATTCGAGATTCAATTCTATTCCAATTCCCTTATCTGATTCGTTTCGATCCGAAAACTGAGATTCATCAGGTCCTGTGATGCCCGTTTGAGAAAAGGAAACAAATTTGTTTTTGTTACAGCTGAGACATTCCGCCTTGCTATTTTTGCTACAATTAACGTTGTTGGTGTTAAAAAGGTAGCATTGGCGGGTGTATAACAGTGAGCAGAAAAAGTTTGACAAACTTCTTGAGCTGTTTTTAGGTAAGTATTCCCATCCTAAATTGACAGTTGACGTATGGCTTGTCACAATTCGTCCCCTGGGCTCCGATGTGTTCTATGTGCCTACTGGCACATAGAGCACATTGGAACTCAGGGGACGAATTGTTAATGTAATCTTGATTATATTTTTGTCCAGTTACTTCAATAATTTCAGATTTATTTCCTGGGCTTACATTAGTTAAGCTGCCAGGAACTGGATTGGCTGTCTGCCATCTACACAAATCTTTGCCGAGGCCATTTTTGATCTTTGAAAATGACAGGTGACCTCGGTTTATACGGGATCATGACCCGTGTATTACACCAGTGATCGCATTAGGTGGACCGTTAAACTACTGTTATATTCTTGTTCATCGCGATCACGATGCATGATGCCACTGGATATTTGTATCGTCCTTTTATTTTAACCCGACTCCTTCGGACTAGTGAAAGCAAAGCACCTTATGGAGGATGTAAGATTAAGGAAATCTAGAAAAATATGCAGCTGATATTCTGAGAACGGCTTCATATATAACTAAAAAACACAACAGTGTTAATTAACCCTCGACAAAAATAATAGAACAAAAACTATAACTAAATTTGTTAAAACTCGCATGAACTGGTCTGGAATTTCTCATCAGTATAAGGATAGAATTCGAAGACGGTTTACTTAGCCTATAACCTGTATGGTCTATAAGGAAACGAACAAAGTCTGTTCTTGGGGTGTATTTTCACCTTTTCGATTGAGGACCCAAAAGTGTAGCTTTAATGGACGTGATAACCGTTACTTATTCTCAGTTCCTTTTTCGAAATTCGTTATTAACAGATTTTATCGGTTGATAACGAATATCGAATAAGGAACTGGGAATAAGTAACGGTTGTCACGTCCCCGTGAATATCCTCGGGGGTTCTTCCTGAGAAGTATGGACGCTATTTTATTGGGTTAAAGAGATTTCAAAGCTTTCCTAGCGACACCCTCTCTTAAAGTTCCACCATCTTTACTGTTTTGGTCACGGTTAGTCATTGCGCAGAAAAATGTGACCCTAAACACCAAAAAATAAATTAATGGTCGTTACTGTTCTGAATCCACAAGTTTGCCTCGAAAAGTAAATAGTGAAGATAAACTGAAGTTTATTTAGTTTAAGTCTTCGCCGGGGGTGGGGAGGGTAACAGAATTAATTTCCATTACCATTTGACTGATAAAGTGTTGGAAGCCCATATTTGGGCTTTATTCTGAAGTACAGGTACAACAACTTAAAGGTTCCATATTCTGTGCATGTGCTTCTAATTATCTTTGAAATAAAATTTAGTCTGTTGGGATTTGCCATGTTAAAATTTATGGGAGAGTGCCTCTGGGCACTCTCCAATCAATTGTAACAAGGCTATGACATATGATCAAATTTTGATGACCAAAAATAATTTATTACTCTACCAGTTAAATGTAAATTAATGATACTGGTCGTCTCTCCCCCCCCACCCGGAAACTCTGAAGACAAAATGTTTACACTTTATTGAACTGCAGACAGCTCGAAACAGTTCGTCGTGTAAACATTTTTCTATATTTATTGATTCGACTGTCTTTACCACAACTTGATTTAGCCGGGCAAGTGTAAATGTTCTTTGTTGCTATCAGTGAGCCTTTGAGAACCAACTTAATAAGGTATAGATTTTCTTTGTTAACAATAACATGAATACTTAAGCTTATTAATCGATTATATCCAACCGGCAGTGAAAGAAGATTAATCTTTAAAAAAAACAGTTTAAGTTAGACGGATTGATCTGCAGGTGTTTTGTTATCCCTTTATCTGGCTGCACGCCGAGAGGTCCTCGGTTCGAATCCCACCTGCGGTAACCGCGTTGTGTCCTTGGGCCAGACACTTCACCCCCATTTCCCACGTGGGGGCACAGTGACGCTGTGTACTAAGGCGTACTTCCACGTCGATGGTGCACCTGTCTTCACCCAATGCTAACCCTGCCCGTGTGGAATTGGTATGTTGGGGAGCTGACAGCTGCTCGCCGTTGCTCGGTGGTTCTCTCCGGGTACTCCGGCTTCCTCCGCCCGTAAAACTGTCACGGTCATGGTTAGCCATTGTTCAGAAATATGCCATTCATTATTTTCTTCTAAATACGGTACAGTCGCCTTGAACTGTTCATGATGGGTGCGTGATGTCCACGCATGCGTTTACCAAGTAATAAAATATATCATCCGTTCTGTGTGTATGTATCCGGTGCTGCATTAATTAACTTTTTGATCATTATTCTTATTGTAGTGGAATCCTGTTAATTGAATAGCCACTTTGCCAATGAAAATTATTCAATTAACAGGAGTATTCAATTAACAGGGATAGTGCCACTTTCCTGTATTATAGAAATAAACTTTGCATTTATTCTATTATATCTTGTTTGACAGAGCTCCATGAGATATAATAGATTAAATGCATGTATTGGATTACTGAGGCCAAATAGGTCTATAACCAAAGGAATACTGGGGAGAGTGATGGTAATTTCTCGACATGTCACAAGATTTTTTATTCAATTAACAGGAGTTTACTCTATAACCTATATTCAATTAATAGATCAAATTTGTTCTGGAGGTATGGTAAATGGTTTTGTGTTGAGAAATTATATTCAATTAACAGGGATATACAATTAAGAGATATCCAATTAAGTGGGCTACACTGTATTAGTGTTTGGAATCTAATATTATTGCGTCCGTAGAAATATTATCCAACCGTGGAAAAAGACAAATGATCCAATCCGCGGCGACCGTATTATCGCTACAGAAACATACCTTTTGCCCCTTCACTGGAACGAGCTCGCCAAGCACGTTCCAAAGAGTGTGAAATGTATGTTTTTTTGGCAACTAGTAAAGACATCTATTTGTTGACGATTTTATTTATTTATTTAATTTATTTATTTATTTATTTATTTATTTATTTATTTATTTATTTATTTATTTATTTATTTATTTATTTATTTTTCAAGTGTCGTCTACAAGTGCTTGTACCATTGACCCAGGGGAGCGCGGTGGCTCAGTGGGTAGAGGTGCAGGCTGCAAGCCGAGAGGTCCTCGGTTCGAATCCCACCTGCGGCAACCGCGTTGTGTCCTTGGGCAAGACACTTCATCTCCATTCCCCATGTGGGGGCACGATGACGCCGTGTACTAAGGCGTACTGCACGTCGATGGTACGCATGTTTTCAACCAATCTAACCCTGCCTGTGCGACAGTGCGGAGTTACGATGATGGGGAGCTGGCAGCTGCTCGTCGTTGCTCGGTGGTTCTCTCCGGGTACTCCGGCTTCCTCTACCCGTAAAACTGTCACGGTCATGATTAGCTATTGGTGCATAAATATGTGACCTTAAACATAAATTAAATAATAACCATTGACCCATTTCACCCAGTATGCCATATCGTTGAAAATAGACTGGAGGATAAGCACAAGAAAGGTTATTGTGGGTGTATTTCATTTTATTTTCTATTTGTTTATTTCATTTTGTTTTAACACTGATGGAAGCGTGTGGGGGATACATTAAACAATGCACTCTAAGATCCGTTTGGGTTAAAATGAACCAAAATTAACTCGGTTGAGTGAATATGAACCCATTCGGGTTCATATTCACTCAACAAAGTTAATTTGGATAAACCCAACTGATTTTAAAGTGTAAAAGTATCATGACCTCCCAACTGCATTGGTGTGATGTATAGTGCCGTCTTCTTTAAAGGTACTAATTTAAAGAAAGCTTTTGGGACATTTTTTAAGTTTCTCCCAGGAGGGACAGAATTCATATCTTTAATGGTTGCAATTGATTGTCTTATTTGATCTAAATTGTGTTTGCTGTATTACTGGGTGACATGTTCTTGATTCATGCCGAACACACAGACACAAAATGAACGAAAGTAGGCAAAAATCAAAATGGCCATTTTTTAGATGCTTACAACAGATATTTTGTTAAATGTTCTTAAGAGTATTTTGGGAGCTGCAGAATCGAACTGGGTGCCAAAAACTGCGATTATTCTGGAAGAAAATTCTTCCACTGACGAAACAAATGAACAAACAGCGCCCACTTCTTCCACTTTCACCCCCACCTACCCTTTATTTCCTGTAAACAACTTGATCCAGGTGAACGTTTTGGGCACCCTTGGTCTGCTAGTTTCAAAGCTTAAAGCAAAGATTCCCCATTGAGAAATAATTTAAGAATACAGTGAAAATTAATTTAAAGGAAGTAAATTTTAGCATGTTCAAACTTTTTCATGTTTGCTTTGGATTTTGTTGACATCGCCGTTTACTAAGGCCTACTCTACGTCGATGGTGCAGATGACAACCAATTCTAACCCTGCTTATGTGGAATTAGTACGTTGGGGAGTCTGGAAGTTGCTCATCGAGGCTCGATGGTTCTCTCCGGATACTCCAGCTTCCTCCAACCGTAAAACTGTCCGACACGAGGTAACCCTGGCTGTCGGAATTCGGATCGAGAACAGTCAACAGACACTACGTGGACGACACCAATGTGTGGAAGACTAGCGATAGGATGGAAGGTACCCTAGACATGGGGGAGATCATTGAATCCACTGGACCCTCACCACATGTCGATGGTTCGCACATAACCTAGTATAAAGGAATTGCGACGAGAATGCTTGATTCACCATACCCCTTTCCAACAGTATTTCGCATAGTATCGGCGAATTGAAAGATACTAGAGGCTGAGTTGAAAATCTCTTCACAGTATAGAAGTTAAGCAAGTCTGTCATTGTCAAACCTTATCTCATTGATTGTCTGCCTAATGAAGGAAAGGTTAGTCTCAACAACCTTGTGAAGCACGTAAATGACGTTTCTTGTTGTATTTTGTCTGTACTAGAGTCTTGAATATCGATCCGCTGTTGCTAGTATTCATGTACTTTCTAAGCAGACACCATTCTATAGTTGGACATATCGTCCCCTGAGTTCCAATGTGTTCTATGTGCCAGTAGGCACATAGAACACATTGGAACTCAGGGGACGATATGTCAACGCATGAAGTCTGCCATACAAATAGAGGTCTGATGTACCCTATTCTGTTAGGGCATGGCCGATATGGAGTACAGGTACAGAGCGTGCTGAAATCGTAAGAAGTTGCGTGACGAACACAACATATATATTTTATTCATCCACAAATAAATTCCCAAGAAGGCTTGAGTTTTTAACTATAATTCCGAATAACTAATATTCCAGCGAAGCCAAACCTGATATGAACACTCAGAGCCTTGTATGCAAATGTTTTCGCCAGCAACACGCCATGTAACATATTTATGATGTCGAAAGTCCATGTCCATCAAAAGTTTAATAAATTGTCACGAGAAACAAAGAACGACCGGACGTTTATTTTTTAGAAGCAGCACTTGACAGCACCGCGCAATATCATCAACAGTAACTGGCACCGGTATGTATCCATGTAGTCCAAACTTGGACACACAGTTCGTAATATAATTTTTGGCGTTGGTACGGCCTGTAGGTCCAACGCTCTCGATACCTGTGCTGTACTATACGACCTGCAAACGATTTACTTGCAGGTCTATCTCGCCTCGTGGGAACAATATGGCATATCCAGAAGCATTTTGTTATTATGTGACCGAAAGAAGGATAATTGTAAAAAACAAAAACCTCTATGTCGAAAGCGCTTGGTCACCGTATTGTTCAGAAACGAAAGATTCATATCATCGAAGTGGTTCGAGAAAATGAAGTTGGCAGCCATGTTTTGTATTTTTAAACATAATGACGTCATTCCTTCCTTAAGCGATTGGTTGCAATCAGGGAATCCCTGGTTGAAACCTAGGAAGGAGTGACGTCATTATGTTTAAAAATACAAAACATGGCTGCCAACTTAATTTTCAAGAACCACTTCGATGATATGAATCTTTCGTTCCTGAACAATACGGTGACCGTATTACGGACTGTGGGTCCAAGTTTGGACTAGTATCCATGGTGACAATAAACAATCTTCGTTGTTCGAAGTGCGATATTTCGTCCTCTGAGTTCCAATGTGTTCTATGTGCCACTAGGCACATGGAACTCATTGGAGCTCATGGGACGTTTATTTTTTAGAAGCTGCACTTGACAGCACCGCGCAATATCGTCAACAGTAACTGGCACCGGTATGTATCCATGGTGACAATAAACAATCTTCGTTGTTCGAAGTGCGATATTTCGTCCTCTGAGTTCCAATGTGTTCTATGTGCCTCTAGGCACATGGAACTCATTGGAGCTCATGGGACACATTTCTTTACAAAATAAAACTTATCGCTACAAGCATATCTGAAATACCCTCACATACACTTACTGTCATTACCACCTAAAAGGGTAAAAAAAAACCACTCTTAAATGTTCAAATAATAGGCCGATGAAATCGTCAGATGTGTACCCATACGCGCAACTAGTAGTAAGCTATATAACGGAGGGCCACCCCGGATGCCGACATTATGTACACCATACATGGTATGGGTGCATATAAAAATGGATAGGAGGAGTTCCTAATTTGAAGGATAAAGGGTTAATATTTCCGGATCAAATTATTAGAGTTACATAAAAAACTATAAGGCACATCAGTAACCTGAATACATATATAAAGTAACCTGATAATCGGATTAATTTATTTATTTATTGATGTTTAAGGTCACATATTTATGCACAATGGCTAATCATGACCGTGACAGTTTTACGGGTGGAGGAAGCCGGAGTACCCGGAGAGAACCACCGAGCAACGACGAGCAGCTGCCAGCCCCCCAACATCGTAACTCCGCACTGCAGCACAGGCAGGGTTAGATTGGTTGAAGACATGCGTACCATCGACGTGCAGTACGCCTTAGTACACGGCGTCATCGTGCCCACACATGGGCAATGGGGGTGAAGTGTCTTGCCCAAGGACACAACGCGGTTGCCGCAGGTGGGATTCGAACCGAGGACCTCTCGGCTTGCAGCCTGCACCTCTACCTACTGAGCCACCGCGGCCCCAATCGGATTAATATTTTTTGAGTTATCGCATACCCAAGAAATGGATTGGAGGAGTTCTCAATTTGAAGGATAAAGGGTTAATATCACAGGATCAAATTATCAGATTTACACCAAAAACTATACAGCTCGGCTCATCAGTAACCTGAACACATATATGAAGTAACATGACAATCGGATTGATATTTTTTGAGTTATTTCATGCCAAAGGGATTGGAGGAATTTTCAATTTGAAGAATAAAGGGTTAATATCTCAGGACCAAATTATCAGATTTACACCAAAAACTATACAGCTCGGCACATCAGTAACCTGAACACAAATACAAAGTAACTTGACAATCCAAGCAATATTTTACAAGTTATCGAATGCCAAAGGGATTGGAGGAATTTTCAAATTTGAAGGATAAAGGGTTAATATCTCAAGATCAAAACAACAGATTTACACCATAAACTATACAGCTCAGCACATCAGTAACCTGAACACAAATATAAAGTAACTTGACAATCCAAGCAATATTTTTCAAGTTATCGAATGCCAAATGGATTCGAGGAATTTTCAATTTGAAGGATAAAGGGTTAATATCTCAGGATCAAAATAACATATTTACATCAAAACCTATACAGCTCGGTACATCAGTAACCTGAAGATATATATAAAGTAACATTACAATTCGACTGATATTTTTTGAGTTATCTCATGTCAAAGGGATTGGAAGAATTCTCAATTTGAAGGATAAAGAGTTAATATCTCAGGATCAAATTATCAGATTTACACCAAGAACTATACAGCTCGGCACATCAGTAAACTGAACACAAATATAAAGTAACTTGACAATCCAAGCAAGTTATCAAATGCCAAAGAAATGGATACGGACGCCGGCTGGACGGACGGACGGACGGACGGACGGACGGACGGACGGACGGACGGACGGACGGACGGACGAATCACTTTCAATCTGCTGAGTAAACTGTAAGGAAAATGTTCGCTTCAGCATAAAAAATCGATAGACTTTGAAGTTTGGTCTGTATAGGCTAGAGTCAAAAAACAACAAAGTAAAAACAACAAAGAACGGGACTAAAATAATATTTTCTGTCGATTTTTTAAATATAACGATACTTTCGACAGCCAGGGCCACCTCGTGTCGGACAGTTTTACGGATGGAAAACGCCGGAGTTCCCGGAGAGAACCATCGAGCAACTAATTCCAAACAAGCAGGGTTAGCATTGGTTGAAGACAAGTACACCATCGACGTGCAGTACGCCTTAGTACACATCGCCACCGTGCTCCCACGTGGCCAATCGAGAGTAAGTGCCTTGCACAAGGACGCAGCGCATTTACCCCTGGCGGGATCGTACCGTGGACCTTTTGGTTTGAAGTCCAATGCCGTAACCACTGAGCCACTGCGCTGCAACCCGATTCTGGTGGGGCAAGGTTCTATGCGTGCTGAATACGTAAGAAGTTGCTTGACGACTTCTACATGTATTCACCAAAAAATAAATTCCCAAGAAGGCTTGAGTTTTTAACTATACACCTGGAACTTAATTAAGAACTCCCTGTTTTTTCACAATGGTGTTAATAGAAACTGTCATTACTTTCATGCAATCTTTCAAATGGCCAAAAGTGATTGTTTGCGGAAAGAATGGTCTATTGACAAATGAAAGACAACACAATGATGAAAATATGCACTATTTTAATGGCGCTAATTACACATATCTGTCACTAATGTTTTTTGTTTTTTTTTATGGACAAATGTTCTCTCGACAAGTTTGGTGCTGGAACGGTCCATGTTGAAACAGTGCCGGCAATTACCGACGAAAAATCTAACTTGAGATCTCCTGAACACAATAGCCGTGTCGGACGTCAGTAGCGAGTGTATCCACCACGTGCCCGAATGATAGCCTGAACCCCCCCCCCCCCCTCCCCCCTCATAATGCTACCAGTGAGCCTTCTGATACGGTCCAGAGGCAATCGCTGCCACTCCTCATACAATGCAGCTTACAAATCTAACAAATTCTGTGCAGGCGGATCCCTTGCTAGCACACGACGCCCAAGAAAGTCCCAGGTGTGTTCTAAGGGGTTCAAACCGGGGCTCATTGCAGAGCGAGGTAGTGTTGCAATAGCGTTGTTCTGAAGGAATGCTCTCACAGCATGGGAACGATGTGGCCTTGCACTGTCGTCCATGAATACATGGTGATTCGCCAACGGGTGGTTGTCAAAATGAGGCACGATAACCGGATTGAGAATTCCCGGATGCACTGATGACCGTTGAGAGTCCCACGTACAGTCACCATATCAAGTTTACAATCATGAGAGAGGCATCCCCGGATAATTACTGACCCTTCACCATAATGAACAGTAGGTCTAACTTTCCTGGGCACGTAAGCAGTATTTCTGTGCGTCCACACTCTCATGTGATCATCTGTGCCGTGAAGCAGGAACTTACTCCCGTTTGACCAATGAACTCTCCTCCACGTCCTGCGATTCCAATGTTGTCGTGCCATGCATCACTCCAAACGTCGTCTTTGATGCTGATCAGACAGAGCTGGACGATTGATGAGCCTTCTGGACCTCTTACCCAGTGCTTTGAGACGGTTTTGGACAGGTGTTTTGCACAGACGCCTGTTGGGAGGCCAAAGACGTTTCAAAACACCATTTGAGGAGACGGCTTATAAAAGCTAAAAGCTTACTGCTGAATCCTTTCAACAAATCTCGTTCTTGACTCATTACTTTAATGCATACCATTGTACTGCGCACTCTGTATGACAATCATGTTGTAGTTTATTATATGTATGCATCATACTTTTTCATGAATAAAATATTGTTTAAATTAAAACACCACTTGAATCAAAGGATCCACGCCTAACGAGGCCTGCCAGACTCCGATCTTCCCGAGGAGAGGTCCTTTGGGGTTGTCCAGGCCTTGGTCGGTTCTTAACATCGTTGGTTTGTTGATGTTTTCGGACAAGTCTGCTGGTGACAGAATAACTACAGCCAAGTTGTCTTCCAATAGCGTTGAATGACATGCCCGCTGCATGCATGCCAACGATTTGCCATCTTAGTGCCTCTGACAGTCTACTCATTGCCATGTGAACATATTGATAAAAGAAGTGACAAATTTTCTTGTTTTATACCCAGATATTGCATATGGATGATAGTGTTTTTGTGACATTCGTGGAAGAATGCTTCACGTGGATGAGGTGATGTGTTTGGGGTATGCTGTCATCTAGATGAAATGTATTGCAAGACAGAGCAATCATTAAAACATGATAATCAGTAACAGCAACTTCACTGTCATGAAACATTTCAAGGGGTGCTTAATTAAGTTCCAGGTGTATATTATTCCGACTAATTTCCACTACATCATCAAGGCATGCCTTCTTCGAAGGCATGACTTGATGATGTAGGTGGAGTATTTTATCAGTCTGGACTTAAGCTATCATAGTGGAGACAAATTAGGTTATACCACTAATCGTTCATCGCTATTCCCTTGATTATTACTTCCAGATTTTTTAAAGCTTATTTGTTTTACAATGATTGGCGAACAAGTTATGCAACGTATATCAACACCTCTCCTTGGCCCAACGGAGCAGGTGTGTTGAATGACCTTCGCAGCTGTAACTTCGTGGCCTCGCTCTTCTCGAATACTACGAAGGGATCTTTAACCTGCACAGAATTTGTCTCCACACAGAGGAAAGTCATTTTACGTCCTCACCCGAGAGGACGGTACGCTGTGACACTGTTGATGCTGACAGAGAGTGTCCGGACACCTCGAGAACTTTCCCCGACCGAGTATCGATACCGACACCTCTGGCGTGAGAGACCGGCGCACTTATCCACTGGGCCACCACTCCTTTTTTTTAAACCCCCGACTCCTTGAAAACTAGTACTACACGTCAATTTTCAGCCCAAAGGATCTGTGAAGTAGAAAAATATTAAATTGTCTATTGGTACTCTGTAGGAGTGGACAAACATTTGGGTATTATTATTACCGGTCAACATATATTTGTATATCAGAGGTATGCACTGTGGGCCATAGTGGCGTCTGTATTGTGAGTGTAAACTTTAGAATTATACTTGCACTTCAAATACATGCATAATGAAAAGACTCCATTTACATTAGTTCTGCACCGTATACATATAAATAGCCATTCATTGATATATTACACCGTTTGTCAGGACTATGGTAATGTGAGTGACAAAAAGAGGACAAGTATGTTTTGCAACTGTCATGGATACATTGTATCAGAATCTAGAGTATCTCTAACGAGTTTCCACGTTTATTGTGAAATTTACTAAGAGATTTCAGTAAATTAGGCCCGGGCCTCACTATTGACGAGGCCCAGATCTAATTTACTGAATGATATTCGTATATTTATTTATAAAATGGAGGCTAGTTGTGACTTGATCCAAACCCTGATAAAGGGATTGGGAAGCAACAACGGCTTCAATAAGGTCTCGAACGACGTTGTAAAACAAACAAAATAGTTTCAGTGTCGAGATTAATATGAAGCACTCAATAACATTATTCTATTCCAACAACGGTATATATAAACAACGAAGCCATTTTTTTTTTATTTGTTGCGTTCGAAATGTAAACAAACGACAAGAGGCTGGAGTTCAAGTTTCGCACAATAATACAACTATTTACACAGACACTTCCGAAAGTGATTGACTGATCGTGTTTAACTGTTTTTTACCGTATGAGTTGCATTGTCATAAAAAGGGTTGAGCCATGAGATAAAGAGAGTTCCCATTTTACGGAATTTATAAACCGAATTCACTAATATCAATTTGAGTAGAGGTTTATAAATCAGAAAAAAAACGAATTTGAAATCCTTTATGACATGACTACCATGAATACCTCTCAGTAGTATGTCCTTCAGTTATGACAGGCCACAAAACTGGGGTCTCAGTTTTTCCGAATCTGAATCACGCTTGTCTCAAACGAGCATCTCGTGACGACACTGACGTTCGGTGATTTCCGATGCAACAATTTTTTTTTACAAACACGAAATATGGGGCTGGGTGGTGGCGGTGGGGGGGGGGGGGGGGGATAAATTCAGTTTATTTTCTGTTCGGTTTCGGTTCAATTTTTTCTTGGTGTTTAAAACATATAATAAATAAAACATCCGGCTCCTTAACTTGGGAAAAATCCGCAACAGTTTGTGCGACACCGCGCCCCACAAATAGCTCTGCCTGTAAATTCCCCTTTAATCATTGTTAGGGTTCTAGGGGATCAGGTACTAAACCTATATAGCAAGAAAAACATAAATTTGGGTAACAAATGAATAAAGTTCATTTAATCCTTTGAACTCGTAAGAGTGATTTTTCGGTCCAAAGCATAATTTCGTCCCATTTTTGTTTCATTATAAGGGGTCTACACACGGGGGCATTGATGATAAAATAATAACTGTGGTCTGCAGCCAGACGGCTGCAGACTGCAGTTATTATTTTATCCTCCCTGTATATTTATACTGGACAGACCCATTTCACTGTAAGTGTACACAGTGGCGATACCATTCCAGGAACCGAGGGTTCAAAAGGTTAATCTATGTTGTGTTCTCATGTCAATAAGGGAGGAAATACAAATCACTTTATACACAAACCAGGAACGGACTGGGTCAACAAAAGTTACCGGTCGATGCACCAAGGGAGCCCCGGATTCGGATCAAATTTTGATTTTTCGAACTGAAAGAACGTTGCTTACCTGCATCGGGGTGAGCGGGCATTTCAATGGCGAATTTATATCATCTTCTTCGTCGCCCATTCGAAAAAATGGTTGCACCATCGAGCTCACCATAGTTCGACCCAATTGGAGAACATTTTTATTTTTCATATTCAGACTAGACTGGTGGTATATCGACAGTCTATGCAATCAGATCCATTTCGCATGTTTTCATTTTCACAAAATTTCATGCACCAACACGTATTGGGCTGTATCACTTTTAGGGCCCCAGGGGACCCCAAATAGGGGGCCCACCGGGATGTTTCCCGGTGACCATATGGCCTGTCCGCCTCTGGCACAAACACAGTAAATGGTCCGGTATGTTTTTGCTTGGTCTTACGGTTCCATTTTCCAGTTTGCCGCAAAACTCGGAACCGAAGTGGAAAACCAAGAAACCACCCATCTCTAGCGAAATAAAAACTCAAGAGCCTTGGCGCAAAACACTCGGGACAAAAACCCATACAGTAGGGCCGCCGTGGACTGGCCACTTTCCACGGGTAGGCACTATTTCCATGGGCGCAGTAATACTAGATTTCAAACACTAATTATAGAAATAAGAATCAAAAAATTAATTAATGAAGCACCGGGTGCACCCCGGTACTTCATTAATTAAAATTTTGCCGATGATTTTTATTACCTCGTAAACGCATGGATGGACATCACGACCCACTCATGGATTACGACCGGTCCACGGCGACTGTACTGTATCAGTCGCGTCATGCCAACGGTGCACGGAGGGGAGGGGGGGGGGGCATCCCCCCCCCCAAATATTTTCGATGAAGGTCTAGGAAGTGCCATTTTCGGCAATATGGGAGGCATTTTTTGCCAAAAGTTTGGGGCACGCTACGCGCCAGCCGATGGTGGAGCTCCGTTCAGATGGTGTTACCGATCGGCCCCCACCCCCCGCCCCCCGCCCCCGATTTTTCCCTAGCATGACGCACCTGTACTGCATCTTCTTTCTGTTTATATTTCAGGGGGCGGATTTAATTTTTAAAGATCCGCTTTTACACAATGAACAAATTATTACAACGATCATTCAATGCGGGTTGTCATCTTCCGTCCCCTTGACGAGATCGCGTCACACGGATAAAATACAACGCCTACAGCGTCTTGTTTGGTCTGGATCATCTTTTCTCGTCAACTCGTCAGCTCGACCAAATCCGACGACCCGGATCACCTGACCTGTCAGGGCTTATATTTCGTCGAGATTCCGAGAACAGATTCAAGAAAAGATTCGCCCAACAAAACCAATGAGAATCCATGCGGTTTCTCGCTGCACCCCTGGTAGGATTCGCATGAAAAGAAGTGTGTCAGTGTAACCTTTTGCCTAACATATCTTTTAACATGACCTGAAATATCCTGACACTTTGTCAATAAAATTCTACAAATATGGCTATCATTGAAACCGGCTCAATAAGCCGGTTCCAATGACATCACTATCTGTAAGATTTTTTTGGTAAATATTGCTTTTTTACGACTTCATTTGATGTTTTAAAAATGAAAAAGCTGCGCTAGATAAGGGTTAACATGTGTTATCAGTATACAACAGAGGTTTAACCATGGTGGCGTCATGGGATCCTGGGACACTCATAGCAGGTATGGATTCTTGCAACCATTTTCACGAGAATCTGAATGGATTCTCCCAAATTTAGATGACATATTAGCCATGTTCACAAAGTGCATGGATCAACTTCCGGTTAACCCTATACCCAACAAATCGGCCGCATCCGCCCGCGTAATATGCAAATTCTGCAGTTGAAAAAATATTATTTTTCAAAAAATTTCAACAAAACCATATCATGTGACCCCTCGTTGGAACGAGCTCATCGAGCTCGTTCCAACGAGGGGACACATGATATGGTTTTGCTGAAATTTTTTGAAAAATTTGAAAAAAATGATATTTAAAATAATAAATTTTGATATCGTCTGCCATGGGTAAAGGGTTAAAGAATCGATATTTTATTGGGACCTTTTCGAATCACACATTGAATCACACATTGAGAACACCGTGACGTCATTGCACGAATGGTACATTCTGGAGTATAACATGGAGAAATAATGGGCAATCATGTAATGAATAACATTTTAACTGCCGAAATAGGGAGCGCGATGGCTCAGTTGTTACGGCATTTGCCTTCAAACCGACGGGACCACGGATCGATCCCCCACCAGAGGTTAAAGCGTTGTGTCCTTTGGCAAGGCACTTAATCCTAAATGTCCATGTGGGGATACGGAGGTGTTGTGTACTAAACCATACTGTACGTTGATGGTGCACTTGTCTTCAACCAATGCTAACCCTGCTTGTGTGGAGTTAGTATGTTAGGGAGTCAGACATTTGCTCGCCGCTGCTCGGTAGTTCTCTCCGGGCTCACCGGCTTCCTCCACCTGTAAAACTGTCCGTCACGAGGTGACTCTGACTGTCGAAAGTGTCGTTAACCTCAATAAATATGTAAATAAATAAATAACTGCCGATATATTCACACACAGTAACCTCTGCAAAGGCTGTTAAACAATGGACGCTATTCGAGAGATGCGATAAATTCATAATTACTATTTGTCTTCTCAGTTTACAGCCTCTACAGTATAACGTAAGGCAGCATGTTTTCCCAATTTTTGAAGTGGCTTGGGGGGGGGGGGGGGGGGGGGGTGTTAGACTAATTTATTGGACAATATTGAGGTGACTAAATTTAATAAGTTACAAAATGAGAAACCTTTGAAAATTTGACAAACTAGAAAGTGTTAATGCAGACCGTTATTTTTTGTAGATATATGTTAGCACGATTATTTTAAGCCAACAGCAATATAAGTCTCTGTGCGATAATGTTTTTTTTTCCAGTGGACCAAAGTCAGTAGGGATAACTGGTTGTGTCAACACCGTTACGTCATTGTATTGTTCATAAACCACTGCAGAAGATGTCAACAATTTCTAAATTCTTCATATTATCAATTTTGAAGTTGCATTTTTTTTTCTTTGTTGTGCATACAACTATTTTGAACAAGATACATAATAAAACACTGAGGGTGTTGCTTTTATCAAAAAACACAAAAATGCAAACAAATTCACAAAGAAAATTCATAAAATATATAAATTAAAAAAAAATCGGTAAAATCGCGAAGAGCCAATCAGACTTTTAAGAAAACGTGCACTGTTTTCGATTTATTTAAGAACATCTCATATTTTCAAATCTGTCAATTATTATTTTTCTGAGCGGTAATGGGGAGACACGTTGTAAAAGAGATGACAACCGTACTGTGTTGAAGTATGCCCCAGTGTCAACGGATACACAGTAGTCACTACAGTATAGCCGCCGTGAATGGGCCGTAGTCTTTGTACGGCTCTCTGGTGAATGCAACGGCATTCTGGAGATCCATGTGCACACAGGCCAGCAGTCTAATTCTGTATTAGGATTATTTATTAACCCACTTTCCGTGAAATTTGCGCGTAAACTACCGATGATTTAATGTAATGTCCCTTCATTCACAAAAATATTCAGATATTCGTTCACTCCAGTTATAGATATTCCAATAAAAAAGTATTTAGTTCACCTGAATCCATCAAGACATTAACACAGTTAGTGGGACTATGCGGGGTAATTATATATATAATATACCCATAGTAGCTTGGTGTACCAAATGTCCACCACGAGTAGTGAAGTGGTGTTAACCGCGTGCCTTCGGCGAGCGGTTAACACGACTACACCACGAGTGGTGAACACTTGGTACACCAATCTATTTTGGGTATACTTTATTTTAACCCATGATCGTCAGATTATTAGGAGTCGCTATTATTTTTCTCGATTTTACTGAGCAGCAGACGTACATACGTGCGAATCTGTTTTTGTTTACATGTGCACCGGTGGGCGGTACTTCCGCTGTCAATGATATCGCCGAAACAAAATGGAAAAAGAAACGCCCAAATCACGGGGCCTTTTTCATATTAATACTATAATAATATAATACTATTTCGAGTTATGGGTGATTTATTAACATGAGACAACGCATGTTTGTTAATTTTTGGTATCTTCTGAGGAAAACTCATTTAAAACGTAATAAATAATTGTCGCTTTCATTTCACTCTTCACGAGGCGATGAACGATAAATTTAGACACGTTTGCATTCAGGTCGGGGTCACCAAAGGTCCACCTGGATGTAATTCCACTGTAGGTGTAAATTTTAACTATTGAAATCCCATTGCTGATGTGTAAATCTAAAAATTATGTCATAGGCTTTTTATATATAGTAGAATAGGTAATCATGGTATAAAAAACAATAGTTGTGATGAGTCTTCATGCCTTGTTGTAATATCATCAAAAACACGGTCAAATCAAGTCCTGACTCTTGGGTTGATTGAAAGAACATGAATGTCAGTGCAGGGACCGATCAGGACTATTTAAAATACGCTGTAGCCTCGGAGCCTATTTTTTCAATTCATGCGCCAGATTTCAGTTTACGGAGTCACACTGCTGTTTGTAACACACACTGCAAATATGTAATAGCTCTCATCATTTTCATTTAGTACACTATAGCAAACATTAATCTTCACTGTGGTTTCTGATCAAGTCTTGGCTGCCTATTTAGGCAGCCAAGACTTGATCAGAAACCACAGTGAAGATTAATGCTTGGTAATTAAGACTTGAAGTATTAACTTAAGCACTCTACAACAATGATGAATGATAATCATATATATAATACATGTAAGAGTGTCTCTCTCGATTATTTATCGAAAGAATATCAAAATTTGATCTGAGAAGTTACGCGCCAACTGAGAAGCCTATTTCTGAGATTTAAGAGCCAGGTCCTGATGTTTCAGAACCAAATACGCACTGGCGCATGCCCAGGTCGGTCCCAGTCAGTGGTATTGTTTAAATTCAGTCACGGTTGTCGGAAATATATCAGTTGGAATATTGCAGACGAGGGAACCTAAACATTGGCGATGGACTTTTAATGGCTAGACTGGTTCCGGCTGTAACAGCAACGAATTCCTTACAGAATATGAGTGGTGGCTCAGGCCATAAAATTTGAGAGGAACGATTTTCTCGTTCCTCTAGTGGTTATCTAAATAAAACAACAGATAACCGAAAAGTTGTTCGTCTGGAACTACAAAAAGTTCGTCAAAAGTTGTGTCTTATCACCTTATTTGATGACATTGTTTTAAAATGTTCCTTTGGGAAGACCCCTCTCTTCAATGCGAAAACTTCCTAAGACAGCTGGCGTCCGCTGTTCTTGCCGCAGATGTTTTCGAAATCTGTGAACCGTCATACAGTCGGGCCACCGTGGATGGGTCGAAATAAACGGGTTGTCATTTTCTCAACGCATATAATTCAGAGACGATCCACTATAACACCTAGCAAAATTTCCACCAATGAAGCACCGGGATTACCCCCGGTGCTTCATTGGTGGAAATTTCGCAAGGTGTCAAATGCGGATCATCTCTGAATTATATGCGTGGAAAAATGCCCACCCATAGATTCTGACCCATCCACGATGGCTATACTATATTCGATCCTCTTTATTATATCCAGATGAACAGTGAATAGGTTATCTCAAAATTCGAGATTTTATTCTCTGGTGGCTTCAGAGCTTGAAGTATGATAAGATTGATGGCCTGTCTAAACAAACACTGAAACATGCACCGATGGAATACTAGCATAGAGGACTCACACAGACATGGCTGTGCATACATTTGATTTCAAAGTGTTTTGACATTAGACGTGATTATTTTTAGTCCATCACCACCATCCACCCACCCCCCCCCCCCCCCTCCTCCCCCAATACTCAGAAATTGATTCTCTAGGTTTCGCTTCCAAAACACACCTATATTCTGATGTGTCGCTGTGTCGAAGTTTTAGTCAATGATTTGATGTTTCACTTTGAACAACTTCATTTTAAATTCTCCTTGAATTTGTTCGATAGCAACTCTCGAATTAGAGGCATCAAACTATATCAAAATTCCAAACTACGAAGACAAACAATCAGCAGTTTCCTCATTGGACGCGCTCAACGCGTCAAGTATTTCAAGACTTTAAAAACACTTTGGGCGTTTTTTTTTTATATTCGCATGGTTCAATCGCAGGGGCGTCGGAAAGGGTGGTGGTTGTAGGTTACACCCCCGGCCAGTCGCGACGTTTCCGTCAGGATTAGTCTCAAAGATATTTATTCTACCTTGTTAGTAACCATATACTTTTTAAACGAATATATTGTGGGCGCGGTGGCTCAGGTAGGTAGAGTTGCAGGCTGCAAGCCGAGGGGTCTTCGGTTCGAATACCACCTGCGGCAACAGCGTTGTGTCCATGGGAAAGACACTTCACCCCCATTGCCCACGTGTGGGCAAAGTGGCATTGTGTACTACGGTGTACTGCACGTCGATGGTGCACCTGGCTTCAATCAATGCTAACATTGCTTGTGTGGAGTTAGAATGTTGAGGAGCTGACAGTTCCTCGCCGTTGCTCGGTGGCTCTCCGGCTTCCTCCATACGAAAAACTGTCGTGATCATGATTAGCCATTGTGCAGAACTATGTGACCTTAAACACCAATAAATAAATAAAGAAAGAAAAGAATATATTGGATACTGGAACTGGTCGCACGCACAGTCGGCCAAAGAAAAGAAGGTCTGTACAACCCGATTCAGGCATTGGGGCCCAGCCTGACCAACTGTTGTTCAATCTTGAGTTTTTCACTATAATCTCGACTGTCTAATATTACAACTACACCGTCAAGGAAAGCCTTCGAGAAGGCATGCCTTGATGGTGTAGTTGGAATATTAGTCAGCTGGAATTTGAGCCAACACAGACGGGACAAATCAGATTTACACACCTCCATCCCCACCCCACTTGGTCATCTTCGAAACGACTCTGTTTAATCGACGTTTTGCACTTTGAGGTTTCCATTGCAAGTAATCATATCTAACGTGGGTCGGGAATACACAACTACTTCCCAAAAAAGAGAAGTGGCTTGCAAAGCGTATTGTTGTTTGTTTTTTTTTTTTAATTCCACACGCTGTTTTTACTTTTTAGACATATTGTCGATCAGACGTACTTGAATTGTTTGGTCTATAGACATTGTTCTCGCATAAAACGTTTTAAGCTATTAAAAGATAAATGCAGTAAGAAGATCAGGAACAATGTGATGACGCTCAGAAATCGATTGGCTGGCAGTGCCAACAAAGGAGAAAGCAGACAACTGACCTCCCACGTGTCTTTTTTTCAAAGGAAAATCGAAATTACTTTCAATATACCCATTTGACTGCGCAGGTATGACGTGCCAAAAAACCTCACAACACGTTGATGGATTATAAACCACTTCAATGGCACGCAAAACTATCTGTTCTGTCGATTTGAAGAGCGTCAACAGTTTTAATGATGCATTATTTTTCACTTTTTTTCTCCGTTTATGATTGATTCACAAGACAGTTCAATACCAATAATAGAAATGTGGTTTCAATTCCTGCAGGCGTTGGAAACAATATAATATATTTATGCCCCCAGCCGCGTCTTCTTGATCAACAAGTAGCGACACAAAGGCGAAGCTCTGCATTAAACTGCACGAAAACTTACCATGGCATTGTTTAACCCTTTACCCAACGTAACGAAAAAAACCTGCCAGCGCTATTCTCAAAAATCGCCAATTAATTTTCATTATTTTATAATTTTTGTATCAAAAACATAGGCTATGACCCCTCATTGGAACGAGCTCGTCGAGCTCGTTCCAATGGATGGTCATAACCTACATTTTTGAGACCAAAAATGAAAAAATGTTATTCAAGATTTTGTTTGCAAGTGTCGTCTGCTTTTCATGTAAGGTAAAGGTTTAAAAGAGCAATTCTATACTTGCAATACTTTTCGACGTTTAGAATGATGTTTTGGGTAATATAAATTATAATAAGATATGACAGAGATTTATTTATTTATTTGTTTATTTATTGGTGTTTAAGGTCACATACTTATGCACAATGGCTAATCGTGACCGTGACAGTTTTTCGGGTGGAGAAAGCCGGAGTACCCGGAGAGAACCACAGAGCATCGACGAGCAGCTGTCAGCTCCTCAACATTCTAACTCTGTTCAAGCTCCGCTCAAGCAGGGTTACTGGTTGAAGACATATGCACCATCGACGTGCAGTACGCCTTAGTACACGGCGCCATGGTGCCCCCATGTTGGCAACCAAGGACACAACGAGGTCTGGGACAGGGATCGAACTCGGAACCTCTTGAATAGAAGTCCAACAGTCTACCACTGAGCCACCGCGCGCTTATGCCAGAGGTGAGGTCGGGTGATGCTCCTTACCAATGAACCGGCACTCGGCACTTATTTATAGCCGCATCTCTAACTACGCGTCCTGCAGGCCTGGCATTCTGAAAAATGCAGGAGGGCAAAAAATCGCTCTCCTCGATCAGCTTAGGAGAGCAATTAGCTTTTCACAGCATTTTAAGTATCCAGTTGAACGAACTCATTGAAACTGAAACCAACAGACTACATCAGTGATTTTATTAACTTTACTAAGGTAAAGCGAAATCTCTTAGACATCTGGATGTCTCACTCAATAACCGAACACACACTTGACAAGACCTGTGGGTGTACCCAGACCTGTTGTCCAAGAAAGTCATACGCCTACCACTACCACCTTCAACCCCCAGGGGGGTTGAAGGTGGTAGTGGTAGGCGTATGACTTTCATGGACAACATGTCTGCTTGAATCTACAGCCACATCCTGGTGCAAGTGCTTCAAGTGACAGGATAGTAGTAATGGTAGTATATTATAGTGTCAATATTCCTTGAATAATTACCCCTCAAACTGTGATGTCAGTTGTTGAACTTGAAACTGACAGAAAAAAAAATATTGCTGTGACCCATTTTGCTTCAAATGATTGCAACTGTGTTTGGGTATGGTTGCAGCCATTACCTTTTACCACTAAACCACTTTTAAAATGAAATTACGTGATGTTATGTGACTTCGAAGTTAAATTACATTTTTGCTTTACAACAAATATTTAATCTGAGCATAATACATGTAATCTCAATCATCCCAGACCAAAATATTTAGGAGGGCAATTTTTCGCTCTCCTTAATTCTTTCAGGAGGGCAGCAAGGAGAGCTAAAAAATCGCTCTCCTGAAATTGCCAAGCCCGGTCCTGCCATCCAACAACAAATTAAACCGGTGTGCATATACCCGCGACGCAATGTGAGTAGTTTCCAAGTCCATCGAGGTCACAACTCAAGCAAGAACGTGCAGACAGAATTCGTTCTGTGTAGAGCTAATTTCTTCCATGCTTGTCTCACAGCATACCAAAGGACAACCAAATTTGATTATCCAACTCAGGTATAGGGTGAAATCTTGGTACAGACAGACGGATTCACTATTTTCCATGTCCAAGAAAGGCTACAACTCAGGGCAAGTAAGTGCTCACAGAATCAGTTCAGTGTGGAATTCCCTCACCACGTACATCCCCCCCCCCCCCCCACACACACACACACACTCCAGACCCCCCAGGCAGGTGTATAAGACATCGAAGCCCAAATTCAATTATCCACGTTTGAGCTACAAGGTTAAATGTTGTTGGTGTCAGAAACCTTATTTATTACACGTCTGTTCAGTGAAATCAACATTTACAGCAACACCAAACCATGAGGAAAATGAAAATCCGTTCCGCACATATGTGCCGAACGGAAATCGTTGACGTACTATTTTTAAAAAGAAACGAAAATTCACTGGATTTTTCTACAAATCGCCCTCCACAAATTACAATTTGAATCGCTAGCGATAGCTAAAAATAGTAACACGGGATCCTCTCGCAAATTTGGTTTGTGATAAAATGTGGGGAGATTTTCCTGAAAGTTTGTGCTCAGGGTTCAAATGTGTTCTATGGATCTCATGGGACGATGTTGTCAAATAAATTGCTGAGTATCCTTCTTATGATTGTTTTTATAGACGTGAGGGTATATAATAAACACAGAACGAGACACGCGTGTGAATGGGATAATCGATACGGCTCTAGTGACATCGCGGAAGGAGACACTCGTTCCATATCGATTAACCCATTCACACGTGTGAGTTGTTCTGTGTGTTTTCTAAATCCAACAAGGGTCACAACTATGGGAAGGAAGTGCGGGCATAACTCTCTCTACAGGGAGCCCCCCCCCCCTCCCCCAACTCCACCTCCGTGTTGCTCTGTCGGCATACCAAAGGATCAGATTCGACCATCGACACCACGCTGTAAGGGGAAAAGTAGGCGTGGACGGACACAATCACTACTTTGTATGACCAAGAAGGGTCAGGACTCTGACAAGGTAGTGAGGACAGAACCCGCTCTATGTGGAGAGCAGTGATGATCTGTCAGCATACCAAATGACAATCAGATTTGATTATCCACAACTGTGCTTCAAAGTGGAATGTTTATACGGACTGATTTTATCACTATTTTCGAAGTGCGAATACAGCAATAACAGAGGGAAGAATGAGTGGGCAGAACCCGTGTAGTGCTGAGGTCCTTTCCGCTGGGCTTGTCTATCAACATGTCAGAGGACAACCAAATTCGGCTTCCACACCCGAGCTACAAGGCGAATGTACGTACACGGTTGGCTTTATCCATCAGCCCCTCCCTCACACCAACCCGGAGATCAGGGCATAAATAAAAAAATTTCTGTGTACAAACAGTAAAATCACATTGCAGACAGCCTGCTGCAAGCTCTCAGGCCACAAGTCTAATTCTATCCGTGGGCTGTTTTTTACCCACTGTTGTGGAAATCTGCGCGCAGACGACTGTTGATGCAATCTGATTTGCTTACAAAGACATACGGGTATTCTTTGCTGCCGGAGTTATAGATATTCCAATCAATAAGTATTTAACCCCCCCCCCCCCCCGAAAACATTGAGATATTAACACAATTTGTGGTCATTTTGTGGACCTATCCAGCGTAATTATAAAACTACGTCTGTGGTGAGTTTTAATTTCTGACTCTGATGTCAAGCAAAATGTTGATCAAATCAAGTCTCGGTGAAGCAATATTCAGAGGCGACGGAAGCTCCAAAAAGTGTGTGTGTGTGGGTGGGGGGGGGGGGGGGGGTCACACCTTTCTGCGTACCGCAAGAGTGTAGGATGGAAAATAATTTTTCTGGGGAGGGGGTGTCAATGGTGGTGGGGCGGTGTATTCATGCAAACTATATAAATTTGTATACGCTACCCCTCAATTTTTAACCCACTCTATTTAAGACACTAACCTCAGCGTATTTATTTTGTTTTGTTTTTACTTAACCCTTTACCCAACGTAACGGCCAAAACCGGACAGCGCTATTCTCAAAAATCGCCAATTAATTTTCATTATTTTTTCATTTTTTGTCTCAAAAACATAGGTTATGACCCCTCGTTTGAACGAGCTCGTCGAGCTCGTTCCAACGAGGGGTCATAACCTATGTTTTTGAGACAAAAAATGAAAAAAATTAGTTATTCAAGAATTATTTTTACAAGTGTCGTCTGCTTTCTACGTTAGGTAAAGGGTTAACCCTTAGATCACTGGTGATATCTTTCATATCAATTCAATGGCAGCAATTGGAAGAGGCCATACTCATTATATGTGGGTAGACCAATTAATATTTTCAACGTGCAGCCTCAGGGCTTCACGCCGAAAATATTGATTGGTCTTCCCCACACATTCCCTTACCAGCTATCATACTTAATAAATTTATAAAGTATCATGTTCATGGGCCGGAAAATCGGCCTCTCGGGTTCAAAGGTCTAATCATAACTTTGAAACCGTCCTTTAAAATATTACGCGCTTAATTTGGAGCTTTCTATCTTTATTCAATAAAATCTTGAAAATCAGTGTGGTCATATAATTATGTATAGGTGATGTGTAATGACCATAGGGATTGTGTATGTTATGTCGGAAAATGAAGTCCGGGTACCTATAATTGGTGAAAAAGTGGAATGGGGGCACGTGCTCTATGTACCCTGTCCCCGGCTTCGCCGCCCCTCGCAATATTTGTAGCATTGATTCACAGAAAGTGAATCTGTATGAATTTTTTTTTCAGATTTAATCGTCTGGAAAATATCCGTTGGTTCGAAATGCGAACCGCAGGTTCGTCAGAATTGGATTCTAAGATATTAATTCTGTCTTGCTGGTAATCACGTACTTTCTAAGAAGCCTCGACTTGATACTTTGAGTCATGTTACACACACAAACAGTCACACCGCAAAGGAGGTATGTAGAACATAATTCGGGCTGTTTGGGCCCAGCATGACTGGTTTAGTGTACCGCGTGCAGTACGTTACGTCACTACTACTGAATACATTTTCAGGAGGTCTTGAGTTTCTTAACCCTTTACCCAACGTAACGGCCAAAACCGACCAGCGCTATTCACAAAAGTTGTCAATTAATTTTCGTTATTTTTTCATTTTTTGTCTCAAAAACATACGTCGAGCTCGTTCCAAAGAGGGGTCATAACCTATGTTTTTGAGACAAAAACTGAAAAAAAGTAGTTTTTCAAAAATTTTGTTTGCAAGGGTCGCTATTTTTCATGTTAGGTAAAGGGTTAACCATAAGGCATGTCTTGTTGATGCAGTTGGAATATTAGTCACTCGGGACTCGAGGTCGAGCGCTATCAGTCGGGCAAATCAAGTGACACCCCCCCCCCCCCCCCCCCCACGTTCCATACACACCCATTACTTCTTTATAGTTTAATGTATATCGAGAAAATATTGAATGTATTAAGTATTGTAATTATGATTACTGTTTAGCCCTTTACCCAACGTAACGACCAAAACCGGCCAGCGCTATTCACAAAATCCATCATTCAATTTTTAGAACTTTTTCATTTTTTTTTTGTCACAAAAACATAACTTATCACCCATCATTAGAACGAGCTCAACGAGCCCGTTCCAATGAGGGATCATAAGCTATGTTTTGGTCGCAAAAATATCAAACAAATTAGTGGTTGAAGAATTTTATTTGCAAGTGTCGTCTGCTTTTCGTGTTAGGTGATAATAGGGGGTGACACGCCCCTCTACGCCCCTTTTCTAGGTACGTCCGTGAATTATTCTACAGTTCAACTTCAGGCAGGTGAACACATTTGAGATGGTATCGTAACGCATAACAATTCCAGTTTTTACGTTGACCCAACATGGATGATACTTTTACAGATGGTTCCCGGGTGAGTTTTGAGTCTTTTCATTCCGATATGGGGCTACGTGACAACATTAGAGGGTTGAAACCTAATTCCTCATCCCTTCAGTCTAGTGTTTGCCCGATATGTTATTTCTGTCACCCCTCTGGTGCTGTTTGTTGAGGGTGGACGTCTTTCGTCGAGGCCGACAGGCGATAGGAAATCAGTACATGACAACTTCCAATCCAATGTGGCCACCCCCACTCTCATTGGTTGTTTGTTTTTTATTATTATTATCCTGGATCTGGAAGTGTTAAACGACATCGTTTAATAATAGTTAACGTCTCAAGTAAATGTTCTGGCGGGAAGTTTTATTCTTAATGTTTCTCTGGCTTCAAAATATGTTATTTTTGTCCAATTTAACGATTTCCAAACGCATTAAAGCTCTCTTTTTGGCCTTTAATGTTTATTGGAATAAATGGTTTGGCATCCACTGTGACATCACAGTGTGAACATTAAAATTAAAACCCTAAATACTGCTCAAAAGTGCATTCGAAGCACACCGCGAATAAACATAGCCAGGGACCGATCAGGACTATGTAAAATACGCTCTAGCCTCGGAGCCTATTTTTTCAATTCATGCGCCAGATTTCAATTTACGGAGTCACACTGCTGTTTGTAACACACACTGCAAGTTTGTAATAGCTCTCATCATTTTCATTTAGTACACTATAGCAAACATTAATCTTCACTGTGGTTTCTGATCAAGTCTTGGCTGCCTATTTAGGCAGCCAAGACTTGATCAGAAACCACAGTGAAGATTAATGCTTGGTAATTAAGACTTGAAGTATTAACTTAAGCACTCTACAACAATGATAAATGGTAATCATATATATAATGCATGTAAGAGTGTCTCTCTCGATTATCCATCGAAAGAATATCAAAATATGATCTGAGAAGTTACGCGATTTCTGAGATTTAAGAGCCAAGTCCTGATGTTTCAGAACCAAATACGCACTGGCGCATGCCCAGGTAGGTCCCTGCATAGCTTACTAGTGATAAAAGATTTACTCACATAATTTTGTCCGCCATCGAAGCCGGTTCCAGGTAAATGCTTTGAAATGACATGCGTCGGTTTCTATATGTAACTATATACAAGAGAGTTCCACACAACCGATCGTAAACACTGTCGACGAACTATATGCAATGACAAAGAACGATTTTCTCATTGTCAACTCGGGCGAGATTTATGAAAGAGAAATAATACACTTCTATCGCACAAGCGCAATTGAGTTTTTTTATGGAGATGATTTTCTAGTACAGTGCGTACTATTAACAATTTATCTAGTCTAATCAAATAAAATGACATATTGAGAAGTTTTGATATATATTGGAAAACTGACATACGAGCTACCGGTACAAAAAGTGTAGGTTACGCAGCCAGACAAATATTAACACTTTCGGTCATGAGATCGCGAACAGTGTGGGTTCTAATAACACAGTACAGACGCAGTGGACTGGTCGCAATCCACGCACGGGCAGTGATGTCTACGCACAGTGGCGTAGGTAGCTTTTCGCTGGCGGAGGGGCAAGCCCAAAATTTTCCGACAGATCGAAAATTTTCCGACAGTGTAACAACAACAAAAACCCAAAGAATCTGTTATTTACTGCAAATGTACTGAAAATTGGTCTTTTTTACCCAAAATTTACCCCAAATGGCATGTTTTTATCCCCAAAGCCAGCATTCTAATGTTATTAGGCATAAATTCTCCTAAAAATGGTCCCAAAAAATTTCCGACAAAACTTCTGGTTGGGGGGGGGGGGGCCTCCGCCCCCCGGCCCCCCTTTATATACGCCACTGTCTACGCATGCGTTTATCAGGTAATAAAATTCATCATTAGCAAAATGTTAATTGATGAAGCACCGGGTTGTATCGGGTTGTACCGGGGCGGGTTGTACCCGGTGCTTCTAGAATTAAATTGTTGATTAAGTGTTTGGGGTGTTTGGGGTGTAATATTATTGCGTCCGTGAAGGTATTGGCCAGTCGTAGAAAGTGAACAGTTCACGGCGGCCGTACTGCACAAATTATCTCGGGCAGCAACATACAGGGCACATGGTTATTTAATACCTGGATGTCGATTTTCTACTCTGGAGCACAAGCCGAATTTGAATTTGATGACACCCTTTTACGCCCTGTTATGTTGACAAAAAACAATGTCTATGCATGGACTTGGCGACAGGGGTGTGTGGGGAGGTGACACTCACCCCCCCCCCCCCACCCCCGTCCCCAATACTGGCCAAAATCTCCTATAGCTGGAAATTCGGAGGACAAGTCATGAGTAGTTGGAAATTTTATCTATCTGGATTTTAGGGCTTCTTTGGCGATGCTGATGCCTCCTTTAATTTCCAAAATTCCAACTCGGTTTCAAATCGGCAAAAATTCGAACTGTTACTATTTAAAACTACAGTGTACGAAATATCGAGCTTCATAAGTATGCATGATATCAATTGGTACGGGATTTCTATGGTACGTTTACTTATCGTAATAAAAAAAATCCTCGAAATGCACTTCAAGAAAATCGCTTCATGTAAAATCGTTATCCTGAGTTAATTCCATCATTCACAGTTACAAAATGATGAAACATCGAGAACTGATCATTCCTGCATAAGATCTCATTTAATGTTAGGCGAGTATGAATTGCTCAAAGTTCTCAGCTTTACCATTTGTTTTGCACATATTCAATTCCCAGAATATTTAGTATTTATTTATTGGTTTTTAAGGTCATATAGTTATGCACAATGGCTAATCATGACCGTGACAGTTTTACGGGTGGAGGAAGCCGGAATACCCGGAGAGAACCACCGCGCAACAGCGAGCAACTGTCAGCTCCCCAACATACTAACTCCACATAAGCAGGGTCAGCACTGGTTGAAGACAGGTGCACCATCGACGTGCAGTACGCCTTAGTGCACAGCGTCACCGTGCCCCCACATGGGCAATGGAGGTGAAGTGTCTTGCCCAAGGACACAACGCGGTTGCCGCAGGTGGTATTCGAACCGAGGACCTCTCGGCTTGCAGCCTGCACCTCTACCTACTGAGCCACCGCGCTCCTCCCAGAATAATACCAAATAATAATAATCTGATAATTCTATCATAAATGTGTTAGCATTTCAGTTACTGGAATCAATTTTATGCCCCTTTCATGGCTTCATTTTCAATTTTTTTCTCGGTAGTGAATTTCCTACTATGGGGAGGGACCGGGAGGGGGAAACCCCTCCCGGTCCCTCCCGCTAGTTGGAAATTCACTACAATACCCCCCCCCCCCCCTAAACCGAAAACCTCTAGCCACGTACCTGTGTCTATGGAGTGAGCGCCCGTGTGGGTAGAGCTGGAGATTATGGAAGAGCATTTTCACGTAATTTCTTCTCTAGCAATTTGCGAGCACTTACAGGTTTTTTCTAAGTTTTTATTAGTACTATTAACAGCAGTACGAATATTAGTTAGAGATGGCTTAACCATTCTAAAGGGCGTTTCGCCAGGCGAAGGAAGCTTGTCGGGATCAAAAGTTTTTATCATCTGGATGTTTCTCGTGCAACATACAGGTAACAACAGCACGAGCTCCTATTACCTACAAGTTTTAGAATGTAATTGCCATTTCTTTCGGCCACCTTAGCCAATCAGAAGACGCGTTCGATACTGATAAAGGTTCAATATAAGTTATTGTGAAGAATTGGCGGTAACATGTTTTCTGATTTGTGGCTCGGAGCTCATGTTCAACCGTTCTCTTCGTATAATTCAGAAGTGCCAAAAAATGTCCTACTGATTTCAAACGAGAACCAAGAACCGTTCATATCTGTGAGAGTAATATGCCTTTTTGCAGGTGATGGACAGCCTATTGACCTATCAGGCTGTATTAGGTATTATTACACATCCATTAAACTTTAAACCCTTGTATTCAATGGAATCGCCACTATGATATAAATGATTCTGTATTCAACGGATGATATACAAGCCGGAACTTTTTTACCGCACCGTTTAGTTACGCTTCGAAAGGTTTCCAAATTTCGTTATACAATCATCGACCGTATGTGTCGCATAGTGTGAAAATGAAAACGTCTAAAGCAAAATAAAGTCGTTCACAAAAACTTAGTTAGCCAAAAATGAGATAATATTTTTTAAAAACCCAATCATTTCCAACCAGAACATTAACCCAGTCCCGTGGCCGTATCGTTTATATCTAATTTGGTCATCTTTATTTCGGTAAATCTTCGTACATCTTGACATGCTTCGAATTTCTTTTAAAAACGTTTCTCCCAGCTGTTTTGCAAATCTGCACATATTTGTACTTATATTTTATTAACAATAATAGCCACCAAATGGTTAGGCGTGAATGGGCACTAGCCCATTCACGCCTAACCATTATGTGGCTATTACTGTTAGTAAACAGCGATACGAATTTCAACAAACACTGGTTCCGAAAAGGTTGTTTTGATTTTTTATCGATCCATATGATCAATACAGCTTCAGTCAAAACAAACTCTTCACCTTTGGGTTTAAACATCGGGATTAAAATTTGTTTATTTAAATGACTTTTAATGCATGGGTTGTGTAATAAACACAGAACGCGATGTGCGTTTGAATCGGTGGGTGTTTTACATAACTCGTTGGAATACCGTAATCATATTTCGCTCGAGCCTACGGCTCTCGCGAAATATGAATACGCCATTCCAACTCGTTATGTAAAACACCCACCGATTCAAACACACATCGCGTTCTGTCTATTTACATATCATCACATAATCACCATCAAATAACTCATTATGGAAACATATCGTTCACAACACGTCTAATACGGGAATGACGTCAAAAGTCAACGACGACGTTGTAACGTTGTGAGTTAGTAGGTTTCGAAAGTGGAAATGAATTAAACGTCTCCTAATTTCCATTACCTGTCAACGAAATACAGACGACATTTGAGGAAAACATTTTCTGAATAACAAAGTATTTTCATTTTTCGTCTCAAAAATATAGCTTATTACATCATTGGAACGAGCTTGTCGAGCCATGTTTTTGAGGCAACAATTGAAAACTAATAATATTTGGCTGTTGATTTTTGTGAACAACGCTGACCAGCTTTGTTCGTTACGCTAGCTAAAAGGCTTGCCCTTTGAGACTTTAATTATCCTGACGTCCAAACGTCACTGGGAATTCAGTTTTTTCAACGTTTTTTTCAAAATGCGACGTCAAACGTCGGAAAGTACAATTAACAATATATTATTTACGTTAGTGATTATCTGGTTGAGTGCCAGGTTATTTTTGGTGATGTGAATTTGTTATTCAAAACTTGTTTTATTACAAATTATTGGGGAGTGCCCACAGGCACTCTCCAATAATTTGTAATAAAACAAATTAATCTAAACAAAATACTATTTGTGTTTGACTGAATATAAAATATAAGCAAGGAAAGTGTTTTCTTTTGTTCTGGTATCTTCACCTTTTGAAAGCCCTGATAGTGGCTGGCTTCTAGCACTCAACCAGTTAAGAAGGCTTGACAGCAGGATTATAATAGTATTTTAAGGCTCTACGGTTGCCACTGAGTACTATTCGGGAGAAAAGAGGAATTGAGGTTAAAAGTTTAGAAAAAATCGAAAAATAATAACAAAACAAACGACCACAAAGTATCAACGCGCTGTTTGATTCCGTACGTCATAATACGTACAAAAGTATCAAACGGTTAAATTAAACATTGTGTGAAAAAAAAGAATCACAAATTCATATTTATTTACTTATTTATTGGTGTTTAAGGTCACATACTCATGCACAATGGCTAACCGTGACCGTCGCAGTTTTACGAGTGGAAGAAGCCGGAGTACCCGGAAAAAAACACCGAGCATCGAAGAGCAACTGTCAGCCCCTCAACATTCTAACTCTGTTCAATCAGGGTTAGAGCGGTTGAAGACATGTGCATCAATCAACGTGTAGTACGCCTTAGTACACGGCGTCATCGTGCCTCCATGTAGGCAGCCGGGATAAAGTGCCTTGCCCAAGGACACAACGCAGGTCGTCACGGACGGGGATCGAACTCGGTACCTCCAGCATAGAAGTCCAACAGTCTACCACTGAGCCAACGCATTCCCTCACAAATTCATAACGATTTGACTTGAAATTTCTGAACCTCGTTCACTAAAATCGATCTGAGTCTAGATAGACCTCGGCTCAGATTGATTTTAGTTAACTCGGTACAAAGATTTCATATGATATACATATATATGTGTATATACTGTCAGGCCAGTGGCGTAGGAACCGGGGGGGGGGGGGTAAGGGGGGTAATTTTTTTTTTTCTCCAAAACTTTGTAAATCGTATCTAGTATCTACACGAAAATAACCACATACATCTGCATTTTCTACATCATACAGGCGCACATAAAAACTGTATGATCTGCACCATTTGCAGTGCATAGAAAAGTTGGAAGCCGATGTCACTGACTGATTTGACGCTCAACAGGTTAACATCTTCCTCTGTGACATACATTCTCCTTTAACCCTTTACCCAAAGTAAAGTCCAAAAAACCGGCCAGCGCTATTCTCAAAAATCGCCAATTAATTTTCATGATTTTTTTCATTTTTTGTCTCCAAAACATAGGTTATGACCCCTCATTGGAACGAGCTCGTCGAGCTCGTTCCAATGAGGGGTCATAACCTATGTTTTGGAGACAAACAATGAAAAAAAATAGTTATTCAAGAGTTTTTTTTGCAAGTGTCGTCTGCTTTTCATGTTAGGTGAAGGGATAAACACCAAAAATTAACAGCAATTATACCTTGATTTTTTCACTTGAGAAGCGAGGAAATGAGTTCTCAGTAGTTCATATTTCACAAATATTTGTCCTCGTATCCCCCTCCCGCACTCTCCCCGGGTTTGGCTACGGAGAGCGGGCCGCCAAAGGCGACCGTGCTGTCCCCTACAAGTTCCCGTTTACAATACTCCCCCTCCCCCCCCCCCCCCATATTATAAGCTTCCTACGCCCCTGTGTCAGACTATTCGCCGATGGCTGCCGGCTATATAGGGTACAGGGCAATAACGTCACAGCAAGACCATCAAACACTGCACAAAAGATCTAGAATCCCCAGAGAAATGGATAATCGCAGTAGCTGCCGGGAAGATAATGCAGGCGAGTGTGTAATCACTCTCCTCATTTTGAGTTTTATCCAAGGTAACCTTTTCACCAAGAAAACCATTCATAAAAATACCCACAAAAAATATACAACACTCAACGTTTCACCAACGCAATGTTTTCTTTATCAGGAGTGAAATGACACACAGATTGAATATATATAAAACAGGGATCAATTAATGAAACAGTCAAGTACAAAAGATTAAAATATGTCATAATGAACAGTTCTCACAATGTGCTCACAGCTACTTAAGAGGTATATAGTTTACTTCTCGAATTCATATGCATAAATAGTACATGAATATTGAGATACATATAAAAGGATTTACATATGTACAGAGAAGGCTACAACGTGTATATCACATCAAAAGCAACTCTCAACGTCGGTATGTGGCCCCGGTAGAGGCATTTTATTTGTTCATTTATTTATTTATTTATTTGTTATTTTTTTTAAGGTCATACAAGGACCATAGCTCTGTTAGGAATGCACTGACGAAATCCGAAGTTTATGAATATCATGTTCCTCCTGTCGGTCTATCATCATACGGAAAGAGGAAAACATCTGACAGTTGGAGTCCCAGTTATAATGACGAACCTGTCAACAGCCAGTTCGGTCATATTCATTAAGACCATCAGGCCAAACACAATTAAGTTTATAAATCCAGATAGACTCTGCATTTTGATTTTGGTAGAGTGAAAAATTCAGAAGAGTGATTTTATCTCCTTAACCCAATACGACTACTCAAACTGGCCAGCACTATATACGAAAATGGGCACATAAATGTTTTAATTTGTTTATTTTTGCTCCCCAAAAATACCTTACGACTCTCATTAGAATGAGCTAATGGGGGTCATACCACTGAAGTTTCTAAGCTATGTTTTAAGCAAACAATGAAAGATTTTAGTTGTACGGGAAAATTGTTTGCATACACATTTATTGCTGCCTGTTGGTGTTAGGTAACAGGTGTTTGAAATACAAACTATAATTTGATTCTCAGACATAATTTCAATGCATATAATGAAGGCGAGTGATTAATTGCTCCCCCATTGAAATGTTTAGGAGAGTCGTGGCGAGTGAAAGTAATCATCCTCTCTTTCCATAAGACCCTACCATCGCGCCAAGTGTGGGATTTATTGCAAATAAATGTTATCTGGTGAGCATTAACAACAAGTCGTCAAACTTCTTTTTTCTTGACGATCACATCCTGCAACGAGTACAACAAAGTTCGTACCTTGGAGCCATCACATATTTAAGATCTGAAATGGGGAAGTCCCATTACAAACGTTGTGAAGAAATCAAATTCTATCGTAGGCTTTCTCCGACCAAACCTTCGCCACTGTTTACAAGACTGCGGGTATCAAGATTATATAGGATTATTATGCCTCGCGTTTATAACATCAGCCGTGATTGGTTAATTTGACACCTTCTAAAAGTCATAGTACTGGAGTTTTGGGGCAAAACACGAGTACTATCGGAACGTTCTTTCCTGGGGACAAGAGAACAAAGAAAACGTAAGCTCCACTTCCATTGATCAGCGTCGATTACGCACGCTCTGATTGGAATTCCACAACACCAAACGCTGGCGCCGTGTCCGTTTAACCTTTTTCGTTTTTAATATTTCTGATTCTTTTGAGATCATTGTTTGCAGTTAAAATTAAAAACACACCCACTGAAGATGATATATTTGTTGGTAAATTTGTGTCTATCAGTGACGAAACAAAGTTAATCAGACAAAGCGCCAGCGTTTGGTGTTGAGAAATTCCAACCAGAGCGTGCGTAATTGACTCTGATCAATGGTAGTGGAGCTTACATTTTCTTTGTTCTCACGTCTCCGGGGACGAACGTTCCGATAGTACCCGTGTACGGTTTTATAACAACACTCTCAAATTCTAAATAATTTAGGAACTAACTATCGATTTTTGCAGCGAGAGTTTGCGAAAATCAAAAACCGATTGTCGCGAATAGGAACAAATTTTAAGGCATAAACACAACGACAGCAGATTCAAAGTAGCATAACGTGACACCGAGCAATACAAACTGTCATTTTCTAGCAGGCAAACTACTAGACAGTATCGTTTGCGCTAAGCAGGGCTCAAAAAACTTTTTTCTCTATGCGTAGCAAAATGCTATACATTTCCGAAAAATGAATAGCATTTTGTTTAAATTGCATAGCAGTTCTTGTATACCGGAGTTATGCCATACTGTTTTGTTTTGAACTCTTCTGTGCAGATAGAATAATGTTCATCCATTTCTGTGCTTTTACAAATAAGCTGCAACACACGAAGCACTAGCTATGTTTTTTCAACTGAACTGCCTTTAACAACTGCATGGACTTAGATATTTCCAAATGCGTAACATTTCTTAATTTGATGGGCTAAAGTTACTTTGACTGGGTATTTTATGCAAAATGCAGAAACAATGCAGGATGAATTTAAACCAATAAAATTCACGTTACATATGAAGTTGCTAATGCGAGACAGAGAGTTAATCTTATATCATGGGTAAAGCATCAGTGAACTAGCTTGCAAAGTTTGTTGCAAATTTTCATTTTTACATTTTGCAATACAAGATATTCAACTGCAGCCTATTAGGCTGCAGTTGAATATATTGTATCGCAAAATGCTATACATAGTTGAAAATTGTGTAGCTTTTAGCATGTTTTGCATAGCAAATTGCGATGCGAAACCACTTATTTTGAGCCCTGGCGCTAAGTCTGTAGAGAGCATAACATCAGCTAAAGCTCTCCAAACATTCGACTAACAAGCAGCAACACCCTTCCGTTTCCATTGATGTCAGAACTGTAATTGTACAATTATTGGCGAACAGTGTAAAAAACAGATGTAAATGTTGCAAAGCTGGTGTAAAATGCAACAGTCGGTGTCATTAGAGTCTTACATGTTCAAGTAAAGACTAAAAATTGTTCTTCATAATATTGTCATTGTTATTTGTACAACTAATCAATTTTTATCAGTAAAAGTATGAATCAATCAATGTGTCAAGAAATCTGCGGCAGTTCTCAGTTAATTTTTAGTTTAGCTTAAACCATATATTATTTCTAAAATTATACATGATTTCACAATTCGCAAAGTTCATAACATGCCAGTTTACAGTAATTAAAGAAAAAAGATACAGCAGCAAACACCAGCTTTTGTAAGCTGTCTCCAGGCTTTCCGTATGCTCGCATTATAATGGTAATGATAATGGGGGAAAGAATGCAACGATCGGTGTACAGCATAAACTCTCATAAGAGCAGATAATAAAAGACGAGCATTTACTAACTGTGAAGTGTACATGGAAGTAGCTAAATTACAAGGAAGACACTAAGCAAGAAGCCATGTGTGCTGTTGCCGGGCATGTGTGCTTATTCTCCGTGATATAATTTTTAAACTGTCTGATTTTTTCAGTCAGTTTACAAAGTGTCCGGGTGAATCAGGCACTTTACAAACTGACTAAAGACTTCATGCAATTTACAAGTTGACTGATTTTAGACACTGACTGTAACATATTGCAAAGCGGAACTGAGCTACCACCTCGAACGTACAACAGTGATATAAATAAAGTATTGTCTGTACCTGTGCCATACGAGTTCGCACAGTTGAGTTATACTTAAGGAATGGGTGGCATATGAAGCAATAGTTGATAGTTACTGCCATTATTGGCTACATATCCGTTCCAAACATGTTTATTGTTTTTGAAAACAAACGTGATGTCTGCCCATCTTCATGTGACTCAACATGGGGAATGCTGATTGCGTTTTCTGTTACATTGTTACGACAGTATAGAAATTCTGATTCGCATGGTCTATCCGTACGGCAATAGTTAAAACTAGAAGTCCTGTCATGAAATGCGCACAAATAGCACGTCGATTTGCGCGTTAATATACGCGATATGACCATAGTAAGGCTATCAAATTCTGTCCATATGGCCTGTGCACAAGCAATGTTTCAGCCAATGGCCCTCCAGGTAATCCGGAGGTCCATTGGCAGAAACATTGCACGTGTTTGCTATGAGTAACCAGGAGAACCCACCGTGCTAGGGATGTCATTCGATATGGCAATTGCGCGCAATTCCTTCACGCAGTTATGCCTAGATAAGCGTGCAGTTCGTGACAGGACTTCTAGCGTTAACTGTAATAAGATTTTCAAAAGAAATGCGGGTTTACAGTTGATACCATGATACCATAATGACTTTCAGGAACAAATGGTCTAAATAGAAACGAAGAACGAACGAGGGAAAGACCATCTTGTTCAAGATGGCCAAGTGATCATTCCGTTCGTCTTGGCCGTTTGGTTCGAAAGTATATGAGCAACTATTTTTGCTCCCCTTGACAAACACGCGCGACAACAACCGAGTTGTGCACAGCTCAAAATTTGCTCTAGCGCCAAGTGGACTATATCTTGCAAACCAATAATAATTCCCTTCCAGTTTAACTTGGGCTAATCCGGAAGACTAATCGTATACTTTCCACTGTGGCCACACGTTTTAATTTTAATCATGGCATATCCCCATTATTGCTTTTGTCCTTTTTTATATGTAATTTATTGAAAGAAAGAGGCAAACAAGTACGACCTTCCATTAAAATCTAAGTGTTCAACCGATTACCAAATATGGTCGCTGACCGATTACCGGTTATTTGATCTCACAATCGGCTGATTCTGATGCCGATTCCGATTGTAATACCATGCACCACTAGAGAAATCGAGGCTAGAAAGAACTACGTTAAACGGAACATTTTTCACAGTGTTAAACTTCGTCGACTGGGGTCGAAGTAAAATTACCAGTCGCGCACACTTGGGCGATAAACGTGGCTCTGAGAGCCACGTTTATCGCCCAAGTGCGTGCTAGAGGTAATTTTACTACAACCTGAGTCAATGGTGCGCAGACTTCACTTTTCCGGTATGAACTGGCGAGTGCCACAATTACGCTCAATTGTATGCTTTACATGTCGTTTAACTTATATATCCCGTAAAGGTGCGTCGAGAGAGATTTAGAATACACATTGTGGTTGTTTCTCAACTTTATTGAATGGTATCAGTGACATCATTTTTCATTAACAATTGAACAATTGCAGAAGATAATAAAATGCGGTTAATGAATCATCAGAAAATGCTTGGCAACAATCGGTTGAACCGATGCTACAGGAGCCTTTGCCGTTGTCATCCTATTGCCCACAATCGCCTCATTGTTGTGGCCGATTCCGATCGTCGGTTGAACACTATTAAAATCGACAATCCCTACCAAGAACAATTTGTAAAAGAACTGCCACGTCTAATCATGTAAACAGTAATATGGATATTTTGTCTCTTTGTGAATGTTTTTTTTGCTCCTGCATCCCAGTACTGGAAAATACCCCATTTAAACGACCTCAAATCTTAACTTGAGAATAGGAATCATTCAGTAATGTACCGAATATCATTAGAAAGTGAACCGCCCCATAAACAAACTGAAAAGAATAATTCCCAGTGTGGAAAAAACACAATAGGAACATTCTTAATCCATGTAGGCTTAGGCGAGGTATTCAAGAGGCGTCTATAGTTTAGGTAGGATAGCACAAGTTAACCCTTTACCCAACGTAACGGCCAAAACCGGCCAGCGCTATTCTCAAAAATCGCCAATTAATTTTCAAAATATTTTCATTTTTTGTCTCAAAAACATAGGTTATGTCCCCTCGTTGGAACGAGCTCGTCGAGCTCGTTCCAACGAGGGGTCATAACCTATGTTTTTGAGACAAAAAATGAAAAAAAAAAATAGTTATTCAAGAATTTTTTTTGCAAGTGTCGTCTGCTTTTCATGTTAGGTAAAGGGTTAACAAATTTATTATCACCAAAGTATCGCTAAGAGATCATCCATGTTGGCGCAGGCGATGAATTCAAGAGGCGTCTGTAGTTTAGGTTAGGATAGCACAAGTTAACAAATTTATTATCACCAAAGTATCGCTAAGAGATCATTCGCAGTTCGATGAGGCAGCAACCAATCTTCCAGTTGATTATATGCCTAATGTTGCTTTTTGTAAACTTTTTATCTGTTCAGTTCAATGCTACTTTTCATTCAGTAATAGGAAATTAAAATTGTGCAAAAGAACAACGGAATGGCTTTTCTGCAACACAGTAATGTTATGAACCCTTTTAATACTGGTTTTAAAATTATTTTCAGCTATTTTAAACCACATATCAATAAGTACATCAAATTTGTGTGTAGGACGAAGTGGCTGGCGCAACAAATAACAAGCTCCGAAACATCCAGCCTAATATTAAAGATAATAATAACTCGTTCAGTAACCTCAGCAGAAAAGACTCTTATTATTTTAACACAATGCCATATGGGTCACGCTAAGCCTACGTATTCCGTTCTATTAGAGAGTAGTATGCGACCAGAGTGTTTTTATTTCATGGAAATTAATTGCCTCTTTTACAATTCATATTTGTCATCGCTCGATAAAGCCTTAGGTGCTGATGTGGCATTAAGCATAAATAAATAAATAAATAAATAAATAAATAAATAAATAATGGTCTGCAGAACGGTATCGTCCTAAAGAATAAAATCTACAGCAAAGTGAGCGAACCTACTTTGTATTTAAAGGGAGGTTCGGTAATAGGGAGGTTCAGTAATATTTTAACCCTACAGCCCTATAGGACTGTAGGGTTAAATTATTGCTGATCCTTCTCGCCAAATTTATTGTATATCGTGTCGTCTTATCATCGAAATTCTGTGTTTTTTTCCTTTGCGCAAAAGAGTATGCATAACGGTCTGAATGGGCTAACAATTTCTGAGATGGAATAAGAAGCATTAATTCAGAGACATCACGCTTTCAGATGCCTCTTTCCAAAATCAACATCCTATTGGCTTTTGCCTCATTTCCTTACTAGCATTGCCTTATTTGTGTATACGGCAGTCGGTGGCGTGGTTTTGTCATGGCGATGGAAGGGTGAGTGTGTGGTCGTGGGTTGGTGGCCTATTTGGTCGGCTTTAAATTAGAAGGTCGGAGATTCATATTTATTTGGGTTGACAATATGATAGAGGAATACAGATAATGTAATTCCCGTACAATGCAAGAAAAGTATTTATTTATTTATTTATTTATTTATTTATTTATTTATTTATTTATTTATTTATTGACTTTCAGCATCTATGGCTATCTGATGACGCAACACACATGGAAAATCAAGTCTAGCCAATCGTTTATACTGAGTTTGAGAATCTAGCGTTGGCCCTACTGCGTGAGTGACATAAGTCCACGAAGCAAATCTTGTCCTGTAAGTAAATACATGATTGCCAGCAAGCACGATTTGACATCTAATGGCCCCCACCCCTACCCCACCCTCCACAAAACCAGATGAAGATGTCCCGACTGGAAAATTCTTTGGGAGAGTCAAACCCCCCAACATCCCACCATATTTACGTCCCTGGTTTTATATCCCCTTTATTTAACCCCAAGATATGTGTAAACGAGCAACAGCCCATTCCTTGCAAGGCCTACAAGATTAGAGGGATATAAAAAGTTCGCATGCTCCACATCACCATGTATTTCGAAAGATCACAGTAATGGTGTATGTATTTTGCCCCAACGATTGGTTAATATTGCTTCGTTGACGAGAGCGAAAGTACCTTGTTCAATGTTTTCTATTAACGGCTTGTGTTGTGTCACATAGTTACATGTTGAGATAGTCAATAATCAATGTATGATAAATGACGATTCACTCAGCATGTAATTGGTGTCTAACGGCAGTGGAACATCCACTTTGTGTAAATATTGAACGACCGTTATTAAATAGTCCAGCTCATCGTTCGTTGACAAAATTTCTTTCAACAAGCCAGTTATATGTACTTTGATTATGAAAGGAAAAAATACCTACTAAATATTGTATTATGTCATTTTCTTGACCCTACATTCCTGCTGCACACAGTTTGATATTTTAAGTAGATACTTAAAATCAGTTATTGACTTCCTTGGAAAGTTATTCCAGGGATTTTGAAACCTGGCAAACTATTATCAAATGAATATACCATTGATGAGACTCAGTGTGGCCACATACTGCAAGAAGTCGTGAAAATTACACACAATATAGATCTACAATTAAAACTGGAAGTCCTGTCATGAAATGCACACAAATAGCACGTCGATTTGCGCGTTAATCTACGCGTTATGACCATAGTAAGGCTATCAAATCCTGTACATATGGCCTGTGCACAAGCAATGGTTCAGCCAATGGACCTCCGGGTATCCCGGAGGTCCATTGGCAGAAACTTTGCCTGTGTTTGCTATGAGTAAACCAGGAGAACCTGCCGTGCTTTGGATGCCATTCGATATGGCACTTGCGCGCAATTCCTATGCCCAATTAAGCCCCCACTACATGTGTAATATACGTGTGTCCCGGGTAAGATAGCAAGGAGAGACAGATGTAACCCACTCCCAACCACCTGACGTTATACATTTATAACGTTATTATGACGTTATGCATATCGTATCAGTTTCTTGCTACCAACTAATTCATATTGACGTCATCGGAATGCAGTGTGATCAAAGTTCGATGTTCTAAAACTCTTCAACCCTCAAGCTGCCACCGTTCCTAATCGATTTCGTGGTATATACCTTTGGTATATACATAACTTGTGCATGCTCTTTCCGATGGTGTCATCTGTTTCTCAAAACAACGAATACAAAATGAGTTGATTGAATCAGCACGTGACTCCCGATTACCTCTGGCTAACGTAATCGCTGCATGATGTAGGTGGTGGGGGACGGGGAGAGGGGATCATCATCGATGAGTCTGAAGGTGGGAATGGGGAAATATCACCCGAGGGGCAAGATATTTGAACCAGACCCGAGGCTTGCCGTGGGGTACGGTATTATCGGCGATAAAACATGGGCATAAACTATCAAAGGTTCCAAAGGTAGTGGATGTCCATGTGTTATCTCCGTGATATTTTTTCTGAAGCTGATTGGTATTGGTGCCGAGCAAGGTCTGCCGTTTCGGTGGATAGTATAGAAATGGTGTGTCAATCTTAAGTGGATTTTACGTTACACCATGACAGAAGGGTGTTTTCATTATATCTGTATTTATCTTGTCAAGCTGTGCGTCAATGGATATTTCTTCACTATGCAGGGAATATTTGAATGTATTTAAAGGTTTAAAACATGATCAAGTTTTTCACTTCAGTACATATTTACTGAAAACATTCGTCTGTCAGTGAAGTATTAAGTTTAGTATCTTTTTTCATAATATAATTTTTGGAGCGGATGACGAGTGTGCCAACATTTTTATAGTCATTGCGCACTGTAATATGCTATCAACACTAATAGGATGGGTCTAATTATTCCAACCGATTGTCGTGAACAACATCGCGTTATTCTTTCTTCGTGAAGTATATTTGCACAATGAAAAATGTGACATTCGCACTAAATTGTACCAGGATGCTGTGGATTAGGGAAGGGCGCAGTGCTTTCAGATACAACACGCGCCACCAGTGTTGGATCAGCGAGCAAGACACTTCACCTAGCTCGTTCTAGGTGGAGCAAGGCGGCACGTTGTGCCTTCGACTAACGTTTTCTTCAGCCAGAGACCAATTGTGTGCAGTTGATAAGTGGAGGAGTCTGACAGTTTCTTTCTACTGCTGGTAGTTCTCTCCGTATACATCGGCTACCTCCACGGTCCAAGTTACGCCATACCTTCAATAATACCACCAGTGGGAGTTGCAGATGAGGGAGGCAAGCCACCTAACATGTTCCATGTAGAATGTTATCCTGTGGAAGTGAAAACACTGCGTCTAAACTCCCCAGCATGATATCACCAAATATGCGCCCCCCTCCCCCCCCCCCCATACCTCCACACAGGTAATTACACCTCTGTTAAAAATTAATATCTGTTGATTTCAAAGCATTTCATTTTCTCGTCGACATGGTCAGTCCACAAACACAATCATTTGAATTGTTTTAACTTTACCTGACACGAAAAGCAGACGACACTTGCAAATAAAATTCTGCAATTACTAATTTTTTTCATTTTTTGCGTCAAGAACTTAGCTCATGACCCCTCATTGGAACGCGCTCGTTGAGCTCGTTCCAATGAGGGGTCATAAGCTATGTTTTTGACACAAAAATTTAAAAATACTGAAAATTGGATGGTAATTTTTGTGAATAGCGCTGGCCGGTTTTGGCCATTACGTTGGGTAAAGGGTTAACAGGCCTAAACACACCAGGGCGTAATCATTTCAATAAACAGTATGATGCAGATTACCGCAAGCTAGCGTCCAAACATGTCAAACAAGCCCCCCCCCCCCCACACACACACCCTCTCCCCCCCCCCCCTCGCTCTAATGAACAATAAAATACATTTTCCTTTGAATTAAATTGGTGTTGTAGTCGTCCCAGTACCATAAGGTGTCAATTGGAACCTTATAAATTTTCTGGCCGAGAGAATCACCCAGACACACCACGGACGGACGTACAGAGAGAAGGGTAATGTAGTTTGTAATGCAGAGTAGCGATAGAGTAACATCGTAGTGCCCCTTGGGCCAATTTGTGAATTATTTTCTTTCACAGAACAGAAGAATTCAGAAGAGATTGATGAGTATCAAAATAATCTATCGGAAAACATAAAAGGTATTTTCTATGGTAGGCCTAAATATTTCAAATTTGTTATGGGTGATTATTTCATTGTTTGGATTTTGAATACAGCTGTAGATTAACCGAAACCGAACCGAGGTTTTTAGTTGTTTTAAAAAACCGAAACCGAAACCGTCGACATCCCGTAATCTAAGGTTTTTCATTTTTTATTAAATACTCTCTTGCTGCAAAAATTCACAGAATGTAGCCATCCCAGACTAGTAAGAGTACCCAGACACTGCCAATGGCAGTGTCTGGGTACTCTCACTACTCTGGGAAGGCTACATTCTGTGAATTTCCGACATTTCAGTTTAGTTGTGTTTTTAGCTTTCCTCATGTTGCGTGTAGGTGTCAGACCTCGAACAATGGCCAAGCACAATAATAGTTATGTATATTTAGGTAATTATTATATTGGCCTTCCTGATTCTTCATGCATTATAGCTTATTTCGGGCATTCATTGAGTTTCACTCAATTTCACTGCCATTCAGTTATGACTCCGGACATAAGAATGAGTTTTATTGAATTTTATTTGGCCTCATGAACAAACCGAAAACCGAACCGAACCGAGGTTTTACTCCACCTGAGAAACCAAAACCGAAACTGAACAAGAAATTTAAAAACCTACAGCTCTAATTTTGATGTTATTTCTTCATTACTGATTAAATTTTGACGAGTTTTGTTGTCTTAACTCAGACGGCGTTTGCATGGATAACGTTCAAACGTGGGTTCCCTACGCCATTTACTGATCAAAATCAATAGCGGGCGTGCCCACTCCGTGGTTCAGTCGCTGTTCTAACTCTCTTTACCATTGACCCCACCAAGTTGTTTATGGTCCTTTGTGGAATGTTATTCCACTCCTGAAGAATGGCCTGCGTGAGCTGAACGACTTTGTTTGGGATGTTGACGCGCTTCCAAACCCTCCTGTCCAGTTCGTCCCACAAATGCTCGATCGGGGACAAATCTGGACTGTAGGGTGGCCAATCGAGAACTGGGACATTGTTTTGGTTCATGAAGTCACGACAAACCCTAGCAACGTGCAGCCTCACACTATCTTGCTACAACGTAAGGTTACGCTCATGTCTAAGTGGAAGGACGTGAGGCATGAGAACCTGATTGCGATATCTTACGGCTGTAAGATTGCCTTGGATGACCAGGAGAGGTGTTTTCACTCCACGAGAACACCCCCCCCCCCCCCAACCAAAACAGACCCTCCCCGAATCTGACGTTTTCCTTAACGCACGCGACGGAATATCGCTCACGTCGATAGCAACGTTGTCGTCCGTCTGACCTGTTAGGCCTACCCCAATCAACACTCTGTCGAAAAATCTGTTGAAAGCATGCAGCGTCGTACGTGGCCATGGTTGGCTGAATTTTAACCAAAGCCTCTTTAGACAGTACACAGAGGTAGCTGTGTGTCAAACCTTGCCCAGATAGTCTGCGTAGAAACATGTGCCCCGCATGCATTCTGAAGGTTACTGCGAAGCTGGGTTGCTGTGTCAAAGCGGATCCTATGGGCTTGAATGATCAAAAACCGGTCTTCAGCTGCAGATGTTGTCCTGTCTCTGCCACCACCATGTCGTCTGACTGGTGTGCCATACTGCTGAAATCTTGCCCAGGCTCTGGTGATCACCGTATGGTGCACACCAAGGGCTTTACCAACCTGACGATGGGTAGCCCCCGTGTTCCACCATCCCTACAGCCCACCACATTTCTGCTTCAGACAAATGTCTTCTCACATTTGCATTTGCCATATTCAATCATTAAATCACAAGGGTTTGTGTTGAAATGAAGATTGAATACCCTACACATGTCATGTACATACTGACAGAACACGAAAACATCATGGAAATCAAGAGGTACATGTTTTCCATGAATGTCACGAAAAGTCTGTCTGTCAAGAGAGCTAATGTAAACACTGGAGACCATCTCAATACATTCCTCAATCATATCCACCAAAAATATCGCAAATGTGTCACAAGAAAATTTCACAATGATGTGTCAAATATGTGGTGCTTAGCAAACGTTGAGTAGTATATAAACTACTGAGAGCTCATTTCCTCGCTTCTCAAGAGAAAAAAATCAATGTATTGTTGCTGCTAATTTTTGGTGTTTATCCCTTTACCTAATATGAAAAGCAGACGACACTTGCAAAAAAAAGTCTTGAATAACTATTTTTTTTCATTTGTTGTCTCCAAAACATAGGTTATGACCCCCTCATTGGAACAAGCACGACGAGCTCGTTCCAATGAGGGGTCATAACCTATGTTTTTGAGACAAAAAATAAAAAAATCATATGTATGTGGTTATTTTCGTGTAGATACCAGATGTGATTTACGAAGTACAAGCTGGTTAAATATTAACTAAAGAGAATTCAATCATTATTCATTGACAAGTGACAGGGTATTGGCACAACAGGTCAAATTGATTGTAGTCGATCGTAACTTTAAACCACTATTGTTTGCACTGCAATCAACACAGATTAAACATCCGTCGACTGTGTAGTTGCTTTGAGAGGTACAGTAATTAAAAAGTCAAGTTGTGGCTCTGCATTTGGCTTAAAATAACGACATAAGTAATTGGAAACGACCTGGGAAGGTCATAGTATACTGAGAGTATGGGTGTGGATGGGGGCAAGAGCAGTACAAACTGTGACCGCTGGGCCATTGCACCAGCAAACCTATGCTCTAAGTTTCTATTTTCTAAAATAAAATGTTAACATTTGTTGAATTCGATGCATAAAAATTAAACAAATGTCAGGAAGTGATATTGCGTTCTTTGTGAGTCCGACATGGTGGAGCTGCACAAGACTCCTTCCACCTGCGATTTGTCCTTTACCCTCGCGTGACATTTCATGTACATCCACCCAGCCATTATAGAATTACTGCAAATTGTCCGGAACGATCGACACATTTTTAAAAGATTAGAGTTTTCATAATCCTGTGGCCTTGACCTTTGCAATTCGAACCTGATAGGGCACAGCACACTTCCCTTTGCCCTTTATTCCTGTGTAACGTTTTGTGAAATGCCTCAAAGTTGTCATAAAGTTATGTTTGAGACAAATGTGTACAAAGATCTGAGTTCCACAATGGTGTGAAACCTTGACCTTTGGCATTTGGACTTGGTGGTGCTCCACAACACATCTTCCCTTTGCCCTTTACCACTGAGTGATATTTCGTGCAAATCCGCCCAGCCTTTATTTATGCCAAAACTCTAATAGGGGTGGGGATCTGTGCTTTTTCGCTGTCCGGTGCAAATGAATTTATAGAGTTTTGAAAAATTATTTCAATAGTGAACGGACAACTGGTCAGGGAAATAATTCCTCACAACTCGAAAGCTCTGACGAAATCCTCGGTAGGTGAAAAAGGCGTCACCTAAGATATATCTTACTTAATTAGATGAATACTTCAGGCATCACAGAACTAAATATTTTCCCATAGGTGCCCATTATAACGTGCCGGCGAAAAGAAATATGATCGCATCACTTTAATTTTGACATTCAAATATCTTTGTCAAATATAACCCTTCAGACAACGTTATCTGACCTGAAAATAGGGGTCATGCCACAAATACAGTACGTGGAGAGTGTATTATCACTAAATCACCCGCAGAGTGGAGATTCCACCCAAGCAATAATTGCAAATGTGTTGCATAACATAACCAGTACAAGCAAAGTTTCAGCCAATGGACCTCCGGGTTAAACCCGGAGGTCCATTGGCTGAAACATTGCTTGTGTTTTTTGTCGATATGTACAAAATTTGAAAGTTATAGCTTGGGTGACAACTTCACTCCGCGGGTGATTTAGTTACAATCCACTCTCCACGTACTGTAAGAGAGAAAAATTCACAGGATGGAAAGTACTGTTCACGTGCACACATTTTTCAGGGAATTCCCAACAAAAACGCACCAACAGTCAATTTTACTTTTTAGGTCAAAAAAGTCCTCAAATCACCCTCTTTATTTATCTGGAATATTCAATACCTCTAATTTAAATATTTGGTTCAGTATCCGGAACGACCCGCTTTGTGTCCTGGGCAAGGACTTTATCCCGGTTGCCTACAAGGGGGCACGATGACGCCGTGTACTAAGGCGTATTGCACGTCCGTGGTGCACTTGTCTTCAACCGCTGTAACCCTGCTTGAGCGGAGCTTGAACAGAGTTAGAATATTGAAGAGCTGACAGTTGATCGTCGATGTTCGGTGATTCTCCGCAGGTACTCCGGCTTCCTCCACCCGCAAAACTGTCACGGTCACGATTAGCCATTGCGCATAAGTATGTGACCTTAACCCTTTACCTAACATTAAAAGCAGACGACACTTGCAAACAAAATTCTTGAATAACTATTATTTTCATATTTTGTCTCAAAAACATAGGTTATGACCCCTCATTGGAACGAGCTCGTCGAGCTCGTTCCAATGAGGGGTCATAACCTATGTTTTTGAGACAAAAAATAAAATATAATGAAAATTAATTGGCGATTTTTGAGAATAGCGATGGCCAGTTTTGGCCATTACGTTAGGTAAAGGGTTAAACCCCAATAAATAAATAATATTTAGTTCAGTGATACCTTCATTCCGTCGCGTCGCTCGCGACGGTCTGAAGTATTTCTCTAACTGAATGCTACTTTCGGCAAAGTTGGTAACCAACAACATTTTATTGAAGAAAAAACAATGTCTCATATCACCACTAGCTGATAACTGACAAGGCCTCGTTACCACTTACTGATAATTAACATTGAAAGTGTGTCTAAACACTACTTCTATCACATTACTCATTAAAATCACTGGGTAAGAGTCTTGATTGTGTTTTGTGAAAATCGGTTATTGTTTCTGCCTTAATTGCCAGCTGACTATTTTCTTGTACTAGAAGTAATAAAATATTTGTTTGTTTCGACATTTCGTCACTTCACTCCTGTTTGGTGCCAAAATGTTAGCCAATGAAAATCTTTTGGCGTTTTTTCAAGAGTTGTAGTGCAGTTGGCTAAATTGGCACCCGGTAGCGTAAACAATATTTCTACATTCTTTTCAAATTGAAGTTACTTTTCTTTACTTCAGAGTTGCTAGTCAGCTGTGATAATTAATTAATTCTTTGATAACATCAGATGCTCATTAGAAACTGAGTCATTCTTCCATCACATACATAGTACCTTTTTTGTTGGGTTTACCCTTGCCACAAAGGCAACAACTGTGCTAATAGATACAGAACGAGGAATGTAGTGGCTCGTTCATTAGGGTATTGGGTTTCAAACCGAACGGTCAACGGTTCAATCCTGCGCTATGGCCTTGGACAAAACACTTAATTGCCCAGTCATGCAGTTTGATTGCAATAATGGTTCGAAACTCATTAAATGATAAAAGCGCTTTTATAATACCCCCAAATCACTGTCAACGTAACGCTTTGTAAATCTCGAATTTTTTCTCAAATTGAATAAAACGGAGGATGTCAAAACGAATCGAATCCCGAATTACATGTCAACAGAGCCAAGGAAATATGGCCTTACGAATCAAACATTTTTGCTTCGAGTCGAATCCCGAATGGAATCGTGTCTTGACGATGACCGACTGGGGTGGGGGGGGGGGGGGGGTGGGGGGGGGAAGAGATAGGGGTTTATAAATCTGATTTGTTTCGACAGTGATTGTTGAAGTCCCGACTGAAAAAAATATTCCAACTACATCATCAAGGCATGCCTCCGTCGAAGGCATGCCTTGGTGATGAAGTTGAAATATTACATAGTAAGGAAACAGATGCGAGAATCGTCGGTACTAGGCACTGCAGAGGGCTAGCTGCTAATAACAGTTGATCGTTTATATTGCCTGGAAACTTTAAATTTTCTTTCAACAGTGGTAGTATCCAGTGAGAATGGAATTAGCATGGATGGTGGCATGGTTACAGATGTTCTTTGTTTTGAGAGCGGAAACTGCACTCAGTCTTTATTTTCAATATTATTTATGTACAATTTTCACCAGAGCTACAGTATGTGGAGAGTGGATTGTAACTAAATCACCCGCGGAGTGGAGTTATCACCCAAGCTATAACTTTCAAATTGTGTACATATCGACAAAAAAACACAAGCAAAGTTTCAGCCAATGGACCTCCGGGTTAACCCGGAGGTCCATTGGCTGAAATTTTGCTTGTGCTGGTCATGCTTTGCAACAAATTTCCAATTATTGCTTGGGTGGAATCTCCACTCTGCGGGTGATTTAGTGATAATACACTCCCCACGTACTGTATACATATTGGGAGACGACGAAGATGACCGATGCCAAGCTATATTCCAATGAAAAAATTCAATTCGTATGGAAAGGAATCATGCAGCCGTTTGAATCGAACCGAATAGTAACTTAAGATTCGAAATCGAATCAAATCTCGAAGCTTCGCAAGACCCTGCAACGAAACAAACTGCATTGCAACGATTTCTTATCCCAAAGGACGTTATGTTGGTTCATAAGACGCGTGGTGGAGATTCATTTGTGTACGTCCAGTGGATCAGTTGACTGGATTCTAGAATTTATCAGTACGCTTGCTGTCGAAAGTCCGAAGTACTGAAGTATTCCATTTCCTAGTACTGATAAGTTATAGGAAAACAAAGTGCCAAAACTCCACACTCCAATGGCACTGGAGAAGCAATACTAGCTGTATGTCTTCTCCGGTGCCAGCCGAGCCATTTCAGATGGTGCAAATACCGACGGAGGACACACCGGCGAGGTATGTACGCTTGGACGGTCACCTTCACTGCTGTTCAAATATCCTGAAAAGTAGATATTGAATCCTATCGAATCGAACCTTTAGGAGGATTTAGAACGCCCTGTCATATATGAATAGGTATTATTTCGCACAGAAAACACATGGGTCTCCTTCCGAAATGTTATTGAATGATCGTACTTTACCGTTTTTAATGTATGAATTTCAGTGATTTAAAAATGCTCACATTCAGGGCTGAGAGCAGTTAACGTTTAACAACATTTAACCAAGTTAATAACGTTTAACTTTGAAGATTATAATTGTATAATATGTAGCATTGCGTCGATATCTTGTGTTTACCCATGCCGGATCGCGCGCGCCGATGACGTCCAATTTTGCGCCAGTTGACGAAATTGAAGAACATGAATAATTTAGATGTCCGTCAATTATAGACAACCCTTTGATTTGGTGGAGAGGCCATGAAGCCCTCCTACCAATGTTTGTGAAGCTGGCCCGCCGACATTTGGCAATACAGCAATATCAGCATCATCCGAAAGCCTATTTTCCATGTAAGGACTGGTATTCGAGCAACGGCCGCAGCGACTGTATTCTTAAATGAAAACATCGCTGAATGTTAGAATTTACAATAATCTGTAATCTGAAAGAACTATATTAACTACTCGTCCCCTGAGTTCCCCAGTAGGCACATAGAACACATTGGAACTCAAGAGGCGAACTGTACGAAAGTTCAATCATCATCAAATTCAAATCAATAACAATGGCCGAAGTTATTAAAATTTTGTTCGTTTTAACATTTAACGTCATTTAACTCGTTAACGCGGAACTACTTAACACGTTAACGCGGTAAGGGAAATTTTAACTCCTCCCAGCCCTGCTCAGATCGTTTCTTCGGTCACATATTTTTACATGATTTTCTGAGAGATCACTTCGCGTTTCCCGGAACTTATATGTAGTTATGAAAAAAAGATCAAAAGATGGATTTGTGCAGCAAGTCGCTGTTCGTCTGGTTTCTGGAATTTAAGGATACATTTCCCAAATTACACACTCCAGAGCGCCTGACCCAAAGAGGTTCCTGTCGAGCTCCTTGCGCGAATAACCGTTAAAATACGGTAAAGTAACTGACAACCTGTGATCGGTTCTGCCACCGCTGATTTAAAGGTAACAACCGTTGTTGTTTGATATGTAATCAAAGGAAATGTTTAAGTGGGGGGTGCTCATAATCAGTGGAGCAAACTTTTTTCTGGACAAACGTGTTCAGTTTTTTAATTCCTGCTTTTGCAAATTGCATCATCCACGTCGGCGGATGATTTTTCTTAGAAGGGTACATTTGTTAAGGTAAACACATACGCAAATTTGTCACACATATGTAAGCGAAAATTAACGAAGTGTTCACATGGAATTTGAGCATCTGAAGTAAACCTGTAGTAAATTTGAAAGAAAAGTACTAAAATCAGATCAGCCTGAGAACTGCGTTCAGCACCTCAAGGGGTATAAACAGTACGCGGAGAGTGTATTTCAATTAGATCACCCGGGCAGGGGAGTTATCACCCAGAGTATTATTTTCAAATTCTACACATGGACAATAAACACAAGCAATTTTTCAGCCAGTGGACTTCCGGGTGATTTAGTGATAATTCACTCTCCACGTACTGTAGTAGTAACTTTCTACCTAGTACCTACTAGGTTTTAATTTCAACATGGAGTATATTTACTCATGTATGTAAATGAATTTATTCAAGATTTGCTCATGTGTGCAAATCTGCATATATACAAAAATACTCAGGTGTGCAAATCTTATCGTATAAACAGGGTTTATTAAATTTAATCTGCAGCCATGCGACTGGAGATTACAGAAATTAAGTGACCTGCTCTGCAATCACCGTGGCTACCAAATAGCTCGCTGGTATAATGAAGCAAAACCAAATACCATTTCCTGATGTTTGTGCCTCCACAGTCGAACAAAAACGTCGTCATTGTAAAACAAAATACGGGACTATTACCACATTAAAAGTACTGATATATGACTGTCGCGGTCTTTTTACGGTAATGTAACGGTAGTTTTTTTACAGCGTATTCCCGCGGGGGAAGGGGCTGTGTATCCTTAACGATTGTTTGGAAACATTCATCAGAGACTTCGTTGACAATATTTTGAATTTGTAAAGACGTAAATTTTGAACAGCGAACAAAGGTAAGCATCGAAAGATGTACCAGTATTAGTTTGTCTGTCTATCCGTCTGCCTGTCGTTTCGTAATCAAATGTCTGCTCGTGATCGAGGATTTACCAAGGAGGCAAATATTTATCTGCGATCGAAAACTGAACAGCTCAAAAAGTCATACACTTGCTTTACACGTCTCTTTGTTCGCGCATCCGTCCGTTTGTAGTCAAATGTGTGTTCGGGATCAAACGTTCACAACGATCGCAGGTTCGCATTTGTACTTGTTCTATAAATTAAGTTTTGTGACAGGTGATACACAAACAACTTACGTGACAAAGCTTAAAAATGACAGAGCGTGCGGATTAACACCAATTTCTTCATGAAAATATATTTTTGGGGGGATGGGGCGGGGGGGGGGCGTTGGGGAGGGGGGTTATTTCAAAACATAGCTCATGGCCCCCGAATTGAAACGAGATCGAGGCGTCTGTTTCAAGTAGTAGTCAAAATCTACAACTTTAAAGAAAGAGCCAAAGAGAACAAAATTTGCATGGTCCCTTTTTGTCAAGCATTGGGGACATTGACTTTTTAGCGAAAACTCAAAAAGCCACCTAATATGATAACATTGATAATTTCATTTAATTAACACCTTCGCTCAGACATATCCTTATAGAGTAATCAGCCTACAGGATCCTTAATAATTAAAATAATTTATGAAATCACGCTCCATAAAAAAGAGTAAATTTGAATGTCTATGCTCGGATTTATATATTTTCATAGGACTGCCGACTTCAAGTTCCCTTTTGGTAAAGAAGAGAACAATCTTTATGAAAATGCGGTCTTCCATACATCATTCCAAAACAACCCAATTCCGTCGCATAGAATTCATTTTGACAGCCCTGTACCCATTAACATATTTACATCGCGACTGCAGCTGTTTCTTTCCATGCTACTTTTTAACTATTTACCTAACACAACGATATCAAAATTTATTATTTTAAATTCATCTTTCATTATTTTCAAAAGAAACAAAACATTCAACAAAACCATATCATATGACCCCTCATAGGAAATCGCTCGACGAGATCGTTCCATTGTGGGGTCACATGATATGGTTTTGTTGAAATTGTTTGAATTTATTTTTTAAAATGCTCAATTATTTTTTCTTTTTTTGGTGGGTGGGGAGGGGGAGTTAACGACAGCCAGAATCACCTCGAGTCGGATCGTTTTACCGGTGTAGGAAGACGGAGTTCCCGGAGAGAACCATCGAGCTACGACGAGCAAATATCAGACTCTCCAACGTACGAACTGCTAACTCTGCACATGCAGGGTGAGCATTGGTTGATGACAAGTGCACCATCGACGTGCAGTACGCCTTAGTACACAGTGCCTCCACGCGTGTAGATGTAGCCGATTCTTTATTAACCCTTTACCCAACGAATAGGCCGCATCCGCCCGCGTAATATGCAAATTTAGTAGCTGAAAAAATATTATTTTTCAAATAATTTCAACAAAACCATATCATGTGACCCCTCATTGGAACGAGCTCGACGAGCTCGTTCCAATGAGGGGTCACATGATATGGTTTTGTTGACATTTTTTGAAAAATTGGAAAAAATGATATTTAAAATAATAAATTTTGATATCGTCTGCGTTGGGTAAAGGATTAAATGTTTAAGAGGGCAGATTAGAGATAAACTGGTAGTTAATTAAAACTAATTGGTTGATAAAAAGCGACTTTTTCGATCCTAGTAGTATTTTACTTGATGAAAGTGTAACGGTAATGAGTTTTTAATATTTACTCCTTTGAATCTTTGTCTTGTATGGAGAATATCGATATAGTAGTTTGGATTTCCTTGAATGGAGGTGCCGTTTATATATCTACTTGAAAATCCGTTGTTAATGATTGGACTGTGTCGTTGAGTGCATTCATAACACGCTAAATATAATTCTTAGAAGACTTTATTGAATTCCTTTAATGAAAAAAATGTATGTATACTATTGATTAGGTCTCCTAATTACGGACACAGTCACCTTGACTCATTTTGAGCAAACGACATAATTTCTACAAAGTCACACACAATACTTAAGCAACGGGCTTTCAAATTTTGTTTTGGATAATTCAATGGAACGAAGTCATTGAGAATATGTTGTTGTAAAAACAGTGTCACCAGATATGGCGTTAATAAATTTTGCACAAGGTTGCGAGCCATATGGTGGTAATTCGTAGACTCGCCAATCAAACCGTAATGCCTCCATTATACTGCAACACTCTGTTAAGATAGCATTGCGTCACCACTCACTTGTGTATGCATTGTTCCCTTTATTTTCGATTTGAAAAAAAGAAACCTTTTTTGGGGAATGGTGAGCGGGGGAGCTCATATATCCCCCCCCCCTCTCCGCACACACAGATACACCTCCCCCGCCCCCCCCCCCCCCCCCCCCCCCCCCCACACACACACACTTGTAATGAATAGAAAATTGTGATTGTTCGCGGACGTTTTTAATCAACATTTAATGCCCTCTGCCTTACATAAATAGCAGACGACACCTGTCAGAAAGTATGGAATGACTAAAACTTTCCATTTTCTCTTCAAGAACATCGCTCATGGCCCAAGTTTGGGAAGAGGTTTACGAGCTCCTTTCAACAGGGGTAGTAATTTATGTTTTGATACAGAAAATGAAAAACTTACTGATGCTACCCACACGCTAGAAATTAAAGTGTTAAAAACTACACTTGGAGTGCTGTATTTAACATTTACTAAGTGCTGAACTAGCACTTTGTTCAAGTCTAGATATCCCAGAACTTGACAGGTGTTACAATAATACCACTTGACAAGTGTAATGTCGCGACACTTAAAAGGAAACAACGCAGATGACGCGGATCAGGCTCGAACTCTCGAGCCTGATCCGCGCCATCTGCGTTGTGTCCTTTTAATTGTGTACCCACCAAGCGCAAATCAAATTATGGACGATTCTGGAAGAACCACCAATGTTAGACACATCGGAAGTGCCATCCATTCAAGTTTCAGATGTCTGACGATTGTAATGTCTAAGTGCTTAAAGCATTGCACTTTGAGTGTTAAAATCAAACCCTAAGAGTTAGAATGGGTTTAACACCTTGAAAGTGTCAGTTTTAACACTTTAGTTTTTAGTGTGCACGACTAACATTAATTTTAGTTCCGCCGCCACTGCTCCAGAAGAGTATCACGACTTGATGATTTCCAGAAGGGTTCTCATTTTTTGTCCACATGTATCGTTTTATAAGTCGGATCAAAATTGGAACCCTTACAACAAGTATGCAGTGGATCACCCTTTGAACCCTGGTGGTATCTTCCACGTCAGTTCAATGGCAGCATTAGGAAGAGTCCATATTTCTCGTTCTGGGTAGACTGATGAACATAGCCCAAATTGTAGCCTTGAGCCTGCATGTTGAAAATATTGATTGATCTACCCAACACATTCACTTTGCAACCGTCCTACTTGATTAAATTATGAAGCGGCCTCTAGGATTTAAAGGTTAAACCTCTCTTTCTGGATGTGTAACGACCTTACGGGAAACCTTTCAGCTAATAAGTCGTTTGACCTCTCTATAGGGAGGTGTGACAACTTGATGGGAACTCTGACAACTATCAAGTCGTTGAGCCTCTCTACTGGGAGTTGGCGACTTTACTTGAGTGCGTATAGGCACTCCCCCATACACTTTGACATGGCAAATCCACAAGACTAAACAATTCCACTTGAAAGATAATAGGAAACGCCTCCACATAACATGAAACCTCTAAGTGGCTGTACCTGCACTGCCGAATAAAGCCCAAATATGCGCATCCAGCTCTCTACCAGCTAAGGGAGAGAAATGTGACACTGAGAACACGACGTATTTACATCTTTGCCGGATAGCCTAAGTGACGAGAGCCCAGGGGATACTAGTCCAGTTCCTTCCCGGTAAATTAGTTAGATCAGTTTTGCCGGTTTTGCTGCGTCTTTTCCGATTGGCCGCAAAAACCGGAACCGATCCGGAAAAAAACGCCCAGCTCTGCTCTCTTCAAGGGGGTGTTGCGACTTGACGGGAATACCATCAACAGCTATCAAGTGGTTAAACCTCCATGGGGAGGTGTAACGGCGTGATATAAAATGGGATCACTCACATTTATCAAGTCGTTAAAACTGTATGGAGGGAGGTGTTAGGACTTGATTGGAAAATGGGAATCATTTCAACTAAGTTGTTGTACCTCTCTATAGGGAGGTTTTACAACTCGATGGTAAAATGGGAACCCTTATAGCTTTCTAGCCTTCATATCTCTCTTCGGGGGGGGGGGGGGGGGGTGTTACAGATTGATAGGAAATGGGAATCCTTATAGCAACTCTCAAGTCATTCAACTTATCTACATGGAGGTTTCACGACTTGGTGGAAAAATTTAAATCCTTACAGCTATTGAGTCTTTAGTCCCTCTAATAGAAATTGGAATTGGAATTTTGAGTTCGGTGTCGGGTTTTGGCATTTTAGTGGGTTATACCGTGGCTTCTGTTCGGTGTTCCTTTTCTGACTTGACTGAGATTTGCCGTTTAATACCAAAGGGAACTTCACATAAGGAAAATACAGAATAAGTTGTCTTTGTTTTATTCTACCACTACGCCACAAATGCCATTGACAGTGAGCTCAACACTGGCATTTTTTGACAACACAAATCCTTTCTTCAGTAATTTTATTACTTGTTCCAAACACATCTTAGCCATTAATGGACTCTTTCAGGATTTTCCAATCTCTTGCCATCGTTATTGCCAGGGGCAGACTGGGCCAAGAAAAGATATCGGGGACTGCACTATGTAGGCCCATGGCCGGATAGAATTTGTATTTTGTGAACGAACGCGGCTTCCTCACATCTGAGCTATCAATGGGAATCCACAAAAAGGAAATTTCGATGGCATTTTTGTGTCATCTTCATCGATCATTCGACAAAAATGGTTCCATCGGGGGAGGGGGCATTGTGAATACAATAGTTTGGCCCATTCGGAGAATATTTTGATTGAAACTGAAGGAAAGGGAGAGATGTTTCCTTTCAGCTGTACGATCAATGTCAGACTAGAATGTTGGTATACCGAAAAGTCCTCCATGTGGAGTCCACTTAGTGAACCTTTCGATATACCGGCAATCAATGCAATGAGATCCATTTCGCCTTTTGGTCATTTTGAAGAAATTTCACGTACCAACAGCTGTTGGACTGCATCAGTTTTTGTGGCACCAGGAGGAAATCAATAGGGGGTCCAACGGGAATCTATCCGGTGGAACAAAAGTCCAGTCCGCCTCCGATTAGTTCTGACAATAGACAAATTACCTGGACAGTGATTTATAGTCGAGTCTTGCCTGTCTCTTGAGGCTGCCAAGACTTGACTAGATATCACTGTTAAGCAATTGGACAGGAAAAGGTTGTAGTCTAGTGGGAATTCAGAACAGTTGTCTCGTCCATTAAGGGTTAGCTAAACAGAAAAGAAAATCAGTCACTTCTAACAGGAAAATGAACCTTTCAACTGTTACTTATAAATAGCAAACGTAGGAAAATTTGAAAATTCAGTTGACTTCGGTATTCAACGATTGGTTCGGTTTCTTTTCGGTATCCCATGATATCGGTATCGGTTCGGTTTTTCGGTATATTGCGCATCTCTCTTATAAAGGTGACTGTCTAACTGCTTATTGATAACGATTTGACGCAATGGAAGTAATAACATTGATTGCCAGGTCTGAACAGCACGACCGTCGTCGGGACGGTAAAACTTTCATTCGCAAAAGCCTTCAAGTCGGTGATGATGGATGGACGTGATAGTTCTTGACTTCTTCTAGGAAGTCCTATTTTCAGCGGATATTTTATGAAAAATTATACAAGATGACTATGTTTACTTACAGCTATATGACGCAATAAAAGTAATAACATTAATTTCCAGGTCTGAACAGCACGACGGGTGTTGGGACTGTGAAATTTTCATTCGCAAAAACCTTCAAGTCGGTAATGATGGTTGGACTTGAATCTTGATCATTCTTGTAGGAATTCCTATTTTCAGCAGACATTTTACGAAACATTATACAAGGTGATTGTCCTACTGTTTAATGACAACTATTTTACGCAATGAAAGTAATAACATTGATTGCCAGGTCTTAGCCGCAGGACGGATGTCGGTGCTATGAAATTTTCATTTGCAAAATCACGATTAACTCTTTTCCGTATACGGCTAGTTGACGACATTTCCAAACATGTGTCTGGAAAACTAAATAGTTTCCTTTTTGCCGCCCAAATATCCTTCAAGACCTCCCCATTCGAAGGAGTTAGTTTTAGTTTAAGGACCATTATGGAGAATGGCTCAACCAATATGACAGACAGCTACAACCTTGGAAATCGTCATATTTATATTCATCCAACTCCTGGGCAATGACTGTAGTACTCTATGTTATCTTTGTGGGTGTGGGTACAACTTACCACCTGGATTCCACACAAGTTCGTACCAGCTTCGCCAATAGCTATGATACCACTTTATAGATTCCACGGTGCAAATGTATTTCTGCAATAAGTCATGGCGTTAACAAAAACGTTTGTGTCCTTGCTGTTATTCCCGTTTTTGATGTTTCTGGGTTTTTTTGTCATAAGTCATGGTCGTTAACAAAAACGTTTGTGTCCTTGCTGTTGTTCCCGTTTTGTTTTTTTTCTGGGGCTGAGGGGGGGTTGTCAATATGTCATGGTCGTTAACAAAAACGTTTGCGTCCTTGCTGTTGTTCCTATTTTGTTGTTTTCTATTTTTTCTCAATACATCATGGCGTTTACAAAACCATTTGGTTACTTACTTTTGTTTCTCTTTTCGGGTTTTTTTTTTGTCAATAAGTCAACGGCGTTAACAAAAAAAAAACGTTTGCTGTTGTTTCTGCTTTGAGTGATCTGTTTTGATCTCTCTTTTTTTTTGGTACTAAAGGTATAAGATCTATTCAGTGTAGGAAATAGAGTAATCGCTTGACTGGACTGGTTACGTGAAATAATTCATGAGAGGTGAGGGACGTTGTACAAACACGAGTGCGCGAATGCGCACGAGTGTTTTACAATATTGTCCCTCACCTCACTATTAACAATAACTATATTATTTAACCCTTTACCTAACGTAACGGTCAGCGCTATTCTCAAAAATCGCCAATTAATTTTCATTATTTTTTTCATTTTTTGTCTCTAAAACATAGGTTATGACCCCTCATTGGAACGAGCTCGTTCCAATGAGGGGTCATAACCTATGTTTTTGAGAAAAAATTAAAATAATAGTTATTCAAGAATTTTTTTTTTGCAAGTGTCGTCTGCTTTTCATGTTTGGTAAAGGGTTAAAAAAAACAAAACAATGAAGTCCCCATTACACCCACGGGAAAGCGTCTTCGTTTGCGCGCACGGATACATGACCCAATTGTTGATTGCATAATTCACTTGTGAAGTTATCGTTTATAATCAAACCCGGAAATTCCAGTAAATCACACTTTGGAAAGTAAGAAAAAATATTTAATAAAATGGCATGTACACTCAAAAGTGAATAATAACAGAAAGTTGCTCGGTCTTTATATGAATGAGCCCAAAGCATGACAGCCTTGGCCAGAGGACAACTAGACGAATGCTTCAGTACCCTACCACACTCAAAATGAAATTAGTTTTATCTGATGAAAATGAAGAAAAAAAGGGGTAAATTTGAATTTTCTGATAAAATATCAGTTGTAAAGGGGTTAATCAACTAAAGGATCAATCAACTAAAGAGTCAATCAACTAAAGGGTCAGCCAACTCTGCTCTTCAATATACAATATAATGGAAAATAGGTCAAACACGAATGAAAATGAGGAACAAAGTTTAATTTTCAACATTCTACTGAAACCAGTAATTTTACCGTTTTGTAGCTTTTCAAGGGGCACAACCCAGGAACAGGAAATGCCATAAAGTTGAAAATCGAACATGACTTTCATTTCATTGTAGGTAGCAAACTAATAAGATCATACATCAAAGCAAACTGGAGTTATCATCTGGAAACTATTTGTTTCGGACGGAGGGATGGACAAGTGGACAAAGCGGCGACTACATTCTTTCTCGAAGCATAAAAACACTAGAAATTTTAATCGTTTATCCAATGCAGACGATATTAAAATTTATTATTTTTTTATTAAAAAAATATTTTTAAATATTATTTTTTAAAATTTTTCAAAATAGTTTAAAACAACTGTATCATGTGACCCCTCATTGGAACGAGCTCAACGAGCTCGTTCCAATGAGGGGTCACATAATATGGGTGAATTGAACTTTTTTAAAAAAATATTTATTCAGCTGGTCAATTTGTAAATTACGCGAGTGGTCGATTCGTTGGGTAAAAGGTTAATCCAATATTACTTATTTCGAGCTTTGGTGGGTTAGGAAAGATTCTAAGTTCCCGCTTTGTTTGCTCGTTTCTACCTGTCACATTTTCTCATCTCTTTGACTGCATTATTCAGCTTTGATGAATAAACGATGGCTCATTCCATATTTAAAGTACTAAAAACTCGCGTACGCTGTGTGGCCACGGGGGGGGGGGGGGGGGGGGTTGGAGGGACGCGTCTCCCCACTTTCCTTCAAAGTTGGTCCTCGAAATATGTCCAAAAATGGCATAAAAATCGTAGGAGGGTAAGGTCCATGGGGGGGTTAGGTTTTAGATTTGTAGATTGCTTGTCCGAAAAAAATCTGTGTCTGTGAAAATGTAGACAGTCGTCAATACATGAAAAACCTCAAAATATCCGCTCAGATGCAGGGAGATGGGGGTTTTTGAACCCCGAAATTCAAAATCGGCCCGTGGTAGAAAAATTTTGAATTCCAGGGTTCAAAGACCCCCATCGACGACCCTTGGCCGCCCCATATCGGACGCATTTATTTCCCTCTAGTTGAAACCCTGATTATTGTTACCTTGGTAATCTAGCTCAAACTTTAGGGACGCAAAATTTTGAGATGTGAAGGCTTGGCACATACCACCCTCACCCCCACCCCCACTTAAAATGGAGCTCAGCCAGGCTCTACGAGTTTGACCCCCCCCCCCCCCCCCCCCCCCCCCCGCCACACTTGCTTTGGGCTGGCTACGCCACAGTGTTTGGAGAGAAAGAATTGAAAAAAAACTCACCTGTGTACTTCGAAGAAAAGTAAACCAATACACTGATTGTGTGGGTCAACAGAATAATGCGAAGAATTACAGTTAATTGTTCACATAATATTGATAAATATAAAAATCCTATATAAATTACATGACCATGAAGAGATAGAACAAATGCATTGGATGTTCTGTCACACAATGAAGATTACCCATAGCTACGGACAACACAAGACCTGTCACGAGCATTAAAGACCTGTTTTGTTATAAATAAATGTTTGTTATTCACGGAATAGCCTATCGAGTGTCTCTTGTTGGGTGGTTATAGTTTAAGTATGTTTGTTTTCTAGTTGGTTTTATAGAATCAAGTCAATAGACCTACTATTTGTTCTATTACCTCTTCAAGTACAAGAGTAATCACAACAACGTGTTATTTTGTGTTTTACTTTCGTAATTACTGAGATCAAAATAAGCGGTATCGCATCGCATTTTGCTGTGCAAAATTCAGAAAAAGCTATGCAATCATTAAATGTGCATAGCGAAATGCGATGCTCATTCTTAAGTTCCATATCATGGTGGTCAATGTCCATTAGTCCAAACTTGTAACTGCTTGTCTGGTAGAAACATAATGGCTCAATGGCAAATCAGCAGTTCATGGACCACCAGGTATTTTACCTGGTGGTCCATGAATTGCGAATTTGCCTTCAAGTCCTCAAGTATCCACTAGAGTAAAAAAGTTAATTGGGGATAGAAGCTCACTCACGCAATGGCAGAGTACCAAATCAGTATATCTGTACCATACAAATGTGTACCGGTAATGCATGGATCAAGCCACTTATTTGAAAGCAACAACAGTAGTGGAAGAGTTAAAGATTCCACATCTGTTGGTGCCAGGCGGCACTACAGAAATTAACAGACCCAGGTAATGCTGACACTACAAGTTAATAGCAGCATTACCCGACTGTATATATTTCTTTGTATTTTTTTCCTTCAAGTAGGCATACCACTAATATATAGGTAACTAAGTGATAAATGCGTTCTTGGGAACAAAAGCACTCATTACTGTATATTGAATTTAAAACATGAAAATGCTACACAATTTTCAGAAAATGCTATACACTTTTTGAAAATGTATAGCATTCGCTATGCAAATAAAAAAAGTATTTTGATCCATTGCATAATTACATCCAAGTCACCGTTTGAAGTACGATCCTTTTCCCGAGTTCTATCCACCTGGCAAAAAACTCGTAAACTCTATGTGAAGGGGCGGACTAGGCCAAGAAACGTCACCAGGAAATCAGCCAGGAGGACCCCGAACCCGGATAAAAGTTTGATTTTTCAAACTGAATGAACGCTGCTTCCTTGCATCTGAGTAATCAATGGCAGTCCACAGAGAGGATATTTCGATGGCATTTTTGTATCATCTTCATCACCAGAATGGTATCAACAGGGGTGGAGATCAAGGCTTAAAATAAAAAATTTTCTATGCGTAGCAAAATGCTACACATTTCCGAAAAATGAATAGCATTTTGTTTAAATTGCATAGCAGTTCTTGTATACCGGAGTTATGCCATACTGTTTTGTTTTGAACTCTTCTGAGCAGATAGAATAATGTCCACCCATTCCAGCTATGTTTTTGAACTGAACTGCGTTCAACAACTCCATGGACTTAGATATTTCCAAATGCGTGACATTTCTTAATTTGATGGGCTTAAAGTTACTTTGATTGGGTATTTTATGCAAAATGCAGAAACAATACAGGATGAATTTAAACCAATAAAATTCACGTTACATATGAAGTTGCTCATGCGAGACAGAGAGTTAATCTTATATCATGGGTGAAGCATCAGTGAACTAGCTTGCAAAGTTTGTTGCAAATTTTCATTTTTACATTTTGCAATACAAGATATTCAACTGCAGCCTATTAGGCTGCAGTTGAATATATTTTATCGCAAAATGCTATACATAATTGAAAATTGTGTAGCTTTTAGCATGTTTTGCATAGCAAATAGCGATGCGAAAACACTTATTTTGAGCCCTGGAGGAGATGCGCGGACCCATCGGACTGACCATAGTTCGGCCCAATGGGAGAAAATTTTGATATTTCAAAATAAAAGAACGTTGTTTCCTTGCATCTGTACGATCAGTGGTAGACTAGACTGCTGGTATATCGAAATGTTATGGAGGATATTTCAATATACCGGCATTCTATGTAATCGAATCCATTTCGCCTGTTGGGATTTTTCACGAAATTTCAGACACCAACAGGTGTTTGGCTGCATCAATGGTGGGGAGCCCAGGGGCCACCCAATACTGGGCCTACAGTTAAAACTAGAAGTCCTGTCACGAACTGCGCGCGCAATTGCCATATCGAATGGCATCCCTAGCACGGCGGGTTCTCCTGGTTACTCATAGCAAACACATGTAATGTTTCTGCCAATGGACCTCCGGATTACCCGGAGGTCCATTGGCTGCAACATTGCTTGTGCACAGGCCATATGAACAGAATTTGACAGCCTTACTATGGTCATAACGCGTAGATTAACGCGCAAATCGACGTGCTATTTGTGCGCATTTCATGACAGGACTTCTAGTTTCAACTGTACTGGGGACTTTCCCGTTGAGCCATACGGCCAGTCCGCCTCTGCGTGTGTGTACTGTTACACTATAAAGATCTTTCGTTAAAATACGGTAAAAGTACTAGCAACCATCTGCCGGTACTTGTACCGTAAAATATTTACTGTGAAAGTACCGTATCAAACTACTTTTGGCAATGTTGACCTATTATGTAAATACTGAGTGCGTGATTAATTCCAGAAATTCAAATTTGAAAAATTCAAGTTAAGATTATCTCCCTTGATATGCAATGCTGCTCTCATATCGTTACAACAGTACTAAATATTTTCCCATAGGCCACCATTATAACGTTCAGACGAAAAAAGTATGAATGCATCACTTTAATTTTGACATTCAAGTATCTTTCTCAAGTATATCCCTTCGGACTGCTCCGAAAACAGGAATCATGCAACAAATAAGAGAGAAAAACTGTCAAGAAGGGAAATGCCGGTCACGTGGATATATTTTTCGGGGAATTCCCAACAAAAACCCACCAATAATCAATTGTATTTCGTAGGTCCAAAAAGTCATCAGATCATCCTCTTTATTTATCTGGAATATTCATCAGCAATGCAAGATGGCAGTAGAATGCTTCAAATGTTATTGAAACGATATATTTTCCCTTGGCTGTTTAGTTTTGGAAATTGCATCATTTCCGAATGCAACTTTTCAAGGCAGGTAACTCTCATTCAAATATTTACTACATTGATACCTTTTCCGTGGAGCAAAGACCTCTTTACAACGAACGCATTCAAATGTTTAATCCCCGCGTTTGAAGAATAGCGTTGGCTATGATGAAAGATGCCTTGTTGAACAGAAGATACATTTTTTAAGGTAGGCGAATCAATACATTTAATCCTTTACCAGATACATTTTTTAAGGTAGGCGAATCAATACATTTAATCCTTTACCCAACGTGACGGCCAAAACCGGCCAGCACTATTCTCAAAAATCGCCAATTTATTTTCATTATTTTTTCATTTTTATTTTGTCTCAAAAACAGAGGTCATGACCCCTCACTGGAACGAGCTCGTCATAAACTATGTTTTTGAGACAAAAAAAATGAATAAAATTAGTTATTCAATCATTTTTTTTTTTGCAAATGTCGTCTGCTTTTCATGTCAGGTAAAGGGTTTTAGTCTGCAGTCATATGGCTGAGGGTTAAATATATCAACTGGTCTCCTCTATATAACAAATCAACAGCCATGTGCAGCAAATTGAAACGAAATATCAATTCCTCCGTTTTTGTTCAAGATCGAACAAAAGAGATCGGCATTGCAAAACGTTTTTATTTATTGGAGTTTAACGACACTTTCGACAGCCAGGGTCACCTTGTGTCGGACAGTTTTACGGGCGGAGGAAGCCGTAGTACCCGGAGAGAACCACCGAGCAGTTGCGAGCAACTGTCAGACTCCACAGTGTACTAACTCCAAAGAAGCAGGGTTAGCATTGGTTGAAGGCAAGTCCGGGTGCACCATCGACATGCAGTACGACTTTAAACACAATTCCACCGTGACCCTACGTGGGCAATTGGGATTAAGTGTTTTGTCCAAGGACACAGCGCGTTTGCCGCAGGTGGGATTCGAACCGAGGATCTTTCAGCTTGCATCTCTACCAACTGAGCCATCGCGCACTCGAATGACAAATCAGCAGCCTTCTCGTGTATTTTTACTCAAACAAAAGAGACAAACGTATTTAAAAATATTTTACGGTAGCAGCACCAGAAAATGGATTGCCGATACTTTCACCGTAGTTTTAACGTCAACTTTTTACAGTGAACAAGGATGACTGGTTTAACCCTTTACCTAACATGAAACGCAGACGACACTTGCAAAAATAATTCTTGAATAACTAATTTCTTTCATTTTTTGTCTCAAAAACATAGGTTATGACCCCTCGTTGGAACGAGCTCGACGAGCTCGTTCCAACGAGGGGTCATAACCTATGTTTTTGAGACAAAAAATGAAAATATTTTGAAAATTAATTGGCGATTTTTGAGAATAGCGCTGGCCGGTTTTGGCCGTTACGTTGGGTAAAGGGTTAATGTAGTGTTAATGTTAACTATTTACAGTGAATGATGATAACTGGAGTATGGTCATGATATATACTATTGTACCTGGGTTAAGACGGCAGTCTCTGGGCTCCAGCTGCGACTTCCAATGATCGTAACTCTCCCTCCGGCGTGGTTTAACTTCTGTTATTGCTAACAATATCCTTCGTTTTTGAGTCACTTTAACAAACTTCAACACCCCATTTCCAGGAATCTCATCTTTAGTGCGTGTGAAGAATACGTTTCTGCATAGATGCCCTCACAAACGCGGAGATGTGTCTGTAAGGAAAGAAATATTTGTTTCGGTATAAAAATGTTTGCTGATGAAATGTCGGCTAACCATGTGGCGAAGAGAGATCAAATTTAGCAAGGAGTTATATTCCACTGGTAATAAATACTTGCCCAGATACTGATTCGGCGTCAAGTTATTCACAGATAAATTGTGTACTTTCAATTTATTTATATTTATTTATTTATTAGTGTTTAAAGTCACATATTTCTGCAGAATGGCTAATCATGACCATGACAGTTTTACGGGTGGAGGAAGCCGGGGAGAACCACCGAGCAACGGCGAGCAACTGTCAGCTCACCAACATACTAACTCCACGTAAGCAGGGTTAGCATTGGTTGAAGACAGGTGCACCATCGACGTGCAGTACTCTTTAGTACACAGCGTCACCGTGCCCCCACATAGGCAATGGGGGTGAAGTGTCTTGCCTAAGGACACAACGCGTTTACCGCAGGTGGGATTACCTCGGCTTGCAGCCTGCACCTCTACCTACCGAGCCACCGCGCCCCGTGTGCTTTCAAAATAATAATGGAGTGCAATGATCACAAATGTTAATGCCACAATTGTCAATTCAAAGGAAATATCGATTGTAGTCCAAGAAAAGGGTGCCTAATCGTCCACTGAGTTCTAATGTGTTCGATGTGCCCACTGGCACATAGAACACATTAGAAATCAGGGGACGTAATTTTCTCAATCCTTCTCATGATCATCCCAGGCTTATTTATTTATTTATTTATTTATTTATTTATTTATTTATTAAGGCTTAACGACACTTCAACAGCCAAGGTCGGTGACAGTTTTACGGGTAGAGGAAGGCGGAGTACCCGGCGAGAACCACCGAGCAACGACGAGCAGCTGCCAGCTCCCAAACATCGTAACTCCGCACCGCAGCACAGGCAGGGTTAGACTGGTTGAAGACACGCGCACCATTGATGTGCAGTACGCCTTAGTACACGGCGTCATCGTGCCCCCATGGGGACAATAGGGGTTAAGTGCCTTGCCCAAGGACACAACGCGGGAGTCCGAATCGATCGCTCAGACGGTCCCCATCCAAGGAAAGGACTAATCGGGCTCGACGTTGCTTAACTTCGGTGATCTGACGAGAACCGGTTACCGCAACGCCACTGCGCCCCCCTTGACATTCTTGGACGAACAACTAAATTTCATTTTGTTACTTTTAATAAAGGCAAGCAAAATAAAACTTGGCTTTTATGGCAAGTTAATTAGAAGCGACTAGTTCACAGATAATCCGTCATTAAGAATATCTTATCAGTATCACACCTACCAACACTATCAGTATCACACCTACCAACCACTATCAGTATCAGACATACCAACACTATCAGTATCACACATACCAACACTATCAGTATCACACATACCAACACTATCAGTATCACACATACCAACACTATCAGTATCACACATACCAACACTATCAGTATCACACATACCAACACTATTAGTATCACACCAACCACACACTATCAGTATCACACCTACCAACACTATCAGTATCACACCTACCAACACTATCAGTATCACACATACCAACACTATCAGTATCACACCTACCAACACTATCAGTATCACACCTACCAACACTATCAGTATCACACATACCAACACTATCAGTATCACACCAACCACACACTATCAGTATCACACCTACCAACACTATCAGTATCACACCTACCAACACTATCAGTATCACACCTACCAACACTATCAGTATCACACCTACCAACACTACTATCAGTATCACACATACCAACACTATCAGTATCACACATACCAACACTATCAGTATCACACCTACCAACACTGTCAGTATCACATCTACCAACACTATCAGTATCACACATACCAACACTGTCAGTATCACATCTACCAACACTATCAGTATCACACATACCAACACTGTCAGTATCACATCTACCAACACTATCAGTATCACACCTACCAACCACTATCAGTATCACACATACCAACACTATCAGTATCACATCTACCAACACTAATCGTCCATTTGGTTCTTTGTTCAGTGAATATATTTTTGAAAGTAATTTGCAATTTTTTATTCTTTCCAGAAAAGAAATTAGAAAATCTCACCTCCTTGACCTTTATATAAATGGAAAGGACAGTGTCTATAATGTGTGTAAAAGTGCGCACGCTATTGACATAATTAACAGAAAAAAAGTTTCGGAACATCAAAAGATGGTGAAATATAGAATATACCCATAGTAGCTTGGTGTACCAAATGTTCACCACGAGTGGTGTAGTGATGTTAACCGCGAGCATTCAGCGCGCGGTTAAGACCACTTCACCGCGAGTGGAGAACATTTGGTACACCAAGCTACTATGGGTATTATTTATACCATGATCGTTAGATTAATAAGAGTTTAAATGTTAAAAAAATCAATATTTACACGTGCGATTCTGTTTTTGTTTACATGAGCACCGGTGGGTGGTACTTACGCTGGCAAGTTTATCGCCGAAACGAAATAGAAACGCGTATAGTACGGGGCCTTTTTTATTTTAAAAACATAATAACATACTATTTCGAGTTATGGACGCATTACTAACATGAGACAACGTATGTGTGTTAATTTTTGGTTTCTTATGAGGAAAACTTATTTAAAAATGTAATAAATAATTACCGGTTTCATTTCACTCTTCACGAGGCGACGAGTGATACATTTAGAAAAGTTTGCATTCAAGGCGAGGTCACCAAAGGTCAACTTGGATGTATTGAAATCCCATTGCTGGCGTGTTCACCACGATTGTTGTGTAAAGCTAAAATTTATGTCGTCGGCTTTTTATATATAGTAGAATAGGTAATCATGGTATAAATTGATTTTCAAAAGATAATATTGAAACGTTGCACCTGATTGGAAAAAAATTGTAAAAAGCCAGCTGCTGTATTCTCATACAACTCTTCAGGAAAGGGGCCTGAAATTTGTGAAATGATGGATACGTCCGGGCCATAAAATTTGAGGGGAACGATTTTATCGTTTCTCTGGTGGCTATCTAAATGAAAAAAACAGATAACCGAAAAGTTGTTCGTCTGGAACTACAAACAGTGCGTCAAAAGGTTGTATCTTATCGCCTTATTTGATAGCACTGTTTTCAAAGGTGCCTGTGGGAAGGCGCACTCTTCAATGCTGAACCTCCTTAAGACAGCTGATGCCCCCGTGCTTGCCGCAGATGCTTTCGAAATCTGTGAACTGTCATTCAGTTGGGCCATCGTGGACGGATTAAAATCCACGGGTTGTCATTTTTTTCACGTATATAATTCAGACATGATCCACTATGACACCAAGCAAAGTTTCCACCAATGAAGCACCGGGATTACCCCGGTGCTTCATTTGTGGAAATTTCGCAAGGTGTCATAGTGGATCATCTCAGAATTATGTGGGTGGAAAAATGCCCACCCATAGATTTTGACCCATCCACGATGGCTGTACTGTAATTGGTCCGCTTTGTTACAGTTAAAACTATAAGTCCTGTCATGAAATGCGCACAAATAGCACGTTGATATGCGCGTTAATGTACGCGTTATGGCCCAAGTAAAGCTATCAAATTCTGCAGATATGGCCTGTGCACAAGCAATGTGTCAGCCAATGGACCTCCGGGTAACCCGGAGGTCCATTGGCAGAAACACTGCATGTGTTTGCTATGAGTAACCAAGAGAGCCTGCCGTGCTTTGGATGCCATTCGATATGGCAATTGCGCGCAATTCCAACGCGCAATTAAGCCTAGATAAGCGTACTATTCGTGACAGGACTTCTAGTTTTAACTGTATATCCAGATGAACAGGTTATCTCAAAATTTGAGATTTTATTCTGCACGTCGAGGACACAAAGTCGCTAACACAAGTTCAATTTTTATATGAAATTCCCATACCTCTAGTGTTAAATTTACTGAAATCTCCTAGAAATTAAGGGAGGGGGGGGGGGGGAGCTAACTCTCCCGCAAATTTCTTTCAATGACGAAAACTGCCAGCCATGGTGGTTTAAACTGTCAAAAATGTATTTGCATGCTACTCGATATCCAGTTCTTTTGAGATTGGTGTAAAACATATTCAAATGGTATTCTCAAGCCTGCCCCAACGACCCAAAGATGGGAGGGGGGGGGGGGGGCAACGAGGATGAACGATGGGGGTGGGAAACTTGATTTGTCCCGACCGTAATAGCTTAAGTCCCATTAAATCCGATATTCCAGCTACATCATCAAAGCATGTCTTCATCTCTTCACAGAAGGCATGCTTTGAGGATGTTGCTGGAATATTAATTAGTTGGGATAACAGTTCAAAGATTTAAGACTTTTTTAAAATTTATTTTTGATATATTAAATGTACATGTAGTAGTCGTGACGCAATATCTTATTTAATTAACCCTTTATCTAATGTAATGGCCAAAACCAGCCAGCGCTATTCGCAAAGATCACCATTCAATCAGAGGGGCGGGGGAGGGGGGGGGAGTCGGAAAAAAATAGCAGTACACGATGTCGGGGTGGGTGGGTTCTCAAGCGGCTCAAAAACACATTTTTTTCAACCCCTTGCAAGTTTTTCCTGGTGCCATTTTATGCCAAACTGAATACTTTAAAATGATTTTGACTGATACACACACCTTATAGCCCTATTAGTTGTATTGATGGAAATGTTGAGCTACCTGACCCATTATTTTTTGAACCAGCTGTCTGTTCGACCTTCATGCAGTCTCTCGATTTCTATAACTGCATAGGCTATTTGTGTATTTAAACATTTCTTATAATCACAGATAATCAAAGGCCTTTTAGGTTTCCACATGGCTCGTAAGAAATACAGACTATATGTGAATTAGTTTCAACATACATCAAGAATCAAAATACAACTAACAGGAAAACAATTGGTTCCAAAAAAAAATTGCACCAAAATTAATAAAAAATAAAATTAACGAAAAATTAAAACAAAGCTCTCATGTCCCATTTGGATAAAATAGTCACACCGTAAAGGGCATGCACAGGTTCATGTGTCAAAAATGGGTTTAAAAAAAAAAACAAAAAACAATCGTATGACATTGTCTGTGTCAAAATACCTCTGTAAAATCTCGGAGTCACATAAGAAATGCCCAGAAACGCTAGAAAATGGACCTTGACAACGGAATTTTTACTAGATGAATCTGGAAAAGAGCTAAGAAATTGATATATGATGCTGAGAGGGGTGGGTGTCCAATATATGTAAAAAAAAGTGTTTTGCACGATATGGGTTGGGTGTTCAAAATGACCTGAAAAAAGTATGCGAAAATTCTTACGGTTTATAGGTAGTTGTGTGCACTGGAAGGTCGAAATAAAAAAAAACGTCATCGTGTACTGCAAATTGTTTTCGAAACCCCCCATCAACCCAGCACCCCCACCCCACCCCCACCTCCCGCCCTGATTCAATTTTCATTATTTTTTTCATTTTTCGTCTCAAAAACGTAGTCTATGAACCCTATTTCTCGTTGAGCTCGTTCCAATGAGGGTGATAAGCTATGTTTTGACGCAAAAATGCTCGGTTAACACGTACCGTACCAGTGCTCTAAATTCGCCATGCTGGGTCCAAACAGCTCGAGTCGAGTACTACCAATCTCCATGTGTATAACTGGGTGCGAGTCTGACATTAGTCCAAGTATGAAATATGGTCTTGTTACAAAGAAAATGCATGATTACAAGAAAGAGCTTAGGCCCCACAAAGTAGATGTTGTTTCTCAGACCATTTTTGGAAAATTACATGTAGGTGGGAGGATTTTTATTTAATTTTTTATTTTTGTAATTATTTCTTTTCCATTATGTTTTAGACCTCATAATCTACAGAATAGCATGGGTGGCCTTGAGCTTTGATCCTTGAATGCAAGAAGGCTTTGCAATGCTTGTAGCACTCAAGGGACAAATTTATCAGTTTTATTTACTGGGATAAAATATCAGACATAAACCACTTAATTATTTTTTACGTTTGCATTTGTTTTAAAAAGAGAGCATGCTGCAGCCAAAAGGACTATGCGGGGGGGGGGGGGGGGGGGGGTGCTGAGAAACATATTTTTAACTTTTTTTATCGATATCTAAGCCTCGAATCCAGATAAAAATGTCCCGTCTGAAAAATTATCGGAGACGATGTCACTCCCGAAATCCCCCTAAGTGACGCGACATGGGTTCTTACCCAACGACACATGAAAGAGTGATTCAACACCAAAAACACCATGGAGTAGACAATCAACAAAACTTCAACTTCCAAACATCGTGAGAAAGCGTGAGAAATACAAGAACCCGGAGGTCCAGTGGACGAAATCTTCTGCTTATTTCCTTCGCTTTTTAGCCGAATTCAGCTTATTATCTGGGTATAAAATCCATTCCCCGAGTGGTTTGAAGGAAATTACTGTAAAATGGCCCCGTTTTTGTCGTTTTTTCATATATCTTATTTGCTTTGGTACGAACATTTGATGGGGAGATTAACCCCATCTTTTCAGGCGAGTTTTTGGTATTGGTAACTTCACAGCTTGCTAATTTGTTTTTTTTTTCTCTCTTTTTGTGTTTTTGTCGTGCGGCGTCCACAAAAATGTATGTTAGGTTCGCGGAGCTGGACAAAAACAGAAAGTGTGCCTTTTATTGTAAATCCAGAATATCATGTCGATTCACGGCTTTAACTGTTTATCCAATGAATAGGCCGCATCCGCCCGCGTAATATGCAAATTCAGCAGTTGAAAAAATATTATTTTTCAAAAAAAAATTCCACAAAACCATATCATGTGACCCCTCGTTGGAACGAGGGGTCATATGATATGGTTTTGTTGACATTTTTTGAAAAAATTCAAAAAATGATATTTAAAATAATAAATTTTGATATTGGGTAAAGGGTTAAATTATTATTATTAGTAGTAGTAGTACTAGTAGTAGTGTAGTAGTAGTAATAGTAGTAGTAGTAGTATTAAGGACCTACCTTTTAAATTTATCAGCGAGTTTACTGCTTTAATATTCCTCTACTCTCCATTTTTTTCTCTCCACGGACGTTGTTCGGAAGTTCAGACTATATAATGATTTTCCCGTTGTGGCGTCTGAACCAAATCGAGAGATTACGTGTGTAAGTAAGTTGCCGACTTGAACCCGATTAACCGGTTCACCAACTCAATCTCCAAAGATCTGGTTATCCGTCTAAACAAATTGTATGCTTTTTTCACACATCTCTAAACAATTTCAGTTGAGATATAACACCATTTCTGACAATAGTGTGCCTTGTTGGAATCTCAGAACTCACCAAAGTGACACATTCGGGCGTTGGGTTACTCTGGTTTAGGGATTTCCTGAACGATCGGTAGGATTAGTGGCCAGTAGGTCTTCAAAGAACGGTGTTTAGATGATGGACAGCAAAGTAAAGACAAAAGAGTTAAGGAGAATGTAATGACTGAGCTATTAACCCGCTGAGTATTTTCCAAATGTTTTTCATCAAATCCAGTCATGGCTGTTGTGAAGCAGCCATGACTAGATTTGATGAAACAATTATCCAGATTTATCAATATTTAACTCACTGAAGAAATCATTGGTATTTATTATTTATTTATTCGTGTTTAAGGTCACATACTTATGCACAATGGCTAATCGTGACCGTGACAGTTTTACGGGTGGAGGAAGCCGGAGAGAACCACCGAGCAACGACGAGCAGCTGTCAGCTCTCTAACATCGTAACTCTGAACTCTGCATCGCGGCACAGGCAGGGTTAGACTGGTTGAACCACATGCGCACCATCGACGTGCAGTACGCCTGAGTACACAGCGTCATCGCCCCCCCCCCCCCCCCCGCCCCCATGTAGGAAATCGGGGTTAAGTACCTTGCCCAATGACACAAAACGTGAAAGCGAATCAGTCGCTGAAATGGTCACCCATCTAACTACTTACCGCGCTCGACGCTGCTTAACTTCGGTGATCTGACGAGAACCGGTTACCGCGATGCCACCCACGCCCCCTAAATCATTGTTCCAAAATTATATTCATTTCAGTGACAAGAGAAATTCTGTTCTGGGCAGGAATAAACACCACCAGCACGTAAGAAGTTAACCCTTTACCCAACGAATCGGCCGCATCCGCCCGCGTAATATGCAAATTCAGCAGTTGAAAAATATTATTTTTTCGAGAAACTTTCAACAAAACCATATCATGTGACCCCTCGTTGGAACGAGCTGGACGAGCTCGTTCCAACGAGGGGTCACATGATATGGTTTTGTTGAAACTTTTTGAAAAATTTGAAAAAAATGATATTTAAAATAATAAATTTTGATATCGTCTGCGTTGGGTAAAGGGTTAATCTTACTTATCGCTCAGATACGCCAATTAAATTACAGCGACCTTCCAACAAAACAAAAATAAAATCGCCCAATTCCAGTTATTTATTTATTGGTGTTTAAGATCACATGTTTCTGCTAATCGAGACCACAACAGAGAGATAAAGTTAAGTTTAATCAATCGTTTATATACCCATGTTGCCCATTATAGAGGACTTCCATCCCAAGCATTTGTGACTTCGGCCTCTTATTTGACTAGTAAAGGGGTGCGCGGTGGCTCAGTAGGTAGAGGTGCAGGCTGCAAACCGAGAGGTCCTCGGTTCGAATCCCACCTGCGGCAACCGCGTTGTGTCCTTGGGCAAGACACTTCATCTCCATTGTCCGAGCGGGGGGGGGGGGGGGGGGGGGGGGGGGGGCACGAAGACGCCGTGTACTAAGGCGTACTACACGTCGATGGTGCGCATGTCTCCACCCAATCTAACGCGAGTTACGATGTTGGGGAGCTGGCAGCTGCTCGTCGTTGCTCGGTGGTTCTCTCCGGGTACTCTGGCTTCCTCCACCCGTAAAACTGTCACGGTCATGATTAGCCATTGTGCATAAATATGTGACCTTAACCATCAATAAATAAATAAATAATTTGACTAGTAAAACAGAACTTGCTTCCACTGTAAACAAGCACTTTCACTTCCCATGGTTTCCATAGTGGGCCCATTTCCAGTAGTGCCGATCAGATCAAAGAATTTTAGGTGCTCACCATGTCAAGCGTTTCCGTTAAAAGTACCGTAAAAGTCTGACAACCAGGTGCCGGTGTGACAGGAATGATAGTCCGTAGGAAAATTAGTCCCTCTGGACTATTATTCCGCGGAATTATAGTCCTAGGTCTAACATTTCTAGGAATAGTAGTCCGCCAGACTACTATTCCTAGAAATGTTAGACCTAGGACTATAATTCCGCGGAATAATAGTCCAGAGGGACTAACGTTCCTACGGACTATCATTCCCGTCACATCGGTATGACTTCCGTAAAATATTATGGTAAAACGATATTTTTTGAAAAAAAATTTTTTGACAATGATCCCTTTTTTGACAATACCGTAAGAGAGTGGCTACAAGTTGTTGGTACGACAACCCAAAAATATCACGCAAAAACGTACTTTTGAAATTTTGTGTTTGTCTTTTTTTTGTGGGGGGGGGGGGGGGGGGATAGAATCCTGAAAAGTGTCTTTCAGGAAAATTGCCCTACAGGAAAGTTGCCCTTCGGAAGTCTGCCCTCCTGGAAAACTGCCCTTCAATGACAATGAGGGTGGTGGGGGGGGGGGGGAGATGCCCTTCACATTATAGAAACATGATTTATTTATTACATATTACAGAAACATGATTTATTTATTTTCATGTGATAGAACCGTAATTTATTTACTGCACAACTTGAGATTTAAAAATGGTACCTTAGCAGAAGCTGTTAGTGAGTACTCAGGTACGTCAAAGGGATTCTTTCTTTGATTATTATGATTATTGAGAACTTTTATGTTTAATTAAAAGAATGCTTATAAAGAATTAACCTGCTCTATTTATTCATTTTACCTCATAAATATGTGATAATATGTGCTATGTATTGTGTTTTAAATGTTAACAGTAAATGTACATCTGTACACGCTAAAACTGAAGTGTTAAAAACTGCACTTGAAGTGCTGTATTTAACACTTACTAAGTGCTGAACTAGCACTTTGTTCAAGAGTAGATATCCCAGAACTTGACAGGTGTTGACAATAATACCATTTGACAAGTATAATGTCGCGACACTTAAAAGGAAACAACGCAGATGACGCGGATCAGGCTCGAACTCTCGAGCCTGATCCGCGTCATCTGCGTTATGTCCTTTTAATTATGTACCCACCAAGCGCAAATCAAATTATGGACGATTCTGGAAGAACCAGCAATGCTAGACACATGGGAAGTGCCATCCATTCAAGTTTCAGATGTCCGACGATTGTAATGTCTAAGTGCTTAAAGCATTGCACTTGGAGTGTTAAAATCAAACCCTAAGAGTTAGAATGGGTTTAACACCTTGAAAGTGTCAGTTTCAACACTTTAGTTTTTAGTGTGTATTACTTCATAAATATGTGCTGATTATATGTTAAATATGACAAATTAATGTTGTATACTACTCATTAATTTGTCACATAAATGTGTTGAAAAATCATGTTTTGTAATTGAAGGGCACGTTTCCTCCCTTCATTTCCATTCAAGGGCAGATTTCCAGAAGGCAGATTTCCAGAAGGCACATTTCCAAGGGGTAACTTTCTGGAGGGGCAATTTTCCTGAAGGGCACTTTTCCGTCCACCATTATTCATTTATTTATTTATTTATTTATTTATTTTTTATTTAGTATTTATTTATTTATTTACTGGTGCTTAAGGTCACAAATTTCTGCACAATGGCTAATCATGATCCCGAGAGTTTTACGGGTGGAGGAAGCCGGACACCCGGAGAGAACCACCGAGCAACGGCGAGCAACTGTCAGCTCCGCAATATACTAACTCCACACAAGCAGGGTTAGCATTCGTTCAAGATAGGTGCACCATCAATGTATAGTACGCATTTGTACACAACGCTACCGTGCCCCCACGTGGGCAATGGGGGTGATGTGTCTTACCCAAGGACACAACGCGGTTGCCGCAGGTGGGATTCGAATCGAGGAGCTCTCGGCTTGCAGCCTTCAGCTCTACCTGCTGCCCACCCCCCCCCCCCCCCCCCCCCCCACCCCCCCCCCCCCCCCCCCCTGTACACCATTAATATAATACACAAATCTATTTTGCAGTCAGCTGTAAGATTCTGCCGTTCGCCAGCAAGTTTTTAAAATTAAAATACACACAAAGGACTGGGCTTTCTTCGATTAAGCAATTATGTTTCAGTTGTCTATGGCCTGGTGGAAACTGTTTACTTTGTTTAATATACTCTTAACCCTTTCAAGCATGATCACACCTTCCAAGTTAATTCAATGGCATCAATTTGAAGGGTCCAGATTTGGGGGTAGAACAATTAATATTTCCAATGTGCAGCCTTCGGGCTGCACGTTGAAAACTATTGATTGGTATACCCCACACATTCGACGAGCACCCACCCACTTTAATACAAGTCGTGTAATAATCCTGGGCCACACATTCGCCGAGCACCCACCCACTTTAATACAAGTCGTATAATAATCCTGGGCCACACATTCGCCGAGCACCCACCCACTTTAATACAAGTCGTATAATAATCCTGGGCCACACATTCGCCGAGCACCCACCCACTTTAATACAAGTCGTATAATAATCCTGGGCCACACATTCGCCGAGCACCCACCCACTTTAATACAAGTCGTATAATAGTCGTGGGCCACACATTCGCCGAGCACCCACCCACTTTAATACAAGTCGTATAGTAATCCTGGGCCACACATTCGCCGAGCACCCACCCACTTTAATACAAGTCGTATAGTAATCCTGGGCCACACATTCGCCGAGCACCCACCCACTTTAATACAAGTCGTATAATAATCTTGGGCCACACATTCGCCGAGCACCCACCCACTTTAATACAAGTCGTATAATAATCCTGGGCCACACATTCGCCGAGCACCCACCCACTTTAATACAAGTCGTATAATAATCCTGGGCCACACATTCGCCGAGCACCCACCCACTTTAATACAAGTCGTATAATAATCCTGGGCCACACATTCGCCGAGCACCCACCCACTTTAATACAAGTCGTATAATAATCCTGGGCCACACATTCGCCGAGCACCCATCCACTTTAATACAAGTCGTATAATAATCCTGGGCCACACATTCGCCGAGCACCCGCCCACTTTAATACAAGTCGTATAATAATCCTGGGCCACACATTCGCCGAGCACCCACCCACTTTAATACAAGTCGTATAATAATCCTGGGCCACACATTCGCCGAGCACCCACCCACTTTAATACAAGTCGTATAATAATCCTGGGCCGCACATTCGCCGAGCACCCACCCACTTTAATACAAGTCGTATAATAATCCTGGGCCACACATTCGCCGAGCACCCACACACTTTAATACAAGTCGTATAATAATCCTGGGCCACACATTCGCCGAGCACCCACACACTTTAATACAAGTCGTATAATAATCCTGGGCCACACATTCGCCGAGCACCCACACACTTTAATACAAGTCGTATAATAATTCTGGGCCACACATTCGCCGAGCATCCACAAACTTTAATACAAGTCGTATAATAATCCTGGGCCACACATTCGCCGAGCACCCACCCACTTTAATACAAGTCGTATAATAATCCTGGGCCACACATTCGCCGAGCACCCATCCACTTTAATACAAGTCGTATAATAATCCTGGGCCACACATTCGCCGAGCACCCACCCACTTTAATACAAGCCGTATAATAATCCCGGGCCACACATTCGCCGAGCACCCACCCACTTTAATACAAGTCGTATAATAATCCTGGGCCACACATTCGCCGAGCACCCACAAACTTTAATACAAGTCGTATAATAATCCTGGGCCACACATTCGCCGAGCACCCACCCACTTTAATACAAGTCGTATAATAATCCTGGGCCACAGATTCGCCGAGCACCCACCCACTTTAATACAAGTCGTATAATAATCCTGGGCCACACATTCGCCGAACACCCATCCACTTTAATACAAGTCGTATAATAATCCCGGGCCACACATTCGCTGAGCACCCACCCACTTTAATACAAGTCATATAATAATCCTGGGCCGGAAAAGTTGGCTTCGGGTTCAAACGGTTAATCCTGTACCTAAAACGCCAAAATCCGCCCAACGAAATATCGAAAATAGGTATTACAATTGTGATACATTTTTTAAGTTTGTTGTTTCAAAACACAGCATATGATTGGGGCCCACCAAATCTCAAATTTCAGTCGATTCAAATCAGGAATAGGATTTCGAAACGAATCGAATCGAACTCCGATTCGAATTTCACGACTCTGTACACTGTAAATATTGAACTCTCTTGCAGTCGTAAATAATGGCAGCCTCTACTCGAGTATTATAGTTGACGGCAACTCGTCAATTTTGGGTGAGTCAATCAAAAAGTGGAATATTCCAGAACGGAATCGGAGTAGTTTCGGAACCGGAACTCCGTTTAAAACCCTTATAAAATTTCTTTGGAAGGAGTTCGATGGATGATCATAGTTTTAGTTCAGTTTAAACATATTTTATATTAATTTTTTTGTTTTATTTGTAAAAATTAACAAAAAGGTTTGGTCAACAAGTGCCCATCACTTAAGGCACGCCCTCTACCTTGCATACGATCAACAAGTAAATGCAGCATTTGTTCAATGCCATCAGAATAAACAATTACGTTATTCGCGATTTTGACGGAAGATATAAGTAGTATGTCTCACACGTTTCAGGGATCATTTGCCGGACCCCGGTAGAGGACCCCGGAAGTGACGTCATGTCACGTGACCCAGTGGCGCCATGTTGTATTGTCATGGTAACCCGGGTGAGTGGCCATGTTGTGACGCCATTACAATAGTGATGTGTGGTGTTATTGCACATGCGTGGCGCGTGTTTTTATGGTGATACGTGCTTCCGTCGTCCATTTTGTATACTGGAGGCCGCCATCTTGGTTTCTATAGTAGCACACGGTTGCTATGTGACCTAAAATCTTCTAATAGTACAGCGGTATCTTCAGGGCGTGTGTTCTTTTGTACAAGAGTAATTTTCAGATTCGCAGAATTACCCAAATAGACCCGATAATTGTTTACTTGGCTAGGAGTTCCCCAAGAATCCTTTTTAGGACCGCCATACCATGGATTTTAAGAGTAGCACGTAGTGCTATAGTACCGAGGGGACCCCCGAGGAAAAGCTCGATTGAACTAGAGTAGTTTTCAAGTTCGGATTCCAACAGAACCCTCGTATACTTCGTAGAATTACCACAAACAACCCGATAATTGTAAACGGAAACGTGCGAGACATACTACTGATATATTCAGAGAAAGAAAAAAAGAGAAAGAAGAAAAGAGAGGAATTGATACTATGGACTCAAGAAGGAAAAAAAGGAATAAGAAAATGAAAATGTCTCCCGCCAATTTGCCAAGCCGCCACGCATCAGGAGAGACTAATCGCTGCAAGGTTCATTCAACGATTTAAAATAACATATAAAGTGAGTAAGCAGCTGGAAGATCATATGTGAGGCGAAGCTCCGAAATTCGATTTGAGATCGTTCTGATGAGTCGATACGATTCGATTCGAGCCTCAAGGATTCGAACATTTTCGTGTCCTATACAGACGTCATGATGATAGAAGAAGAAATCAAGATGAGACACTTAAATATCCGAATCTGTGTGACTCGAATCGAATCATCGGGGCGATCTCGAATCGAATTTCGGAACTTCGCCCTATCAATGATCTTCCATCAAGCTCGATCCAAACAGGTGCTACATGTATGACGGATTTCTATGCGAAAAAATAAAAATTTCAATAATTTAAAAATTTCGGAAGTGTCTAATTCGTCCTCTACGTGTTTAGATAAATGGTTAATGTTAACCCTTTGAACCTTCGTTTCTTGGAATGGTATTGCCTTTGTGTACACTTACAGTGAGATGGGTCAGTCCAATATCAATATCCAGGGAGGATAAAATAATAACTACAGTCTGCAGCTGTCTGGCTGCAGACTGCAGTTATTATTTTATCATCAATGCCCCGCTTATAAACCTCCTATAACAAGACAAAAATGGACGCAATTATTCCTTGGACCGAAAAATCGGTCTTACGTGTTCAGGGGGTTAAACCATGGTTTGAGATCAGGTATTTTGTCAATGTGACCGGCAATTGCTGGACAAAAGTCACAAAACCCGAGGTGTCTGTACGACCGGAAAAGTCATTACTAAAAGCACAGCATGAACTATTCAGCAGTAATTAGAATGTCTGTAGCTGTGGTGACTTTATTGCTCATTTTATTAACTGGAAACTATTACCTTTGTTGCACTTTGTTGTAAGTAAAGACAAGACTGTCTGCCAGACGGATTAACTGGAGTACATTATTATACTGACATACAGTTAATCCAAATACGTCACAGATAGGTGTTCAACGTATCAACTTTTAAATATGTGTGATGCGATTATCTTTGCGCCACTGATAAGTAATAAATCTTAAGCTTCAATGTCTTTTGACTGAAAAACAACACGACTATGTTTTTCACCAATGAAACACATTTAAGTGCTCTTGACCTCTACCCATCTTTATAAACTTCCGTTACCATTTACAAACTATTGGAGTATTTACCACCCGAATGGAATTAATAATCTCATTATTTATAAGTGGTGGAGGGGAGGCAGCTCACTATATAATAATTCCATATCCAGGTGCGTCACGAAATTGAACGACTGAGGGTGGAGGCCTGATTTGTCCCCATTTACATCATCAAGGCATGCCTATAGTTGAAATATCAGTCAATCGGGTTATAGTTAACAAACTCAAGAGTTCTTGGAAATTTATTTGTGGTTAAATTTATTTATTTATTTATTTATTTATTTATTTATTTATTTACTGGAGTTTAACGACACCTTCTACAGCCGGGGTAACCTCATGTCGAACAGTTTTACGGGTGAAGGAAGCCGGAGTACCCAGAGAGAACCACCGAACAACATCGAGCAACTGCCAGACTCTCCAACGTACTAACTCCGCACAAGCAAGGTTAGCATTGGTAGAAGACAAGTGTACCATCGACGTGAAGTATGCCTTAGCACACAACGCCACCGTGCCTCCACATGGACAATCGGATGCCTTGCCCAAAGACATAACGCAGTAGTCCCTGGCGGGGATCGAAGCCCAAGCCGTAACCACTGAGCCACCGCGCTCCCACTGGGATTTAAAAATACATGTGGTTAAATACATATAGTATTTAAGCATCCTTTTAACGGGAGTAAAGCATTTTTTTAATGGGAGTTAAGCATTCTTTTTAATGGGAGTTAAGCATCCTTTTTAATGGGAGCTAAGCATTCTTTTTAATGGGCACGTGCCGTACAGAAAATTGGTCATGTTACTCCCTCCCGACCACCCGGCATCGGGTACCACAGACCTAAATTTATGGCCGACTGTGTAAATGTGACACAAGTCCAATTTTAAATCCTGTCGCGTAAGAAAGCACACGAGTAAGAGCAAATTCGAATCTATATTTGAGACTCCAATCCAGGTAAATTGATATACTCCATTTGAATCGAAGATATCCCTAGGACACATGACTAGGTCACTCGATCATCTGGGCGCCAACATTAGCCTCATAGTACCAGTGCCGTATTAGCCCATGGCCGGGCCCCGAGGCTTTCAGGTACTTCGGGACGGGCTCCCCCCCCCCCCCCGGCACTTCAATCTTTCACCCTACTACAGCTGACAGCCTGGCCCTGATACGGTAGGCACTATGCCGCAGTACATAGCCATATATCCATTTTACGGGTCTCCTGGAGAATTCTACTCACAACTTGACATACTATTTAAATATGCATTAAAATAATGTACTGTGTATAAATAGTTATATAGTATATTTATGCGAGTATATATATGGATAAACATATATGTGCATGTATCGCTACGGCGCAGAGTTCAAAGTGATTTTAACCATTGGAGCCCAAAGACACTGGTAACAGTGCCTTAGCCAAAAATAGAAAATTGGCGGACCTCCCTTCCCTGTGGGCTCCTAGGCTTCAGCTTAGTCAGCCTTATGAATAATACGACCCTGCATCGTACAATAGAAACCAAGGTGGTGCTTCCAGTAAACAAAATGGACGAAGCACGCGCTTCCCATGCGCACAAATACCATGTATAACCACGACAATGACGTCACAATATGGCCTCTGATGCGCGTTATCATGACAGCACCCGTAACTGAGGTCCCCAAAAGGTGGGTAACTTCGTCCCTCGCCTACTACTCACATCGTAAGAGACATACCGTACATGAGCGTGTATTGTGGACTATGTCTGAGGTAACAGTGTAGGTGTCGAGTCATTGATGTCCTCACACCTTCAAAGGCAATGAGCCTCAAATGTCTAAAATTATTGTGTTTCAGTCAACAAAACCAATAATGTCTTTGTGGAAAACTACCCCTGTGTTCTGTTATAGGTCTCGGCTGAAACCAACTGTATTACCCTGTCGTAGCAGTTAACCCTTTAGGGACGAAACTCCGTTTTAACGGCCCAGTAACATGATACTTCATAATTTCATTAAGTAGGATGACAGCTGAGCGAAAGCGTGGTGTAGACCAATCAATATTTTCAACGTGCAGTCCCACGGCTGCACATTGAAAATATTAATTGGTCTACCCACAAATAATAATTATTGACTCTTCCTGTTGGTGCCATTGAACTGACATGGAAGATACCAGCAGGGGTAAAGGGCTAAATTAACGCGTATTGTCACTTTCGAGTTTGTTTTATGAAAAAAGCGGTGGTCGGTCACCATAACATAAGCCTGTAAAACTTCTTATAATTGATGTCCAATAAAATTCTACTTCTTTTCTCGATATTACCTTCTTCCCGTGTTTCTGTCTCACAAGCTTCCCTTCCACTCCAAGGACAGAAAAGCAGGTCATTGAAAATCAAGGGAGATTATCAAAGATTTCTAGAATAAAAAAAATACGCGTTTTTGAACCCATTTTCAGGGATCGTGTTGGTTCATTGGTTACGGCACCCGGTAGGGGTTACTGCGTTGTGCCCTGGGGCAAGGCACTTCATTGCCATTGCCCACGGGGTGGGGGGGTGGGGGGCACGGTGGCGCTGTGTACTAAGGCGTACTTCACGTCGATGGAACACATGTCTTCAACCAATGCTAACCCAACTTGTACGGAGTTAGTACGTTTGGAAGTCCGATAGTTGCTCGCCGCTGCTTGATGAATCTTGCCAGGTACTCCGGCTTCCTCCACCCGACACGAGATGACCCTGGCTGTCCAAGGTGTTATTAAACCACAATAATAAAAAAAGTCAATCTCCTTGCGCTCCAGTAAAGAGTTCTCCACCTCCATTTCACCCATTTACACTCACTGAGCTGAGGTGAGTACACATATCAGCTTTAGTGGTAATTCGATTGATGGTGCGTGTAAAGTGAGGGAAGAAACGAAATATATTTTCACCCCATTCCACCACTTCGTTCCTGTTGAAATCCTGCTGTAACCCCCACACCCATCCCCACCCCCTATAATCGCATCTGTATCCCGACACTCACGACATTAACACTGGGGCCCGAATTTCCTCTCCTCGACCCCGAACAGAACGACGATTACGGCGAATGGATGTCAAGTCAACGAAGATCGAAGAGAAGGTCGAAGTGCGATAACTTTGCACTGTAAAACGGTGTTAACTATTACGAAGTTTTGTTGTGGAAGTCAATAAATGCTTAATAATCTAAAACTGGCCTCGTTTTTGAACTGGGAAAAAGGATGGAAGAAGTATACCCTGTGGAATGCGATGCTGACCCTTCGATAATGGTCGTCCGTCAGTGATCATCAGATAGTATGCTACCATGTCCAATGATCTACCAAAACACATACTTGAACCTACAGTACAGTCGGCGTGGACTGCTTGTAATCCATGCGTGGGCAGTGATGTCCACACATGCTTTTACCTAGTAATATAAATCATCATCAGCAAAATTTTAATTAATGAAGCACCGGGTTGTACCCGGTGCTTCATTAATTAAATTTTTGATGATTATTCCTATAATAAGTTTTTGGTATCTAACAGTTTTGCGTCCGTGGAGATATTGCCCGTGGGAAGTGACCAGTCCATGGCGGCTGTAATGTATGTTGCATGTGTTGGGCGCATTCAACTCTATGACAATTAACTCTTAAACGGCTGAGTATTCTCAAAACATTTTCCATCCAATCTAGTCCTGGCTGTTGTGATAAAAATTTTCTTTTCAAATTGGTGGAAAACCAGACGTGTTTTTTTTTTAATAGTTCTATTTACACGCGAATTAATCGACTCAGTAGCATATAGATACACTAATGAGATCGCTCGATTGGGCCGTAACAATTATGTTGGTCATCCAAGCAGGTTGCGCGACTCTCTCTAGAAATCATTGGCAAAAAAGTCCATTCAGTTTAAATAGAGGAAATTTGGTTAAATGTGCCCACATTATAGTTATTTTAACGGCAAAAAATGTTGTGTCTTGGACTGGATTATCTGCCAACAGCATCAAAGAAGTTAACAGCACATTGATTTTTTTCCTAAATTAATAACACATTTTATTTTGATAAAAAATTAAATCAAAAGCCTCAAAATATGTCAATTCAACATTTTGATTTCAAAACTGACGCGTAAATAGTGGATATGAAATGAGAGTTTAGGCCACACGAAGTGGAGCTTCTGCTTCGCGGGCCATTTTTGGATACTGCATGCGGGCGGGTGCCTTTTTATTTTGTTTTTTAATTATTTCTTCTTTGCTATAAGAAATTTAATGTTCTTGGTTTGTTTTATGTTTTAGGTTTCATAATCTACAGAATAGCATAGGTAGTTATGTATTTTCGTCACTTGAGTGCAAGAAGGATTTGCAATGCTAAAGCATTGCAAAACCTTGTTGCACTCAAGGGATAAATTTATCAATTTTATTAACTTGGGTAAAATATCAGACATAAACCATTTATTATTTTTTAAGTTTGCATTGGTTCTAACCCTTTACCAACGAATCGCCCACATTCGCCCGCGTAATATGCAAATTTAGCATCTGAAGAAATATTATTTTTCAAAAAATTTCAACAAAACCATATCATGCGACCCTTCCAATGAGGGTTCACATGATGTGGTTTTGTTGAAATTCTTTGAAAAATGTTAAAAAATGATTTTTCATATAAAATATTTTGAAATCCTCTGCGTTGGGTAAAGGGTTAAAAGAGGGCATGCTGCACACAGAAAGACCACGCTGAGGCCCGAGAAATAGATTTTAAACTCTTTTAGGACTTATTGTATGATATTTATGAAACGAGTCTAGAATTTGTTTAGCTAGGGAACGATATATTTGGAAGAGTTTCATAAATATCATTCTGAAGAAACGCGAATGTCATATTCCATTTATTGTAAAACCGCCAGCCTGGCATCGGTTAAGGGTTGAGGAAAGGAATTTCAACAACAAAAAAACAATGCCACAAAGATGCGTCACAGAGGGACGTCGGAGCGAATTTCGGATTGGGGGGGGGGGGGGGGGGGGGGGGTAAGGGCATGACGGGCCGACCCTAGTTTATTAACACTCAGTATACAAACCACGAATACTATTCTCCATTGAGTCTCAATCGAGAATAGTATTCGTGGTTTATATACTGAGTGTTAATAAACTCAATTTTTGACATGATGTGAAAATTATACGCAGTTCGCGTTTGATAAGATTATGCCCCCCCCCCCCCCCCCACACACACACACACAAACCTGTGTGAGGGGCATAATCTTATCAAACGCGACTGGCGACTTTTACTTGATAACCCGCACATTCATTCTGGGGACGAACAAAGAATGACTAATGATCATGACATTTTGGGTTATCCCCCTTAACCGTTACACAAGACAGTGACTGACATTTCTCGCGGAAACTGCATACAAGAATGTCGTCGAAACACATTTAGGCTTGGTCGTTTATCAGACAGAGCAGCCCCATCCAATGAAAAAGATATGGTTGGGGGGGGGGGGGCTAAAGCCCTCCAGCCCCCCCCCCCCCCCCCGGCTCCGGCGTCCCTGGCACAGAGTTAGACGATCGGCCGACATAACTTTAGTATAGTAAATTCTATCAATATATACATCATAAAAATATAGCCAGTTGTCGCCGATATCTTTCATATTATCGTTGCACTACCCGCATCGTTAATTTTTACTTTTGAATTCGATGGAAAATCAGACAGCGTGGCTTTGTATTTATTTTTAAATTGTTCTATGTACACGTGCATTAATTCGACTCAGAGGCGTACAGATACAGTTAAAACCAGAAGTCCTGCCCTGAAATGCGCACAAATAGCACACCGATTTGCGCGTTAATCTACGCGTTATGACGATGGCAAGGCTATCAAATTCTGCACATACGGCCTGTGCACAAGCAAAGTTTCAGCCAATGGACCTCCGGGTAACCCGGAGGTCCATTGGCAGGAACATTGCTTGTGTTTGCTATGGGTACCAAGGAGAACCTGCCATGCTTTGGGTGGCATTCGATATGGCAACTACGCGCAATTCCTACGCGCAATTAAGTCTAGATAAGCGCACGGTTTGTGACAGGACTTCTAGTTTTAACTGTACACGAATGAGATCGCCAGAAGATGAAATGTTGATGGCGCGCTGAGACGGTGTGGGGCAATCCTCTTTCGACCCTCTTTAACAATAGGTTTGGTTTTGGCAGCATGTCAGGGCGCGTTAACGGAGGAAGGGAGGATCATCTGGTTAGCGGAGTTGTTTGTGCTTCTTTTTCTTGTATTGCTTGTAGCTGGTGGCTGTGGTGTCTATCGGTAGGTCCGGTGTGTTTGATTTTGCTTCTTCTCTGGCCTCCAGTTTCTTCATCAACCGCTGTGAAGCTTCTATTGCATCTTCTTTGGGCTCTCCATGATCCGAAGAGAGAGAGGTGAGTGTGGAGTGGGCAGTGGCGATAAAGCAACTTCCATTTCCACCTCAGTCTCCACAGTACTTTCCACATCCAACGACCCCAGCTGGGGAGCCGGCAGTTGGTTGGATCTGTCCGGGAGAGGGGGAAGGGAAGTGGCAGTTACTTTCGGCTCTTTCCTTTCCTCACTCTTCTCTCTTCCTCTCCACGAAAGCCTCCAGGCGTCGGGCATCTATCCGTGGACGGGCTCTTCTTCCGTTTCTTCTTCCTCTTTTCAGGGCCTCCGGACTCTCTCGGGTGAGTACCAGTGTGAGTGTGGCTCCTCTCACCAAAGGCACTACCTCTCCCCGAGGAAGGTGGTGTGGTGGTTTTCTCTGTACCAAACTCCGGGGTCAGCTGGACATTCTCGCATTTCATCTTGATAATCCAGTTGACAGAACAAGAGATGTCCAGAGCTGTCAGGGCTTTCTTGAGCAGAGCTTGTATTGCCAAGTTCTTCATAGTAAGCTGTAATTAGCACGCATTCACACTCTGAAGTGAGAGGTGCAAATGCTTGTCATATCCGTAACAGCTACAGTTGCAAAACATTACAACCGGAAGACGCATGGATACTTCCGCAATTTACATGTGCGTCCCTAGAAAACAATAGCCACAACTAAATCAACAACCAGGCTGGTTATAAGAGAAAACTGCGTAATAGGGGAAAAGTTGGTCTAGGCAAAGAGGTCCAAGCGGCCCTTCTGCCAGCCCCCCCCCCCCCCACCGCCTCCCACCCCCCCCCCACCCCACCCTAGCGGAAACCTGGAACTGTTTTGTGTTCTAACACACAAGAACATACGGCATCACCATAGAAGCCATTTGGTTCTGTAGCAATGTTATTTCGAAAATGATATCCTCGACAGTACGATACATGTTTATTGATCATACAATTTTCTATAGATATTATTTATTTATTTATTTATTTATTTATTTATTTATTTATTTATTTATTGGTGTTTAAGGTCAAATACTTATGCACAATGGCTAATCGTGACCGTGACAGTTTTACGCGTGGAGGAAGCCGGAGTACCCGGAGAGAACCACCGAGCATCGACGAGCAACTGTCAGCTTCTCAACATTCTAACTCTGTTGAAGCTCCGCTCAAGCAGGGTTACAGTGGTTGAAGACATGTGCACCATTGACGTGCAGTACGCCTTAGTACACGGCGTCATCGTGCCCCCATGTAGCAACCAGGATAAAGTGCCTTGCTCAAGGACACAACGCGGGTCGTCCCAGACGAGGATAGAACTCGGGATCTCTAGTATAAAAGTCGAACAGTCTACCACTGAGCCACCGCGCTCCCAATTCTCTATGGAGCATGAGCGTCCGCGCTGTATGTGGACGTCACAACCGTTACTTACTTGTATTCCCAGTTCCTTATTTGTCATTCGTTATCAACCGTTTTTACCGATAACGGTTGTCACGTTTCCTGGTCATACATTGTGCACTAACATGCAATAGAGCTGGAGGTTTTGATTTTTCAGATTCGGTTTCGGTTCGGTTTCAGGAAAAAAACATCGGTTTCGGTTCGGTTTTTCATTGTGTTAAGAACATAAAGTAACTTACACTTCAGGCTCCTTGATTTGGAAAAAATCCGCAATAGTTTGTATAACACGACTCACCACAGAAAGCCCTGTCTGTAAGTTACTCCACTGGGTTCAGATTAACTACCCTTTGATCATTCTTAGGGGATCTCGAGGATCAGTAGTCCAGCATACTAGCCTTGGCGATAACGCCAAGTCTAGTCGGAATGCTTCAAAATGCGATAGCAGATTTCCGCCCAGATTTTCGGCGGAAAGAATTTTCGCTATAAAATCAATCAAACGTAATCCTGATTGATTAAATTTATATATTTGTTATTTAGAACATCTTTCGAACCCATGATGACCGACAAAATAATTGTTCACATCTTAAACTGCTTTAATTCAACGGAATTTGACACTTTGTTAAAATTTCTTACGAAAAGACATACGTTCCACAGTTATGTCCCCCTGTCACAAATCGCGGTATACAAGAAGGCGGAACGGAACTATTTTTTCAAACGGACGATTTACTGCTGTCGGCTAAAAAAGAGGCGTCCGAAGTTTCAAAAATTTAATTTTCATCGAAACAAAGACCAAGTGGGAAAAGGTGCGACCCAGTAATGCTTTACAAGAAACAAACAAACACATAGGCAGTTTTCAAAACAATTAGGTGACTCCGCAAATGAAATAATCGCAATGAGAGACGTCGCGACGGGGAGGTGGTTACCACCTCCTCCTCCAAATAAATATCGCAGTCGGGACATTTTTGGAATCGACTGGTAGTCAAATTAGAATCTATAAGTCCCGACTTCAACCTTACACATCTATATTTCCCAACTGCATTCAAAATTTTTGATCCGACTGGCTAATATTCTGATTATATCAAGAAGTTAATAGGGTCGGATACCTACCCAAATTCTTGTCCCGACTGGCTAATATTCCGATGATATCGAGTCGCGACCCACACGAATACACCTAAATCATCCTCTGTCCGAACCGTCGCCTGAGCAATTTCACTCGAAACGTCCACCAGAGGAAAATGTGGGGGACAGGGGAGGGAGGAAGGGGGGGGGGGGTGAAGAAATAGTGCCTGTTTAGGCCTTTTTATTATCAAGTATTGAAAATTACCGGCTGTAATTTTCAATACATAATAACAAAATAATATTTATGAACAGGCATTATTTCTTTACGGAAAGTGGGCGGGGGAGGGGGAGGGGCTGTTGAGCGTCTGTTTACGCATATTATTTTTTTTATCGAGTATTGACAATCAGCGGCAGTAATTTTCAATACATAATAACAAAATAATATTTGTGAACATGCAGGCATTATTTCTTCACCGAAAGTGGGCGGGAGGCTGTGGAGCGTCTCTACGTATATTATTTTTTTTTTATCAAGTATTGAAAATCAGCGGCAGTAATTTTCAATACATAATAACAAAATAATATTTGTGATTTTTTATCGAGTATTGAAAATCAGCGGCAGTAATTTTCAATACATAATAACAAAATAATATTTGTGAATAGGCATCATTTCTTCACGGTGGTAGGGGGCATATCTTTCGAGAGCGACTAGTGACTAGTCATAGTCCTGTGGGAAAGAATTCTGACTATAGGGGAGGAGAGGGTATATACCTGTTTGGTGATTTTTTGTGAGGTTTTTTTTTTGTGGGTTTTTTTTTTCGGGGGGGGGGGGGGGGGGGCTCCTAAGTAAGCCGCCTTGAAAGTAAACATATAGAAAACCGTGTCTCAAGTTGGAGGACGCGCGTCTAACTTATTGCAATTATACTTTTTGCGCATAATGAGAAAGCCCTGCATATTTTATAAATTTTACAAAAACAAGCATCGCTTTCTCATATGTCATTCTTTAGAGGCAAATGAAATTACAGAGAGACGAACTTTTATTGTCTCGGGTGTTGTTAAACTCTGAAGCCCATGAAATAAGTTATTCATGGCAGATTCCTGGCGCTTCTTGTCTGTTTAGCGCACCCCGATGTCTGGGTCACTGATTTAGTGACCGACTTGTCGCAGAATGTTAGCGGTGGCCGTTCGAATTTTATTATTCCATTTTTGCTTCAAAATCATAGCTTTTATTCAGCCATGGAGCGAGCTCATAGAGCTCATTCCAAGAGAGGTCATAAGCGATGATTTGGAGGCAGATAATCAAACATTTGTTGAGTACTTGGGGGGGGGTCAATTACAACTACATCACATTAAGGTAATTTTTTCCACCCATTAATTAAATATAATTTCTGAAAAAGGATAAAAGGCTCTTGCAAAATTTCAACTCGTGCAACAGCAGGTTACACCCGATGATCCATGAGCTGAAAATCGGCTAGTGTCTGACAGTCTCTTCTCAGTAATTATAACTATTTGCTGGGTGGAAATACGTACCACTTTCATCTGTTAGTAATCCACCCTCACGGCACCGTGACCGTAAGAGAAAATAATGTCATGCCTGGGTATAAGAAACGCACACCAAGAATTCGATTGGTTGAATTGCAGTTTTAATTTTTGGCCAGTTCAACCGTGAAGTAAAGGAAAGTTAAATTCTCACAAATGACTGTGTCTGCACGTCTACTTGTTGAGCGTAATGTTTTGTATTCTGTCTAATCGTTTGGAAAGGTTTGTCATTTTTACGGCAAATGCTTCAGGATTTCTGGGGTTTATGTCATGTTTAAATCCAGGGAAGCTTCTATGCTCCCTACCTGGAACAACATTGAAAAGATCTTCTGGCTTTAACATTTCTGCAAGGCGTGCAACATTTGTTTTTTTATCGCGATTAGATGCCCGTCTTCTATGTCTGTACAGCTGCTTGGAAAGAGTTGGCTTTGATCTTAATTATTTCTTAGAGTCCTAAGGATCACGCTTGCCAAGCGTTTAATGACTATGCTGACATTGTACAACGATATGTGGACGAGTATAATTATTGTCAAGACATAAACCTACATTGAAAATAACCAAGCTTTTTCTGCAACCAACCACGGGCGACAATAATTGTATTCTGCCGCATAGCACTGTATAATGACCGCATACCCCAAAATGCGTATCAGCAACATGGATATTTAATGGCTACAATAAAAGATCGAACATACTTAAAGTGTTATACAATTCTCATAATCTGTCGACACCCTTCTAAGCCTTCTTAACATGCAACTTGAGAGAAGAAACCCCGCCCAATCTGAATATCACCAGTATATCATGCTACACATAAATACCCGTCGAAAATGCCCCCCCCCCCCCCAACCCCAGCGCCGTATCGTGATACACGTACATATGCGTCGAAAATGACCAGCCCCCTCCTCACCCCCAACACACAACACAATCGTACACATTTTTATGTCAATGACAACAGCAGTGAATCTTCCCATGGCGTCCCGGGAAAGTGGGAGTCTTGCTTCACTGCTATAATAGGACCCGTCATCTAATGTCGGGGGGGGGGGGGGGGGGGGGGTCCTCTGAAGTAAGGAGCATTAGGGAGCATAACTTTTAACAATTTGTCCGCATACTCTACGGACATTAAACATCTGAATATCACCGCTGTATCGTGATTCACATGGTGACATGGTCACGGTGTGGTATGCGTCGAAAATATCTGTCGAAAATGACCAGCCCCCCCCCCCCCCCCCCCACCTCCACCCCTCCCCCACCACAACCAACCCAACACAATCGCACATAGGCCTATATTTTTGTCACTGACTACAGTAGTGTCCCGGGAAAGTGCTGAAATAGTCAACCAACGCCTAGGCCTAGGGGCGGTCCTCTGAAGTGAGGAGCATTGGGGAGCATAACTATTAACACTTGGTCGGACCTGCCTTTAAACTTACAGTACCAGTGGAAATAAGTCGTAGGATAACCACCAAAAGTCGATCCGATTTTCTCTCTGGGTATTTTCCCCAACCCTTGAATCATTTCTTGGGGAAGCTTTCCGTGAAAGTTTCCCAACAAATGACGTCAGGGGTGAATTATCCGCAAAGGGAAACTGTAAGAGAAATTGTGTGATGGTTATCGCGCTTCCGTCGAAGTATAGCCACAGATGCTGGAAGTGAACTTGAACCCCAAAATCAACAAACAAATGCTAGCGATTCACAAAACAACCCCGCACCCACCCCCACCCCACCCCCACCCCCCAAAATACGCTGATGTTCCATTTGAACACCTTAATCCAGAGTCGTAACAACAAAAATATGTGTGTGGGGGGGGGGGAGGTGGGGGGGGGGGGGGTCAGTGCGGATTCAGAGAAGGTGCCAATTATGCTGACAGTATGGTGCGCAGCATCATCGAAGCCGTGCAGCGGCGAGGTGCATGGGAGAGAACACGAGAGGGTCTATCGGAGGGTGTATCCCCCTCTTGGTGGTGAGGGTCAGGGGAAAATTTTGAAAAAATGAGGGCCAAAAATCGTTTTCTCAGCGATTCTGAGGCTTCGGTGATCGACTCCTCAGGTGAGGACTGCTGGACACTGCAAATTCGAATCTCTGCTCCTTTCGTTATCAGATTAGCATCTACATTTATCTGTTTTGTCCACCTCTCCTTTTGTGTTTTGTTTTGTACTGACTTCAAACATCGCCACGAGTTTAGTCGGGTTAATAATTTTTGGAAATTTGGCGCGTGGGGGGAATACCCCCGTAACCCCCCGTAACCCCCCCCCCCCCCATGTTTTTACGCCACTGCCTTAATCTATAAAAACGACCAAATCCGTCTAGCGAAATTCACCAAAAAGACAGTTTACATGTGATATCTGTTTATTTTGTGAATTACGCTGAGTGAATTTGGTCGCATCATCATTTAAAAAAACAAAAACATATAGGCTAACTTGTCCTTTGAACAAGCTCGAGGAGGTCGTTCCAATGAGAGGTTACCTGCTGCAGTTTATTTTAAGGGACAAAATGATAAAAAGTAAAGAATAAAATTAGGAAGTCTTCATTACTTATATGTTAATTGGACAGGTGTTAAAGGTCACTTTTCTGTAGCTATGGCTAATTGAGTAGTCTTCATTAGGTAATATGTTCAAGAAGCTGACAACAATGAACAGTGAAGACAGAAAGATAAATCGCATGAAGTTCGATGAACTAGATGCCTGGAACTATTTACCATTTATTTATGATTGCGAAACGGTCGAGCTTGTCTGAGCTTGTTGGAAAATATCTGTCAGGTTGTTTCCTCATGGTATTGAATTTATTTATTTATTGCTGCTTAGAGCCACATCAGCAACTAAGGGCATATTGTGTCGATGGTGCGTGGTGTTGAATACGATCGGGAATCAAAAGTGCACTTTCCGCACCCGAGTTCTATTTTTCAATATTACCACGATGACCTTGACATAGACCTCCTTGTCATTTGGAAATTATCGGCACTTCAGAAACGAATTTCGTCGAATAAAGCATTTTTGTCACTTTCTCGTTATTATCCTCATAGATAATTACTCTATATATTACCACTTAGTTTTAGTTAATTTTTCAGTGTGGTTTTATGCGTTCAACAAGGGTGTTATTGGATTTTACTTTCAACGGTTTGCAGCTTGAAATCTGCTATCGGCTTTTTTCACAATACTACTAGACTTCGCGTGTGCACACACACAATAGCGAAGTCCAGTTTACTGGACTAGAGGATCAGTTGCTAAGCCTTTTGAGTCATAAGAAACCCGTAAATTAAAAATATTTCTGTTTTCATTGTAACACCTTCTCCCTTATTGACTCGTCCTCAGTGGCGGCGCTACGGGGGGGGGGGGGGGGGGCATGGGGGCATTCCCCCCCAAACGAAGGCTTTGCCCCCCCCCCCCCCCCAGTTGACCCCCCCCCCCCCAACCATCTCGCATGCATTTCCATCCACCCTCACACACAAACACATTCAGTCACTCTCTCTCACCACACACACACACACCCCTCTCTTTTTTTATTCTCAATAATTTCCCATACACACTTAGCCCAAAGCCTCAGGTTAGCTGATGAACACATCCAGGCAGTAGAGATGTAAAGACTCGGATGCAGATACTTATAAATTATAATTAAGTTATGAGCCAACAAAGGCATGTCTATCCATATCCCTTGTCTAAAAAAAATCATGGATTTCGCATTATGACAGACGGGCATTATCTCCCTTGCACTGTTCAATTATTTGAAGTCTCTCTCTCTCTCTCTCCCTCTCTCTCTCTCTCTCTCTCTCTCTCTCTCACGCACAGACCCACCAGACGCGGATCCAGGATTTTTTGAAAGGAGGACCGCTAATTACCATTACATTTAGTCGAAACTTGGACCCAAAGTCCGTAATATAATTTTTTGGTTTGGTACGTCCACAGGACGAACCAAACCAAAAAAGTATATTACGGACTTTGGGTCCAAGTTTGGACTACCTCATAACAAAGTAATGATATGATCCTTTACGTATTTGCCCCTTTTCATGGGAGTCTGCCCCCCTAGTTGCCCCCCCCCCCCCCCCACAAAAAAAATTTCTGGCGCCGCCACTCCGGACGAGTCAAAAAGGGAGAAAATATGGCAATGGGAACTCTACGTATTCGCCCCCTTTGCCGAGGCTGAGTAACGAGAGTTCACAGGGACCACCAGTGCACTCCCTCCCAGTAAGGTAGTTAAAGCAGTTTATGCATCAACACAGTAAAACCGTTCGGCCGGTTTTTGCTGGGTGTCGCGATACGATTTTCCGGTTTACTGAAACTGGAACCGAACCGGAAAACTGAAAAATCGCCCAACTCTAAAAATATGAAGATTTCAGTCGGTAATTGTCAAGTCTTTTTAACCACGAATATGATAATCAAACTTACTTTTTCAACGTGAGATGCAAACTTTTCTCTGTTGCATGCAAATGGCACTTGATGGACCAATCTAACTTTCTCTGTCATATAAGATGCCATATTCTGTAAAGTATCCTCTGCCACTAAAATTAATGATAAAAAATAGTATACTTTGCATTGCAGAGAAAAATAAAAAAAACTAATCAATAAATATAAACACGACTCACCACAAAAAACCTTGTCTGAATGTTCACCATTGGGTTCAGCCTAACTCTCTTTTTTGGTATTCTAGGGATTAGTTACTAAGTCCAATCAATCTAAAAAAAACATAAATTAGGGTAACAATTGAGTGAAGTTCATCTAATCTATTCTGTGTTCTCATCGTCACATTATCTTCCTTATTGTCTCGATCCAGTGCTCAAAATAACTTCTTTTTTTGCGTAGCAAAATGCTAAGCATTTCCAAAAAAATGAATAGCATTTTGTAAAAATTACATAGCTATTTTTGTATACCAGAGTTATGTTATGCTATTTTATATTGAATTCTTCTAGGTAGCTAGAATAGTTTCCATCCATTTCTGGGCATTTCCAAATGATCTGCAACACATGAAACATTTACTATGTTTTTTTTTAACTGAACTGCCTTTAAGGGTTGCATGGACTTGTATACTGTTATAAATTGCGTCTTGGTTGTTTAATAGAGTTCTCTAAATGGAAGTCGGGATGTTTAATTTGATGGGCTTGTAGTTATTTTTAATGGACATTTTATGCAAAATGTTTTGAAAACAGGAAGTATTTAAACCAACAGAACTCATCTCACATATGAAGTTGCTAATGATGCTTGGTGGAGAGTTAATCTGAGTTATGCCTGGAATGTTCCACAAGCAGAAGTAAAGCATCAGTGAACTAGTTTTCAAATTTGTTTGCAAATTTTTATTTACATTTTGCAATACAAGATAATCAACTGCAGCCTAATAGGCTGCAGTTAATTATCTTGTATCGCAAAATGTTATACATAATTTAACATTGTGTAGCTTTTTGCAAGTTTTGCATAGCAAAAAGCGACGTGACACCGCTTATTTTGAGCCCTGCCTCGATCGGTGGTCGCCCCTCACATCAAGACACCGCGCAGCTTCCTTTGTCGGGATATTGTGGGTGTCTTTAACTAAAGAGTGAATTTCTCCAACCCTGATATTCTGTACGCGATGCTTTCTTCCACTGGCTCTACCCAATTTCTTCCTCAGTATTAACATATCCGTGCTTCCACCGCAGGTGTTCGCGAAAGAAATGTTTTCTCAGAAGAAGCCTTGTTGAGCAAAACGACAGTTCACATAGTCAATCTCCCCCAATTGCTTAGATGTCACGTGTCTAGTGCTGCTTCATTTGGTAGAAAACTGCTTCCGACTTTGACACTGAAAATGGGCACCGAGTTAACACTCCGTTGTTATCTTGCCGCTGTCAAGTGCAGAATTTCCCTTTTTTCAGTAATGCCACCTCTCGACAGTTTTTAGATTTTGGCGAAAGGGAATCTTCCTTTGATCTTAAGACTATATTGATATCTCCGGTATGAATGACACTTATCACAGACTTCAAGTTGTGGTTTGTTCACTCGGCTGCCTCTCTTTTCCGGCAGACTCCTTCGGTACGACTTCGGCATGGCCTTGTAAAGTTAACTCGACTCCTGTCGGTATGCCGTCCCATGCTTCTCCAGTGTCCACCTGACTGTTGTCGGCCCAACTCTGGTTTGGCCTTGTAAAGTCTACTCGACCCCGTAAAAACGACTCTTATGTACCTTTCCAGTGTCCTCCTGACTCCTGACAATCTGGCTTCTATGTGGCTTAATAAAATCTACTAAGCTCCAGTCAGTACTACCAATAGCTGTCTCTCCAGGGTCCACCAAACTCCTGCTGGTCCGACTCTGGGCTGGCCTTCTAACATCCACTCGACTTCCGTCTGTCTGGCTTAGTAACATCTACTCGAAGTCAGTACGCTATTACATGCCTCCCTAGTGTTCACCTGACCATTGTCTGTCCGACTTTGGTTTGGCCTTGTACGGTCCGCTCAACCTCCGTAAGTATGACCCTTGTGTACCTAGTGTCCATCTGACTCCTGACAATCTGGCTTCTAAATGGCTTAGTAAAATCTACTCAACTCCTGTCTGGCCTCTGTGTGTCTTAGTGAAATCTAATCAACTCATGTCCGTACGACCAATACATGCCGCTCCAGTGTCCACCTGACTTCTGTCGGTCCGACTCTGGTTTGGCCAGGTGAGGTCCACTCGACTCGACTACTGGCTGCCTGCTACCCTGTGTGGCTTAGTGAGATCTACTCGACTCCTGTCAATACTACCATTACATGCCTCTCCAGGGTCGAACCTGATTCCTGTCAGTAAATCGTAAAGCATTCAGTGCACGTTGGCAAGGAATATCATTCTTTCCACCATCGAATTTCGCTTTAATTTTCGCATATCATTCCGCTGATCTCACTCCATTGTATGGCTTCAACCTGTCCCCGTGCACTACGATGGGAACTTTTCAGTGAAGATTGCATTCTGTATATAATATCCGACAGCCATTTCCTGACAACCCAAGGCCCAGTCGAAAACCTATCCTTCCCTGTATTGATTCAAACAGACAATATCACCTTCATCAAACAGGATTTTGTCTTCACATTCTTGCCATATTGCTTTTTTCAGTCGCTCGACAAATGCCCCATGTTCTCTTGGGCTATACTGTCTGTTTTTTTCCAAATCACTCTTTAACTCATTGATAAATGTTCCACTCTCTTCTCTGCCTGCACATCTGGAGTGAAAACGTCCTGTGGTAATGCCATGTCAGTGACGTATACCATACAGTGAGAGGTCACTTCGGTACTATCAAGTGGTATACTGTTGTAAGCCATCGCTGTAAAGTCTAATTTCTCATCCTAATTTCTCTGACTTGTGTTCCCCATCCCGGGCAACATATATTGAATAACCTTGTTCATTCGCTCGACCATACTGTCAGAGCGAGGGTGCAATGGTGAAGTTAAGTGCAGACCTTATCAATCTCCATAAGTTTCTGTATGTTCTTGAAGAGGGCACTCTCATATTATACACCTTGGTAAGAAAAAATCTCTTTGGGGCAACCATGTACAATCAGTTCAGACACAGTTTCTGCTCGTATGTCCCCCATGGGATAGATTTGTACCAGAATGTACATGTCGTCTGTATTTGTCTCTGGAAAGTGGCCTGCAAGGTCTGCGACGATATGTTCAAATCGGTCACCATCTGGAAAACTGCACTTCTTGGGCCGTTTCATCCGTTGGGGTCCATCTTTACCTCACAGACAGTTCTTAACATAGTCAACGACAGAAGTGTGGATACACAGTCTGTAATAGACACACAGCATCTCTCGAAACCCCGATGAGGTGTGCAAGTACCACACTACTGTTGACTTCAATTTATTGGTGCCAATAATGCGGCTTCTTAAGGAGATGGAATCTTCCCAAATGTAGCACACAATACTGATTTCCTAATTTCTGAACAACCCCAACAAATGACTTATCACTGTCCATTCGGGTTTTTGTCGATCAGACTCCTTTCAAGTAAGAATAATATTGGTACTTGGTCAGACAGCTATTCATGCCTAATAAACTCAAATGTGGATTGTACCAGACAAATCTCTGACTGTGGTCAAAATGGACACATATTGGGTTGATTTAACTCTCTGTGGATGATGGCTATGGCTACGCCTGCTATTTTCTATTCCCTCATCATAGCCGGCATTGCCCTGTGGCACACTATCCTTTGATCATTCACATCACTATGATTTGATCGGTCCTTGGTCAACACTGGGACTGCTTTTACAATGGACTCCAAAGCTCTGGTGTTCACATATTCCTTGAGCTCACTTACATCAGTTTCACTTTGTCTAGAGTAAGGACATTCCGGCTTGCATTCTATTTGAACCTTGAAAGAGCATTTGCGTTTGCATGTTGCTTTCCTGAGGATGTTTGATGGTGAAATTGAATTGATTTAGTCACTGGAGCCATGGATATGTTTGCCCATCTTGTTCCCAAAACAGTGTAACAAGGTTAGGAAACCGTTATCCTTTCTTAACACAAAATTTCAGCCAAGCAAGTATTGCTTGAAATACTGTACAAAAAGCAACTTCTCAGTCATTCTGTATCTGTGATAAGACAGCTCATTGTACTAGGTCACTGGCGTCAGTGTCTAGGATGAATGACCACCTTCAACTGATGAGTATCTCAAAATTGATGGGCTGGTCAGGCGTTTCTTTAACTCCAGAAATGCGTTCTCACAATCTTGAGTCCATCAGATTCTTTGTCAACTCATGGAGTGGACTCACCACTATAGCATAGTCTTTTACCTCCTTCCTGTAGTAACAAGTGAGGCTTAAAAATGTCCGAATCTCTCGAAGGATTGTCAGTCTTATGTATTGCTTCGTCTTTGCTCTGTTCGCCACAACACAGTCAGATGATGCCAGATGTCTCAAGAATGATACTTTGGTTTTGCATGGTTGACACGTCTAAGGCTTGAGCGTCAGGCCTGTGGCAGTCAACTGATTAAAACACACTGTCCAAATTCAACAAGTGGCATTCTATGTCTTTACCGAGTACTATAATCTTATCTAAATAAAGAATCAAAACAGGCCATTGTAGCCCCTTCGATGATTGCTCCGCGATGTGCCCAAACGTACAAGAGACATTGCCGAGTCCTATGAACATAGTCATAAATTAGTATAGGCCTTTGTGTGGAGTAGTACATGACATTTTCTGTTTATCATTTTCATTCGTGGGGACCTCGTGATAGCCCTTGGGCAAATCCAAATAAGAGAACCAACAAGCATCGCCCAGTGCGTCTAGATGTCCTCGATTCGAGGTACAGGGTAGTTGTCTTTGATGAAGAGTCCATTCAGTCCCTGTAATCAATGCACAATCGCCACTTACCGTCCTTCTGCGTCACAAGGACACATTGCACAAACAATGGACTTATAGATTTTTCAATAAAACCGGCCTCTCAGCTTTAAAATCTCTTTGTCGAAATATCTCGTTTGAAAATAGGCATTCTCTTCGGGGGTTTACTGATAGTATTGTCATCTTGAAGCTTTAGAAGAATTCACTGCGTTCTTTAAACATTTGATACAAATGCAGAGGAAATCCTTCAACATGAAACCTTTTTTTATCGAACTGAGTTCTAGTCATTCTTGTCAAACAGTTCTCCCACACTATGGACAAGCGCATGGGTTGCCACACGTGAGTCTCTGTATACACTAACCTTCCTCGTTATTCCGGCCGAACACTCTCCCATACAATACACCAGACCTTGAACTGTAAATTGACTTAGCTAAACCTAAGCAATACTTCTTCATGAATTGTACTCCAGTACTACTCATGGCACTACATCAGGCAATCTGTGGGTTAGTACAAACGAAGTTGAACTGACTTACATGTATATTGATCATAAGCTTTTTCTCTTTTTTTCTCTTTTTATTCCATTCAATTTTTAGGATACTTCCCCTTCATCCACACTCATGAAACTTTGCATACTTGTTGATGGAGTCTTCTTAGTCTTACTTTTTTGAATGACACCCATATCCAAAACAATATCCAATTAACACTTTCTTCTTGATTATTTAATCTTTTGAAACTGAAAGGCCGCTTTTCCGGCCCAGGAACACGATGCATCATAATTGCATTAGGTATGGTGGCTGCTGAGTGAATGTGTTGAGTAGACTAATCAATATTTTCAATGTGCACCCCAAAGGCTCCACATTAAAAATATTAATTGGTCTACCCCCAAATAACTAATATGGACTCTCCTGATTGCTCTCATTGAACTGACATGGAAGATACCATCAATGTTCAACAGGTTAATATCTATACCTGTATCAAGCCTCCCTATTTCAACTTTTGCAAATCTCAGTGGAGTAGCATTCATTGCTCTGTTATCGTCGATAGCCAACTGTGTCGATTCAGTCGATAAAAAGTGAAAAAAAATGCGAATAAAAGTCCACTTTTGTCAATCTTGGGCTCGATATCTCAGTTTCTCCACGAATTACCGACATTTTGTCGTTAATTTTAGCAAGATAGATGAGGTATTCACTGTTTTCGAGATTGTTGAAAATTTCCATCTGGGGAGTGTCATACCTTTACTTTTTTTAGTATTGATAATATAATATATATTTTATTAAAATTGATAAAATCTGATAATACGTCTAGTGTCTGTGGTTCCACACTATATCCAAACACAAATTACCAATTCATATTATGTAATTTTTTGCGATTGACATGTGTAACAGGGGCATGACATAACTTTCTGCAAAAGAAACTATGGAAATGTGGAAAGTGCAGAAATCGCCATGTTCGCATCAAATGCAAATTATTGAAACAGTTAAAACCTCTCCCATTTCACCCCACTTTCTTTATCCACGAGTGTGTTGGGAGAGGGTGGGTGAGTGGGTGTGTGCCTGCTTCCATGTTTGTGCATCTTTAAAAGTTAACATTTATATTTTCTGATATTATATTATTCTGTTAAGGGACATAGTAGATTGAGAGAGAGAGCGACATCAAAATTCCATTTCTAGTGGAGCTTACTGGTTGTACAAAATAGAACTCCACGTACAGACACCAGAGTACTGTTCATGTGTGGCTACAATTTATGCTCTTCTGCTGTCCAGAAGTGGCCCGCTCGTTGAATGTAGCAAATCAAGACTACTAGGCCTCTCGCTTATCAGAAGTACAAACTTGTTGGTAACTATGAGATTAGTGGTATTTGTTAATTTGTATGGGGGTTCGGATTGAGCAGACAAAGTTTCCGAATACTTTCTGGTGAAGTGACGACTTGTAGCTCCACAGTGGAAGCATGGGTACTCGCCGTCGATAGGAAGCCCAAGAAGGGACGGAAACATGTTTTCTGCTCATGGGTAGTGACATGACTGAGTCGAACACTCTCTGACCATGTGTCAGGAAGTGAGCTGCCATTTGGATCTAAGTAATAATACCGGTGATGGGTTCGATGATGATTCAATTTTGTGTATAGTGTTTTAGAGGTTATAACCGAAGTGGGTATCGTCGTCCGAATTGGTGTGTCGGGATCGGGATGGACCAGCCACGAGTTCCTCTGGCATATATTCTTTATGGCCATTGAGACACAAACTGCCAAGTGTGGACAAAGCAGAGATAGACGAAGCTGTGGCAGCTGTGGGATTATTTCAGTGAGGGGCCAACTTGGCGATGGTATGCCTGTCTATGCGGCGCACACTGGAACATTTGCATGTTCTTCTTGTCTCAGCTCTTTGTGAGGAGGTGCTGGTGGTAGCGTGGAGGAGGGCATCCTGTTCCCTGATGCAATATCTGCAAGGAGGGGTAGCCAACCCCAGTTTCTGACAATTAAGGACCCTCAGAAGTGGATCAGGTGTTTGGTTTAGATTGTGTCCATGTCTTATCACCTGGTGAGGCGTTTCAGAGGACACTCTCTCTGGTGGGTGGCCGATGTCTCTCAGTGAGTCCCCCTCACACACACACACCCAGATGAAGACTATCAAGAAAGGTTGTCGTTGTTGGACAACATTTAGGAGCTTGCATCATGGTAGTCATTAACCTCTTGTAGACTTCATTATTTGTCAGTTTATGTTTGGTTAGAAGAGAATCACGTTTTCGTAGTTATGAAGACCTCTAAAAGACGGGTTGGTCCCATTTCTCCATGTTGGTGAGATCTGGGCTGTACAAGTGCTTTGTCACCAGAGCTTCTAAATGGATAGACATTCGGAATATTGAATTTCTAAGAGCTGTTTTAAACTCGGGATGGTGTAACTAGGATGTCTATACCAGTGAAATATTGTTATCGAAATTTAAGATGGAGTTCAGGGTGCGGCATAGATCTGACTGGGAGGTTTCGGGTCAGATTCCAGGACAGGTCTATGGGTACGACGCCATTTTGTAAATTGCACTTCGGTAAATGTGGTGTTTGTGGTGTGCCACTGACCACCAAAACATCAGCAATAGGATGGCAAGGGATGTTATCGGGATCTGCGTTGCATCGCGGATTGCAGCGTCTCCATGATGAAACTGGAGTGTGTAAGATCACTTGGGTTGGGAGAATAGAGCCGAACTCTTTCAATGTTCCCGGAATATTTTCTGCCATGTGTAACTAGGTTTCCGCTCTGGAGGCTTTATCACAAAAAAAACAAACAAAGAAGAATATGTTGTTGTATCGTGACTTTATATGTCTGGTAAAGTTACATGCAGTGATTGCTTTTGAAAGTGTTGCTAAACCCAAACAACAAACAAACAGGTAGTGAATGTGAAATTTAAAGTTGCTAACCGTTCATTCCATGAATGTTTGTCTAGAAAAATAATTTTTTCCAACTATGCAGTTACGTTTGCCTCCGTGTCTATTATGGCAATATGAGGATGGGCAATGTTAATTTTCAAATCCACTGCCTTTAGATACAGTGTCAGACAAGCATAGATTGTTGCCCGGTGCCCACCTCAAGTGCTTCCCTAGTCCCATGTATGGCTCTGCGGGGTTTTGGGGGCCTGTTTGCATGTAGATATCTGGATTCCATGGTCCTAATGATATATATACTGCTCCTCCACACCCCTATTGAACACCACTGTGTTTATGTAATTTCGAGGGAGGGTTGGAATTTTACTCGGTCCTCCCATTTCTATTTCCTTTTGTTTTGGCTTAATCGCTGTTTATTTTGAAATCAAGATGAATGAAGGCTATCTCCACTGGAAGGGAAAGTGTTATGCTGTTGGTCATTCGTCATAGATCACCAAGATAAAAAAATAGACCATCCCCATGTTAGTTGTTACAAACTTTTTAATAGTATAGTTAGTGGAATCACGTTGCAGTGTTCTCACTGAAGTTTCAAGTCCTAAGCACGGGTACTCGGCACAAGCTGATAAATAAAAAAAGAAGATATCTGATAGCATGTTTGGATCAATGTTGATGTGCCCTCATAATGGTATATTAATATTAACAAGGTGCACAACTCGCTTTTCGAAAACGATAGCACCCATCTTCATTATACCTCCCTCATTTTTTTTTTCACCCAACTTATCCAGCAGTAGCCAGTGTCAGTGGAAAGGGGAACGAATAAGCTTTACAGTGGAGTACTACAAGACCGTTTGGTGTTCTTTGGTTGTTCATACTAACCGGGAGAAGGCACAGCAAAGGCCGAAAAACATTTAGGCGGGCAAGATGCTGTTATGTGGAAAATGAGTTACCAGCGACGATTCTCGGATTCATTTTGAAAATTCGATGCGCCATTGTCTATGAAGGGCTGATTCAAATATTAACCATATACCTTTGTCAATTTTCAATCTTGAGTTGACATTTATTCATTTATGGAGTTCACATTTACCGTTTATACACTTTTAGCCGGTAAATTGAAAACTCATGAAGTTGGCGGCGTCCATAGAATCGGCGAGACTCGCACAAAACATCCCCATTCTCTCACTGGCTTTTTTCCACGTTTTCTCGGAATAAATAGTAGTAAATGGAAGAATAGGGATGTATCTGTGAGCATCTTGTCGCATCTATGGATGCCGACAATTTGATGAGTTTTAAAAATAATGGTAAAAAAGTGTACAAAAGATAAATGTGAACACCAGAAATGAATAAATATGTGACTTCTCCCAGTTATTATGATTAACCCAAGAACACCCAGCGGTCATGTAATGCACCATTGTAAAGCTTATTCTTCCCCTTTTCCACTGACACCGGGTACTGCTGGATACGTTGGGTGAATCAAATTTGAGTTGGGTATAATGAAGATGATTGCTATCAGTTTCGAAAAGCGAGTTGTGTTCTTTGTTAATATTTATATACCATTATGGGGGCACGTCAGCATCGATTCAAAAATTATATCAGATATCATTTTTCTTTCCATTTCACAGCTTATGCCGAGTACCTGTAGTCCTAATGACCCAAGTTGATTTTTTTAACATTAGATTATTTCAAGAGCTCTGTAGGCTGTTCTTGAGCTACAGTCTTGCCGTGAACTGGTTGTATTCCACGAGTGGGCAGTGATTTCCACGCATGCGTTCAACAGGTAACAAAAATCATCATTACCGAATTTTTTAATTAATGAAGCACCTAGTTGTACCGGTAGAGAAAATTTTTGATGATAATTCCTATAATTAGTGTTTGGAATCTAACATTAATGCGTCCATGGAAATATTACCCACCCAAGGAAAGTGACAGGTACACGACGGCCGTACTGCATGAAAGACTAGATATAATGAATTCACACGTGTATTCACTGCTTGGTAGCGTGCGTGCCCAGGTGGGTGCAATTTATCAGTTTGGTGTTTATATATTTTGAACGTAAGTTTGTCGTGCAATAAATGTTTATTTAGCGCGCATGCTCACGTAATATTTAGAACGATAACTGACAAAGTTCTTGGGGACTTCAGTGGATTCTACAAAAAATGGACGTCTGCAAATATCTAAAACGAATATTTGTAATTATCCTATATTTGGTTTTGCTTTATGTTTATTTCTGTGCATTGTTTTTTTTCGTATACAAGCAAAGCAATCCGTAATACACATAAATGTTTTTATGCCGTCTGCTGAAGTATTTTTGCAACAGTGACACGAGAACAATCAGACTAGAAAGTCCGACCAAATTTTTTGTAGGTGACATTTAATACCCAGTCGTACTAAAATGACAGACACTGAATACCTGTTCATACTAAAATGAGACCTCAGGTAGAAAATGAGACCGCAGGCAAAGTACAACGACAAAGAGACCCGCAAGTAAACTATTAATCTCGAAAACATCAAATAAACACGAGTATACCCTATATCATATATAAAATTTATTACAAAGATGGTGGTAATATCTTGTTATTACTCCCTTTTATTTTGTGTTTAAAGTCTGATAGAAAATCACATTTGCGGTCTCATTTTCTACCAGGCACAGGCCAAAGGGACACAGATTATGCGGAATCCCTTCCATGAAATGAGGCAATTATGTGGATTTGCCTATTGTTATTAAGTGTGAATAACAATAAAACTCCCTTGAAATAAATAGCTTGTAATTTATCAATACTCTTTTCAAGCAAAGCAATCCGTAATACATATAATTATATGCTTTCATGCCGTCTGCTGAAGTGTTTTTACAAGAGTGACACGATAACAATCCAGCCAGAAAGTCCGACCCAGTTTTTTCGTAGGTAACATTGAATTCCGGTCGTACTAAAATGAGAGACATTGAATGCCCTGACATACTAAAATGAGACCTCGGGTAGAAAATGACACCGCCACAGACCGCACGCAAAGTACAGGGGTTGGAGTCCCCGAATGAACGCTACCGGTTCCATGTTGGTGTTTTAGGACCAGTAGTTTACTTGCGATCTCTTTGTCCTTAGTTGCGAAAAAAAGTGAGCCTGCAAGTCGGATATCATGCTATACATTAAAAGTGAAATTTTAAGGGTTAAAGTTAAAATATCGGTATCAAACTTCAGATGTATATTTGATATACCCAATCGCCAATAAATGAATATTAGTCACCGCGAAAGCCGTAATTGCACCTACGAGTGTGGTACGCCATTGTAGCTGGGTGCTTTCGATAAACCAACGAAACGCGAAAAGATCTGGGGAGGGGCTGGCTTAACCAAAATACTTTCCACTTTCAGATACACCAAAAACACAAGACGGAATATCAGCAACATGCCAAGAGCGTCTGACCCCATCCAACCGACCGGCCAACCAACAAGACCAACAGAATGATCTACAGCTCAACAAGTCTGACTACGCCCAGCCAAAGGACACAGCAACAGAAGGCTCGAGGCAGACTATACTTGCCAATGACAGCTCCAACATAAAATGACAAACAAGAGGCAGACTATGCTTGCCTGAAGGCACAACAGGAATACAAGGACAGCCACACTAAACACAAACACACTTCTTTTTCTGTTTTTTTTTCTCTCTCTCTTTTCCCCAGTAACCATGACGGAATTATTATAACCGCTATGGATATTTAGTAACCGTTATGGATTCTGATCATCCTTCACTCCATCCCCAGAGGTCGTCACCCACCTCCGGGGAGGCGAGCGTTGGCCCTGCGATATCCTTCTTGTCCGTTCTGTAAACGGTACTAGTGCACATTCACGCCCCGGCAAAATAGGTTAACATGCAAGCTTGACCCCCCCCCCCCCCCCCGAACCAGGGAAGTTCGGGGTCATTCTTTGGGTGGACCCCGAAAGGGGGCGTTGGTTTTGTACATGTCTCGGTTTACTCCTGTGAAATAAGTCTTCCTGCAGAAGCCAGCTCAACCTCTCAGACAATTGCCAGAGGCAGACTACACTTGCCAATGTTTCTTGTTTATGTTCTAATCGGAAGAGATTGCGTGGTATGTGCACAAAATAAGAGTGTTTAATAAGTATTTTCCCGCGAGCTTGTGCTTGCACATTACTTTTTCTTGTATTTTTTGGTCGAAGGAATATAAGTTTTTTGTGTCATGCAATGAATGTGTATATTCGTGTCGAAGGAATATAAGTTTGTTTGTGTCAGGCAATGAATAAATCCAAAAAAAAAAAATAAAATAAATTGAAACCACCCCCGTGTTGTTTATCGTTTCAACCTCGAGTCTCAGTTGTGCCGTGTTTCCTATATCGTCAGAGGCGACGCCTCCTCCATCATCGAAGTCGACTTCTCCTCCAACTCCGAGCGACTTCTACTCCATCAAGGGTGTCGACTTCGCAATCAGAAGGCCGACTTTTCCTCCACCAGCGAGTTTTGCTATGGGCCGACGTCTCTTGTTACCAAACGTCTAACCGGGTACAAAAACAGCTGGCTACAGAACGGGTAGACACTAAACGTCCTGGGAACCTGCCATACACAAAAGTAGGGTTAAATCGAAAATTAGAGGCCTTTTGAGTTTGGCTGCTACATCATAAGGCACTTATGCACGTCGTTTCAACAAAAGGTGTTTTATTCAAATGACACTGAAGACGAAGTTCGTTTCCTGTTGAAAGGTCATATCCGAGGTAATTGGATATCCTCAATCAAGTGGCTATTTCGGGCAAAAAGTTTTATTTTGCGATGGTGTGGATTTAGTACATAATGTTCATTAATTGTCATATGGCCAAAATAATTTGTTGATGGTTTTGATTCAAACTGTGTGGGGACCAAGTTAATTTCAGATGGAGGTCAAGGTCACACAGGAGTGCTTAATGACTAATCCAGACCTGTTTGGGAGTTGACATTTTGCAGGTGACAAATGGGACAATTTTTGTGTGAATTAGCTTTGTGACAGCCTTTTGAAAAAAAAATGAATAAGAAATCCATACGTTTTCTCTTTGTCAGAATGTTCATCGTACATTGTAAAATCATCAGCGAAGGAATAAAGAATCCCTATAACATAGTCCTATCGCTACCGAGGCACGAAAATTAGAAAACTCACCCTCAAATGACAAAAATTTGATCATTTTGTCCGATTTTTGAGCAATCAGCTGTGTCATTCAGCTCATTGTATTTGGATGATGTAATAAAAAATCGTGTTTTTATGCCGGCGGCCATGTTGAATCTCTAGTAGCTTTTCATTTATTCTACTAATCTTTCCAAATAAAAATCATTTAAAAGTAAATATAAAGCAGGTGTTGGTTATCCATTTGTTTTCTTTTTGAACGTAAACATTTTGTTTGCTTTAACGAGAGCTTACGAGAAATGCAAATTGCGAACCAGTGACCAGAGTGGGAGGAGCTACCATCGAACGTTTGAGCGTGCTAAACGTGCGAAAATATTTGATATTGACGTCACGATGGCATATGACATATAACCAAACCACATTTACACAGACAACCCTTCCAGCTCTTGCTTCTCCGGCTTCTTCGGACCAGGAATCTGACCAGGAGGAGAGCATCACGGAATCCGTGGAGGCATTCCTCGGGAGGAGATCCAGGGCGATACTGTCCGAGCTATGTGCCAGGAGACTTTCAACCTTTATACCAAAGCAGGAGCTACACCTTTCGCTATCAGAACAATCCTCGTAAAAGACCTTGAAAAATCTAAAAAATCTCAAGAAACAGTAGCAAGGATCAGGCAGTTCATCGCTAAAGAAAAAACACTCTTCCTCTTGAACCGACAACTCCACCAACATCCATCTCTCCAACGCACCCTCCTCCTTCCAAGAAAAACCGCAGGAGACACAGACGCCGCTGAATACCTCAACTCCTTCCCTCCTTTGCCACGCTCAGATATAACACTAATATCATGCAGCCAATGAGGGTCGAAAGGGGCTTGCCTCACAGCGTCCCTGTGTGCCTTCGGTGCACAAAAACCATTTGAAAACCTACAGTGGCTTTAGAATAGAGACAGAGAGACAGATGGAGAGAGAGGGTGGGGTGGGAGTGGGGGGGGGGGGGGTACTGTACAGTGTACTCCAAAACTACGTTCGTTTGTAGGTTGCACCTATTCTCACATTAATATTTTGATTGCGCGCTGTTTTTTCTAGGAAAGGACACACCAGAAACTGAAAACATTGTGAGGTTTGTGTATAGAGGAGGTAATTTAAATGCAAAATATCCTCGGCCGTGTTAATAAGTTGTGTATTTCTTAAACAACCGACGTATTCAACCGAATAACTGCCAGGAGACCTATATTGTTTCCACTTTTTCAACGTCGGAAGTTGTTTTCGAGAAGAAATTCGGCGAGAGCAATAAATATCTAATCGATTTGGGGGAAGAAAATGAAAACAACATATCATTTTTCAGAGACCATTGGGCACGACCACACTGAGGACGTAGACACCGAATTTAACCAGATGGATACCACGTTGCGACCTATTGTGCCAATGACAATGTCACATACCTTACTTAGAAACTACTGGACTCCCTAGCAACAGACAAAGTACTGGGTTGATTGTAACCGAATTTAGTTTGTAGTCCCCCCCCCCCCCCCCTCCCCCACTATACTTCAGAAATTTGATCTATTGGGTCATTTGCCAAGCCAAGTTACTCCAATAGCAACCAATGCAACACCCTAGTTGTGGGAAAACCACTGCATAGATTTCAACCAATTTTGGTATATGAGGCCATAGTGCCTTGAAGAAGACGGACGCCACATTTCTTTAGTATATTGACCCACAATAGATTTGAAATGCTACCTATCGATCCATTGAGCATTCCACATAACTTACATAGAAACCAGCAACAGACAAACTCTTGCACTGATTTTAACCGAATTTAGTATGTGGCCCCACAATGCTTTAGAAATTTGATTTATTGGGCAGTTGACCATGACAGCTGACACCCATAGCAATCAGCGCATTCCCTAGCAACGGTAAAACTACCAGGCCGGTTTTGGTCAGATTTGGTATATGGGTCCAGAATACATTGGGAAATCGGCATATTCGGCCCATGACGAGGTCACGCGACTCCCATAGCAACCAACGTGACTTCCTAGCAAAGAGCAAACTAACGGACCGATTTTACCCAATTTGGTATATTAACCCATAATAGATTTGGTAATCGACCTGTTGTGCCAGTGGTGCGCGGTGGCGTTGCGGTAACTAGTTTTCGTCAGATCACAGAAGTTAGGCAACGTCGAGCCCTGTTAGTCCTTGGATGGGTGACCGTCTGAGCAATCGATTCAGATTCCCACGTTGTGTCCTTAGGCAAGGCATTTAACCCCGGTTGCCCTCGTAGGGTCACGATGGCGCTGCGTACTGTGCGCATGTCTTCAACCAATCTAACCCTGCCTGCGCTGCAACGCGGAGTTACGATGTTGGGGAGCTGACTGCTGCTCGACGTTGCTCGGTGGTTCTCTCTGGGTTCTCCGACTTCGCCCAAGATATGACCTTGGCTGTTAAAGTGCCGTTAAACATTAATAAATCAATAAATAAATAAATAATTGTACCAGTGACTATATCGCGTGAAACCCAAAGCAACCAGCACAATTCTCCATCAGTAGGGGAAGTACTAGGCCATTCATGGCATAATTTGGCGTAGGAACCCATAATACATTTGAAATTCGACCTATTAAGGCACCAACCGGGTCCCCTGATTCTCATAGCATCCAACGCTATTCCTAGCAACAGGGAAAGTAGTGGGCTGATTTTGACCAAATTTGGTATATGGACCCATAATATATGTTTGTTTGGGCATATTAGGGCACTGACAAGATCACGTGATTCTCATAGCAATAAGCGTGACTCGCTATCAACGACAAACTACTGGGCCGATTTTAACCCTATTTGGTATATGAATCAATAATGCATCCGAAAGTCGAGCTATTGGACCATTGACCATTTCACGTGATATCGATAACAACCTACCTAACTCCTTAGCAACAGGGAAGGTACTGCACCGATTTTGACCAAATTTGGTATATGGATCCATAATACATAAGGAATTCGACCTATTAGGACACTGACCATATCATGTGACTGCGATAACAATAAACGCGACTCCTTAGCAACTACTACTAAGCCGATTTAACGAAATTTGGCAAGTGGACACATAATGCATTGGGAATTCAACTTATGGTACCGTTGATCATATCGCGTGACCCCCATAGCAACCAACACGACCCCCAGCAAAAAGCAAACTACTGGGTTCATTTTTGTCACATTTGACATATGGACTCAGAATACATTTGTAATTTGAACTATCGAGGCAATGACCATTTCACGTGACTTCCAATGCAACCAACGCGACTCCCTAGCAACGGACAACTTACCACATCGATTTAAGCAAAACGAAAAAGTGGTCTCATAATGCATTGTGATTTCGGCCTATCGAGACACTGACATGTCACGTTACTTCCGTAGCAACCAACATCACTTCCCTGCAGCGCCTGAGTAACAGTTCAAATTTTAACCGAATTTGGTATATGAGCCCATAATGCATTATAAAGCGGACCTACTGGGACTGTGTCACGTGCCTCTTATACCAATCGACGTGATTCTGCAGCAACGGCCGATTTTGGTCAAATTTCATATTGGGTGCATAATACATTGGTAAACCCACCTATTGAGTCAATGACCATGTTACATGATTCCCATAGCAACTAACTCGACTCTCTAGTAGAAGGCAAAGTAATGGCCCATTTTGACCAAATCTGAGGTTTGGACCCATAAAACATTTGAAGTTTGGCCTATTAGGATGCTGACCGATACTATATTGTGTAACAGAGCAGGCAAATCATCGATACCATCACATAATGTTCCCACCAACTGGGAAACCTATAGTGTAGGTTTTAACCAAATTTGGCTTATGGACCCACAATTAACACACTCGTTATCCAAACAGGTAGGTCTGTGATAAAATCTCATACATTAATTTTCCTAGCAAGCATGGTGACTCACTTGCAACAGCAATCAGATGCAGGTTATTGGTATAAAGTCTATATTACACTTGGTATGTGAGCAGTAGAATCAACAATAATGTCACATGAATCCCCACTACCCATCCCGACCGCCTAGCAAAGGGTAACCTACTATCCCCAGGGGACCAACATAAGTACATTCCACTATATACACTCGTAATACGTTGGAAATACAACCAAGCGTAATTATCACTGATTACCGATATGTTTTTTGGCACCCCACCAACCTGAAATACAACTCCCTAGTGACACAAATACCATTGGGTCTATTTTGACACCAGTTGATACGTGGTACAAAATATAATGAAAATGATTTACACGTCCAATCACTGTGCCATGTGGTTTCCTAAACAATTTCCACGTTTCCTTACTTTGGGGGAATTACTTCTCAAATGCTAATTAAGATAACTATATAATATCTTGGGAATGAAGCATCGTCCTCTTTTGCATAGCTTTGCTACAGTTTCTTGTTTTCAACAGCGAAGGTGGTGAGCGGCCGAAGGCCGCGAACGAAGAGAGCATAGTGGTAACGTGTTTGTGTGTGTGTGCGTGTGTGGTGTGTGTGTGTGTGTGTGTGAAAATATAAGATCGAAATTTAAAAGAATATTTCAGAAAAATCCAAAAATCTGTGTCCGGAAGTAAATTCCATGGACAAAAAATAGAAGTCGAAGTTGATCGAATTGTGTTGTTTTCATTGGTAGAAACTGAATTAGATTTCTGAAAAAAGGAACAGTTGAACGTGCAGGAGGAGCACAAAAGAAACGCACGTTGCGCTGCATTTGTCGTTCAATTTTTAAAATTTAATTGCTTGTAAAAAAATAAATCGAAATTGTTGAAAGCCACAAAGTAGCACGTTTGTTAATAAAATATCTAAGAACAAGTGTGTCTGCAAGAAATTCTCTATTTTAAGTATTTTCCTTTCGCGAGACGTTTAAAAACGACGAGTCGATGTTTTCTCGCATTTGTCATTTCTGGCACTCTTTTTTGTAAACAACAGGCTTTCCCCTCTCGTGCTTATGAATTAAAAGAGGCACACAATGGGATTCCTGAGACTTTGCTCTTCGTTGTTGGGTGCCGTACTTTTCGGATCGTCAATTTTGTTCCCATTTCTCTGACGCAATAAAGTTTTTGGAACGATTTTTCCACTTTAATATTTATCAAAAGGTACGGAACCGGTATCTGGTAATGATATTTCGAACGCGATCTTGCCATTTTTGAGGTTTTGAAGTGATAAAGTGTTACACTCAAGCACTTCCACTCCAGAGAAAACTCCACAGACAATTCGTCGGCTGAGTGCTAGAATGTTCTATGTCCCATAGGGGACATAGAACATTCTAGCACTCAGCCGGCGAATTGTTGCTATTTTCGGATTGACCCACTTTTGCGTCACGCGGAGATTCTTGTAACGTTGTACACCACTTTTGGCAACGATAGAAGGTTTGCCGTCTTCGGACTGTGATTGCAAGAGCAAATTATCAATACACACACACGCAGTGTTGATACATTTTGTTTTTGAATATAAAATCATTCAGTAAATAATTCATGACTGATTCCTTCGAAGGATAAGGTGGACCAGAAAGTAGCTCAACTTTTCAGCTTTGTTTGCAGTTTATATTTAAAATCGGATATTTCTTGCTGCAAACAAAGAATAGCACCTAAATATCAAAACTATAAAATTAGCTAATCTCCGCTTGAATTCCAGCTAACCAGAAAGTAAACTGCTGTCGTTTTTCATCAGCGATCGAGTCCGATCAGATACTCAGTCTGTCAGTCTCCAAATGCATTTGTAATTTCAGGCGACCAGCTTTATTTATTTATTTATTTGTTTATTGGTGTTTAAGGTCACATACACCAGCTAAATGGGACTACAAATTAAAGCGTCGGAATAAAAGTAGTTAATTCTATAAATTTGATACCAGACAATTTTATTTACACTCACTGATACGGAATTCATTTTCTATCTGGTCCAAAACTTTTTACATGACGTTTAACAATCCAGTGGCGGCTCCACAGGAGGGGGGGGGGGGGTGGATGCCCCTCCCACTTTTCAATCGCCCCCACCCACATTCAATCTTCAATTTTCTATCGGACAGTGGTTCTCCCTCCCAACTGGACACACGTCAGGTCGGGTGTTGTAGAAATGCTCAGATATTGCTCCCACTCCCTCCCTGGGCCTTCAAATATGGAAATCTTTCATGGGGACACTCTCCATATCCCCACACACTTGAGGGGAGATCCCCTCCCCTCCTCCAGCTATAAGGCCTGTGGCATTTGGGAGATGCCTTCGGTATCTTGACCTTGGACCCCCATATCTTACTTAAGCCTCCCCCCCCCCCCCCCAAAAAAAAAAAAAATGAAATGCTGGCGCCGTCACTTTAACAATCGATCAAGATCAAGAAAACTTGAGATGGAAAGACAATGTGTTGATCAAACTTGCAGAAAGGGCTACATAAAATTAAGCTACATAATGTTCTGACCTACTTGCAAGTTGAAAATACAACCTCAGATTTGGGTTCGATGGGGTGATTGATGCCCCCCCCCCCCCCCCGAAAAAAGACCCTTTCCAACCTACTTGGAACCTGAGATGTTGAGGTGGAATGGGTGAGTCCATTTGTTGCACCTCCTCTCCCACCCACCACCCCACCTTTCAGAAAATGTTCAACCTGCTTAAACTACATGTACTTGAATATACAAGAAGTGATATGGAGGCAGTGTGTGGGTATTTTAATTAATGCCCCTACCCAAATCCTATCACAGATTGCTGAACTATGAAATTTGAAAGTGTCAAAATGTCGAAAATTTTCGCAAACAAATTGCGAAAACAATCTTTTCTTGCAGCGAAGATTTCATCATAATTAGGAAATTTTCAAACGCAAAAAGAAAAGATTCAAGTCACCGAAGTTAAGCAACGCGTCAAGCGCGGTTAGTAGTTTGATGGGTGATCATTTCAGCAACTGATTCGCTTTCGCGCGTTGTATCCTTGGGCAAGGCACTTAGCCCCACTGCCTACATGGGGCCACGATGCTGCTGTGTACTAAGGCGTACTGCACGTCGATGGTGCGCATGTCTTCAACCAATCTAACCCTGCCTGTGTCGCGGTGCAGAGTTCCGATGTTGGAGAGCTGACAGCTGCGCGTCGTTGCTCGGTGGTTCTTTCCGGGTACTCCGGCTTCCTCCATCCGTAAAACTGTCACGGTCGCGATTAGCCATTGTGCATACGTATGTGTCCTTAAACACCAAATAAATAAATAAATAAATAAAAAGAAAACAGGGCGCGGTGGCTCAGAAGGTAGAGGTGCAGGCTGCAAGCCGAGAGGTCCGCGGTTCGAATCTCACCTGCGGCAACCGCGTTGCGTCCTTGGGCAAGACAATGCACCCCCATTGCCCATGTGGGGACACGGTGATGCTGTGCACTAAGGCGTACTGCACGTCGATGGTGCACCTGTCTTCAACCAATGCTAACCCTGTTTGTGTGGAGTTCGTATGTTGGGGAGCTGACAGTTGCTCGCCATTGCTCGGTGGTTCTCTCCGGGTACTCCGGCTTCCCCCACCCGTAATACTGTCGTGGTCATGATTAGCCATTGTGCAGAAATATGTGACCTTAAACACCAATAAATAAATAAATAGATAAATAATAAAAAGAAAAGATGCAATCAGAAATTCACGCTTCCAAGACAATGAAGAAACAGTTGAAAGGGTTAATAGCATGCACGTAGCATTCATCAAATTGTTAATTGCACTTTCTATGAGTACTGCTAGGAAACCTCTGTGTGGATGGTGGGGGCGGAGGGTGGGGGTAGAGAATAAACTAGAATTTCACAACAAGACCATAAAAATATAAGGAGTTGTGGCAAGTAACTATATTTTTTGGCAAATAGTAATTACTGTGAACACTAGTTAGAAAGTATTGGCTGTGGTAATGGGTGTTGGGGGGGGGGGGTGTAATAGTAATTTTGCAGGACCATAACAAATTTATTTGAAAAGAATGTTATGATGGGCAACAAAACTTTTGCCAAATAGTATTTATTGATGTCGGAAGTAGAAATCTCAAGGGTTTGGTGATTCTGGATTATTTTCTTATGGCTTCGATCTAAATCCTCCTAACCAAGTCCCTGGGTGATATCACAGCACATTATGAATTTATTCCGTTTTTTTGCAGGATACTATTTTTTTAAGAAAGTACTGTGTAAGAACCTGTAAATCTTCAGCTCCTAGACCGCTAGCACCCCCAGGGTTTTGTGCGGTAGCCTTTATTGTTTTGTAAGTTCTATTCTCAAAAAGTGTGCACAATTGTTGTAAAGGTTTGTGATTTATTGGTGATCTACTATCTCCTGGCTGTATCTCTTCTCAAACTCCATGCTTCTCCAATTCCTTCCTTGATAAAGTCTCTTAAACAAGCCTTCAGCCTGGACAGAGTTTTCGGTTTGATTCAGTAGGGTTTATTCTCACCAAAAAGGTGTTGAGGATTTCTATTAGCATCTCACTGCAGTTCTTCTTTTCGTCGCATAGTGAAATTGGTGGTGTGTTGACAGTGTGGTTGTGAGAGCGATCTGTATTCCATATTCTAATTCTAGGCCTATATGTATTTTCAAAGTATTTACCATTCTTTTCCCCACTATTCAGCCTGAGTTGTGCGTGAAATTACAAAAAATAGTTGTTGGTTGGAGCAATGAATATTAGTACAAAATGAAACTTAAATGAATAAATGTGCATATTTATTAAATAATAACTTTAATTGAATTATATTTTGTCACCTCATGAAATAGGAGACCCATTAGTTCAATATAGGAGGGTTTAGATTTTATTTTCCCGCACCGACCGACTTTGACCCCGTAAAACTGTCACGGTCACGATTAGCCATTGCGCTTAAGTATGTGACCTTAAACACCAATAAATAAATAAATAATTCTAAAGGTTGTGGATTCATTACTTAATGCTGTGTTGTAATCAGTTTTGCTTATAAAATAAATGTTAAATTTATTACCTTTTTTTTTAATTATACTTTTTGACAAATAAACTGCTTTGGATATTGCCATGGACATTCTATTAGCGAACGAAGAGAGCATAATGGTAACGTGTGTGTATGTGTGAAAATATAAGATCGAAATTTAGAATATTTCAGAAAAATATATATCCATGCAATCCAAAAATCTGTGTCCGGAAGTAAACACCATGGACGAAAAATAGGAGTCGAAGTTGATCAAATTGTATTGTTTTCATTGGTAGAAATCGAATTAGATTTCGGAAAAAGGAACAGGTGAACGTGCAGGAATAGCGTCACCCATAGATATCGGATATGGCGTCATCTGGCAGGTTCCGTCAAAAATCGAAACCACAACAACACAAAAGAAACGTAAGTTGCGCTGCATTTGTCGTTCATTTTTTAACCTTCAATTGCTTGTACAAAAAAAAAATCAAAATTGTTGGCCACAAAGTCGCACGCTTGTTAATAAAATATCTAAGAACAAGATTGTCTGCAAGAAATTCTATAATTTGAAGTATTTTCCTTTCGCGAAACGTTTAAAAACGACGAGTCGATGTTTTCTCGCATTTCTCATTTCTGACGCTCTTTTTTGTAAACAAAAGGTTCACCCCTCTCGTGCTTACTGAGGACGATTTCCGCTGGAAGATACGTAATATACAATTAAAAGAGGGACACATTGGGATTCCTGAGACTTTGCTCTTCACTGCAATGCAATGCATTGTACTTTTCGGATCGTCATTTTTTCCCTTTTTTCTGACGCAATGAAATTTTTGGAACGATTTTTTCCACTTTAATATTTATCAAGAAGTTACGATAACAGTACCTGCTTATGATATTTCGAACACGAACTTTTCATTTTTGAGGTTTTGAAGTGATGCAGTGTACATAAACTTACCCATGCACCTCCACTGCAGTGGAAACTCCACAGAAAATTGTTGCTTCTTTCGGATTGACCCACTTTGCGTCACGCAGTTTGTAACGTTGTATACCAATTTTGGCTAGGAAAGACGGTTTGCCGTCTTCGGGCTGTGATTGCAAGAGACAATTCGTGTACACGCAGTGTTGATACATTTTGTTTTTGAATATAAAATCGTTCAGTAAATAGTTAATGACTGATTCCTTCGAAAGATAAGGAAGATCAGAAGATGAACTAGTAGTAGTAGTAGTAGTCTGATCAAACAGTCAGTCTGTCAGTCTCCAAATCCAATTCCAAATGCATTTGCAATTTAAGGCGACCAGCTAAATAGGACTACAATTACAAATTAAATCATCCGAATTAATTCCATAAATTTGATACCAGACAATTTTACTTACACTCACTGATACTGAATTCATTTTTTATCTGATCCTTTTTACATGACGTTTAACAATCCAGTGGTGGTGCCACTTGAGGGGGATAGCTGTCCCTCCCACCCCCCCCCCCCCCCACCAAATCAAACTTCAAATTTCTATCTGACCGTGGTTTTCCCCACCCAATTTCCTATCGCAAACGACACACAATAATACACGTCATATCGTCGGGTGTTGTAGAAATCTTCAGATGTCGCTCCCACTCCCAGGGCCTCCAAATATAGAAATCTTTTCATGGGGAGAACTCCATATCCCCACACACGCGAGGGGGAGATCCTGTTCCCTCCGCCAGCTATAAGGCCTGTGGCATTTGGGAGATTCCTTCGGCATCTTGACCTTGGACCCCCCCCCCCTCCCCATAGCTTAACTAAGCCCCCCCCCCCCCCCCCATCCAACAACAAAAAAAAATATTGAAATCTTGGCGCCGTCACTGTAGCGATCAGTCGGTATCAAGAAAACTTGTGATGGAATAAAGACAATGTGTTGATCAAATTTGCAGAAAGGGCTACCATAAAATTAAGCTACATAATGTTCTAACCAACTTGCAAGTTAAAAATACAACCACAGATTTTGGGTTCGATGGGGGTGATTGATGCCCCCCCCCCCAAAAAAAAAGACCCTTTCCAACCTACTTAGAACCTGAAGTGTTGAGGTTGAATGGGTGAGTGTATTTGTTGCACCCCCTCTCCCCCCCCCCCCCCCACCCCACCTTTCAGAAAATTTCAAACTGCTTAAACTACATGTACTTGAAAGTACAAGAAGTGATATGGAGGCAGAGTATGGGTATTTTTAATTAATGCCTCCACCCAAATCCCATCACAGATGGCCGAGTTATGAAAATTGAAAGTGATAAAAAGTCAGAAATCTTCGCCAAAAAATTGGGAAAACAATCTTTTCTTGCTGCTAAGAATTCACCATAATCAGGAAATTTTCAAACACAAAAAAAAAGGAGAAGATGCAATCAGAAATTCACGCTTGAAATCAAGACCATGAAGAAATATTTGAAAGGGGTAACAGCATGCACGTAGAATTCATCAAATTGTTAATTGTACTTTCTAAAGGTACTGCTAGAAAACCTCTGTGTGGATGGTGGGGGTGGGGCATAGAGAATCAACTAGAATTTCACAACAAGACCATAAAAATATACAGAGTCGTGGCAAGTATCTAGATTTTTTGGTGAATAGTAATTACTGTGAACACTAGTTAGAACATATTGGCTGTGGTGATGGGGGGAATTGTAATTTTGGAGGACCATAACAAATTTATTTGAAAAGAATGTTATGATGGGCAACAAAACTTTGCCAAATCGTATTTATTGATGTCGGAAGTAGAAAATCACAGGGCTGTGATGATGCTGTATTATTTTCTTATGACTTCGGTCTAAATCCTCCTAAGCAAGTCCCTGGGTGAAATCACAGCATACCACTCTGAATTTATTAAGTTTTTTGCAGGATACTATTTTTTTAGAAACTACTGTATCATTATTTATTTATGTTGTTTAAGGTCACATACTTATGCACAATGGATAATCATGACAGTGACAGTTTTTACGGGTGGAGGAAGCCGGAGTACCCGGAGAGAACCACCGAGCAACGACGAGCAGCTGCCAGCTCCCCACCATCGTAACTCCGCAATGCAGCACAGGCAGAGTTAGATTGGTTGAAGACATGCGCACCATCAACGTGCAGTACGCCTTAGAACACGGCGTCATCGTGCCCCCATGTGGACAATCGAGGTTAAGTGCCTTGCCTAAGGACACAACGCGGGAGTCCGAATCGATCGCTCAGACGGTCACCCATCCGAGGACAAACCGGGCTCGACGTTGCTGAACTTCGGTGATCTTTGACGAAAACCGGTTACCGCAACGCCACCGCGCCCCCAACTACTGTATAAGAACCTGTAAATGTTCAACTCATAGACGGATTGCACCCCAGGGATTTGTGTTGTAACTTTTATTGTTTTGTGAGTTCTGTTCTCAAAAAGTGTGCACAATAATTGTTGTAAAGGTTTGTGATTTAATGGTGATCTGCTCTCTCCGGGGTGTATCGCTTCTCCAACTCCATGCTTCTCCAATTCCCACCTCTCAGTAAAGTCTCTTAAACAAGCCGTCAGCCTGGACAGACTTTTCGGGCTGATTCAGTAGGGTCTTGCTCACCATAAAGGTGTTGAGGAATTCTATTAGCATCAAAACTGTAGTTCTTCTTTTCATTGCATGGGTGGGTCACAGTGAAATTGGTGGTGTGTTGGCAGTGTGGTTGTTGGTGGGGCCGGGGGCTGGGGGTTGTTGAGAAATGTGGTGGCTGGTGAGAGCGATCTGTATTCCATATTCTAATTCTATGTGCATATTCATCCATTGACCAATGTCCTCATGTTTCTTGTGTCAACTTTATTGGGAATATGAGAGGAGGGTATACTGCTGTGACTGTCATCCATATAATAGTATGGTGCGGACTAATAGTACAGGGTGGAATATTATACTGAAGTTACAAACTGACTTCATAATATTTCAAAGTGCCATATCTTGGATAAATAACCTCAAAATTCCAACATAACTCTAACTATCTACAGCTATGGAAGATGTTAAGAATATAGTCCAAAACAGTGCATTATGAGAATTAGACTGCAGTCCAGCCTGGTGAAAAGGAATAAAAATAGGGGATCAAATCAGAATAATATGGAGTAGAAAATACAAAAAAAAATATCAGTTCTACAGATTTGATCATTTAGAACATAGGAGTAGGAATCAAGTACTTTCCCGACAGATGCGCCATTTCATTCTTCTGTTGTCTTTTTCACTCAAGGATTTATTGTCAATCCCAGTCAGCAGCCTCTTTCGGATTTTGCACTGCTTGCCAAAGCTATCGAACTTTCTCATGCAATGTGTGTTACATGTTCCAAGTAGCACAGTGAACACACTGCTCTGGTACACATGGACAGTCCAGCCAACTGAAAGAAAGGTTGCCAGCTTTGAGCGAGTGGCCTTTTGGAAGTATCAGTCACAAGTATTTAACATTATTTTCCCCACTGTGCAGCCTGAGTTGTGCATGATATTACAAAACAAATAGTTGTTAGTTTGAACAATGAATAATAGTACAAAATGAAACCTAAAGAAATGAATGTGCATATTTATTAAATAATAAATTTAATTGAATTATATTTTGTCACCTCATGAAATAGGAGACCCATTAGTTCCATATGAAAGAGTTTAGATTTTATTTTCCCGCTCTGACCGACTTAGACCCCGTAAAACTGTCACGCCCACGATTACCTATTGTGCATAAGTATGTGGCATTAAAAACCAACAAATAAATAATTAATTCTAAAGGTGGTGGATTCATTACTTAATGCTATGTTGTGATCAATTTTGCTTATAAATGTTAAATTTAATACCTATTTTTTTCAAATTATACCCCTAGCAAATAAACTGCTATGAATATTGCCATGGACATTCTATTATTATTTTTTGGGCACAAATTTACTTTTTTCTAAAGTGTTCAAAATGGTTTTGGGTACGAAATCACTTGGGTACGAAATGATTTTGGTGATGGGTACGGAACTACACACACCCAATGACATCCTCTGTATATTTTTTATTAAAATTTACAAAATACAGTACGTGGAGAGTGGATTGTAACAAAATGACCCGTGGGGTGGCGTTATCACCCAAAGTATTACTTTCAAATTCTGCACACATGGGCAAAAAACGCAAGCAATGCTTCAGTCAATGGACCTCCGAGTGTAACCCAGGGATTCACTGACTGGAACTTTGCTTGTGCTTGTTATGCTTTGTAACAAATTTGCAATTATTGCTTGGGTGATTTAGTGATAATACACTCTATATGTACTGTAAGTTGTAACTACGTTCGCACTTTAGGTAGCACCTATTTCATATTATTATTTTTTGGACATCATCTGTATATTTTTTATTCAAATAAATTTACAAAATAGCTACGCTCGCCCTTTAGGTAGCCCCTCTTTCATATTAGAGAACGCAGTGAGCTCAAAAGGTAACACATATGTGTATGTAGAGAAACCCGCAATTTCCAATAAATCAGTACATCTGACAAAGTGAAAATTGTGGAATATATAAGGAAGTTTACGACAGAATGCTCGAAACACTTGCAAGTTGTCCAAAATGTTAAAGAAAATTGACTCATGGTTTGCCCAAATTCTATGTGACAGTGTGTCCAGATCCAAGTCCGCAATTTCCTTGATAGGGGAGGGAACTCTTTTCTCCTCCAACTTCTGTGACCAATCTGAAGGACATCATGGCTTTGTTGAGGAATGCATTTAGAGCCTCAAATGTAGCTAGACAATGTATTCGGGTGTCAGCAACACAGCGACCCGACCACAGATGTTACGCAGACATGGCATTTACATTTGCATCTCCAAGCGATGTATGAATTAGGGTTTTTTTCAAACTGTCTTTTTCCCCCTTCAATGATTATTCTCACTCACTTTCTCAAATTCTCTTACTTTGCTATAGTATTATAACTCAACTTGTGAGCTTTGTTTGCAGTTTTTATTTAAAATCGGATATTTATTGCTGCAAACAAAGCTCAACGACCGAAGCGATTTTTCCAATCAGTTGCACGAATTGGGAAACGTGACCACAATATTGTTCTTCATGAAATATATACGTAGTATTTGACAAATATACAACACTTCGTGTGTAGTTTACACATTACTAAAGAAAGTGTATTGGTCATTGTGATGTAAAACGTTCAAAATATCAAGAAATCTACTTTTTTATTAATCGAGTCCGGTTCGACGATTTACCCCATAGAACCCCATAGATACCCCATAGAACCCCATAGATACCCCATAGAACCCCATAGAGCATGATAGGCACCCTATAGATACCCCATAGAAGAGTACCAGACCTAACTTTATTTTTATATTTTAACCCTTAACCCCAAGATACGCCCCCTTATCCAATACGTTAACCCCCTCCCGTCGCATGCTTTTCAGACCACTCCTCCTTTATTTTTATATTTTAACCCTTAACAGCAAGATATGTCCCTTTTAAACAATACGTTAACCCCCTCCCCCGTCGCATGCTTTTCGGGGTACTCAACCCCAAGATACGTGCATGCCAAAGGACAGTGTCTATGTACGATTTCAACATTTTTTCCTTTTACTTTCTAATAAAAATAACTCTTTGGCCATCCGCTGATGGCGATGTCGACAGCTGCAATGGCCGCGAGGTGTAGACTATGTATCTGTTGCTGGCGACGGCTATGCTACCGTTTTTTTCAAAGAATCAAATGGTTTTCCGCGCCGAAGGCGCACAGGGACGATATGGGGAGCAAGCCCCTTTCGACCCTCATTAGCTGTAGAATTTGAAAGTGTCAGACCGTGGTATAGGAGGAGAAGTTGTGGGTTGTTAGCGGCGCTTGTGTCTTTTCTGCTTCTTTTTCAGAGGTGGAGGTTTGGAAGGAGAGACAGTGGTAGTTGGTGTTGTTGGTGGGCTGCCTGATGGTGGTTGCTGAGTTTTGTAGGGTCTGGTCCTAGCCGACCAGCGAACTGTCTTTTTTAATCGAGACAAAAAAAAAACTTTTGGTGAAAAAACTTATTTAAACATTTTAAGTTCCAGCGAACTATCTTTGCCGGCGAAATGTACTTTCGGCGAAAAGTCCAGTATTCGTTCAACCACTGGCGTCTGACTCTTAGTTAATGAAAAATAATCGCCCAAAATCCAATATATAAGACCACTATCAAATATTACACTTATAATCATAAAATATTTATTATATGATTATAAGTGTAATATTTGATAAAGATTTTATATATTGGATTTTTGGCGATTAATTTTCATTATCCAAGAGTCAGACGCATTTGGTTCCAAGAACTCGACCAAGTGAAGTAACTTCCGTCAACAAATGAGTAACTGACACTTGAAGGGTGCGATAATGGTTGTTTATCACTCCATGATGTTCTATGGGGTATCTGTGGGGTACCTGTCATGCTCTATGGGGTTCTGTTAGGTATCTATGGGGTAAATCGTCGAACCCATCGAGTCGGCGCCAGAATTTTTAGGTGAATTCCGTCATCAAGGAATTCCACAATTGACTGAAAAATCGGTGTAGGGCTGCAGAGCAAAACGAAACAGCTCAGCAGTGTGCATGCCCATGAATGGTCAATTCGAAAAAATGAAGTTTACCGTTCAAATGAACCCACCAATGCATATTATGACATACAAAAATCATATTACAGAGGGCCTTATATCTGTAATATGAATTATATATCTCGTAATATGAATTATTGTGTTTTTAAGATTCCGTTTATGTTGAATTTGCGTGTAGAAATCTGCCTTTGTCCTGGTGTATTTGCTGAATAAATCTTATCTTATCTTATCTGAGGTGCATTAGCAAACCATCAATTGTTAAAGCCACTTGACACTGCGTCTACTCCCAAATCCCCCCACCCCCTGCCCCCCACCCCGATACATTTAACCGCTTGAAAATGAAGGCTCACTCAACGGGAATAAAGGGAGGGGTTAAAAAACTGCACAGCTGAGAATGGCATACATTCTTTCGACGCTCTCTATGGTTTTGTTGCAAAATCTGAACCTGTGCGTTTCAGCCCAAATGATTTACATGAGAATAAAAAGGGACTCATAATTACGATTAGATTAAACCCTAGAGTGCTGTGGATTAACGTTACCACTGTTTTCGTTGACATCAGCGCCAGGTCTGTTATAACATGTCTTTTGAATTTACCAGACTATAAATTGTAGGGTGGAACGGGAAGGATGTGGTGAGGAATAATTTGAGGGGAAAAAGGATCGAACGGAAAGATAAAATATGCAAGGAATCAGGGGAGCCGAAAGAAATGATGGGCGGTGGGGGGGGGGGGGGGGGGGGGGGGCAAGGGGGCACCTTTCTCCAGGCAAATACATCCGCTGGTGTAATAAGTTTATAACAGCAGTGCTTGGGGCACATACTTCATTTAACCGTTATTGTATTCAACTTATTACAATAGCGGTTAATATAAACCTTTTCATCAAGAGCTATTGTAATAAACTTGTTACAGTTAAAACTAAAAGTCCTGTCATGAAATGCGCACAAATAGCACGTTGATATGCGCGTTAATGTTCGCGTTATGACCCAAGTAAAGCTATCAAATTTTGTACATATGGCCTGTGTATAAGCAATGTTTCAGCCAATGGATCTCCGGGTAACCCGGAGGTCCATTGGCAGAAACATTGCATGTGTTTGCTATGAGTAACCACGAGAGCCTGTCGTGCTTTGGATGCCATTCGATATGGCAATTGCGCGCAATTCCAACGCGCAATTAAGCCTAGATAAGCGCACTATGACAGGACTTCTAGTTTTAACTGTACCATAACAGTTGGCGGCGAACTTTTTCATCAATCGCAATTATAATAAACTTATTACAATATCGGCTGATGGCTCAATGCAAACATTTTTAATGACCACTGTTGCAATAAACTTTTAACCATAACGGTGTAACGAAATTGTCTATATGGCAGATTTGAAGTATTTTACTCCAGACAATGGCCTAGAAAACCATACAAATTCGGATGTCATTGGCACCAGCTCCTTAAACCTAGCTCCTTTTGTTCTTTCAAATACATCAACATTTGTACGGTTACAACAATTGTGGTTAAAACTTTTGTAAAATACAATATTACCCCAATATAATTGACAGAGGTGGAGCACCGAAGATGAATTTGGCGACAGGAGACCGATTTCCTGCAATTAAAATTTCTTGTATAAACTTTTTCGACACTTAACTTCCGAATGGTCTGAACGAACATTCGGTTCATGGTCTGAACGAACATTCGGTTCATTTATGCAGTTTGGAGAGTCTGGACTGATGATACCTGAGGGACGATCTGTCACATTTCAATCTAAAAGCCCATGAATGAAGTGGAAAGAGAATCTAATGAATGAATTACACAAACTAAGTAAACATTTTTAATAGCTTTATGCCATTGTGTAATTCAAGGACAGAGAAACTGCTTATTAGTTGCTGGCAGCTATTTCGCCGGTGCCCATGGAATAGTCGATTGGCTTTTTCTCAGGAGCCTGCAAAATAGCCACTTCGAAAAAATGAAATTTACTAATAAAATGAACACGTAACCCCCCCCCCCCCCCACCAACATGCTTATGTGCTTCCGTTGGCACTGTCTGTAGATCACAAGCATATCAACATATCTTTTAATCACATGCACCCCACCTGGTGGTTTTATTAAAAAGGGGTAAATAAAACGTCTGAAGTAAATCTAAACGACCAGAAAATCAATGAAAATATTGTAATTCTCTCATACATAATGTACACAATATACGCATCATGTCATTGTTGTAGAAACGCTCAGATATCGCTCCCAGGACGTCCTAATATAGAAGTTTTTCCTAGGGAGATCCCACAGACCCCCCCCCCCCCACCCCACCCCACATACACACACAAACTAACGGGAGGGACCGTCCTCCTCCATAGTTCAGCGATCTAAACGTAGTGACTACCCCGTACAAGTGGTTAGCCACTACATTCAGATCACTGAACTACCTTGTCCTCATCCTCCTCTAGCCCTGGCCTGTGGCGATTGGGAGATGCCTTCAGCATCTCGACCTTGCTCCCCATATCCTACTCAGGACCCTCTAAATTGAAATACTCATGCCTTCTGCCCTCGCAGAAATAGTCCCCCCCCCCCCCCCCAACCGGTGGCGGCGTCATAGAGGGGCTTCGGTGCCGCCCCCCCCTTTTCCCTCAGACACCCAAAATCAAACTTTAAATTACTATCTGACCGTGGTTTTCCCACCCAATGTCACACCCGCAAATGGCACACAGCACACATCATGTCATTGTTGTAGAAACGCTCAGATATCGCTCCCAGGGCGTCCTAATATGAAAATGTTTCCTGGGAAAATCCCCCCCCCCCCCCCACAATCAGGAGGGGCCACCCCCTCCCTAGTTCAGTGACCTGAACGTTGTTGCCACACCCTTTCGTTCAGATTGCTCCCCTATTCTGCTCTAGCTCAGGCTTGTGGCGTTCGGAAGATGCCTTTCGCCATCTCGACCTTGGACCCCCATATCTTACCTTTCGGCATCTCGACCTTGGACCCCCATATCTTACTTGGGACTCCCCTAAATTGAAATGCTGGTGGTGATAAACCCCCCTCTTGGCCTCTTGGGTAAAAAAAATAAAATGAGATGAAAACTTGCAAAAAAAAATTGCTCTATTTTCAGGTGATGGTAACACAGTGAAGCTCACTTAATTATACATGTACATCTGCTAATTGAATGAGTCTGTTAATTGAATATAATTTCCAAACGTCAAACCATTCACCATACTTCCAGTATAAATATGACCTGTTAATTGAATATGGGTTCTAGAGCAAACCTCCTGTTAATTGAATAAAAAAATCCTGTAATGTGCCGAGAATTTATCCTGACAATCACCAAATACCCAATGTTTAGAGACCTACAGTTAAAACTAGAAGTCCTGTCACGAATAGTGTGCTTATCTAGGCTTAATTGCACATTGGAATTGCACGCAATTGCCATATCGAATGGCATCCACAGCACGGCAGGTTCTCCAGGTTTCTCATAGCAAACACAAGCAATGTTTCTGCCAATGGACCTCCGGGTTACCCGGAGGTCCATTGGCTGAAACATTGCTTATGCACAGGCCATATATACAGAATTTGGTAGCTTTACTTGGGCCATAACGCGTACATTAACGTGCATATCAACGTGCCATTTGTGCACATTTCATGACAGGACTTCTAGTTTTAACTGTATATCTGTTAATTGAATATAATTTCCAAACATCAAACCATTTACCATACTTCCAGTATAAATATGACCTGTTAATTGAATATGGGTTCTAGAGCAAACCTCCTGTTAATTGAATAAAAAAATCCTGTAATGTGCCGAGAATTTATCCTGACAATCACCAAATACCCAATGTTTAGAGACCTTATGTAGGCTTAATTGCGCATTGGAATTGCGCACAATTGCCATATTGAATGGCATGCAAAGCACGGCAGGTTCTCCTGGTTACTCATAGCAAACTCATGCAATGTTTTTGCCAATCTACCTCCGGGTAACCCGGAGGTCCATTGGCTGAAACATTGCTTGTGCACAGGCTATATGTACAGAATTTGATAGCTTTACTTGGGCCATTACGTGCACATCAACGCGCATATCAAGGTGCTATTTGTGCGCATTTCATGACAGGACTTCTAGTTTTAACTGTACTTTTGGGCACTTATTCTATTAAATCATGTTTGACAGAGCTCCATGATAAAATAGAATAAATGCTCAATTTATCTCCACAATACAGGAAAGTGATCAAAGCCCTGTTAATTGTTCTTAGGAAATATATAAACAGCCCCCCCCCCCCCCCCCCCACCCTCCCACCCCTACCCCTAAATGGATGCCATGAATTGAAATGGGAACTGGCCATAGCTATTTAGGGATTCCTCGCACTTTCATGGAATTTACATGGTTCCCTTTAATACCGCAGAAGACCACACATCAAAACATAAACATGTATATTTATTTCCTCATTATCACTGCTTTCTCAATTCAAGTCGGACATTGTCCCATGGTGAAATTTGACTATGCGCTATCAATCCGAGCCGTAATGTTTACAATACTGCAAATTCCAACTGGTACAGTTAAAACTAGAAGTCCTGTCATAAAATGCGCACAAATAGCACGTTTATATACGCGTTAATGAGCGCGTTATGGCCCAAGTAAAGCTATTAAATTCTGTACATAAGGCCTGTACAGAAGGAATGTTTCAGCCAATGGACCTCCGGGTAACCCGGAGGTCCATTGGCAGAAATATTGCATGTGTTTGCTATGAGTAACCAGGAGAACCTGCCGTGCTTTGGATGCTATTCGATATGGCAATTGCGAGCAATTCAAACGCGCTATTAAGCCTACATAAGCGCACTATTCGTGACAGGACTTCTAGTTTTAACTGTAGTACATATACATGTAGTTAGTCTAAGAATGACAACTCACTCTCTGATAGATGCCATAGAGATCAATCAAAATTTTCCATTCTTTTGTGATTGCTGTACTGTTAATGAAAAAAAAAATATAGAGAATAACATTTTCTTTTTTTTTTCTCCTGGGTGACAATTTATTGGATGAGGAGTGGCACACAATGGCTTAATAGGTAGAGCATTGAACTTTAAACAGAAAGCTTGATGGTTCGATCCTGGCCAGTGATAACTGGGAATATTAGCGTTTTTGCCACCGGAGCCCTTTCGCCACTGAGTGTTTTTCCCACCCAGCAATTTTGCCACCTAGGATGTACATGTACTAGCAGAGAGGGGAGGTACAATAAAAAAAACATAATGGTGGTTAACATAATTTTATATTCTTTTTATATGTTTGGAAAACATGAAATGGTATAAATATACCATATATTGAATCTCAAATTTTACGTGAAATAATGAAAAGATATAAGATACATTTTATGTACAGTTATTATGGTTAAAATGAATTAACTAATTAAATCAATTCAAATTTTAAATATCTTTTTACAAGAGTCCTTTGGGGGCATAAAAATCTTGGCATATTCATGTCAGAAAGAGCTTGTTGAAAGCAACCTCTCGTTATATTCGGGGCATAGCTGCATTAGTTTCCCTTGTATTTCTCTGGTTTCTTTCCTTTGTCATTTTTGTAATTTCCCTTGAGACACCATTTTAACATAGACATGTATTTTCTTAGCTTCTTGGTACAGGAGAGTTAAAAGTAGATAAAAAGGCACTAATAGATAGCTTAGGCCCAGGGACCAGCCTAGGGGGGAATTTTAGGGAGACTTCAAGTCTCCCTCCAGAAAAAATAGGGAGACTGCAGAGTCATGTAGGGAGACTTCATAGGTACATGTAAGTGGGGAAAATTAAGAATATTCATGTACCACCCCTGCCGCCCCTTCATATTTTCAATTTATGGTCCTCCATTAACGTACAAATAATCCAGGTCCAGTTGTCTATGATGCATCTGTGCCAGGTTAAAAAATCACAGTGTAATTATTGACTGAAAATCCCCCACTGCTACCTTCTCCTTCATGACCCCTCACCTCTTCTTCGTGCCAATCCCCCATCACCCTCCTGTGGTTGCCTTTCAACAAAGTCTACTAAGCTAATAATTTCCTAAGTCTGAAAGTGTGAACAGGATCAGATGTAAGAAGGTTGCTTGGGAGGTACTTTGTTAGTTAATAAACAAAATACATTCTGGGGTCGAGTGTAACAGGAAAGGCTACCCAATTCCCGTCTATGCCGAATACAATTAGATCTGGGGTTCTGGTTATTGACAATAAATGGTTTAAAACACAGGAGAACAAATAACGTGGTTTATTCTGATGAACGATAGACAAATAATTAAACATACAACGAACAAAACAAAAAAATGAGCATTTGAACAAAGGCAAACAACAACAAAAAAAAATTGATGAAACCACGGCCCCTTTCACTGGCTTATCCCTGACTGCACCCTAAAATTACACCATGACCTTACTACTGTCCGTGTCACCATTGCGGGACGAATTTATAAGGCACTTAAACGGTGAGGGATATTACGCCGATATTAATATCCTGAGGGATTGTAATTTTGCCAGACCGAAACAGGAAAAATCAAATTCATTTCAGCTTCTTGTTACGAGTCTTTCTAATCGGAGACATTTCCCTGATACCCTTTTACGGGAGATTAGTACATTTACCAACCGGTATTAGGTCTGGCAAAGAAACGCAGCACAGTTAACTAAAACTTTGTCGCCGCAGAAGTGGGGGGCTGAAGAACAGTGACAATCGACTTTTATAGGAAATTTTTCGCACACTCAAAAAGGAAAGCGTGCGAGATGTTGCTAAAACACACTGATAACAAACTTCGCCACGCTCATCACGAATTGACCCAATAATAACATCGGTAATACGTTTGACTCCAGAAACTAATAACACAGAGTGCAGTTTTACACAAGCCAGTGAACCGGGTCGCATAAACCGATTACCCCTGTTACACGAGTATTTTGTAAAAGAAATGTCATTCCGCATCATTTTTATGGCATTCCGGTGTCATTCCGCGTCATTTCATGTCATTCCGATGTTTAGGAGGACCCTTTTTCAAGATCGTCCACATGCACACTTGTGTCCTGTACAAAGCTTTTCTTGACATCACTAAAGCTTTTTTTCATGTGTTTCAATTCCATTCGTGTTTTTCTGGGAATAGACAGCCCAACAGTTAACAGTCGTCAGCAAATCGAAATAAAAATAATGTGTTATAAAATACGTCTGTTGTGATACATTTTCGGCATCCTAAGTGACGTAACCTACTTTCAAACTGGGTTGTTTTGTTGAGTCGCGTAAGTCACATATTTTCGTTTCGACACTTGAAGCTCCGACTGGAACGCAACAAAATAGAAATAAAAAAAATCCGCCGAAAGCGACAATGGACAATTGCTTGTCGTGTGATTTCAAATAAATGGACGTTTATTTGACGAATTAAAATGCCCATTTATCACACTCGAGCACATTCGATTTTTGAAAATACTCGTTTTCATGTAAACCTCTCATCACTCAGTTCAGCCTTTTCTCATTTTGGCCAATTTTTAGAGGGCGACTTGTAATCGCCCCGACTATTTTTCTAGGCGACTTAATCGCCCTAGTCGCCCTCACGGCTGGTCCCTGCTTAGGCCTAAAAAAATCTGTTTCTCAGGCCCTCTCACATGGTCTTTTTGGCTGCCGCGGCGCATGCTCTCTTTTTATAACCAATGCAAACTTAAAAAAAAAAAAAAAAATTAAATGGTTTATGTCTGATATTTTACCCAAGTCAAAATTTTTTATAAATTTGTCCCTTGAGTGCAGGAAGGCTTTGCAATGCTTTAGCATTGCAAAGCCTTCTTGCTCTCAAGGGACGAAATTCACCACCACCCATGCAATTCCGTAGATTTTGTGGCCTAAATCATAAACCAAGAACATGAACCTTTGATGGCAAAGAAATAATTACAGAAATAAAAAATAAAATAAAAAATCACTCGCCCACATGCAATTTTACAAATAATGGCCTGAGAAACAGAAGATCTACTTTGTGGGGCCTTAGTACTAGATATTTTTCATTTAGACATTACAATTAGGCCAGATCATTTATTTGTATTTTGAAAGATACATTTTACAGATAAGTATAAATGTGTGAATATTATCCCACCTTGGATGCTTGTTGGTGAATTCAGGGAGTTGTGATATCCTTCACAATCATTATTCGTTCTTATAATCCTGCCATAAACCGACCATGCCTCCACACTCCAAATGTTGCTTTCTAGTCATGTGGTCTTCACATACTCCTTAAGTTCCAGCAGAACACGCCACAGTGGGAGCAATGTTTTCACAATAAGTCAGCAACATTTAATACACTTTGCGTGGAAGTTATGTTAATTTATACACTGGATGTATATAATAATTTATTTAATAATTTGTCTATGCAAAAAATGTTACTTGGGAAGACAAAAATGTAAGGTGACGAAATCGCCGGTTTGGCGAAAATATCTGAAACCGTAACTGCATTACATGTATGTTCTCTGGACAAGACACTTATTTGTGATTGCCCATGTATGATAGCTACAGTGGCATTTTGTACTAAGGGATACTGCACATTGATGGTGCTCTTGCCTTCAGCCACTGCTAACTCTGCTCTGTGGTTCTCTCTGGCCATGGGTACTCCAGCTTCCTGCACTCATAAAAACTCTCCAACACGATATGACCTGGTTGTTGAAAGTGTTGTAAACCCCAGTAAACAAACAACCAATTAGAAGGAGGACAAAATGAATACATGTACAGTTAAAACTAGAAGTCCTGTCATGAAATGCGCACAAATGGCACGTTGATATGCGCGTTAATGTGCACGTTATGACCCAATTAAAGCTATCATATTCCGTACATATGGCCTGTGCACAGGCAATGTTTCAGCCAATGGACCTCCGGGTAACCCGGAGGTCCATTGGCAGAAACATTGCATGTGTTTGCTATGAGTAACCAGGAGAACCTGTCATGCTTTGGTTGCCATTCGATATGGTAATTGCACACAATTAAGCCTAGATAAGCACACTATTCGTGACAGGACTTCTAATTTTAACTGTACAAGAAATCCATTTATCTTATCTCAGGCCTGGCATTTTTTAGGAGTGCTACACGCCTAGAAAAAATTGAGGAAGGCAATTTTTTGCACCCCTTGATTTTCTGGAATGCCAGACCTGTTTGGGACTGCCTTTAAAATCTGTTATCATTTCGTCCCGTGAGTTCCAATGTGTTCTTGGAACTCAGGGGACGATTTGTCAATGTTGGATTGATTCGCAATAATTTATGACCCATTCTGTGTCGCATTCAATAAATTTTGAGTGGAGAAGACAGTCACATAAGAATTGAATGCAGCATTTTTAATAATGAGAAGATATGTGTGCCAATTTTTCCACCATGTAGCTGAATATAGTACAATTTTTTAGTCACAATATTAATATACCTTGAAGTGAATATAACCAAAATAGCATACAAGTTTTTGCATTGAAAATTTCAGGTGCAATTGCACTCCCAAGCAGTCTGTGGAGTGCAATTGTTTTGCACTCCTTGATTTTCTAGATTTCCAGGCCTGTTATCTAAAAAAGTAGTAACATGTTTTTAGAATTTTTCTCCTTGTACATGAAAGTGGGAGAGAGATTTGACATGTCGTTTGAAAATGATAATTATTGTAACTTTATAAATTTACAGGTATATTACAAAGGAGACAAAGTGAAACAAGTTGATGTACCATCTTTTAGTGGAAGCTTTGGTATATTACCAGACCATGTACCTACATTGGCAGTATTGAAACCAGGGGTAGTAACTGTGTTTGAAGATGATGGGTCAACGAAAAAGTATTTTGGTGGGTATTTTTGGTCAAGTTTTTTCCAAAACTCAACCTATAGTTTGATGAAGTTGGTGTGCAGGTGAGCAGATGTTGCCTTTCTCATTAACAGGATAACTTCAACAAATACATGTATCAATGGTTTTGTCAGTATTTGGTATGCGAGACTTAACAATGTTGTGAATGAGTTTAAAAAACAGTGTGGTTTGGCCATACTGAGCAGAGTTCAAAAACTGGTACAATTCCGCCATACTGAGTGCAATTATGGTCCTTGGTTCATTTTTGTTTGCTCATTTTCAGTTCATTAAGACAATTACTTGAGCAAATGTCAGCAGATTTCATTTTCTTATAGTGACAAGTCTTATAGCAAGGTTCACACATCCTTGAAAAGTCCTTGAATTGCAGTAATATTTCTTGAATTTTGAAAATACAGAAAATGTCCTTGAAAATCAAATAGACTCCTTGAAAGTCCTTGAATTTCTCTTCACAGTGCTGTAGCCTCTGTGATAAGGGTTCCTTATAAACTTCTGTTATTTGATATAAAAATTAATATGAATAAATTTATGATGTATAATAAATGGGAAATGGATGACTCCTGTAAGACTAGATAAAACCTTGTGAAGTGGGCAAGTGCAAAGTGGTGTGTATTTTTTGTAATAACAATATTGGATGTAACTTCATCTATGGGGGAAAGTGCATAAACTCCTTAAATGCTGCTGGCAGGTTTTCCATTTCCAAGACATGATTTTTCCTGCTACTGAAATAAGTATGATTTGGGCACATTTAATCCATTTTTTTCTGTGAAAATTGAATGGATTTTTTTACTAAAGGTTTCTTTTGTTAAATTTAAATGAATCTTTCATCAAATGTAGTCATGGCTGCTTCACAGCAGCCATGACTAGATTTGATTAAAAATATCTAAAAGATACTTAGTGGGTTAAGAGTTAAAGTGGGTAGAATGTTTTGTAAAAATGATATACCGTCAGAAAACTGCACCTTGAAAAATGGTTATATGTCCTTGAAATATCCTTGAATTTTTTATGTCCTTGAGTGTATCAACCATGTATAGGTATGGAAAACACTCAACCTCGTATCAACGATGCGTAATCATTGTTTTTCTGTGGTGTTGGTAGAGTAACATATAATAATTACAGGTAAAGAGTACTAGTAGTACATGTAGTTCACCCCTTGACTGTTTTCATTAAGCTTATTTTGCCTCTTAACAAGTTAGATGTTTAAAGATAGGTAAAGAGTACTAGTAGTACATGTAGTTCACCCCTTGACTGTTTTCATTAAGCTTATTTTGCCTCTTAACAAGTTAGATGTTTAAAGATAGGTAAAGAGTACTAGTAGTACATGTAGTTCACCCCTTGACTGTTTTCATTAAGCTTATTTTGCCTCTTAACAAGTTAGATGTTTAAAGATTCCAGATGGAAACAGCTTCGTCTGATGAGCTGTTTCACCACAGGTGCACAGTGTGGGCTGAAGAAAATAAAAAGAACAGATTCGTTCAGAAAATGCTATCATTTATACTGGCTTTTAATCTTACAAGACGTAATTACCATAATACAGCATTTATCAAGGTCCTCTGATACAAAATCTGTGTCTTGCAACTGCATAATACAAGTGCATATTTGGTTATGATTTGCAAAAGAGGTTAGGATTGATGCTAATGATCTCTATTTACAAGTATAGAATTGTTGAGCACTCTGTTTTTTTACAGGGTTTGAGTTATGGTAATGGGGGAAGTTTGTGTTTGATAGGGACAAAAAGTGCACTTACATGTACTTAGTGTGCTATTACTTCAAAATAGTGTACAATACAGTGACAGGATTTCTAGTTTCAACTGTAAGTCAAGGTTACATGTATGTTCAGATTACCATACAGTACAGTAACCATGGATTGGTCGTAATCCACACATGGGCAGTTGTGTCCACGCATCTGTTTGCCAGGTAATAAAAATCATTATTAGCAAAATATTAATTAATGAAGCACCGGGTAGTACCCGGTGCTTCATTAATTAAATTTTAGATGATTATTCCTCTTATTAGTGTTTGGAATCTAATATTATTGCATCCGTGGAAATATTGCCCACCTGTGGAAAGTTACCAGTCCACGGCGACTGTACTGTATATAATTTAGAGCTTGGAGATTTTGAGTTTTCAAATTTTGTTTTAGTTTCGCTTCACTTTCAGAAAAAAAGCTTGGTTTTGGTTCGTTTTTCTATTTGTTACCAGTAGTCTGTGTATTACATATTTGATGTAACCCACCCTCGTATAGTACAGCGGCTGTAATCTATGTGTGGGCAGTGCTTCATAAATTAAATTTTTGGTGATCATTTCTATAATAAATGTTTAAAATCTAATATTATTATTACATAAGGCTTCACAGTATTTCGATATTTCACCGAAACTCTGTATTTTTTTCAATACAGATACCGTACTGAGCCAATTTCAACTCACTCGATATACCGACCTTCATGATATTGTCGATTAGCAATTTCGATATTCTCAAACTAATGATAAACTTAACTTTTTGGACTTGAGCTTCATCTAAGTTCACATGCACACTATAAACTATCATACTTTTATTTAATTTATATATGGTTCGAGGCCAGAAAATAAGCAGACTGTCATCTGTAAAATGAGGTCCCCAGAGGTGAATTTAGTGATGCTATCCTGCACAGCAGGGTAACATCACTAAATTTACCCTCTGTGAACCTAAATCTGAATCAGGTTCTCAAAACTAAAAAGAAAGAGGTACCCAGAGGATAAATTGGCCCCCTGTATGGGATAACATCATCAAATTCACCCTCTGGGGACCTTGTTCTGCAAATGTCAGACTGCTTATTTTCAGGCTTGTAAGGTGCCTTTTCAAAATCAAATACATGTGGTTCTATTCGTTCCAGGCAAGAACTATTGCGAAGTACTAGCAGTATTGCGTGCGTTTGGAATTCTGCATGGTCATTTCAAACAAGGATTGTCATTTCCCAAATACTCCATATTTACTCATATCGCAGTATTTAAAAAAAATACCATACTCGGTATTACAAATTGAAATACCGTGAAACCCTATTATTATGTCCGTGGAAATATTGCCCACTCATGGAAAGTGTCCAGACCATGGCTGCCGTACTGTAACCTATACCATCATTTGCAGGTTGTTTCCAGATCCATGTACCTTCTACCAGATAGATTAAGCTGCTCTCATTCTATATAAGCAGTCAAGGCTTGCCTAGACACAACTGCTAAGCCACAGAATGTAGACTGTCCAAATGTAGAAAATACAACAATTTATAATAAAGATTACAAAGGCTGATCATTATTTTCTGTGGCTGTTTGTTATAAAACTTACTACATGTACTATACATGTAATAGCTTCTGTATTAATGTTCTCAGCTCAAGATGAAGGTAACATTTCTTACTCTTTGTGTGTTTCTCTGGAATTCTCTTCCAGATGACATAAAGTCTTGTGAGTAACTTCAGAAGTTCCAGAGTAAACTGAAAACCTACCTATTCAAGAGAGCTTGCTCCACAGTTTGATTACCAAACTGTAAGTGATTGTACAGTGCCATAGAATGTTACTCAGCCATTATGTGCACAAGTTAACAGTTATGAGCACTTTATCAAGTCTTATTATTATTTCTTCTTCCAAACAAATTGCAGTAGGAGCCTTCATGACAGGAATTTTCCCAATTGCATGGACCCTGGACCCTTTCCCAAAAAAGGGTAGAAGAACCCCTGTCATTCTGCTGGGTCCTAAGTCCTGAAACAGCTACCAAGCTGAAGATAATGGACACACAACTGTCGTTACCTTTCACAATAAGTGCCAATATTAATAATACAGTATTTGCCAGCCTGAATAACACGACTTCTTGGTTCTTTGACTTGTTTATAATTTGAATTCCATATTCTCTTTTATTTACAGTTAGTAGTGGATCTGTCACAATAAATGATGATTCCTCGGTGCAAGTTCTAGCAGAAGAAGCACAACCTCTTGACAGATTAGATATGCATGTAAGTTCCATCCGAAAATACAGTACTTTAGTTAATGGCAATGCATACACAGAACAACACACTACAGTTAAAACTAGAAGTCCTGTCACGAACTGTGCACTTATCTAGGCTTAACGGCACGTAGGAAATGCGCTCAATTGCCATATCGAATGGCATCCAAAGCACGGCAGCTTCTCCTGGTTAGTCATTTCAAACACAGGCAATGTTTCTGCCAATGGACCTCTGGGTTACCCGGAGGTCCATTGGCAGAAACATTGCTTGTGCACAGGCCATATGTACAGAATTTGATAGCCTTACTATGGTCATAACGTGTAGATTAACACGCAGATCGAGGTGCTATTTGTGTGCATTTCATGACAGGACTTGTAGTTTTAACTATCCTTCCGCTGTTGTGCAAGTGCCATAACGATGAACCCATTCACACACGTTTCGCTGTGTGTTTATTACAAACCTTCACGTCTGTAAAACCAATTATTACTTTACAAAGTGTGATTTACTGGGATTTCCAGGTTTGATTATAAACGATAACTTCACAAGTGAATTATTATGCAATCAACAATTGTGTCATGTATCCGTGCGTGCAAACGAAGACTCTTTTTTTTAACCCTTTACCTAACATGAAAAACAGACAACACTTGCAAAAAAATTCTTCAATAACTATTATTTTTATATTTTTATACTGTACCAATGACCCAGACTTAGCTGGTGCTAACTCTAACAAAACCAGGGCCAAACACAAATTTTGCCCCCCAATCCCCAAAATTTGCATCCAAAACCAAAAGAAATCATGTCCTATAGGACCTCCATACTTCGCCCCCACTGCGCATGCGCAGTGTCAAGGACGTCCCGAAATTGGCGCCAATTATCATTCTCTGTTTGGCCCTTCATCAGTCAACATCTCACTGATCTTTGTGCTTGTAAATCTCAGTTTAAAGGATGCCAGACACGTAATTTTTGGAGAAATGGTGATTCTAAGGAGGATATAGAAGGAGGAGAGGAAAAAGGAGTGACAAAAAATAATCAGGGCTGTACTTAAAATTTTTTATGAAATTATGTTAAGTTGCCTATTTTCGAGCCATGGGCCTCTTGTTGTCATTCTTGCTAAAATGTTGCACTGCTTATTCAGTGTTTCCTCTCCCCTGGCCTTCTAAGTCCCCCCTTGCAATTCTCCCATGCTTTTGGCATATTTTTGAGAAAGTTCATTTCTAAAATTCTCTTGGGAGAGTTGCTTGGTTACAGAATGTTTTCTGTTATTTTCCCCATAGTTACGTTTTCACCCATGGGTGTATAAACGTTGTGTTCTGCATCTTCCATCTGATGTTCTGCAGATTCTCCCCTGGGAGTCTCTGTCTTGCATCAGATAGAGTGTAATTTTGATGACTGATTTCGGGCCAGTTTTTTCAGTGCCTGGAGTCATGTTTTCTGGTGTTTAACACTGTTTGTTTACATTGGCAACAGCCTTTTTTGAAGGGGGCTGTTTGCCTTTGGTGTAGTTTATCTCACTATAAGATACATTTCTATTATCCGTAAGTGTCTCATTAATTATTTAATATAAATTTAAAATTTTTGACCACACTTTGCCATCGGATCCATCGGGGCTCATCGTTACTTTTCAGAAACTTGGGCTTCGCTGAAAAAATATTTTTTCAAAATTATTTTGATTTGCATTTGTTTTTTCATTATTAATGGATCATGTTATTATGTATCTTTGTGTCAGGGGTTTGTGCGAGTAACTAGGACTTGTTGTTGACTTTTCACAATGAAAGGATATTGTTCAAATTGTAATGGGAAGAAATCTTCCTCTGACTTTCATGATCATTGTATTAATTGTAGTCAGTGTTCTCGCACTAATCCCTGTTCTATATGTCAATATTGGGATGACAAACATTGGAAACGTATGTCACGGTATGTTGTTACTGGAGAAAGGGCTATGCCGGCTCTTTCTCCGCAAGGTCACTCTACTCTCTCAGTTTCTATTTCAGAGGAACAAGAACAGGGTGATGTTTCCATGTTATCTTCTGCAAGTGCGCTTCCGTCGTCACAAATGAATTCAGAGCTAGCGGCAAAAGTGCTCATGGAAATTAAACAAATGTCGTCCGCTAGCTCGCCCGGTGTAGCGTCCATTCACCGAATGGTTCAGCAGCCGGGTTCGTCCGATGCGGTCCAGGAGGAAATGTTGGGTGATGCGAGCACTATAAACATTCAATGTGCACACCAAGTGACGGCGGATAGTAAGCGAGATCGGAGGAAGCCTTTGAGTCCGGTTCCTAGCTCGTCCAGGTCCAGCCGGGCCGCGAGCGAGAGAGGCCCCTCTCTCGTACAACAACATCTGGGACCAGATGTTGTGGTACAAAATGTGTCGCAAGCGGAGCATACGTCCGTCGCTCGGGACGCTCTGTTGTATAGGCAGTCCGCGGAGACTGCTCAGGCTTCTTCTTCTCGTCAGCGCACACGACCGCACCTTGGCTGTGTGACCTCCGATATCTTACCAGCTTCGCCGATCAGGGATTCTTCGGCGACCAGGTCACACCATCTGGCAGCCAGGGACACGGGGCCGATGGACTCCGGACGTTCGCATAGAAAAAGTATGCGGGAGCCATCTGATGTGGAGCTGCCCTCGGCAAAGCAGCGAAAGACTGCGCCTCCGCAGGTCTCGATGCCGGACATACTTGTGCAGATAGCACAACTTATCGCAGCATCCCAGCAGCCGACAGAAACGGTGTCGGATCGGGAATTATCCGACGGCGCTGGGTCAGTACGCTCCGCCGAAGCATCGGGGGCGGACGACCGGAAGCATCATGAGGTCCGACCGGATGGTGAAAGGGATACGGATGATTTGGAGCTATCCCTTTCGGAACAACATAAAGCTGCCGTGGACTTCATCCGGCACTTTCTCCCTCAAATTGTTCCGTCGGGCCAGACTGCTGCGGTTCCGGACAAGAGGATTATAGCATCATTGGACTCTGAATTTTTTGAGCGGTTCAGGGACATCGCTCCCGAGTTTCCGTCGCAGTCCAATAATGTTGCAAGAACATTTGAATTATTGAACGACGCTATATTTAAACTTGCTTCCAAAACGGGGAAAGCAGGTTTCTTGTTCGCCAATACTCTCAGCCTGCCTTTCATTAATGCAAGGAATAAATTCGACACGGCAGGACAGGGTATTCCGAGAGTTCCTCTGCGTATGGACGACGAGGCGGAAGACTTAGAGCTATCATTACCGTCGTCGGCTTCTATTCCAACCGCGGTGTTGGAAACAGCTATTTCGTCTAACAGAGCCAATTTAGATGCCTTATCTTACGCAGATCACCTTACTAAGGCGTTATCACTGCGCCTTCAAGGGAAAGAATTTCAGAATATACAATCCTCTTTAAGACTTCTTTCAAGGGCAGTAGCTTATTCCACGTGTAACTCCGCCCTTTCAGTGGCAAACCTGGAGTTGGTTAGACGTGACGCAGCCCTAGCTACATCCACACTCGTGGATACTAAGGTGAAGAACTCTCTCAGCGTCGCTTCGGTCTCCGGAGAACTTCTCTTTGACAGCAAGCTTTCTGCTATTTATGATAAAATTACAAAGAAAGCTTCGGATTCTCTGTTGTTCAAATCTGCTTCTAAGAAGTCGGATACCGCAGACAAGAATAAGACAGGCACTTCTGGGTCTAATGCGCCCAAGAGAGGTTCCGGTGCGTCCTCTTGGTCTTATTCGAGAGACCGTCAGGGTAGCGACTCTCGTTCGGGACGTCCTTCGGGCCGGGACAACCGGTCGGACGCCCCGAGGTCGACGGGACGAGGTGCGGGTCGTGGAGGACGTGGTTTCTCCTACCGCAGGCCTCGCAGGTCCAGGAGGTGATGGCTTAAACCTCTATCGCGTATCGGTTGGCGGAAGGTTGTCGAGCTTTTCACAAGAATGGGCGTCGATTACGGACGACCCTTGGGTGAGAGGAGTGACTTCGGAAGGTCTGAAGATATCCTTCAAACGAAAGCTTCCATTAACTCGAAGTCCAAAGTGGACTCAACTTCCGTCAAATCCGCAGAAAAGAGACGCTCTGCTATCAGACTGATAGGTCTGTGCGGAGCCACTGCGGATCTCATTCCGATGGGACGGTTACGCACGCGTCCTCTCCAAATTTTCTTGACTCAGAATTGGAGTGTGAAAATTCATTCGCTCGACGTAGACGTTCTCTTGTCAGATCAAGTGAAACAAGAGATTCAGACTTGGGCAAACATTCAGTGGTTAACTCAGGGAGTTCCGCTGCAGTTGCCGGATCCGAGTTTTACCATTATGACGGATGCCGGTCAAACAGGTTGGGGTGCATCATTGATCCCAACGGATTCGAGATGCCAGGGTCTTTGGGATCCGCAATTCCTGTGCAAGCACATAAACATCAAGGAAATGATGTCAATTTGGCTTGCGTTACGTCATTGGATGGACATTATTCACAATGCTCATGTCCAAATCCTATCCGACAATATGACAGTAGTGGCGTATATACGGAATCAGGGAGGCACTCATTCAGTTCCGTTGTTCAATCTAACGGAAAGAATCCTTCTGTTTGCGCTAGAACATCAGGTTCTTCTTTCGGTCCGTCACATACCGGGTCATCTGAATGTGCCAGCAGACTCCCTTTCACGAAAGGGTCGCTTGTTGCCGTCGGAGTGGACTCTCAACAAACAAGTATTCAATCAGATTTGCTGCCAATGGGAACGGCCAATGATAGACTTATTTGCGACACATCTCAACAATCAGTTGCAGACGTATGTGTCTCCGTGTCCGGATCCAAGAGCATTTGCAGTAGACGCTCTGTCGATCCCTTGGGACGGAATGATAGGATATGCGTATCCTCCAGCGCCATTAATTCAACAAGTATTGCTAAAGATAAAACAATCTCAGTGCAAGATTCTGTTGGTAGCATCTCTGTCGCCACAGAGACCGTGGATAAATCTACTCAGGTGTCTGTTGTGGGACCTACCGCGAAAGCTTCCTCCACGGGAGGATCTTCTTTCGCAGGGGAAATCGCGTCAACTCCATCACAACCCGCAAGGTCTCAACCTTCACGTTTTTCCGTTGTGCGGTCCTTCTTGCATGGCAAGCACTTTACAGGACGAGCAGTGGACGCGATTTCTAACTGTAGGAGGACCTCCTCTTCGCTAAACTATGCGGCTAAGTGGAAGGTTTTTCGTCGTTGGTGTAGGGATCATTCTGTAGATATTTTTGATCCCTCTGTACCAGACATTGCAAACTTTCTAGTATACTTGTTTGACGAAATCAAACTGCAGCCTGTTACTATTAAGGGTTATAGGTCTATGTTATCTGATACCTATGCACATCATGATAGTTTACAAATTGGATCTAATGTCTCTTTATCCAAGTTGGTTAGAAACTTCTCGATAAATAGACCCAGAACTCTTAGATTAATTCCTAAATGGAATTTAGCTTGGGTTCTTCTTAAATTGAAGGAAAAGCCATTTGAACCTCTTGGGACAGTAGATTTCAAATTCTTATCTTATAAGACAGCTTTTCTCTTAGCTTTCTCTTCGGCTAGAGGAGTCAGTGAGCTTCATGCACTGTCGGTGGATGATTCTCACTATCGTAGTGTCGGGAATACTATCACCTTCACTACTAATGTGGGTTTTTAGCTAAGAATCAGGCTCCTAATAAATATCCGGAACCTATTGTTATTAAGGCTCTTCCGTCTTCAGACGGGCGTAGGCCTTTACTCTGTCCTGTTAGAGCGTTACGTATCTATAAACAGAGATCTCAGTTTATCAGAAAGGGACGGAAACGTTTCTTTCTGTCTTTGATGCCTAATAGAAAGGACATTTCGGTCCATTCTATTGCTAGATGGATTCAATTAACTATCCGTACTGCTTATGAGAGTTTATCTTCTTCTCAGCAGTCTGTGCTTAAGATTTCCGCTCATGAAGTAAGAGCTCTTGCTACTTCTTGGGCTTATGCTATTAGTATTGCTATTACAGATTTAATGAAGGCTGCTTATTGGTCTCAGCCATCCACATTCACAAATTTTTATCTCAGAAATATTGAGTCCATTTCTGGAGACCTGCATTGTTTAGGTCCGTTATCTGTTGCTCAGAATGTCATCCACTAAACAGTTGCAACTATAGTTATGCAGGCTTTCTGTTCCGGCAGTGACTCCGTCCGGCTGCCCTCTTCGCTCTGGGCTATTTGACCCAGGGCAAGGGGAAGGGGGGGGGGGGGGGGGGGGGTGTTCCCTTAGGTCACCTGCTTTATAGTGAAAAGCAAGGGAATGCCTCCTCCAAATTCAGTATTTCTGAGTCGCTTCCGGGATGGTTTTAAAGTGTAATATTAATGTTAAAATTCATTCATGTCATATTTTTAAAGTGTAGCTCGGTGTGAAGCATTTGTATATGTCAAGTGTCAAACGGGCTTTAATATACAATACTCGGACACTTTTAAAGATTATAAAGAGTCTCAATTCTCTGGACTACTTTATTTATTGGCGTACTTTAAAAATAATTAGTATAAGGGTTATACTGGATGTTAATAGAGAACATGAATGTTATTGTGCTCAATTATAAAGGGTATTGTATCTTTCTAATTTAATATTAAATAAGAAAGATACATGTAAAGCCTAATACTCCTTTTCTCCTTAAGGGGTTACCTCTTTATTATATAGTTGAGCTTATTGGATTTTCCTCTATGTTCTAGGCCCTCCAGCCTTTTTACTATTCAGCTAAGTCTGGGTCATTGGTACAGTATAAAAATGTTAAAAAATTTATAGTAATTTATATATTTTTTATACTTACCAATGACCCAGACGGGGATGGCCCTCCCAGGAGTTGGGAACTCTTGCCTCCCTGCTGAGTACATAGCGCTGACCAGGCACTGCCAGTAAGAATGATAATTAGCGCCAATTTCGGGACGTCCTTGACACTGCGCATGCGCAGTGGGGGCGAAGTATGGAGGTCCTATAGGACATGATTTCTTTTGGTTTTGGATGCAAATTTTGGGGATTGGGGGGCAAAATTTGTGTTTGGCCCTGGTTTTGTTAGAGTTAGCACCAGCTAAGTCTGGGTCATTGGTAAGTATAAAAAATATATAAATTACTATAAATTTTTTAACTTTTTGTCTCAAAAACAATGGTTGTGACCCCTCATTGGAACGAGCTCGACAAGCTTGTTCCAATGAGGGGTCATAACCTTTGTTTTAGAGACAAAAAATGAAAAAATAATGAAAATTAATTGGCGAGTTTTGAGAATAGCACTGGCTGTTGTTTGCAGTTACATTAGGTAAGGGGTTAAATAATATAATTATTGTTAGCAATGAAGAGTAATAAACAGAGTAATCACTTGACTGGACTGGTTACGTGAAATAATTCATTCGAGGCGAGGGACTCTATTGTAAAACACTTGTGCGCATTCGCACACTCGTGTTTGTACAAAGTCCCTCACCTCTCATGACATATTACACATAATCAGTCCAGTCAAGCAATTACTCTCTATTTATTAGGACACTCAGCAATTCATTTGATGACTTGTCCCCTGAGATCCAGTGTCCTCTATGTGCCAGTAGTTGAACACATTGGAACTCGGGGGCCGATCTATCAACAAAAGGAACACATTTTTATCACCAACCAAATTTGCAAGGGGAACCTGTGTTATTATTTTTAGTAATCACTAGCGATTCAATTTGTAATTCCAGTGCACGATTTGTGGAAAGATTCCAGTGAAATTTTGCTTCTATTTAAAAAATAGTCCATCATCGATTTCCATTCTGCTCTTGTGAACAGAATGGATTTTCATTTCCCAAATGGTTTAGTGTTGCTGTATAAGGGGATTTCACAGAACAGGCATGTAAAATGGAAGTGAAGCAGTGCTTGTTTACTATGGTAAACAAGCTCTGTTTTACTGGTAAAATAGGACCCAATCACCAATGCTTGGGGTGGAAGTCCTCTAAAATGGTCAACATGGGAATAAACTATTGCCTAAACTTTTCTTTATCTTCATGTGACCAATAAATGAATAAATAGATTTTAACCCTTTACCCAACACCCATGATATCAAAATTTATTTACATTTTAAAAAAAAATTGTTTCAAAGAATTTCAACAAAACCATATCATGTGCCCCCTCGGCAGGGGCCAGCCTAGGGGGAAATTTTAGGGAGACTTTAAGTCTCCCTCCAGAAAAAATAGGGAGACTGCAGATTCAAGTAGGCAGACTTGGAAAATTAAGAATGTTTATGTTCCACCCCTTATTTTCAGCTTGTGGACCTCCATTAACAACTGAATACATCCAGGTCCAGTTGTTCAAGTTTATAATGCATTTTATGCCAGGTTAGCAAAAATCAAAAAGTAATTATTGATTGAAAATCCCCCTTCTTGATGTCCTCTCCTTAACCCCCCCCCCCCCCTTCCCTGTTGTTGCTTTTGACCAAAGTCTACTGAGCTAATTATTTCCTTAGTCTGAAAGTGTGAATAGGATCAGATGTAAGAAGGTTGCTTGGTAGGTACTTTTTCCAAGAACTTTCATGTGGACGTTTGTGCCTTGTACAAAGCTTTTCTTGTCTTCACTAAAGCTTTTTTTCGCGTGTTTCAGTTCCAGTTTCAGTTCCATTTGTTTTGGGTTTTTTTCGGACATACACTGGCCAACAGTCGTCAGCAAAACAAAATAAAAATACAGTGTTAGAAAATACATCTGTTGTGTGTGTGTACATATTTTTATACTGTACCAATGACCCAGACATAGCTGGTGCTAACTCTTAAAATATAGGGCCAAACACAAATTTTGCCCCCCAATCCCCAAAATTTGCATCTAAAACTAAAGAAAACATGTCCTGAAAGGCCCTCCACACTTCGCCCCTACTGCGCATGCGCAGTGTCAAGGACGTTCCGAAATTGGCGCCATTCATCATTCTAAGTTTGGCCCTTCATCAGTTAACATCTGACTGATCTTTGTGCTTTTAAATCCCAGTTTAAATGATGCCAGACACATAAATATTAGTGAAATGGTGATTCTAAGGAGGATAGAGAAGGAGGAGAGGAAAAGAATGTGTGACAGAATATTATCAGGGCTGTAACTTAAAATTTTTTAATGAAATTATGTTAAGTTACCTATTTTCAAGGCAGCAGCCATTTTGTTGTCATTCTGATTATTTAGTTACACTGTTTTTTCAAGTGTTTTCCTCTCTCCCTGTCCTTTAAGTTCCCCCTTGCTATTCTCCCAGGCTTTTGGCATAGTTTCTGTAATTATTATTACTAAAATTTCTTGGGAGTTTTAGCTGAATAACAGAATGAATTCTGTTCTTTCCCCATGTTTACGTCTTCACCTACGGGTGGTTAGGCGTTGTGTTCTGCATCTACCATCTGATGTTCTGCAGTTTCTTCCCTGGAAGTCTCTGTTTTGCATCAGATAGTGTATTTTTGGTAACTGATTTCGGGCCTGGGTGCCTGGAGTCTTATTTTAGTGTTTTTACACTCATTGTTTACATTTACAACAGCCCTCTGTGTGAGGGGGGGATTTCTAAAAAATAATATCTTTATGTTATTTTAATCATAACTAGATACATTATTATTGTTCGTAAGTGTTGAATAAATTGTTTAAAATATTTTTAAAATTTTTGTCCACACTTAGGCTTGGGATCCATTGGGGCTCAACGTTACTTTTCAGAAACTTGGGCTGTTCTGAAAAAATATTTTTTCAAAATATTTTGATTTCAATTATTTTTTCTATATTAATGGATCTTATTATTATTATGTATTTTGATTGCCAGGGGTTAGTGCGAGTACTAGGACTTGTTTTCTTTTCACATTGAAAGGATATTGATCAATTGTTTTAAGAGGAAGTCTTCCTCTGACTTTATTATCATTCTATATGTGTTCAGTGTACTCGCATTAACTCCTGTTCTGTATCGTATGATTTCGATGACAATATGGGAAGCGTATGTCACGGTATGTTGTTGGGGATTTGGACACTCCGGTCCTTTCCCCGCAGGGTCACTCTACTTTATCAATTTCTATTTCAGACGATCAAGATTAGGGTGATGTATCTGTGATGTCTTCCAACAGTGTGCCTCCGTCGTCACAATTAATGAAGGGCTAGCGGAAAAGTGCTCATGTAATACGCCAATTGCCTAAGAGGACCCTAGTAGGTTCGACGGCCTTTGACGTCCGCTAGCTCGCCCGGTGTAGCGTCCATTCACCGAATGGTTCGGCAGCCGGGTTCGTCCGTTGCGGTCTAGAAGGAATTTTGGGGTGATGCGAGCACTATAAAATTAACTTAATGCACACCCAGTGACGGCGGATCGGAGGGAGAACGGGGGAAGCCTTTTAGTCCGGTTCATAGCTCGTTCCGGTCCATCCGGACGGCAAGCGAGAGAGGCCCCTCTCTCGTTCAACAACATCTGGCCCCAGATGTTGTGGTACAAAATGTGTCGTTAGCGGAGCATACGTCCGTCGCTCGGGACGCTCCGTTGTATAGGCAGTCCGCTGAGACTGCTAAGGCTTCCTCTTCTCGTCAGCGCACACGACCGCACCTTGGCTGCGTGACCGCCGATATATTACCAGCTTCGCCGATCAAGGATTCTTCGGCGACCAGGTCACACCATCCGGCAGCCAGGGATTCGAGACCGATGGACTCCGGACGTTCGCATAGGAAAAGTATGCGGGAGCCATCTGATGCGGAGCTGCCCTCGGCGAAGCAGCGATAGACTGCGCCTCCGCAGGTCTCGACGCCGGACATTCTTGTGCACATAGCACAGCTTATCGCAGCATCCCAGCAGCCGACACAAACGGTGTCGGATCGAGAATTATCCGACAGCGCTGGGTCGGTAGCCGGGGACTCGAGGCCTGCAGACTCCGGACGTTCGCATAGAAAGTGTGCGGGAGTCAACGTACACGGAGCTTCCGGCGGCAATGCATCGTAAGTCCGCTACTGCACAGGCCTCGGGATAGCACAGTTTATCGCAGCATCCCAGCATCAACTGAATCTGTCGCATATATTTTATCCGACGATGCTGGGTCGGGACGCTCCGCGGAAGCGGGTACGGACGTCCGAAAGTTTCATCCGGTCCGACGGGATACCGAAAGGGATTCGGAGGATTTCAAGCTTTCCCTTTCGGAACAACATATGCTGCGATGCCGGATAAGAAACTGATAGCGTCGGTGGACTTAGAAATTTTTTGGTTCGGTTCAGGGACATCGTCCCTCAGTTCCGACATAGTCCAATAATGTCACACAAACTTTCGAATTATTGAACGACGCTATATATATTATTATTTTATGCTTGCTATCCAAGCATTTCTGGTTTCTTGTTCGAAGAGTTATGGAGATGTCTTTCAAAAGTGTGCCTCTGTCGTCATAGTTAATGAAGAGTTAGCGGCAATAAGTGCTCATGGAATATGTCTATCGCTTACGGAGTGACATTCGCTAGCTCACCCGGTGTAGCGTACATTCATCGAATGGTTCGGCTGCCGGGTTCGTCCGTTGCGGTCTAGGAAGGAGATTTGGGTGATCGAGCACTTTAATTACTTTAGTACTCACCCAGTGACGGCAGATTGAGGACAGATCGGAGGAAGCCTGTTAGTCCGGTTCCTGGCTTGTCCAGGTCCGTCTGGGCTGTGAGCGAGAGAGGTTCCTCTCTCGCCCAACAACATAGGGGACCGCATGTTGTGGTTCAGATATTTTACATTCGGAGCATATGTCCGTTGCTCGGGACGCTCCGTTATATTGACAGTCCGAGAGACTGTCTTTAATGCTTCCTCATCCTCACAGCAGGGCACACAACCGCACATTGGCTACGTGACCTCGAGTATCCGATCAGTTTCGGCATTCAGTGATTCCACGGCGAATAGGTCGCGCCATCCGGTAGCCAAGGGACACGAGGCCTATACACTCTGTTCGCTCGCATATTGGAAGTATGCACGGGGTAACGATCACGGAGCTTCCAGCGGCAATGCATCGTAAGACCGCTTCTCCTCAGGCCTCAGTGACGGACGTGTTATCCGAGTTAGCACAGTTGTTTCGCAGCATCCCAGCAATTGACAGTTTCTCGGTCGAATCAGGAATTATCCGACGGCGCTGGGTCGGTGCGGTCCGCGGTTGCATCAGCTACGGACGACCGAACGCTTTATAGGGTCCGACAGGATGGCGAAAGGGATTCGAAAGATTTCGAGTTTTCCCTTTAGTAGTATCGGAAGATGCCTTTCATATCTTCTGGCATTTCTTCCAGTGATTATTATTTCGGACTTCATTGCTGCGATCTTGGATAAGAGACTTATAGCGTCATTGGACTCGGATTTTTCGATCGGTACAGGGACATTGTCCCTGACTTACCGACGCAGTCCAATATTGTCATTACAACATGTGTTTTATTTTTCGACGCTATATATATATATATATACAAGCCTGCTACTAAGCATGATAGTTTAGTTTCTTGTCCGCGTTGCTCATTTCTGCCATTTTATCATTTTTACAAATAGTTTATTTTGGCAGAGCAGGGCATACCGAGAGTTCATATGCGTCTAGACGGTGTGATTAAAGACTGCATATATTCTTTTTCGCCGTTTATGTCTTTTCCAATTTCAATGTTGGGAACGACATTATGTATAGTAGACTTAACTTAGACGCTTTATTATACGTAATCCGCCTTACTGAGGCGTTATCATTACGTCTTCAAGAAAAGATTTACGGGATATTATTCTCAATGTAATTTCTTTTGAGGGCAGTAGTTTGTTCACGTATAACTCCGCCCTTCAGTGGCTGATTGGAGTTGGTTAGACGTGACGCAGCCCTAGCTACATCCACACGCGTGGATAGTAAGGTTAAGAACTCTCTCAGAGTCGCTTCGTTCTCGGAGGAGCTTCTCTTCGACGGCAACTTTCCGGCAATCCATGAATTGCTCGATTTATACGTTCTCTTGTCTATCTAGTGTTACAAGAGATTCAGACTGGGGCAAACATTCGGTGGTTGACTCAGAGAGTGCCGCCGCAGTTGCCGGACCCGAGTGTGGCTGTTATGACGGTTGCCAGTCAAACAGATTGGGATATATACTGATCCCTACGGATTCGAAGTGCCAGGGTCTTTGGGTTCCGCAGTCTTTTAGCTATCAGTTTAACTTCCGCGGAATAATGTTTTTTAGGCTTGCTTTATGTCATTGCATGAACATTATTCAGAAACACATGCCCAAATTCCTGTCCTTTAATTCGACAGTAGTGGCGTATCTCCGGAACCAGGGAGGCACTCTTTCGTTTCCGTTATTCAATTTAATGGAAAGAATCCGTCTGTTGGTTATAGTGCACCAAGTTCAGTTTTGGTCCGTCATATTCCGGGTCGTCTGATTGTTTTATCGGACTCCCGTTCTCTTACGGGTCGCTTGTTGCTGTCAGAATGGACTCTCAACAAACAAGTATTCAATCAGATTGGCTATCTATGGGAGCGCCCAATGATGATTTATTTATGACACAGCTTGCTAATCAATTGCACAGGGTTCGTACGTGGGTCTGGAAAACTGGAAAAAGTATGGAAATTTGGGGCGGTTTGGAAAAGGTCTGGAAAAGGTTTGAAAATATGTGTGTCGAGCCTTGGGGTCTTGAAAAAGTATGGAAATTACTGTTTTTAACAAAGGTGTAATCATTCTGAGTAAAACGAACCAGCATACAAGAATTATTATTTGTCAACGTCCCGCATTCGATAACAGAAAAATTCGGATCGGAAAACTTCGCGCATTTTCAATGGAACACAACCGAGATATCACTGTTTCACAGGTGTTTCAAAGCCGAATGCAGCTCGGAATTACGGAGAATTCCGAAGGTCAAGTCACATGCGCACTGTGTTTTTTTTGTCTTTGAAATTTCCAACATGAAGGTCATTTGTTATTTTTGTATTTGTTTATCATGGGGAAGTGTGTTTTTTCGCCAAAATGGGAAACAGACTCTAGATTCAAACAATGGATTTCTCAGGACAAAACTTCGAATAAAAAGGCAATGTGCACAATATGCAGAAAATCATTTGACGTATCGAATATGGGCGAAGCGGCATTTCTAAGTCACTTGGCAGGTAAAAAACACGCTGCCTTAGTGAAAATGAAACAACAACAAAATCATATGGAAGGATTTTTTTCCGAAGCTACGAGAATAGGTAAGACTCATCTGACACCTGGCAATGATCTTCACAGTGTTTCTTCAAAACAAAAACTTGACGCATTGGAAGTGTCTCACGAACATAGTCATGGAGCCATTGGCACTGGGGGCGTTTCAACCCTTGGAGACTTTGTTACCGACAAGAGTGTTTTAACAGCAGAAATTTACTGGACTTTGAATATGATGGAAAAACACCATTCTTACAAGAGTTGTCAGGGTGTTTCTGACGTATTTCACCTCATGTTTCCTGATAGTCAGATTGCTTCAAAATTTTCTTGTTCAAAAAAATCTCGATGAAGAAATTGACAACAAGCTAAAAGAATATAAAAACTGATTTTTGTTCATGGTGGTAATTGGTGTTACTACAGTTGCAGTTTGATTTCTCATTTGATAATTCATTTCTTCAGTTTCATTTGGATCATTGTTACATAATGTTTATGCTATAACCTGCTTAAGAAGCTTTTCAAACTACATGCACATAGCTTGTGTATGTTGAAGGATTATTACTGTTAGTGTGGATAATTTCTGAAACTATTTCAAGTAGAATATATTCTGGCACACAGACTGTCTTGTGGTAAGTTAGACATTTTTACTCTTATGATAAAACAATGTCAAGAAATTATTTAATCTTGAAGTCCATATGTTGTCCAGAACTACCCATTCATATAACAACAAACCAAGTGCTCTCTAAGAGAGAACTTGCTTTATTGTTATATGAGTGGGACACATTCCTTATAGATGTACGCTGAACACCGTATGAAAACAGATTTTCAGCTGTAGGGATTGTACATTTTCATTGGCTGAATACATACATGTTTGCAGCAAATCAACATGTAGAATCACTGCCAGTTTAGCTACCAGTACCACTTTGTTAGCATATATGTACATGTAGTAATGAACTTTCAAGGGTTGCGGGCCCTAGATTCCACTTGAGACGGTGCCTTCGGCATGATGGTAAATGATGCGATTTGAGTCTGGAAAAATGGTACGTCAGGTCTGGAAAAGGTATGGAAAAAGTATGGAAATTTTGGGCCAAAAAAGTGTAAGAACCCTGATTGCAGACGTATGTGTTGGCTTGTCCAGATCTCTGAGCTAATAGTGTTAACGCTCTATTGATCTATAGGACGGAATGATAGGATACGCGTATCCTCCGGCGCTATTGTTTTAGCAGGTATTGCTAAGATAAACAACCACAATACATTTCTGTTGATAGCATCTCTATCTTCACAGAGATCATGAGTAATTTACTCTCTTGTCTACTGTGGGTCTTAACGTGAAATCTTCCTCTATGTGAGGATCTTTTTTCACTGGGTAAATCGTGTCATCTTTATCACAACCAGCAAGGTCGCAACCTTCATGTATTCCGTTGTGTGGTCCGTATTACATTGTAAGCACTGTACTGGACGAGCTTTGGACGCGATTTCTTACTATAGGAGATCCTCTTCTTCGCTATTCTATGCGACTAAAGTGGAGGCTCTTCCGTCGTGGTGTAGGGATCATTATGTTCATATTGTTGATCCCTCCATACTACTCATTGCTATTTTTTAGTATACTTGTTTCACAAGATCTACTGCAGCCTGTTATTATTTAGGTTATAGGTTTATGTTACCTCATACCTATGCACTCTACGATAGTTTACAATTGAGTCTTTTGTCTCTTTATCTAAGTCAGTTAGTAACTTTTTGATAAATAGACTTAGAATCTTTAGATTAAATTCCTATACGGATTTTAACTTCGGTTCTTATTTAGCTAAGTAATCATTTGAGCCTCTGGAAACAGTAGTTTTCAAATTCTGACCTTTTAGACAGTAATTGTTGGTTTTATAAACAGATATCTGTTTATTACAAGGGCGTAAGCTTCTTCTGTCTTTGATGTCTAGTAGAAGGACGTTACGCTCCATTTTATTGTTAATGGATTCTATTAACTATCGGTACTGCTTATGGTATATCATTGACTTAGCAGTTGTGCTTAAGATTTCGGCTCATGAAGTAAGAGTTCTTCTACTTCTTGGGCTTACATTAATAGTGTCGCTATTATAGATTTTTGAAGGCCGCTCATTGCGCTCAGCCATCCACATTCATGAATTTTATCTTAGAAATATCGAGTCAATGTCTTGAGGCCTCTTTTGTTAGGTCTATTATCTACTGCTCAGAATGTCATTCACTTAACAGTTGCTACTATAGCTAGGTAGGCTGTCTGTTTCGGCAGTTTCTCCGTTCGGCTGCCCTCTTCGCTCTGGGCTATTTGACCCAGGGCAAGAAAAAGGGGGGGGGGGAGGGTGTTCCCTTGGGTCACCTGTTTTACTATGAAAACAAGGGGATACCTCCTCCGGAGTTAGTAATTCTGAGCTGTTATTGGGATGGTTGTTTAGTGAGAAGTTTAAGTTTATAAAATTCATTCAAGTCTTAGTTTTTAAAGTATAGCTTTTGAATATTGCATATGTCAACGGACATGATTATGCAATTCTCAGACACTTTTAGGAGTATAAGAGTCTCTATTCTCTAGACTTACTTTATTATTGGCTTACTTTAAAAATTATTAGTATAAGGATTATATTGGATATTAATAGAGTACATGGATGTATGAAGCTCAATTTTGGAAGGTGTTGTATCTTTCTAATTTATCATAAATAAGAAAGATACATGTAAGGCCTATTACTTCTTTTCCCTACAGGGGATGACTCTATTTTATTTTATTGAGCGTATTCCATTTTGCTCTATGTCCTTGGCCCTCCAGCCTTTTTACTATTCAGCTATGTCTGGGTCATTGGTACAGTATAAAAATGTTAAAAAATTTATAGTAATTTATATATTTTTTATACTTACCAATGACCCAGACGGGGATGGCCCTCCCAGGAGTTGGGAACTCTTGCCTCCCCGCTGAGTACATAGCGCTTACCAGGCACTGGTTATTAGAATGATAAATGGCGCCAATTTCGGAACGTCCTTGACACTGCGCATGCGCAGTAGGGGCGAAGTGTGGAGGGCCTTTCAGGACATGTTTTCTTTAGTTTTAGATGCAAATTTTGGGGATTGGGGGGCAAAATTTGTGTTTGGCCCTATATTTTAAGAGTTAGCACCAGCTATGTCTGGGTCATTGGTAAGTATAAAAAATATATAAATTACTATAAATTTTTTAACTTTCAGTTGAGAATTTTTGGCATTCTAAGCGACATAACCTATTTTCAAACTGGGTTATTTTGTAGAGCCCCGCAAGTCACCTATTTTCGCTTCGAGACTTGCAGATCCGATCCGGCGGAAACAACAAAATAGAAATAAAAAATCCACAAAAAGCGACAATGGACAATTGATTCTAATGTGATTTCATATAAATGATTGTTTATTTGACGAATGGAAATGCTCATTTATCACACTTAAGCACATTCGATTCTTGAAAACAATTGTTTTTATGTAAACCTCGGATCACTCAGTTATGCCTTTCCTCATTTTGGCCGATTTTTAGAGGGCGACTTTGAGTCGGCCTGACTTTTTTTCAAAGCGACTTTGTGCGTAGTAAGGCGACTTAATCACCCTTGTCGTCCTCACGGCTGCTCCCTGCCCCTCGGCCCCTCATGGATATTGTTGAAATGGGTTTTTTAAATACTTTTTTTCAACTGCTCAATTTGCGGCTGCAGCTGATTAATTAAGTGAAGGGTTAACCCTTTAACCAATATTACAGCCATATCTAGTCAGTTCTATTCACAATAATCGCCTTTCAGTAGAGATGGGCGGTATACCATAAATACCATTCGGTATCGATATCGAGCCAGTACTGATTTACCGTACCGGGGCCAGTCGGGAATATCAAAATACCGAATTTCTGGTATTAAAAACTATAAAAATTAAAAGGACAAACAACAGAACAGTGAGCAAAAGTCATGTGAAGGACAGCCTGTGGGCTATGTATTTCTAAAGGCAGTCACCACCGGTCATTTTATGTAACAAAAAAGCTGAGAGAAAATACCCAGAGGGTATTTTCTCTCAGCTTTTTGTTACATCATTTGACCAATGGCGAGTGCCTGTGTTGTTTCCAACATTTTGACTCCACGGTGGCTTTGTCTGCATTAAAATAGGTAACTATAGCTGGGCAGTATACCAAAAATACAACATGGTATTGGTATCAGTGTGAGTACATGTATGTTGTTGACAAAGAATATCGTACCATACCAATAGCGAGGTGAATCATTCTAAAATACTGATACGAAAACCGAACTTGAGATATCAATACCGCACAACTGTACCTTAAAAATTTAAGCTTTTATCTCCAAAAATATAGTTTTGGACTCTCTTATTGGAATGAGCTTGTTCCATTAATGGTCATATACTTTTACACCAGCTGATATACATGTACAATTTCACAGCAACAAAATCTGGTAATTTTTTCTTCCATAATCTGGGACCTAGTGCTTCAGAAAGGTCAGGACACTTCAAATGATGTGGGTGAAAATTCAGTCACCAGGAGCACTTTGAACTTCATTTCCAATGTGGTCCCATTCCTTGCCCTGCCATGTTGGGGATGAGTGGGGCAGAGAATTATCTTTTTGATAGCCTTTAAGGAGTTGACAGCCATATCAGTCAACCACTCTAATGTTTCCCATCCTACATGTACCTCCCATGCAATGCAGAGTATTTCTGCCAATGCAGAGATTGAAGAGATGTGAGTGAACTCGTATGAGAATGTCACGTGACAGCTAAAAGGGATGTACAGACATTCTATGGAAAACATTCGTCAATTTTCCTTTCACCCATCACCTCAAATATTTTCGTTAGTTATAATAAACATGCAGACTCGCAAACAAAATATTCCGAAAACTTGAAATAAAACATGTACATACCCCCAATATCAGATTTTACTGTCGAGAAGAGGGATTCTGTTGTGTTTCTTCACTACAGATCCATTGTGGTTTCGAGAAACATCCAACCTCATTATATGAATTGTCTATTCAGTGAAACTTATTAAAGCATCTGTACAAGTTTGAATATAGTGTCCCCAATTCTGCAAGACACACAAATCACCACTGCATCAAATAAAACATTTATAAAGTCAACTTGTCTCCCACAGTAATAATGACACATCATTTCCTAATGTCCTTAAACTGAAGTCTCCCAAATGTTTGAGTTCAATTGAAGGGAAATAACTCCAAATCATTCTTGTTCAATAATAAAGAAAGATATATTTCTTTCAGTTTCTCTTATTACTTTTATAGAAGTTTTTATCACAGGAATGCCGTTTGGAAGGTTATATAATAAAACAAAACTCGACATACTGAATAGTCAAGGTAATAAATTTGTTCACAGTGTTTTAGTAAGGTGTATTGGAGTGTACTACCCTTCTGAGATTTGTATTTCTTTAGGCTTTCACATTTACAATCAGCCTTTCTTACATTTACAATCAGCTGAAGGAAATACAAATCTCAGAAGGGTAGTACAATCCCATACACCCAGCTGAAACACTGTGTAAGTAATAAAATTGGTTTCTGCGTTTATAAGTGTATCATCTTAAAAATGGAGATGTGTAGCTTTTGAAAAGTCTTCAGTACTGGAGGTACTGCAAGGTCAAGGATCTACAAATAGTCTTGTTAATCCTTCAGCTTCTGCTGGTCTAGCAGCCAAGAGTATAGGTTCCTGCAGCTACTCGCCGATGTTCAGGGGCTCTATCCAGGTACTCTGGCTTCCTCCATCCATAAAACTGTCTGACATGATGCAACCCTAGCTGTTGAAAGTGTCATTCTGGGCTTAATATTCATGCAAGGATCAGAATGGATTCTCGCAAATGATTTTTGCCAGGAAAACAAGGAGAATAAACATTGATTCTCGCAAGAAGTCCATTCTGAAAGTGTCATTAACCCTTTACCCAACGTAACTGCCAAAACCGGCCAGCGCTTTTCTAAAAAATCGCCAATTAATTTTCATTATTTTTTCACTATTTGTCTCAAAAACATAGGTTATGACCCCTTGCTTTTTGAGACAAAAACTGAAGAAAATTAGTTATTCAAGAATTTTTTTTTGCAAGTGTCGTCTGCTTTTCATGTTAGGTAAAGGGTTAAAGACCTGGGGAATTCTACTTATTTTTTTCCCTTGCACTGAGGTAACACTGATCTAGCAGTAGTGGCGCGTGAAGTCTTGGCTGTCTTCCATCAGCAAGACCACTAAAAGCCTTCTGTTCTTGAGAATTGGCAAATTTTAAGGCCGGTCATTGAACTTCAGTGAATAAACAAATACTATACAGGTACATGTAACTGTCAACTTAAGTTTTTTCTGGCAAAAATTGCAAAAATAAAATTTGAATGGAGTTTTTGTGAATAATACAAAATCACAATGAATGAAAGGGGTCTCAGATTGGGGAGGGGGGATCCAACTGCACATTTACAATTGCAACTCCCAAGCAAAATTCTGACCACCACAACATAATTTCCACCAAGTGGAAAATTCCATTAGCACACCCATCCCCCAGCTAAGTAATTTTCCAACTACAGGTTCTAAGATGCAGAATTCCATTTGTACACTTCCCTTGACTGTAAATTATCGAAGTCAGGCTTTCAGTAGTCACAAATTACAACTACAAATCAATATTTGGGGGATTTTTACTACTTTTCAATTAATCTTTGGAGGACTTACACTACTTTTAATCTAAAAACTCCAGATTTTGGTGAAATTCTCGACTTGCCTGGAAAAATTTCCACTAGCGTGAGTAGCATCCTGTTTCAAATTTCCAGTTTTGGGCTTTTTTACAACTATTGTAAATTTGAGGAATGACGGGAGGAGGATGAGGCCACTTCCTTCCCTTGTGTATGAAACATAACTTCATCTACTGTTAAATCATGGTGGGATAGTTTTTCTGCCTGTCACACATGTCTAATTCCTCAGAACTAAAACAAAAGAAGCACTAGCAAACTTCTGTGTCTCTTGTGCCTTTTTGAAATATTGTGAAACATTGTGAATAAATCTTTGGTGGATAGTCTACTATACTGATTTAGAAGTAATCCACCCTCCATGCACAGTACAGGCACCGTGGACTGGTTGTCCACACGTGGGCAGTGATGTCTACGCTTTCATTTACCAGGTAATAAAAATCGTCATCAGCAAAATTTTAATTAATGAATCACCGGGTTATACCTGGAGCTTTGTTAATTAAATTTCTGATAATTATTTCTATAATTAGTCTTTGGAATCTAATATTGTTGAATCCATGGAAAGATTGCCCACTCATGGAAAGTGACCATTCTATGGCCACCATACTGTACTACAGTACTGTGATTGCAAAAGCAGTCACTTTCACACATTAGGAATACTGTCTGGTCATGTCACATTTACACTAAGGTAATGGATTGCGATTTTATAAACAAAATTGTGCAGAATCAAGACCAGACCAGACAATATCAGCAGAGCAGAATCAATGGATACTCCCCAAATATGAGCCCAGAAGATAAGGCATTACTGGGATGAGCTTTTATGAACTGGAAAAAGTGTGAATGGGAGTTATGATTTGGCTTGAAAATCATGTCACATCCTTGAGTCGTGAACAACCATATGTTTAATGTGAATAAGGACTTTTTCTCAACCATATTAAGTTATATCACACAGTGGTCTTGTGACCTTGATCTTCAAGTCAGTGAAGTTAAAAATTCTTTATGGAGTGGACAAAGATAGAACTGACAAACACTTGAATGCCTGTGATCTTGACCTTGAAGGTATAACCTTGCAGTGACCGTTGGGAGCGGGAGAGCAGGAGAGTGGAAATTCACTCTCCACTTTTAGATTTTACGAGAGTGAAAAATTTTAGGAGAGTGATTTTTAAAATATAACTGTAACATGGCAATTTCAAGGTGGAACATGTCATTCAAAACTTAAAAGGGCTGTATCCAATTCGCCCCCAGGTGGAATAACGAGGATTGGTGGTGATTGCTGTTGAGAAATCAGTAGGCCTAATAACACGCGATTTCCAAAATAATTGGTTTTATGACGTTTCGGCCCTAAGAGGCCAAAACGTCTTAGAAATTGGGCCGAAACGTCTTCTCATTCGGTAATTCTTTTTTAGATGTGATTGTGTGGAGGGGTTTGTGGAGTTTTAAATCCTTTACCCAACATAAATAAGAATTTTGGGGCGAGTTGGCCCGATTTTGGGGGCGAGTTGGCCAACTTCGAAAATTATCGTTATTTATTTTTTTATTTGAATTAAATAGAATTATTTTATATTTCCTGTTACTTACAGATTTCTGAATTAGTAATCCCATTTATATCCGATTTTCTTTTAATCATCAACTTCACAGACTTAGTACATTCCAGCACAAATAAATTTGACAGTCTGACTGAAACATCCCCCCAATCAAGCAGCACAGTTGCAATGTAAACATAACAGATGAGTAATCATGAACAAAACATGTCATCAGATTAACGCTTTGGCGGTACTCACTTTGTTCTTAATTCCTTTGATTTCTTTGACTGTTGGGATTATTTTCATTATACCTACCCAGTGAACAAACTGGTCCCAATACTTCAGAACGCGGTAGAGACAGTGGAATCGCGCATCAGAAATTCGTTTTTTCTTCATTTCATGGCGGCACTTTTTCACTTTAAACGTCATTTCGGATTATAATTTGGACTTTTTATTCCTCAAATATGTTACTGGAAATATTTTTTCATTGGAAATAATTTTTTATTTCTTCCGGATTTGTAACAAAAACATGAATTGGTAAGTATATCTAATAGAAAATTTGATTAAAAATTTGTAAAAACAAAAACGTGAGCAGATATAAATAACACAAAATTCTTATTTATGTTGGGTAAAGGATTTAAAACTCCACAAACCCCTCCACACATCTAAAAAAGAATACCGAAAATGAAGACGTTTCGGCCCGATTTCCAAGACGTTTCGGCCTCTTAGGGCCGAAGCGTTATTAGGCCTACTCATTTCTCAACAGCAATCGCCACCAATCCTTGTTATTCCACCTGGGGGCGAGTTGGCACGAGGGCGAGTTGGCCGGAGGTGAGTTGGCGCACCACCAAGGGGTCGAGTTGGCCCGGGGGCGAGTGGTCCCGTTCCCGTTGAAATTGACATGTTACCGGGACCTGAAACACGATGGCAAATTGGGTGGGTGGGAGCGGATCTCTTGGGGGGGGGGGGGGGGGGGCTCCCAATGAAATGTTTTTTCCAAACAAATCTTATTGCAGTAAGAGATTTTGTGGAAATTTTAAATCAACATGCGATTTTGCACTCAATTGTCTTGTTTGAGTTGAAATTGTATTCGGACCCCCTATGCTATCGCCAGTATCGGCGCATTTCGTTTCTCTCTTCAAGCATCGTGAAAGCGAAACTCGAAATGCACCCCTTCTCAGCAAACCTGTCTTTAACGACCATTTTTGGCAAGTCCCAAGGGTGGTCGCTCATGACAGGTTCTTCTGTACTTTGCACTTCTCCGACGAAGGCTTTGAACACGACCGGAAGATAAACGTGCGCGACTAATTACTCGCGGTATACGAAAAAGCGGTGCGCGATGGTGCGCTGGCGCGATCGCTCGCCGTTCCCAACGGTCACTGACCTTGATCAAGGCCTTAAGGATCATGACACACCCTTCGGTCATAAGTAATCATAGTGTTAAGTATGAAGATGGTTGGTCCATTGAATAATTTTATGGGCTGGACAGAGTTAGAATTGAGGAACAAAGTCAAACAGTTATGGTCTGTGGCCTTGAACTTCAGTGGCAGAATTTCAAACAATTTTGTGAGAACCAAAATGACATGATGCCCATTCTGTTCTGCAGTTCAGGGATGAATTTGCAAGAATCATTACAAGAATCTGATTACCTGATTCTCATGAAATTCTACCCATGACCTTAGAGGTGTGATCTTGGAGCTATATGTCAGTCATGACCCATGCATGAGTCATCATAAATCATTGTGTGAAGTATGAACAAGATCTACCCATTGAATAATTTTTCATGGGTTGGACAATGTTAGAATGGCAGAACAAATAAATGGTTTGTGACTTTTACATTGGAGGTATGACCTTGAGTCAAGGTCATGACGTGCTCTCAAGTCCTAAACAAGAACAAGATCGATACATTGAGTAACGTTTTATTTGCCAGACCAAGTTAGAGGAACAACCACAGTAATGGTCTGTGACCATTACCTTGGTGGTATTACCTTGGGCCAAAATCATGACAGATTCTTGAGTCAGCAATCGTGTGAAATACGAATAAAATCAGTCCATTGAGTAATGTTTTATGGACCGGACAAAGTTAGAACAGAGGAATGGACAGACAGATAAAAATTTTCGAGGAGCATGATAGAATAGGCAATGAAAACTGCCCCTGAAATATAGTGTTCTCACCTTTTCTGAATTAATATTTTGTGATATGATGGATGAAAAAATGAGGAGAGAATTGCAACGAAACCGCATGTACATAAAATCTGTAAGATTATAAAATTACATAGAGAATTTTGACTGGATCATGACTGGATTGCGATTTGCAAAATCAAAATTCATGATTCACTCAAAATTCTCCATGTGCTTTTATTTTTTTCAGCTCACCTTGACAAAGTCAAGCTCAGCTAATCTCATCGCTCTCTGTCCGTCGTCCATCAACAGCATGTTTTGGTCTTCTCCAAAACCACTGAGCCAATTCAAGTAAAAGTTTGTGTGAGTGACGGTCCCAAAGGGGCATTGCATTTTTGTTCAACTCAACATGCCCAGCCCCATAGGAAGGGGGTGGGGGAAAATGCTCCAAAATATTTTAAACATCTTCTCATGAACCCTTGGGTACAATGACTTGCTATTTGTTATGGAGCTTCCTTTTGAGGTGTAGAATCCAGTTTGTTCAAACAAAGTTCGTGAAGCAATATTTGGCTTTGTAATTGGAGGGCAAAGATTTTTTGCCCCACCCAAAATTTCTTATTTTCTGAACTGATGGTCCGATTTGAACCAAATTTGGTATTGGTTTTACTGGGTCATAAGTACTTGACTAGTGCAAAAAAAAAAATTCCTGCATCCCTATGGGAACCCCAGGAGCTAAAAATAGAAATATTTTCAAACTCCCATATTTCCCAAACCACACGGAACAGAGAGCTGTTATTTGGAATGAAGCATCCTTAGGGCCAGTAGAATTGAATGGTAAAAGAAAATTGCCATCGGTTAACCGTTATGTTAGGGTGTTCTGTAGAGGGCATCGAAAAAATGCTGAGTCAGCATATTTGCAAAAATTTTAAAAATCTTTTCTCCAGAACCAATGGTCAGAATCTTCTGATATTTGATATACAGCATTTATAAGGGGGTCAGATACAAGTTTGTTAAAATAAATCCCATTGGTACATGTTTGGGGTCAATACTGGAGCCCAAATGTTTAACTTAGGGCAACATGAGGAATATTCTTAAAAATCTTCTTCAGAACCAGCCGTCAGAATCTTTTAATGGGAAGGGGGAGGTGGTCAGATTCAAGTTAGTTCAAATCGGGTCTGTAGTTTAATATTTGGGCTCGCTATGGTAGCCCAAATTTTAACTCAGTGCAATATGAAGAAATTTCTTTAGTTTTTTTTCTTTTTCAAATCCAACAGTCAACATCTCTGGGGAGGTCAGATTCAACTTTGTTCAAATCTAGAGCCTGGGTTAATATTTGGGCTCCATATGGGAGCCGGAATTGGCCATGTAGCTGAAGAATTAGAAATTTTGTATTCAGTACCCTCTAGAGGTGTGTAACTAAGATTAATCCACATAGGTTGTATCAAGGGGCTTCATAGGGGATCTCCACATTTTACATTATGATCAACTGAAGAAAAGGCATGATGCTCTGACTATTTTTGCCACTCCTGAGGGGGCTCAAGGATTGACAATGTATCCTATGGAGATGGATTGCTTAATGTAGACTCATTCTTGGACTCTGTTTATATCGTGTTCCGTTCAAGGTGAGCACTTCAGGCCCCGTGAATGGTGAAAGCGAGGGTTTAAACACCTTAATCTGCCCCTGCTATCCAGATCTGCCAATGAGAATGCAACACTTTGCGGTAAGTGGAATTTTCTTTTTATCTTGAAATAGTGCTAATGTCTAAACTGATGTATTGCGAGATTTATCAAATGAAAGAATACTTTTCTTCTCCACTTTCAGGCCATTAAGGAAGGAGTTACAAAAGCCCAGCAAGACATGAATACAGCTACATCAGATCAAGACAAGGCGGCGGCTCAAATATCTTTAGAATGTTATGAGGCACTACAGAAAGCAATGGAATGATAGTGGATGAGATACAGCTGTTAGTTTTATCATGTTGGACAATTTATCTAATGTAAAATTTAGTAATATAAATTAACTAAACTACTATTAGTTTTTTAATTTGTTGCTTCCTAAAAATCTGTATCAAGCCTCTAGTATTGCCCAGAGGCTATACATTACTGCAAACACTTTGGGGCGCATGACATAGTTCTATTTTATTGGAGGCCAGATGGATGAAAAAAAGCAGCTTAATCTTGTTATTGGGGTTCCAAAGAGAAAAACTTCAATTTCAAAGCTTCTGAAGATAAAAAATACATGGCTATTTTTATCTTAAATTTACTGTTCCAGCCTATTTTCTGCTCTAAACAAGCTATTAATTGTAAGTTTTCATTTTTGATATTCACTTTAAATATAGAATAAACGTATAGTGTTTTCAAGTAAAAAATTTATTCTACTCGTAGAATTAAGAATGAAACCGGCTTGCCATGAGCCGGTTTCATTCTTAATTCTACGAGTAGAATAAATTTTTTACCTGAAAAAACTCTACGTTTATTTTGTTTATCCCGTAAATTTTCTACAGGGCAATCGCGGCAAAATCGTGCTGTAATTCGCTACAAAACACAGCGTGCAGTGAGGAGCACATTGGTCCAATTCAATCAACCAGCAAAATTGGCAGAAATAAACAAGGCGCAGTAATACATTTCTGTCTAAAAATAATTCCCCTACAAACTTGAGCTAAACTTGCAAAAATACTTTATTATATGAGCAGTGGGTGGTGTTTTCTACTGGCATTGTGTAATACTTTCAAAAAGATTTAAAGAAATCAACAATCAAACTATTAATTATGCTAGACAAATGTGGTAGAGGCCAGAGGTCAACAAGTCCATTGCTACTAGGGGAATACATTCTTCCAGTGTTAAACATATGGGGAATATTATCACCCTACTAGGTGAATAAAGCAAAAAAATTATCCAAGGCCTTTATTGTTCAAATAAAAGGCCATTTATGGGATAAAAACATTTTCACAATCCAATATATCTATTTCCATCAGTTCCTTGAATCCTGCACCCCATGTAACTTGTAAACAACTAGCCAGCCCTATCTGTAATGCAGCCTTAATCAGTATATATTTTCATGAAGTGTGAGATGGGGGCGGCCTATCAACTATTCTTGTGCAGTGCCTGCAGATAGTCAGTATTAGCTTACCACCAACTCATTGCAATGATAGGGTTAGTCGCTATTGTCTTCATGGTTATAAATAACTTCATCTCTATTATGCAATTAACCCTGTACATTGCACAGTCTTAGTGAGTGAATATTTTCATGTAGTGTGTGATATGGCAGTTACCAGTCTCTTATTAGGAATGTCCATTTGTTTCGGTCTATTTCCTAAGTTATGAACCCCAAAAAACAAAAGTCAAACATAGTGTGAATGGGCTGTCTATTTCTTGAGCTATGAATCCCAGAACAACAAAAGCCAAACATTTTACAAGCCAGTAAATAAGCAGACTGTCATCTGCAAAATGAGGTCCCCAGAGGGTGAATTTGGTGATGCTACCCTGCACAGCAGGGTAGCATCACCAAATTTACCCTCTGTCAACTTCAATCAGAATCAGGGTCTCAAACCTAAACAGAAGGAGGTACTCAGAGGATAAATTAGCCCACTGCATGGGATAGCATCAGCAAATTCGCCCTCTGGGAACCTCATTCTGCAAATGACAAGATTGCTTATTTTCTGGCTTGAGAGTAAATGGGATACCCATTTACACTATGTTTGGCCTTTGTTTTTTGGAGTTCATAACTCAAGAAATAGACAGAAATAAACGATCATTCCTCATAATTAAACTTGAGGGGCAATAAATATAAACACTCTTCTACTTTGTGGAGTTAAAATAAAAACTCTATTTGAAATAACGATACATTTCACTGAACATTGTTCTTGTGTCATTTGAAATTTTATTGACCAATGAATTGCAGAAGTTAAAAGGAACATCATAGGCCACACTCACACACAAGGCTTCTACCTCCTTTTCCACTTGACATGAGGGTGCAGACATTCAAAGCAACACTGAATTAAATTTAATTCTGATTTTGACCATTTCCTGAGAAACTGAAAACACAGTTTGTAAATGTGAAGTTCGATATAAACCCCGATGACATGAAGCTGGTTGAACTTTGTCTCAGAATGAGTTCATTCAGGCTATTTGGAAATTGGAAAGTTTTGTTGGTGTGAGTTTCGTTTGTGAATTTTTAGGACCGGCCATTGTTTATGTTTGATTTGGGTAAAACGATGAACGCAGATGATCATCTATTGCATATAAACAAATTGAACATGGAATGAAAAGCACGATAAGGATTTCATTGTTTATTAAATTTTATTTTGAAAATTCTTTTTAAAATGATGAGATAAATATTGATTACTTTTCAGGTTGAAACAACATGAGCGTGCAGGGATTCTTTTCCATTTACCCTGTGCAGCATAATCTTTAAGACAGAGATTGGGGGCGTGGTTTAGGCAGGCCTAAATGCATTTTTTTTGGTTCATTATGTTATAAAAAAAAGAAGAAATACTTTAGCCAATCATTTTGCATGAAACTGTATGAACAGAAAAAAGGTTTAATTATAAAGTCATTTATATGGTCATAAAGTGTGACTAACCCTGTGCATTGCACAGTGTTAGTCACATTTTCTGGTTATAAAAAAAACATTTTTAACTGAGTAACTAATCCTTACACTGTATGGCCTTAGTGCATATCTCATCTATAACAACTCTTTACCCAACATAATGGCCTAATCAAGCCAGTACTATTCTCAACAAGAGCTACGTCTGGCATTACATAATATGCTCAGTAGGCTTTTTCAGATTGAACATAACCACTATTTTCATCTAACTGAGGCACAAACCAATTTTGGTCCTGATCTTTCATAATCCAAACTCATATTTTCATCATGAAACCAAAATCTTGATGGAAATGTGTATTTTTTAAGTTGAAAAGGCCTATAACTCTTGTTAAAGTCATTGGATTAAGCCCCAATTCAAACTCACCTGTATTTTGATATAACTGAGACACAAACCAGGTTTGGCACTGATCTATAAATGCAAACTCAAGTTATCATCCGGAAACAGAAAAGTTTATGTATTGTCAGCCTGACAGATCGATGGATAGACAGATCACTCACATAATACGGCCCATTTTGTAACTCACCTGGCCTAAAAGGCCATGTGAGCTTTTCTCATCACTTGGCGTCCGGCATCTGTAAACTTTTCACATTTTCATCTTCTCTGTAACCACTGTGCCGGTGTGAACCAAACTTGGCAGGAATGGTCTATGGGAGGTCCTCTACAAACAATCCTCATTTTGTTCCCGTCGGATGAAAAATATGGCTTCCAGAGGCATTCTTTGATTCTGGTTGGTGAATTTTAAAAAATCTTCTCCTCTGAAACTGCCAGACCAAATGTTCTGAAACTTCACATAAATGATGACTGGGGCCCCCTCTACCAACAATCCTCATTGAATGTTGATTGGGTCACAAACATGGCTGCAATTGCGGCTTATAGTTACTGTAGAAACCCTATGGGAAATCACATTTTCCTCTTCTTCTCTGGAAAAACCGAGGAGACGTGAAAACAAACCGGGCAGGGATAGTGTATGGGAGGTCCTCTACAAACGATCCTCATTTTGTTCCCGTGGGTTGAAAAACATGGCCGCCAGAGGCATTCTTTGATTCTGATTGGTAGACTTTCAAAAATCTTCTCCTCTGAAACTGCCAGGCCAAATGTTTTGATACTTCACATAAATGATGACTGGGACTCCCTCCACCAACAGTGGCGGCTTATACTTACTATAGAAACCCTATGGGAAATCACTTTTTCATCTTCTTCTCTGGAACTCCTGAGCCAATGTGAACCAAACCTGGTGGGGGATGGTCTATGTGAGGACCTCTACAAACGATCCACATTTTGTTCCCGTGGGTTGAAAAACATGTCCGCCAGAGGCATTCTTTGATTCTCATTGGTGGATTTTCAAAAATCTTCTCCTCTGAAACTGCCAGGCCAAATGTTTTGATACTTCAGATAAGTGATGGCTGGGACCCCCTCTACAAACGATCCTAATTTAATGTTGATCGGGTTGTAAACATGGCCACAATTGCGGCTTATAGTTACTATAGAAACCCTATGGGAAATCACATTTTCATCATCTTCTCAGGAACTACTGAGCTGACGTGAACTAAACTTCGCAGGAATGGTCTATGAGAGAATGGAAATATGTGGCCACCAGAATCTATTTTCTAATGCTTAGCCCAATACCTTTCCTGTCTGCACAAAGATCGGAACTGTCAGCAAAATACTTGTTTTTTGAGAATCTGGTGAGGGTTGGTTCCAGTTTTCTCCATTGAGAACTGGGAAAAAAACCCAAAATATTGTGTATACAGTACAAGTCAAAATAAGCTGTAGCATAACTGCAATACTCAAATCTGGTAAAGGTTGGTTCCAGTTTTCTCCATTGAGAACTGGCAAAAAACCCCAAAATATTGTGTACACAGTACAAGTCAAAATAAGCTGTAGCATAACTGCAATAAACTAAGTAAACTGCTGCTCCTGCCCTGCCAAGATCAGAATCTTACATTTTCTGTCCAGAAAATGGTGTCCGCTTCTGGTCTTATCAGTGTAGGAAGAGAAAGATACATAGTTTATAGGATTATCCTACACGACTTATTTTGACTTGTACTACTGTAAACAATTGCAACCGTATATCTTGATTATTAGTGTCAAGTAACTTATCAGAAAATACTGAGTGAGGACAGGTGTTTGGAAAACCAGGAAAGCTTTTTGTTTATATTCACTTCCCATCATGTCAGCTTAGATGACAGTAATTATATATATCTTTTAAGATCTGACAAAATTGGAGTAAAATGTGTTTCCTGTAACCCTTTACTTATCCAGATCTATTTTGAAAGAGAATACTGTCTGACAAAATTGTAATTATACCCCCACTTTCGAAGAAAATGGGGGTATACTGGATTAAATGCGTGGTTGTGTGTCCGACCGTGTGTGAGTCCATCCGAAAATATTCATAACTTAAGTAAATTATTATTTTTTTATAATATTTGTTGGTTATAGGTATGCCCACACTAGTTATTTTTTTTTTCATTTTATTATTTTTTTTTTTTTATTACTTGTTCACTTAGAAATTGTGTCCGTCCGATCCAAATTTTGCCTGTTCAGCCTGTATCTTGGGTATCGAATGTTCTATTGCAATGACATTTGCCATAGGCTTTAAAAAAAGGATTCAACGATATTTCTCACATTCTCCTTTTTAGAGTTATCCCCCTTTTTTGACTTAAAAATTGTGGGAAATAGACATTATTTGACTGTTCAGCCTGTATCTCAGGTATTGGTTATCAGATTTTGGTGAAATATGGCATGCTGTTTGCCTATGACAAAGGCTTCTGCCTCATTGCATAAAACTTCCAAACACCAAACAATTTACCATACGTTTTGACTTAGAAATTGTTGGAAATTGTTGAAAACTTTCGAAGAAAATGGAAGTGGGGGGGGGGGGGTATACTGGATTGCTTCTGTCCATCTGTACATCAGGCCGTATGAGAATATTCATAAATGATATTTGTTGGTCAAAGGTATGCCCACACTAGGCGGTACATCATGTGGGGTATGCACCAGACGAAAGGCCAGCTCTTGTTTTCAAAATATTTAACCTTTTTTATACTGATTTTTTTTTGTTGACACAGAATTCATAAATGTGTGCATAAAATCTCCTTTGAAACTACAAGGCCAAATGGTTTGAAAACTTAGTGTGACTGATGACTGTAACCCCCTCTACCAATGATCCTCATTTTAATCTTCATTGGGGTGCAATTATGTCTGCAATTGTGGCTTATAGTTATTAATGAAACCCTATAGGAAATCATTTTCATCATCTTCACTGGAAGTACTGAGCCAATGTGAACCAGACTTGGCAGGCATGGGCTATGAGAGGTTCTCTACAACTGTTACTCATTTTATTCCTGTTGGGTGAAAAAACATGGCCGCTAGAAGCATTCTTTGATCCTGATTGGTCAATTTTGAAAAACTCTTCTCCTCTGAAACCACAGGGCCAAATGTTTTGAAATTTTGAATGGTTGATGACGGGGGCACCCTCTTCCAATGATCCTCATTTAATGTTGATCATTTTGCAAACATGGCCACAGTTGCAGTTTATAGTTACTATAGAAAAACCCTATGGGAAATCACATTTTCGACTTCTCTCTGGAACTACTGAGTCGCCGTGAACCAAAACTTGGCAAGAATGGTCTATAGGAGTCCCTCTACAAATGATCCTCTCTTTAGCCTGACTGTTTACAATGAGGGCTATAGTAATGACTTTTGTCCGTCGATCCATCCGTCCGTCCGTCCGTCCGTCCGTCCGTCCGTCCGTCCGTCCGTCTGTTAACTTTTAGAGTTTTGGTTAAAGTTTGTGGTTAAAAGTTTTTTACTGAAGGTTCAAGTGGGTTTTTTTTTTTTTTTTTTTTTTTTTTTTCTTTTCCTGTTTAGTTGACATTTGGAGTTTTGGTTAAAGTTTGTGGTTACAGTTTTTTATTCAACCTTCAAGTACAGGCTATACCTGGTAGTTCTTGTCTGATCGTCACAAAATTTCATATGAAGGTTTTAGGTCATGTCTACTTGAGAACGTCCCCTTTTGGTCGTGATCGGTCAACCGGTATGGCTGCCCGAGCCCAAAAACCATTAGCACAGTCTACAGGTCGTATTTATGAAGGGATTTCATTGCAACTTCATAGAATGCCTCTGTGTAATGCCTAGATGAGAACGCCCCCGTTTGGGCATGATCTGTCAACCGTGATGGCTGCCGAAGCCCAAAACTTTTAGGGCAGTCTGCAGGTCATGTTTAATATGGACGGATTTTATTGTAACTTGATACGATGACTCCGTATGATGTCTACATGAGAGGGGGCGTGGTGGCTCAGTTGGTAGAGGTGCAGGCTGCAAGCCGAGAGGTCCTCGGTTCGAATCCCACCTGCGGCAACCGCGTTGTGTCCTTGGGCAAGTCACTTCACCCCGATTGCCTACATGGGGGCACGATAACACTGTGTACTGAGGCGTACTGCACGTCGATGGTGCGCATGTCTTCAAGCAATCTAACCCTGCCTGTGCTGCGGTGCAGAGTTCATAGTTACGATGTTGGAGAGCGACAGCTGCTCGTCGTTGCTCGGTGGTTCTCTCCGGGTACTCCAGCTTCCTCCACCCGTAAAACTGTCACGGTCACGATTAGCCATTGTGCATAAGTATGTGACCTTAAACACCAATAAATAAATAAATAAATAAGTCTACATGAGAATTTCCTCATTTTGGCGTGATCTATCAACCGTCAGACTGCCCGAGCCAAAACCCGAAAACCTTTAGCACAGTCCACCGGTCATATTTATGGAGGGATTTCATTGTAACATGATAGGTTGACTTCATATAATGTCGACATGAGAAAGTCCCCTTTTGGACTTGATTGGGCAACTGTGACGGCTACAGGTGCCTGAAGCCCGAAAACCTTCAGCACAGTCTACAGGTCATATTTATGAAGGGATTTCCTTGTAACTTTGTAAAATCAATCCACATGATGCCCAGTTGAGAATTCCCCTATTGGTTGCGATCATTCAACCATAATGGCTGCCCGATCCCGAAAAGCTTTAGCACAGTCTACATGTCATATTTATGAAGGGATTTCATTGTAACTTGATAGGTTGACTTCATATAATGTTTAGATGAGAACATCCCCTTTTGGGCAACTGTGACAGCAACAGGGACCTGAAGCCCGAAAACCTTTAGCACAGTCTACAGGTCATATTTATGGAAGGATTTCATTGTAACTTGATAGGTTGACTTAAAAAAAATGTCTAGATGAGAACGTCCCCTTTTGGGCAACTGTGATGGCAATAGAGGCCTGAAGCCTGAAAACCTTTAGAATATTCCACAGGCCAAAATTATAAAGGGATTTCATTGTAGCTTGGTAGGATGATTCCAAGTTTGTGTTTAAAAACCCAGACAAACACCACCACCCCCTCCCCCCCCCCCCCTCCCCCCCCTCCCCCCAATTAGGCTTTTTTTTACTTTTTTTCTCCAATATGCATTTTGAACTATTTACAGTCACTTCATGTGGAATCTTTTTTAAAACTTATGTACCCTCCCCGGCCCCTCCCCCCCCT